>CM026066.1:37807422-39007422 GCA_014839685.1 Anableps anableps | reverse complement strand
GTAATGTAGATCTGTGTATCATCTGCATAGTTATGATTGCCTATTTTATTACTTGTAATAATTTGAGATGGATCATGTAGACATTAAATAAGAGGGGCCCCAGGGTTGAACCTTGCGGAAGCCCATGTGTAACTTCTGTCCGCTCCGATGTAAAGTTACCTATTGTCATGAAGAAGTCCCTGTTCTTCAGGTAAGACTTAAAGCAGTCAAGTACTGTACCAGAGAGTCTTACTCAAGACGTGGTGAGCATGGAAACCGGACTGAAAGACATCAAAGTGGTTAGTCATTGTTAAGAAACTATTAAACTGTTGCGATATCTTTTTTCAATAATTTGATGAATGGAAGGTTGGAGATAAGCCTGTAATTCTGTAATTTTTCTATACTTTCAAGTTACTGTCCTGAAATTGGTAGGGTTTTGTCCAGGATCTCACAGGAAACATTCCAGATACTTGCAGGGGCATTTTCGGGCACTTTTAGGTGATCTGCTGAGGACTCTGTTGGTAGCTATGTGTATAATCCTAGATTTTACAAGGTATTTTACTGGTTCTTACAGGGAGCTTTCCTGTTACCTGCTGACTACTTTCCATGTAGCTAGAGGCTGGTACCCTCAATTCTAAGCACCATTTGCCTGGTACCAGCTGAGTTCTTCCATGGTAGCTTCAGGTTGTTAAGCTGGAATTTTTCTGGGAACATCACTGGTACTTTCCTGGCACTTATAGGGTACTTTCTTGTGCATGTTTATTACTCTCCTGGTAGTCAAAGGGTTTTATCGTGAAGTCTAGAGGTGCTTTCTTTTAGAATATTTTAGAGCTGCACAATATTAAAAAAATCTTGCAATAGCAATACAAATGGTGAATATTGCGATGACATTAGTTGCAATGCGTGCCTGTTTTCTTTCCTTTTTTTCTCATCTGTGCTAACATCACTCTGTCACCGTTAGCATTTTGAGCAATGTCATTTGTTTTCGAAGTGAGCATCTGCTGCAGTGCGAATCAGTCCAACTGGCTAAATAATACTAGTATGAAACATGCAAGTTCACAAAACTTATAATAGACAACAAATATTGCAGTCCAAACAGTCCTTTGTGTTATGAATATTACAAACACTGATGTTGAAATGACAATACATTTGTAATATATTGCGCAGCCCTCTTATATTAGTGAATTTTTTTGTTGTTTTATTTAAATATTTTGTGAAAATCTCCTTTGGTTTTTGTAAAGCAAGTATTTTTTTACTGCCTTGCCACATAGGCTGGTTGTATTGTTACATTTCGAATCACTGCAAATCTTTGATTAGTGAATCATTCTTTTCCAGTCTGACCAGTATCTTCCAAAAGCCTTTCCATAGGTTCATAAAATTATCCTGAAATACATGCGATGTGGCTCAGATGTTTTGATGCAGCTGTACAGATTACAAGGCCCACTACTGAAATGCCATTCTGTTTCATAGGTGGCAGTTTTATTATATTGTACAGAAAATACAGCTGGGACGTTAAAATCTTGCGCAAAATAAATGGAGTCACTGAAGTAAAAATGTTAAGAATAAATCTTTTATATCTAAAGCAGAGTTTTTTGGAGGGTTTTATTCAAAAGCAAACAGGAAGACAGAGACTTCTGGAGCTCCCTGTTTTCTCTGACTCATTCATAGTCAGGAGTGAAGTTCAAGCTCCCAACACTCACATCCTCGTTTTGTAGTGAACAATCTGCTGCCCACAGGCTTGTTCCCTGCTTTAATTTCTTAGTGTTGTCAGATTGCGTTTCCATCTCTCCTCTGTGCCTCAGAGTGTTGATAGCTTCACAGTGTTTCATGTTTAATCATCACTGAGAGAGCCTTTCCTCTCTTGGCCCCATTTGTTTTCTTTCGGTGCTGATTTCATGCTCAGTCATGGGAGAGGGATGGCTACACACAACATTTATCCAAAGAAGTCATTCTGAAGAATTTACTTTAGAGATCAACTTGATGGATTTTATTCAGGCTGCACAATCCTCACAATTATTAAGTGTTTCCTGACAAGATAACAGCAATATTTATGAGATTTTTAAAAAAACACAAGTTATTTTTACTGTTTAAAGATGGATCAAAATTGATCTAAGATGTGTGAATGCATGAGCTACCTGTGAAAACTAAGATTGAAATAAAAGAAAAACTTTGCATCATTAGAAGCAGTATTATGTATTTTCCAGCCACATATAATCATTTTATACCACAATCAAGTAACTATGTTACCTTCAGTTGTTACAAAATTCCAAATATATCAAATATGACTTAAAAGAAATTTGACTTTGTTATTTCACACCTTGAAATTGGGCCTCTGTCTCTTTAAAAACTACTTCTCTTTCTGAAATTCCGCCTTCAGGAAGTTATCCCAACATCACTTCCACATTAACCTTTTAACAATGTTTTTATCAGCGTTTCACTGAGAAGTAGCTCCTGAAATGAGCTCAGCAGATGTGGAGTTTCACCAGGTGTTTGCCAAATGCTCCTGGCTAGTCTGAAGGAGCTGAGTGGGAAAGTCACAGGGGAGGGGGGCTCTGTGAGGCGGAAGCTTGGAAGCTGCAGCTCAGAGGAGGAGCTGCACCCCGAAGGTGGAACTGTATTCACCCAGGCGTTTTGCACATCTGAATGGTTGCCAAGGGGAGATTAAAGGATTTCTGAAACATGCATGAAAGAATCAAGGCAACACTCCAGGTATGTTTTTGATGAGGGAATAACATTGTAACAAATAAAGTTCAAAAAAGTCTATTTTTAAATAATACTGTCCCTTTAAAGAGTTTACTTTTTGCAACAGCAATTTCTCCTGGCAGTAACAATGTGGCAGTTTTAATTGCAAACCTCTGAAACCGAGTACTACTCGTGTGGATGTAAATGCTGGTTAGTCTGAGTTGCACAGATTAACTATCAGCCGTGTCTTAAATTTGTGTTTGCATGGCCGCTCCAGAGCTGCTGCTTCCTACATCTAAAGCAGTTTAATTCAGCCTCACTACTCTGTTACGGTCCCACACAGCACGACCCCACTCTTTAGTTTGCATTAGAACATGAAATGTGAACTAGAGAGCTACGTTTGAGTGGGTTTTGACTTTATTCTGAATGATTTAAAGGGTTTTTGAAAATGTACAGATAAACACTTCAAGGCTGTTTTTTGGTGAATTATGTAAGTCAAAACACTCCTTTTGGGACAAGTTTAAATTAGTTCCTTGCAGCTGATGTTATTAGCGATTTGTGTTCTACAAAATAAATATTTAAAACTTCCATCCATCCATCCATCTGCTGCTCATGATGGTAGCGTGTTGGAGTAGCTACCATACTATGTTAATTCTGATTTGTTGACTTTTGTTCTTCATTTGTTTGGTTGAATAATACTTTTGGACAATTATTCCATCTTTTGCTCTTACATTTTTATTTTCAGACCATTGTTATGGTGTATAACTATGGGAACAAGGTGTTTTTTTTATTATTATTTTTCACAACAACAAATAGCTAATTATCTTCTCATAAGCTCAAATAATACCTGAACTCTGACCCCAGTCCTCAACTTAATGACCAAAGCAGAGAGAGAAGGAGGAAGTTTCAGCCATCTCTTCCATCGATCATAAGGCAAGGACCATATTCCCAAATCCAACATCTCTTCTCAGTTTTCTAGCCATATGAAGCGGCAACAGAAAATAAGGTAGTAGTGCTTGTCAACAACCGATGGTATCATCCAGGACATGTTACAACAAAATATCACCTCTGCCTCCTGGAAAATGAGCTGTTATCATGTCATGAGAGTCTTGAGCTTGACATACAGCAACAGTGTCTTCTGTTACGGGTTTTTTAATATTCCTTAAAAGATTGACCATGACCAGAGATCCTTCCTGCCCACAGCATCTCCTTCCCGAATGACTCTTTGAAGTTATTTGAAAGATACGAGTTGAAACATCATTTAATATTCTTTTGGGACAAATAAAGTATTTTTGAACTGAGTTGAATTGGAATTGAATCTGTCTAACTGTGAGGCTCATGTTCTTTGATTTCTCCAGTGCATTTAATACAATTCAGCCTGATTTGCTTTTTCAGAAACTCCAGAAGACACAGTTGGAGGCCTCAACAATCACCAAGATTACTGACCACCTGATAAATAAACTACAGTTTGTAAGACTGAAGGGTCTTATGTCCAACCAGATACTCATCAGCACAGGAGCACCACAGGGTATTGAATTCTTACCATTCCTTTTCACTCTGTACACCCCTGACTTCCAGTACAAGACAGACTCTTGTCATTCACAGAAATACTCTAATGAGTCTGCAGTCAGTATCGCAGATAGTCAAGAAGTTGAGATGTGGTGGACGCCTTTGTGTCGTGGTGCGGGAACAATTGTTTTATCTTGATTGTGACAGAGCAAAGGAGATGATTGCAGATTTCAAGAGAAACAGGGTTAGATTAAACCCTATTTCCATTGTTGAAGTGGAAGTGGTTGAGGAATATAAATACCTCTCTGTTCACCTGGAAAAAAGACTGAACTGAGTTGTAACAATAAAGCCGTCTATGAGAAGGAACAGAGCAAACTTTACTGTTTGAGGAAGCTTAGGCCCTTCAGAATTTGCAGGATAATACTTCATATCTTCTATAAGTCTGTTGTGGAGAGTGGAATCTCTTCTTCCATCATCTGTTGGTCCTAAAAAGGCTCAACAACCTGACAAAGAAGGCTGATTCTGTTCTGGGGAAGACTGTGGAACCACTGGAGATGATAGTACAAAGAAAGATTCTTCATAAAATCAAGAAAATTACCGACAACCCTAAACATCCTCTTCATAAGACTATTACATAACAGAGTGTCTTCATTTTGAGGCTTGTTCAGATTTGCTGCAGTATGCTACAGGAGATCCTGCCTGCCCACAGTCATCAGCATGTATAACAACTCTTATAATAACAAGATTGTATGAGTTGCAAAAACATTTAATTTCCTTCTGGGATTAATTTTTAAATTGAAATAAATTGAAACAGTATTACACTTACATCTGGTAATACCGGTGCCAAAGGGTTGTTCCGATCAATGTTGCATATAAGTCATTCTGAATATTCCGCTGTGTTGTTTCTGTACTGGTATTGACCCTAAAACCTGACTGATACAGTATAACTCAAAAATCATTTGAATTATATTTACTTCCCAGTAGATAATGCATTAACCACAAGTGGGGAGATGATGCAGTTATTGACCTTTTTCAGTTGGTGGTGAGTCCAGTATTGACCAGATGTATTGTAACTGGTACAGTGACTCCCTGTTTGTTGCTATACAACATGAATCCACAGGTAATCTGATGGCATGGGAGGGAGTGCTAATTTATGGGAAAATACAGGACACCGACTTACCTTAATATCTGTTTAGGAAGCATATATGCTGCCATCCCTCAGGCTTGAATGTTTTATGCTAACAATGTTAGCCTAAGTCCTGTCTCAGGACATCACTATTAAAATTGCAAGACACATCTGCAAGCTCACTGCAAGATAACCTTTACAGATGTTTGCTTTTTAAAGAAGTTTTGTTCCTATCTAAAATCAAAATAGTTTAGCTCTAGTTTAATGGTGGAACTCAAAAAATGTTTTATTCAAGTAAATTGTGGGGTCAGTAATTAATTAATCACAATTTTTCGTACTTTAATCAAAAACTATATAGTGACAAAATAAGCAACATTTTCAAATTAAAAAACGTTTTTGCTGCTAACTTATTGAATAAATAGACATATAAGCTCAAAACAAAGATATTTCTTGTTTTCAATCTGTTATTTGCGTTATACAATCATCAGATTGGTGCAAAGTGTTGTTCTACCCATTCAGCTTTCCAGTGTTTCTGGAACCCCTGATCATTCATGGAGCTTCTTTGAAAAAATACCTTTTTAGAAATGTGGACTGTGGACGCTGACATCAGCGTCGGGGACGTCTGTGCTTCTACTCCATGTTTATCACTGAGATGCAATTTTAGGCTTGAATAGCTTCTCTGATAGGCCGACTGCTTTTAGCACAACTTGAACACAACTAGAGTCTTTTCCAGCGTCTCATCAGATGGTTTTTAGAAGCAGAAATTAACCCCGAGTGGCCAAGAGAAGCAGCTTCCTCATCTATCGCTGTTGTCTGCTGATGTTGTTTGTGACTTGTAGATGTTTTTTTGTGACTTGTCAGATTTACTGATGTACCAGAAGCACCCAAATACAAAGGTCCAGACCAGAACCTTTTATATGTAAAAAAAAAATAAATAAAAAATAAAAAATAAAAAGCAATTATTACATAAAAAACATTTAAAGTTTTAAAATCTATGTCATTAATTAATCAAAATCATCACATTAAAGTCACCCCCCTACTTTATTCTTTTCGCACAAATATACAGTGAAGCTATGAGTGCTACTTAAGGTGTGCCTTTAAGCTCTTCTCTAACACAAAAGTTTCATGCTGTTTCCTTCTGTATAGCAAGAGAGGATTATACCCGAGTCTGGGTGTTATTGTTTTTCTTTTAGATGAAAAAGATTTTATTTTAACAAGACAAAACAGTTTGGGACAGAGATTACTATTAAATATGTGTGCTTTACGAGTCACTAAAAATGTATAAACTGATTACAATATGTCCTTGCCTTAAATCCTGTTTTATGCTTTTTTTTAAAGGGACAGTATTATGTAAAATCGACTTTTTTAACTTCATATCATATTATAATGTTATTCCCTCATCAAAAACATACCTGGAGTGTTGCTTTGATTCTTTCATGCATTTTTGAGAAATCCTTTAATCTCCCATGACAACCACGCAGGCCCAGTTTCAAGGCGTTAAAGCATGGAATCAAATTTCTTTGAAGTCATTTTTGATATATACAGCATTTTTATAACAACTGAAGGTAACAGAGTTACTTGATTGTGCTATAAAATGGCACTATGTGCCTGGAAAATACATAATACTGCCTCTTAATGATGCAAAGTTTTTCTTTTGTTTCAATCATAGTTTTCACAGGTAGCTCATGCATTCACACATCTTAGATAAATTTTGATCCACCTTTAAACAAACAGTATTTTTAGCTGTATTGTTCCCTCCTAATTTCAGCTTTATAACACATGCATTGTTCCACTAAGCCACCATTTATAGTTAATTACCTTAGTTCAAAATGTATTTTTTAAATCATGCACCTATTTACATCTTAAACATATCCGGATTCATTAAATGAGGTTCACAAACATGCTAATCTATGGGGTTTTTTCATAACTTTCCTATCAAAACATATTTTTGATCAAGCAAAACACAACTAGGCCAAATGACGAGCAGCCAATGGTGACAGAAAATCTGGTTTTATTGTCTGAACATACAACAAAGTGTTATTCCCCTTTAAGACATTTTATTTTATTCTTTTAACTGTTGCCTTTATCCAGAGAGGTATCAAAGCAACTTTCAAGTGACTCACATTCCCTGAAGTCTGGGAATAGGTAGGTTCTTGAATTATATGAACTACAGCTAAATATCAAATAAAACATTATGTTTTGTGCTGATTCAGATAGCTGCTTTTTTATTTGTTATGTTTGTTTCAGTTTTTTGTGTCCATTAATCCTCAATAGTTTTGGTGCACTGGTGCACTTGAATCAGTGATACAACTTGCTTGGAGTATTACAAGATTTCATGACATGAGATATTTTTAATTGAAGTAGAACTGTTTTTGTGAAGTACTATATATTTTTGAATATTTAGAGTCCTAAAAGCAAATATGTGTGCTTGAAACATGACACTTTGTCATATTTGCATCTGAGACTCTTATTTTAAAGCCAGAAAGGACAGAGTAACATATAAGGAACTGTCGTCAGGATGTCTGACAGTGTGCTTTTGATGATAATTTATTAAAAAATTTCCCGTTCTTAATTAGGTACATCATGGCAGGTTAATCATTTTAAAGTTGGTATCCGATTTGTAGATTCCTATCAGCTCCACGCAAAAGCCTGTTTCGCTTTTTTAAAAATAAAAATATCTGGATTTCATTTGAACATTTCTCACTCAAAATCTGAAACATTTGGACTGTTCGAAACTGACTTACATAACTCTACACTAAACAGAGAATTTTTATAATGCAGACTTAAATTTCTGAAAACTTTAAAAATACTTGAAATCAAAGAAAACACGTTAAGTCCTTTTTGGCATAATGACCAATGTTCCACCGATCAGACAGCCACGAAAACCACAATATGTGGGAAACTTTTTTACTGATTACAGATCTTTTAAACTCGACTCCATGGTTTTGGGCAAAATTAAATTTATATAGTTTCCCCAAAAACAATACAGTGGACCCCTGATATTCTTGGGGATTATAGACTGCCTGTGAAAAGCTAAAATCCAAAAAATACTTAAGACCTCCTCGAAAAACGCTAAGAACTACCTATTTTATTTGCCAAAACACTAAATAGATATTACTATGCTTTAAATATGCATAGTGGAAACTGAATTAGCTCTACCACAGAAGTTAACTTCTACAAATTTCCTTATCTCTGGTTTTGGGGGCCACAGCCAATCAGCACCATGGAAAATTAGTGGCTCTCTTAGATTGGTTGGATCGCAAATGCCAGTCAATATGATGTCAAATACCATCACAACTTGGTATTCCAGCTTCACCAGCTGCATTTTTTCAAACATTTTCATATGCTCCTTGAAAAAAGAATCATGAATACTGAACCATGAGCAGGCGGGAGTCCACTGTAGTTAAAATTTTTACAATTTGTTCTTATGAGCTGAATATTATCTAATGTTTCGTCTAATATGCTAGAAATAGCGTTAGGTCCCTATCCATCCATTCATCTGTCCATTATCCATCACGCTTATCCATGCAGGGAATGCATATCTGCTGTACAGTTTAGAGGTGAATTGCAGTGAAGCAATATTGTATTGTATTGTCACATTTTGACACTTCAAGCATTATCTGTTCATGTATTTTTAGGTTCCAGGCATAAATGGCTGCATAGATGACAGTCATATTCATTGCTCCTTCACTAAATAAAGATTATGTTTTATGCTTTTATGTTTTATACTATGTTGCACACTTTTTGATCTGCTCAACAAGTGTTTGCATTGATCCAGTCATCGATGTCACCAGCTATGCTGCACATGGAATTTTTTTATTCTGAAAATGCCTTTTTGAAAATCACACAGTATGCTCAAAAATAAATATTTCATTCATCCTGGGTTTTATTTTTCTTTACTAAACAGCTGACATCACAGGTCTTAGTGACGTGTGAACCTGGATGCTTTTATTGCCCCCTGCTTTGCCACTGACACACCAGAATTTCCCCATTGTGGGGCAATAAAGGATTTTCTATTCTGGATTAGAAATCCATATATATATATATATATATATATATATATATATATATATATATATATAAATTCCCTTCTCACCCTCCACGGGTGGTCTTTCTCAACCTCTGAGCTCGGGTCCTCTACCAGAGGCCTGGGAGCTTGAGGGTTCTACGTAGTATCTTGGCTGTGCCGAGAACTGCGCATTTCTGGACTGAGATGTCTGACGTTGTTCCTGGGATCTGTTTTAGCCACTGCTCCAGTTTGGGGGTGACTGCCCCGAGGGCCCCGATGACCACAGGCACCACTGTGGTCTTCACCTTCCAGGCCTTCTCCAGTTCCTCTCTGAGGCCCTGGTATTTCTCCAGTTTCTCGTGTTCCTTTTTCCTGATGTTGCAATCGTTTGGTATTGCTACATCCACCACAACGGCTTTCCTCTGTTGTTTATCCACCACCACGATGTCCGGTTGGTTCGCCATTACCATTTTGTCTGTCTGGATCTGGAAGTCCCACAGGATCTTAGCTCGGTCGTTCTCCACCACCTTTGGGGGTGTGCCCCACTTTGATCTCGGGGCTTCCAGTCCATATCCTGCACAGATGTTTCTGTACACTATGCCCGCCACTTGGTTATGACGTTCCATGTACGCTTTCCCTGCCAGCATCTTGCACCCTGCTGTTATGTGTTGGACTGTCTCAGGGGCCTCCTTGCACAATCTACACCTTGGATCTTGTCTGGTGTGGTAGATCTGAGCCTCTATTGCTCTGGTGTTTAGGGCCTGTTCCTGTGCAGCCAGGATGAGTGCCTCTGTGCTGTCCTTGAGTCCAGCTTTTTCCAGCCATTGGTAGGATTTCCTGATATCAGCCACTTCAGTTATTTGTCGGTGGTACATCCCATGTAGGGGCTTATCCTCCCATGATGGTTCCTCCAGCACCTCATCCTCTGGTCCCCATTGTTTGAGACATTCGCTGAGCACAACGTCGGTTGAGGCTTTGACCTTGATGTATTTATGGATCTTGGATGTTTCATCCTGGACAGTGGCTCTCACACTCGCTAGTCCTCTGCCTCCATCCTTACGGCTCGCGTATAGTCTCAGGATGCTGGATTTAGGGTGGAACCCTCCATGCATGGTTAGTAGTTTCCGAGTTTTAACATCCATGGTCTTTATCTCTTCCTTTGGCCAGCTTATTATTCCTGCAGGGTATCTGATTACTGGCAAGGCATAGCTGTTTATCGCATGGATCTTGTTCTTGCCATTGAGCTGGCTTCTCAGGACTTGCCTTACTCGTTGGAGGTATTTGGCTGTGGCTCCTTTCCTTGTGACCTCATCGAGGCTGCCATTTGCTTGTGGTGATATATATATCATATATATATATATATATATATATATATATCACATATCTATCTATATATATCTATCTATATATATATATATATATATATATATATATATATATATATATATAAGTTATATATATATAAGTTATATATATATATATAACTTCTGAATTATCTATCACTTCTTATGCTAAAGACAATGGGGCGGTAAAACTTTATTTCCCTGTCAAATTACACTCACGCATTAATTTGGTGAGTGTCACACTAACTCTCACTATTTTGCAGCAGCAACAAAGGCTCCATAGCCTGTTTCTCTTTGTGCTCATGTGTACGTTTTGGTGTTATCTCCCAATTAAACCTTCCATCATGCTAATCCAAAACTCTTCTCTGTATTTTGGACTTTATATTTAAAGGTATTCCTTTGTCACTCATCATGAGGTAGGCAGTAGCGCGAAGGATCTTGCCTAAGGACCCACACTGGATAGCTCAACCAAGCGACCCGGCCTGGATTCGAACCCCGGTCTCCCGGGTGAAGGTCGGGTGACTTACCCATTGAGCTACCCAGCCGCCCGCTCGCTCTCGCTCTCTCTCGCTCTCGTTCTCTCGCGCTCGCGCTCGCGCTCGCGCTCTCTCTCTCTCTCTCTCTCTCTCTCTCTCTCTCTATATATATATATATATATATATATATATATATATATATATATATATATATATATATATATATATATGGAATCTCTTATAACTTCTGAATTATCTATCACTTCTTATGCTAAAGACAATGGGGCGGTAAAACTTTATTTCCCTGTCAAATTACACTCACGCATTAATTTGGTGAGTGTCACACTAACTCTCGCTATTTTGCAGCAGCAACAAAGGCTCCATAGCCTGTTTCTCTTTGTGCTCATGTGTACGTTTTGGTGTTATCTCCCCATTAAACCTTCCATCATGCTAATCCAAAACTCTTCTCTGTATTTTGGACTTTAAACTTACAAAATGACGATCCAGTGCAATGTCTGTTTCAAATATTCATGGCATCACTCTGGGATTCCCTGTGCTGCTGAGACAGACCCATTATTTCGAAATTGGGTCCAAGCTTGGATGCCGCCTCTTGAATAGATTTGGCAGCAATAATTCTGCTCCAGTGTTTCCAAATGTTAAAATATTTTTAAAACATTGTGTGCTTAATGACTTTCTGCACAGGAAGTGATCTTTACAGTTTATTACTTTATTGATGACAGTGTTAGAAATGTTGCAACTCACAGGACCACGAATGTACCCACACACAATTTGGTCACATTAACATCTCTTTGTACGAAACCAGGACAGAAGTGAGTGTGACAAATTTCAGAAGCATACACAGAAACATTGTTGGCTGTTTTGCCTGTCTCACTGTCTCTTACAGATCTAGTTCTCTCAACAGACAACATTAACAAAACAGGAAAATAATTTCTCAAATGCTGCACTTCAGTGACCAGCGCAATCAAACTTCTTTTCTAGCCAAAGACTGTTTTGTTAATTAACATGGGGAGGGATTACACTGTAAAATATGGATTATTTTTCGAATAATAAAATACTACTGGCCTGGAAACCATGGATGGTTTTCAGGAAGATATCAGAATTATGCCAGTGAGAAAATGACTTGATGTGATGGGAAATTATGAAATACTTATGAAATATGAATCCTTCTGTCAATATAATGTCAAACACAGTATGAGATTAAACAAAGTTAGATTATTCAAATCTAACTTTGTTTAAAACTACCCATCAGATTCCACAAAGATAAAGCCAAAACAGAAAAAATGCATTAAATTCAAAGTACACATTAGACACTTAAGTTATGTGTCAAATACATAAAATCAGTTTAATTTGGAGAGTGTGGACTCGCTGTTTGTCATAAATTTAACAGGAATGCATCAGCTCCAGCTACACTTGGTTGTACTTTTAATAATAACACATCAAGGAAGTGAATTTTCCACTGAACTTCATTAAAGAAATTAAATAAAATATAAAAAATTGCCCACATGGGCTTAGAATATCATTGCAAGGCCAAATGTGGAGTTTGCATTTGATTGTAATTAAAGCTGAGAAATACTAGACAATTCAGCAACTGATTGGAAAGAAAAAATGAATATTTCAACATGTAACTAAATCAGAAATAGCTTTAGAACCAATACATTGAAATCCCAACATATTTGTAGCCCTGTTCCACTTATCAAGTCATTTAAACCAGAGGTCTTTCACGGCACAGCATTTCAGGCCACATCTTCACATCATATGGGTTTCTGCATTTGGTACTGCTTAAAGTTGGATTTTGCTCACTGGAGGTATATCTAATGAATATAGAAGCTCAGGATCAGCGTTTTAGTACTCAGCAAATAGAGTCTCTGAAACTTCCTGCTGTGGTTCATTAGGATTTAATGCTGAGTTAATTGGAAGATAATTAAATAAGACTGGCCTTTTTTTCAGCACTCATGCAATGTTCCCTTATTAGCATAGCAAAAGGGCAAAGTAGCAAGCACAAATACCAAAACTAAGCATAGCGAGGAAGGGGCTTCTACAACAAATTAATATCAAGAAATAATGCAGTGTACCAATGTGTTCGTAAAACAAAATAGGAGAGCTGCATGATAGAAATCCATTTGGCAGCCTTTATTTTCCCACTTCAAATGGTTTAAACTCCGAAGATGTTTTAAGGATTCAGGACTGGTTTCATTTGGATTTGAAGTGATGCCACATGTAGACCTGAGGACAGTTTCACAAAACCAGGATACCAGATTAAGCCGTGATTTTCCGGATATCCTGCCTCAATTAAGCCTGGACTCGGCTTCACAAAAGCGCATAAGTTACAATGGCGATTATCCTGTGCAGTTAGCCTGCCCCCAACCAGACTATTGCATGCAATGCCTTGCAACTTTTTTTGGAAAATCTAGCTTCAATACGCAGAAAAGACACGTGATTCTTTCCCTTAAAGCTTCAGTATATAACTTTTATGAAAAATATGTTTTTACATATTTGTTAAAATTATCATTATTTCATTGACAGTATAAGACAATCTGTGGGAAGAAAATCCAGCTCCTCTGCCTTCTCCCAGTGCTCCCAGTACTAACTGCAGAAATACACCACTCAGTCAGAAACAACCAATCAGAGCCAGGAGGAGGAGGGTCTTAGTGCTGTCAATCACCCTCGTGTACACGCTGCTCACACACTCCCCCCTGCTCTCTGCTACGCTACAGCTGGTTCACCACAACATAGCCTGATGCTAATGCTAAGGCTAGTTAGCATGGCCACTGATGATGGTAGATAAACAGTTTTCCTGTTTAAGTTGTTTCTCCACCATTATTAGCACATTTAGCAGCGCGTACACAAGGTTGACTGACAGTGCTAAGCCCCTCCTCCTGGCTCTGATTGGCTGTTTTAGGTCAGGAGCAGTGCATTTCTTTAGACAGCAATAGCAGCTCAGGAAGGAGGTGGAGAAGCTTCATCTTTTCACAGAATATCTGTCTCATACCTCGATACTGTCACAACACGGTGATGGTTTTAACAAATATATGAAAATCATATTTTTGTAAAAGTTACATACTGCAGCTTTAACTCAGACCATGAAAAATTCTGATATTTCTGGTCATTTGATCTTGACCTTATCTCAGATTATCTGTCTCATACCAAACTGTCACAACATGGTGACAGTTTTAAGAGATATGCAAAAAAAACATATTTTTGTGAAAGTTACATACTGCAGGTTTAAATGTGGGTGCCTGGTGACTGCTGTTTGTTTGAGCTGAGCTTCAAATAGTTTTTGTTTGTATACAGGCTCCTGATGGATACACTGACAGACAGACTGCATGCTAAGCAGAGACATATATTGATGCAGTTACTTTTGACTTAGACTAAAGGAAAATTTAGACAGCTGAATAGTTTAAGCAGAACCAGAATTTTATTAAAGAATAACATCAACTTTTTAGTGCTTTAAGGTTGACTGAAATTAACAACATAGTCATGATGGGCAACATTTTGCCATTGTTTTGCTTTAGGACAACTAAAACATAAAGATATGGGTCTCAGAGCAGTTTTTAGAGAGTTGAGCCACATTCAAGAACGGTTTGTACGAGTAAAGAGAACAGGGAAGAAATAAACACATGTACAGTAAATGAGATGGAACAGTCCAGGTTGAAAATGCTAGTCAGACATAATCAATACACTAATTGATGCATGATGGCATGAATTATATATTATGAAACACTTAATTTCATTAAAACGTCGCTAAATAAATGGGGAAAAGCTTAATATCCAAACTATAAACTTTGTTTAGGATGTTTTAGGAGCTTAACTGTGAACATGAATTCATTCCCTCTTTACTTATGTGAACTGAACTTAGAATTAGTTCTTAATAAAGACTGAATAAAGAGATGATACCTTTTATCACCATTATCAGCATTGTTAGTCAGCATTTTGAACCCTATCTCTCAGATGTTGGCAATGCATAACAGATGATCAAATATAAATGCTGTGGAACTAAGTCTTCTTTACACATAGTGATGAATGAGATGTGAGTCTCATTTCTTGCACTTGAACTTGACGCTACAATTTGACCATTATGACTTCTAAAAGCTCCCCATGCTGAGCAACTAAGTTACAACATCTAAGCATCTTGTAAATCTGCAAAACAACCCCTGAGTGCTGGTGAAGTGTACCATTGCATCTGCAAGGCCTTCTCTGTCTGACTGTCGGACTGTCTGGCGACCGCCTGCATCACATCACACAACTCATAATGTCCTCTGGGGACGATCGTAAACACAGCAGCTCTCACTGGTCCGGGTGTGCAGCAGATCAAATCCAAATCAGATCATAGCCTCCTCTGTGTTCAACTCTGTGTCTCTCTCCTTTTGTCAGTGAGAGAATTTGAGTAGTCGGATGGACTTTCATCGGTCTCAGCGCTTACACACGGTTTAGATGCTGAGGTCCAGGCCTAGTGCATACATAGCCGGCTATCTGGGAAAACGAAAACATTTTGTGTTTTGGCCTCCGCATGTAAACCTGGTTTTATACCACTAAAAATAATTATGCATGAAAACTAAAATCAAAGTGATTTGAAAAAACTCTGTATTTGCGTTTGCGTGTGTACTTTGGAAAACAGAGATTTGAGGTCCTACACATTACAGTTTGCAACAAATTAATGCGCCGAAATATCCACATACTTGCTTCCTAATAGACATAGTCTTGTTTCAATAATTTTATCTTCTAATATGCTCCTTAAAAGTTGTTCAACCTATGTATCTGTCCACATGTCGCCATGTTTACTTCCTAACAGAAAGTCATGATTGTTTTGAGCAATCTGATTGGCTGACAGGTTTTAGCTTTGTGCTCCACTGCCCCCTATGGGTTTGCCCTGAATTTGGTTGCATTTTCATACCATTCTGTCTTTAAATTGAGTCCTATTGCAAATGTTTAAACCAAGGATAAACGTATATAACTTTTCAAAAAATGTTTTTTTTTTCACATAAAACTTTTTTTTTCACATTTTTTTTTTCCATAGTGTCACGACATTATGTCGTGACACTATGGTATGAGACTGACGATCTGTGAAAGCTCCTCTGCCTTCACCCTGTGGTAACTGTGATAACTGCAGAAATACAATGCTCAGTCAATCGCCAATCCGAGCCAAGAGGAGGGTCTTAGTGCGGTTAATCATCCTTGTGTATGCGCTGCTCACACCCTCTCTCTTGCTCTCTGCTACGCTACAGTTTCTTCCTGATTGTAGTCTTTCATGAATGCTAAGGCTAGTTAGCATGGCCACCAATGACAGCGGATAAACAGTTTTCCTGGAACGCTAAGTTGTTTCTCTGCCATTAGCATCTTGGGCAGCGTGTGACTGACAGTGCTAACACCCTCCTACTCTGTGACTGGTTGTTTCCGCAGTCCCTTTCCTATAAAAGTTACATACTGCAGGTTTAAGTGCATCTGAACTTGTGTGCAAATGTTGAAGGTTTCCTAATCTTGAAAGAAAATGTGCAAGAAAGGAAAAAAAAAAAACCCTCAATACATACCGAATGCAGACTCAGTTCTCACCATCCTTATCACAGCAGAAATGCACAGACTATTTGTTCCAACTGACATCTAATTGAACAACTGCTGTTATCTGAAACAACACTTTTAGTTGAGCAATAAATCATTTCAGAGCTTACTTATGTTCAATGGCCGCACTGCCCAGAAATGGTAAGTGTTGTTATGTCTGTAAAAAGGCAGAGCATTTATTTAACTTTGCTTCATCCTTCCTGAATATTTCAGTAAAGATTTTATCACAGTCTTATACATTCTAGTCTGACAGAGATTCAAGTGGTGACATTTGCTTTCTTCTCTGAAGTGCAGCAGCTTTTCAACATTAAAAATCTAAAAATTACTCATCACCCCATCTTTTATTATTTCTATTTATGCACAAAAAAATAATGTTTTCACTACTATTGCCATAAAGCATGTGGGTTAAGCTTTGCTCATATGCAGATATATATCTATATTTTGTGCTGTCAGTTACAGAGGTAATATAGCAAGTGTTTAATAGCCCTTCACAATTAAATAGGACACCATGAAATCCCTTCTTTTCATTAAAATCCAACTCTTGACTAAGAAAACCAGCTGTTTCTGTGTACCAGGAATTACATCGTCGTAACATTGTGCAGAACATGTAAGCAAAGACACAAAAACCTCACATGCTCAGACGGAAACAAGTTGCATGCAAACGAAACAAAGATTTTAGGAGTCATTCAGTCCACAAAAAACAGAAATTCACAGTAATTCATTAACAACTGTATAAATGTGTTCTTTTTTTCACCACAGGCACTAAAAAGTACAAATCTTTTACATTCAAAACTTGGTTTTTACACAAAATGTATTTATTTTGCTAAACTGTTTTGGTTGTAGTAGATGAAGAGCAGTCCTGTAAATACAGTGGGATTTTTTGTGTTTCTAGTCAGTGGCAATGAATAGACATCAGCAAACATAGAATATTTCTGCATGAAATTAAAAAAAAAACATCTTTAAGGAAACTTTGTTACCCTTTATCTAGCCATAAGATACATTTTTTGGGTTGAGTTATACTCTCTGCTAAATAAATGCATAAATAAATATAAATGTAAAAAGCTTCAAAAAATGTAGTTTTAAACGTATATTTAATCAGGTCTTTTAACCTTCATTTTGATCCACCAGACATGATGCAACAGTACTTTGTGACCTACAAACACAATGCTTACAAATGCAATCAGTAAGTTCTTCAATCCATGTGAATTGCACCTAATTATCACCATTTAAATGGTACCAACAGGGTCTGCAGAGACAATTACAGGCTGAAGGACCCTTTCAGAATGGCAAACAGATGATGGCACTCAGGTAAAGTGAGAAGCAACGTTCAGGGAGGACATGTGGGCTTGGTTTACAAAGACAAGTCAAGTCAAGGTTGCAGAGGCTGCGTGTCAACACATAACAGAGATTTACCCATAGGGAGAAACATGAACTGTTCCCCAACTAAGACGGCAATGCGTGCTGAATGCAGCAACATTGCACACAGACTTATCATGCTGGCGAAGAGTACGAATGAGACAACTTTATGAGTGATGCTATTTTAAAAGCTCCCAGTGGAGATGGGGGTTTGTTTTGTGATCTCTGATGTGTATAAACTCCCAGATTCACTAAGATTAAACTCAGCATGAGCTAATTATCGTGACTGACTCTCAGCTTTGACCTCATTATGTGCTACATGGATTGCAGGCTGCAGGAGAAGCCACTATTTGATAGAAAAATCACATCAGGCTTTTGCAGCTTCGTTGTGGCTACCACACAAACCGGCACCCCAGGTAGAGATGTGTTCAAAGCCTTTAGAAAATCTCAACTTTTAATTTCAGTGAGGCTTATTAAGTAGGGGATTTTAAAAAAAATGGTGCTTTGGAAAATCCCTGTTGTCACAATTATTTGCAGCCTTAATTCCTATAAATAAAATGTAGCTAAAGTCATTGTTGTAAATTCTATAATTTAATTTTTTTTGGTTGATTCAAGCATCTGGAAGCTTTTAATTAGTGATCCATGAATTTCTGTTTTCCAGTTATGAATATTACATGGCACAGAGGGCCATTTTGATTGTCTCCTTTATAAAATCAGTGAATGAAGTGAATCTTTATTGTTAATGTTGATTATGGAAATTTAAAATGCGCCCCTTTTTTAATTTTCAGAAATACATATGAAAGCAGAGATCATTAGTTCCGTTCAAACTTATCTGAATCTAAAGATTTAAGTGGATTTTCTCAGCAGTCAGCTCACACACAGACTCATAGCATAACTTATCGAAGTTTCAGGCTCCGTAGGATGTAGCATATATACAGCAATATAACAGGTTTAGAGGCTGACACAGGCCTTCACTTACGCTACCCTTACTTTAAAGGATTATTCTTCACACAAATATGAAAATAAAGCAACAATAAATCATTTGTTTTCTGTTGTTCTCAACATTCATTCACAACAGGCTGATAGGATATTCATCTAATAAGTATTTACAATTCCATGTGGATGTTTGCAGAGCAGATTTCAAAATGAAAAGCTCAACATAGTTTAAACAGCAGCTGTCATTATTGCTCCCCTCCATCTGCTGCATCAAACGAAATTCAGATTAAAAATAAAATAGAAAAAGCCAAATTATGTTGAGCTACAGCAGGAGATTGGTCTTTCTGACTAAACATTTCAGTTTAGTCTCCTACTGCGTCGATCGTCATCAGTAAACTATGACAATTCTAAGCCTTAGTGTTCATGTGTTGAATTCGTCAGTCATAACTAAAACTGAAAAATACTTAAGCCAAAAAACGTGTCCCTGCTGGAATGTTTGGCTGTAACTACAGTACAGATTAGGTACCTGCTTGCTAATTAACACAAATAGCAAATAAGCAAATATGAAAGAAACTCACATTGATATAGATCGCATATGGTACATAAAAAGCGGATTGGGGTCGAATTTGCCTGCTGTGTGAAAATAGCCTTAGACATTTAGATGTGAAGATAGCTCGTGGGGGATTTCAAGTGACTTTGGATGTGGCGGGATTTTTGGTGCTAGGTAAGTATTTCAGAAACTGATCTACTGAGATTTTTTTCACACACAACCATCTCTAGGGTTTACAGAATACGGACCAAAAAGTAGAGAATACCTAGACAAGACACACTGCTTTCGTCTGACTCAAAACTGCTCAAACAGAATTGCTGTTCCACCCTGAGTTTTTTCTGTACTTCTACCATAGGTAACTACACTGCTTTCTTGCTAGTAAAAGATTTTAGTTCGTATTTTCCTTCTGCTGTGTAGTTCCCAGGTCTATCTTGGTCAGACAGTCGGAGACGTAGGGAGTCGCTTGCGGTCTGCGAGGCTCCGTTGACTTAAATGTGTTTTAACTGCTGCATACATCATCCAACCCGATCAGATGCCAAATCGAATCCAGTTTGTCTTGGCCCTTATGTGGACAGAAACACTTTGCTGATGTCACAGATTGTACCAAGTTTGCAAAGACTGTTAGGGTACAGAAAACCACACCAGATATCACCAAAACAGCCTGGTCCACTGAGTTTCAGCTTCAACATTTAGATGCTTGGATGAGAGTCTGCCTTGTGTCAACAATTACTATAATGGGATGTGGGGGGAGATTCTCTGGGCACTCTTCGAGCCTATCTGAGTATTGCTTATGACCACAACACACCTATCTTCTTGTGGCTACTTCCAGCAGTATAATGGACCATGTCAAAAATCTCAAACTGGTTTCTTGTATAGGACTAATTCACTGTACCCCAATCGATTTCCACAGCTTCTAGATCTGAATTCAGTAATGCATCTTTGGGATTTGGTGGAACGGAAGATTTCAACCACGAATTATCAAACGCAGCCAATAAATATGCATTACCTGTGATGTCAGCCTGTCAAAATGGACCAGAATCATTGAGCAATGTCTTGACACCATCCAACCAAGTACTAGCAAGGTGTACCTAAAGCAGTGGCTGGTGAGTGTATACCATGGACCTCTGGTATTCATGGGGTTTAAGCACCACAGCCACCTGCAAATAGCTAAAATCTGCAAATACTTGAGACACCCCCTAAAAGCACTTATAACACCCAACTCTAATGGTTCAAACACTAAATATAATAATATGCATTAATACGCACAGTGGAAACCATCTTAGCACTATTGCGAAAGCTAATATCTATGATCTTCCTTTTCTCCCCTCTTGAGAGTACAGCCAATCAGCGCCAAGGAAAACAAATTGGCTGCTATGCAAATGCCAGTCAATACTGTGTGAAGTAGCATTACACTTAGATATTTTCTCTGTCTTATTCAGTTATCTTAGACAGACTATGAAAAACATCTACGAATCGGTACATTTTCCGTGAGAAATTTTGAGTTACGATCTACAGAAAAATCCTGAGCTGTGAACAGGCAGAGCCCCACTGTAACAAACGTTTGTAACCTAACACCAGAGCAGTACCTGGGAAATTAATAATTAAAAAATCTTTGATTCACTACAAAAACAACCAACTCAAATACTAGATTCAACATCAAATGTCTCATTCGGACTCTTGAAATCTGCTTTGCAGGAATCAGAGCCCATAAACCATCTGCTCACTTCTTTCATTATGTATTCAAACGTACACTTTTATAAGGTAATAGTCTTAACAGACTTCTTTGTGTGCTGGGAGATTTATTACTAGATTTCCATTAAGTTAAAGTCACAATACAAACACCACAATGAGCTTGTAATTTCCTCCCAATAAATGATTATTAAATATTAACTAAAAAGGAGAATACGCTATTTTAACTGGTCATTTTAGGAATTGTAATTGTTTTCAAGACTAAACAGCAGAGATAGGTTGTTCACTCAGAAGAATAAATTTATGCTTTTAAATTAGTTTTCCTGCTTTCTTTTTGTCTTAAGTTGGTACAGAAAAAACATTATAATTGGCATTGCCATTTAAAACCCATTCATTTGGATGTTTCTTTTTTTTACGTAGGCACAACATATTTTAATTTTAACATCCTTAAATAACAATTAAGAAAACATGTGTCTTCAGATAGACACAGCAGTCACACCACCGCTACTGCAGGATCCCTGCTCCAGGTCTTCCATCACCAGTTCCCGTTCAGGAACATGGTTGACCCGCCTGGAAGCATTCTTATCCAGGCTGTTCATGGAAATAGGCTCCACGGACGTCTGTACATTGTTAGCCGGGAGCACGGAGTTCCCCTGGAGTCTGTGCGAATAGCTTTTCCTCCGCTGTCCGTCCGCCGCGCACAGGCTGATCTTAAACACGGCCTGGAAACCTCTCCGGAAATTCTCGTTGAAGAAGCCATAGATGATGGGGTTGACGCTGCTGTTGAAGAAAGCCAGCCAGTGTGCGAAGGGGTAGATGTAAATGTTGATAATCCTGTACTGCTGCTCCGTCAGGCTCGCGTAGTCACTCAGCATCATGAGAGTCCAAAGAGGCAGCCAGGAAAGGATGAACAGCAGAGCGACGATAAGAAGCATTTTTATCACCCTTTGCTTCTTCTTCGACACGTTGTGGCGGTTGTCCTGGCCCGGCTTTCCCCCTGTCGGAACGGCTGTTTTGAAGAGCGTAATCCCAATCCGGGCGTACATAATCACAATGAGGGAGAGAGGGGCAAGGTAGATGTTTGCAAACAGGACAGTGGTGTAAATTTTCCTCATTTCCTGGTTTGGCCAATTCTCTCTGCACCAGTAAAAGGGGCTCGTCTTGTTGTCGTAGCCCAGTAAGACCCGGACGGTGTGCTCCTTGGTCACCTGCAGCATCACCCCAGAGGGACACATGATGGAGATCGCCAGGACCCAGATAACGACAATGATCAGTGACGCCGTGGATATGGTGAGCTTTTGCTTGAACGGGTAGACGATGCATCTGAACCTGCAGGTTTAAAGAAGAAGGTGCTGTTAGGGTACTTGAGAGACTAATATTTCCCAAGAAGGGGTAGTAAGAGGAAAGTAGAGAGATTCAACCTCATTTAACTTTTTTACATTATATCAGAGTACAACCACAAACTTCGATGTATTTTTTAAGGATTTTATGATGGACCAGCACAAATAAGTACATAGTTGTAGAGAAGAAGGATAGTAAGACACTAGGCTTTCAAATTAATTTTAAAAAATCAACTTCAACCAACTGGCTTTAGAAGTCACCTAATCTGTCACCATCTGTGTGGCGTGTCATCTCAGAGGCCTCAGAGGAAACAGCATCATGAATACCAACGAACACAGCAGACAGGTCAGAGAGAAAGTTGTGGGGAATTTTAAAAGAGAGGTTAGGTTATAAATAGTGGTGGGACTTGATTCAAATCTGTAATCAAGTTAATTGCAGGGTCTGTGATTAATTAATCGAAATTAATCACGTGATTCAAAAACTATATATCAATAAAATAACCAATATTTTCAATATAAAAACCATTTTGTGACTAAATTATTGAATAAATAGACATGAGCTCAACCATGAAGGTATTTATTGTTTTTAATCTGTTATTTAGGCAATTCAACCATCACATTGGTGTAAAGTGCTATTATACCCACTCAGCTTTCCGGCGTTTTAGGAACCCCTTATCGTCCATTCAATTCCTTGAAAAATACTTCTTAAGAAATGTGAACTATGGATGGTTACGTTGGTGTTGGGGACGTCTGTGCTGCTGCAACATGTTTTGTATTGAGATGCAATTTTAGGCTTGAAAGCTTTGCTGAAAGACCAACTCCTTTTAGCACAACAATAGTCTTTTCCAGCGTCCCATCAAATCGTTTTTTTGAAGTAAAAATTAACCCCTAGTGGGCCGAGAGAAGCAGCTTTGTCGTCCATTGCTGGCATGGCCGTAAATCTGATGTACACATCAGTAAGTAAAGACCTAAATCCTTACCACAACTGAAGTTAACAAATACTTTCTATTTTATCTGGCTGAGCTTAATTTTGCTAATTTAATTGTGCAAATGTTTTAGGCTTTAGATGGAAAAAGCTGATAGAGACATACCCTGAAAGACTTGCAGCAGTAAATATAGTTAAAGGTAGATCTACAACGCATTGAATCAGGGTTGTAGTGGTGCACAAATTTCTAAATCATTCATCCTTTTATTTTCCATTCACAAATATGCACTGTTTTTGTAGAAGTTTGTGTCTGATATGTGAAAAAAAATTGTAAAACAAATATATTTTGGCATATGTGCATTATTTTCATAAACTGAATGAATTATTATTAATTATTATTACAGTTAAAGTGAAGACAAGGTGGTGAGAGGTTTTTCTAACTTTTATGTGAATATTTGTTTGATGTAGGTAAACAAATATGGGGGAAGCTAAATCTTATTGGTGTTTATAAAAGAACCGATGAGTTCCAGCTATCCCAACTTGCATTCAAGGGTATAGCACTACAAATAATGAAGCTTTTAGCAACATATTTACATAAGAAGTACTTAATAGCTCAAACTGCTCTTCATCTTCCAACCCTTTCTGAAACTAGTGATCTTCTGTCCAATAAGGTGACTTTGAATTATGGACACCAGTGCACTTTAGAGTTAATGTGTCCTTTCCAGAGGCGGTGATGACCTCCAGGGATTTCAAATAATGACAATGACATCACTACACTCCTAACGTCTGAGGATGACAGCTGTCGTTTTTTGAGCTCCATAGCTCTTGTTGCTCTTTCGTCCTCCATGAAGTGCCTTATTGTAACTGGATGCTTTGGCTTATTGTACTCAATGGTTACCTCAACACCATGTGGCTCTTTAGGATTTTTGTGGTGCTAGAGGCCTATATTCACAATAATTAGACAGGAAATCGGCAGACAGAGAAAAGAGAAAGACATACAAGGTCAAGGTCCCAAGGTCAAGGGTCAAACCCCTGATGGCTGCGTCAAGCACTCTTTGCCTCTGTGTATGAGGCGTCCACCCACCACCCGCTTTGAGACTGTTACAGATCCTGTATCTGGTCATTCTAGAGGCTCTGTTGAGAAGTAATGGACGCATGCAAAACTGTGAATTTTACCAAAAAATTTATATCAAGAAAAAAGAAAAATGGAGATTTAAATGTCTCGTTACAACTTCTTTTTCTTATTTCTAACAAAACATGGCAAACAAGGTCAGAAACTGTGTTGTTCCATGCTTCTGCTTCTTCATTGGTCTGAGTGGTTTTACTAACAACATATCATCTAACAGGAAGTGACACTTTTACAATACAAACCTGAATTTTACAATAATGTTAACTTAAAATGATATTAACCTCACTGATAAGGACAAAAATGTAATATAATAGCAAAAAATATATAATCTTTATGACTAATGGTGACTAAATTGAACTTTCTACTAAATTTTGACTAATTTTTCAGGTCAAACAATCCTGCTCAATCTGTCAAAAATTATACCAAGTACCACTCGGAGCATCCTTTTTTTTTTTGTCTTTTATGCGTCCTGTCCGGCCGTGTGGCACTCAAAATCGTTGTCCGAGTGTCAAGGTGAGGCCCAACAGATTTACGTTCTCAAGCAGAGCATTACAGCTTTCACTGTGATGCCCCACATGATATATGTATGAAACCTTATCAGAAACTGCTTTGGGGTTTTTTCAAATGTAATTGACACAGAGATGGAAAAGAAAGGAGAAAGGTGAGGAAAAGATTTAAAGGGAAAGAAGCATAGAGGAAACACAAGGCAACACCCTTGAAGGCTGCCTCTAAACCTCCAGAAAGTAAAAAAACAAACAAACAAAAAAAACAAACAAACATGCATATATAATAATAACAATTATAATATCTTTAAAAAGTACATGCAGAACAAGTTATTACAAGATGTAGTGGAAACAGCCCCCAATGTAGAGTGTATATGAAAAACATCTGAGTCTAAACACCTTTCAATAAACAACATATTGACCATCCTTTTAAAACAGACTGATTTCCTTAGTAGTCCTAAAAAAAAGCTTTATCCACCTACGGCTCGTCCATTAGGTTTAAATCCCATTAGATCAGTTTGGGACAGTAATGCATGTTGTCTTGTAGCTATTGGGAAAAGAAATCCTATGACTATCATCACACTGTTGTAAACCCTATGATACCACAGCTAGAAGCACTTTCAGCAGAAAAACCTTACTGGGCTCTTGCCACATTGAGGAGAACTTGTGTCCCAGTCTTATTTTATAGCCTTGGTCAAGGTTGCATTGAGGTTTGCAGATATTTGCCTCTGTACAACATTTGTAACATTCCACGACAGCATTTCAGTCAGGTTGAGGTATTTCATCCTATTTGATGACTATGGTGAATATCATGGCGTTCTACCAACGAGGCAATTAGTCCAGTTTTAGTCGTTTACTAAGCTTTCAGAAACTACAACAAAGGGAAAATAACGCAGAAAAACCGGTGAACAATAACACGAAACCACTCGCATTCTTCTTTTCTCCTCGCTCTTTGTGTCGACTTTACACTACACATAGACCCGTTGGTGTCGCAACCGACTGACAACACCTCGACTAGCTGACAGAGCAAAGATTACGTTCAAGTATATCAGGATTCAACAACAAAAAACATGCAAACATTTTTCACACAGAGAACAGAACATTTAGTCTGTGATTATTAATAATGGTCACCTGAACACAGTGGTGGTTGATGAGTTGATTTAAACACCTGCTCTCCTGATGGTCTGTCAGAGAGTGTGTGTGGGTCACCCTATTTTAGTGTTAACTGAACCTAAACACACTGAACTGCAGCACATCTTCATGTTAAGCTTGTCAAAGTCAAGCTAGCACAACTGACTTACTTCCCTCTCCATTTTTTTTTTATTAAAACTTTTTACTGATTTGTGAAATGTGATACCTTGGACCTTGGTATCTAGTTGACCTTGTGTTGACAATTAATAGCAAAACACTGCGTCCCTTTTTCTTTTATATATCAAACGTATATTTAAGATTTAGCGTGTTGTGCTAGCAACTTAACAGCTAAAACCGGCGTTCATCATGAGTGAGTGTGCAGCTTTTTGCCCTCCAGCAGGGAGCCAGGTGACGGGAACTTGAGCGCATGACGTCACGCGTCAACGTGTCTATAATCGAAATAGGGTTTACTTTCTTTTTAACCAAGACCTAAGACATAACTCCATTTGAGACATGTGCTGTAGCTCAATTATAATAATTCATATTTTTACAGTTTTTTAAAATCATTTCTGCCTTATTTTAGCCAAATTTAGGATACCATCCATCAATTTTTCATTCCATTTTCTGTTGGTTCAGTGTGGCTCAATTTTTGTCTTTAGATCATTCAGATGAATTTTGTCAGCCAGCACAAAAAAAAAATTATAACATAAAAATCATTAAATGGCAACATTAGGTACTTTTTCCATTTATTTACCTATTTTATTGGTCACAATGACTAGTTTCATATTTGGGGAACTTTAGCATTATCCTCAACTCGGTAAGAACATGTCTAAAAAAAACAAAAAACAAAAAAAGAAATCATTACCTGTCAACTGCTATGGCAACCAGGGTGAAGACAGAGGCTGAAACTGAAATGCCTTGAACCATGCCACTCATTTTGCAGACCAAGCTTCCAAATGGCCATCCTGTTGACAGAAAATGATGTTTAGCTTGTTTATCGCAGAGAGAACCTATTCAGAAAGACGGCAGAAGGACTCTTAAACCACAAGTTGTGACTCATAATGGGGCACTTATGGTTCAGTGAGGCAAGCATTCCTTTTTAATAGAGATGATTACCTGTTGAGCCCTGAAAAAAAGAGTTGTGTGTGGTGCTTCAGTAATGTTATGTTTAGTGGAGATTTGATGGAGGTTATGGTGAGGTTTAAAATCAAATTCATTCCAAAAACAAAGTACATAGTAAAAAAAATACATTGTAAAACAAAACCAAGATTGTAAGAATTTAATACAAATACAACATGAAATCAGAGCAACTGAAACACCTTTGCGGTCTCAGAATTATCCACTCGGCTGGATGAAGTTCCCTACTTTTCACACGTTAGCAACAGGTGGACTCAATCAAGGGACTATTACGCCCTTCACAAGGAGGCTGAGCCTCAAAATTGCAAAGCATGCTCACAGAGTGATGTATTCAAGCATATTTATAGATAATTGAGTGGAAGGAAAAAGTCTGGTAAACATATACCTGCAGCCATGAGAGTATTGTAAAGCAAAGCTCACTCAAGGTGTGCCCTGCAGATAGATAGCTTCAAAACCATCACTCAGAGATATTGTATATTCTGGAAATGCAGATTACATCTTCAAGCATCAGAAGCACCAAAACCTGCTTTAAAAACTGAATCTATGGAGATCTCTTGCATCCACAGCACTTTGATGCATAAGTCATGCATAAGGAGCCTCTACCTTTTACTGAGTGTACTGACTTTACAATTAGGCCACATTTCTTCATTAAAAATCCCTTGTTTGTTGATCTCTAATATTCAAATCACTCTGTGTGCTAAATTTATGTTTCACTTTCTGAATTGTGACAAAAAGATATTTCCAATAATTTTCTTATTTACTGAGATAATTCTATAGACAACTATCTTTCCAAAACATATTCAGTCGAAAGTCTAAATTCTTGTAAATACTAGTAAATATAAGATTTTTCTAGAGATTAAAAGATTATAATATGTTTTATTCTTTATTTTTGTCAGTAATAATAAATACACTGCAAAAACACAAAATCTCACCAAGTACTTTTGGTTGAGTTTCTAGTGCAAATATGTTGAATACACTTGAAATAAGACAAAATTAACTTACAAGTAACTTGAAATAATCTGTCATATTATACATTAAAATATCTTGATCCACTGGCAGATTATTTCACTTATAACTATAAGTTTTTCATCAATATTATGGAATTATTGACTTAAAACAAACTTCTATATCTGCTGAAAAGTTACCCGTACGTTAGTTTTGTCTTTTTTCAAGTGTATTCAAGATATTTGCATTAGAAACTAGACCAAAACTACTGGGTGAGATTTTGTGTTTTGCTGTGTAAAAAAGAATTCACAATTTTGCTTTTCAGAACCAAAAAAAATGCATAAATGTATTTAAAAACCACAAAAGGCACAAACTGCAGCTGGATAACTCCTTTTCTGAGGAATTCCTTCCGTGTGTGGCCCAAGACAGGTTTGAAGAGGTCATGCCTACGAACACATTAGTGGGAAGGAAACACTGAAGAGATTTGTCCACAGCAACATTCCAGCGTATTGAGTGGGAGCAGCTTCTATGTCTCTAACCTGCAGAGGTACTGAGTGTAGGTGGCTCTATCACGGATGACTCGGTCAGACTGCAGTCTGTTCCTTCTTGATTTCTTTATGGGTTCTTTACTATGTGATGTTTGTATTCATGGTGAAGAAAGCAATGTAAACTGGAGAATTTCTATGTTTTAATAGTATTTAAATTTCGCTGAATGAAATGTTGTGAGAGTCTGGATGAAGCTTTTGTTGTTTAATGTTTTCTTCACTCTCACCTTCTTCTTTCGTCTTTTTGTCCTCCCCTTCTTTTAAACCCTTTTTAAACAGGAAGCTTAAGAATCTCAGTGCAACACATTCAGCTTTGTAATCCCTTAAAAAAGAGAGAGAACTTCAATCAGGCTTGTGCCTCAATCCCTTTTCAACTCTTACCTCTGGGTAGGCTTAAAATGTAAATTATTATGGCCTTAAGTTTTGCTCTTTAAATAATAGCTGGATGTAGAGATGAATATTTTTTTGAACCTATGGTTGACAAACTGGCCACCAGGTCTGGCTCTGGGGGGGAACACTGTCATTTCTCATCACTGAGATGACTCTCCTCAGAAACACCTTGGGATTCCCACAAAAGATAACAGATGGATGGATAAACTTTCTAAAAATAAAAAGTATCCATTCTCTTACCTTTTAGCAGATATTAAACATACTTTTCATTAAGAACATGTTTATGTATTAAAATGGTCTGACGTCATATTCTGAACTTAAAGATGGAGGTGTTATGTATTTTCCAAGCACATAGTGCCATTTTACACCACCATCAAGTAACTATTTTACATTTACATTACATTGTTATGAAAAGGTTGTACATATGAAAATTAACTAAAGAAATCTGACTTCCCATCCTAGCCATATATGACCCCTTGAAATTGGCCTCTGTCTCTTTAAGAAGCTCCTATCCTTTCCAACACTCCCCCTTCAGGGGGACTGGGGACCGAAGCTCCAAGGCGGAGCTTCTGGGAAAGGGGCGGTGCTTTGTGAGAGCAAGAGTTCAGGCGCCACGGGAGGTTCAAAGATTCCTCAAACATTACATAACATGAAATAAAGCTCAAAGTCAATTTTGTATAATGCCTCCCCTTTAGCTGTTGGGTTTTTATTAGCTGTAAGCAGAAAAGCTTTATAATTAACAGAAATAAGAGCTTGAAAACATCAATCTGTGTGTGATTACTCTATATGTGTTTTACTGGGTGGATTAGGTTACTAAACTAAATTACCTATTCATTTATATTCTAATGTATCGAATATGACTGTGTTCATGCACACGGTGTCATAGTAAAATATGAGAACAATACAGCCAATAAAGCACCATTTTGGTGTGTTGCTGCTTTGGAGCTCAATCAACTTGTTTCACATCTGCATCAATTCTAAAAGAGGTTCAAATTTAATTTCCTCGTCGTCCCCTTTGGCAAAATCACTGAACAGAGGAATACCTTTGCTCTGTTTTTAATTATGAGCAGCACTAAAGACTCTTTCTCTCTGTTTTCAGAGGAAGGCTTTTGCCCGTCTCTTTCTAGTGCACTGCTTAAATTTAACTCTAGGTCTTGGCTTTATTCTGTGCACCAGAGGGTTAGTTGCAATTGTTGCTACACTGGCAGCTCCAGTGCATTCTGGGATTTATTGGTTTAGTGATTTCCTTCCAGTTCAGTCATTGGAAAAGAAAGTCAATTCCAGGGTTATATATCAGGACTAAAATTATTCAGATATCTCTGACCGTACAAAAACACAAAATAAAGTTGAAAAACTGTAAATAAAAAACTAAGTACACCTCCGCTGCTAAAAAAAAAATCCTGCAGCCCAACTTGTTTTATGACAAAAACAGTAATTATGTATAGGGTATGTAGATTTTCAGTGTAGAGTTGAAAACATACATTTACATATACTGAATAAAAAGACACATACACCTTTTTTTCTTACTGTTTGAAGTTAAATCAGACCAAATTTCTATCGTTTTAGTTCAGTTAGAATTACCAAAATTATTTCTATTTGTTAAATGCCAGAAAACTTAGTGAGAACATTTTTTAGAGATTTTTTGTAACTTTCTTCAAATTCAAAAGTTTCTATACATTAGGTCAGTATCAGGGATAATTGTCTTTTAAAGATGCATTAAAACTCATATCGGTCATTTCGAACACCTGCTCATACTATTTGGACTCTGTAACAACCCTGGCACTTTTCTGAATCCGGTCAACGACATTCTCTGTGACTGCCTAAACATCTTTGTATTTGTCAATTTTGATGACATTCTCGTTTACTCCAGCAGCACACTGGAAGCATGTCACACTGGTCGTCCAAAGGCTGTTAAATACGAATCGCCTCTTTGTCGGTTCCACATTCCTTCCAATGCCTCCCATGGCTACCTTTTCAAGGGTAGACCCCACAAAAATCAAGGCCATCAAGGACTGTCCTGTCCTGCACTCCGAACCAGAACCGGGAGGGGGTCCACCTAATTGCCAGTATGTCCGCACATCTATCCATACTTGAACCGTCTAATGGGCCAGTCTTCATGTTTCTCCTGCCATTCCAGAGTAAGCCGCACCATCAGCTTACTCTGCAGGTACTTCTGATGCCCATCACTTAACAAGGATGTGACATAGTACATCTCCACCTGTTTGACATGTGCCGCCAGAAAGAAGACCTCTCATCGCCTTCTGGTTTCCAACAACCATTGTCCATTCCGAGCTGCCCTCTGGTACCATATCTCCCCCTTAACAGCAGAAAATACTTTCTTTTCTGTGAGGTCTTTTGCCTTCATGGAATCCACAGAGACAGTTTTCAACAGAGTGTCCCTTTTCATTTCTTAAGCCTGGAGAGATTTCTGTTCTGTGCTTGTTGCCCTACCCCACTTATCATCAGGTTTTCACCCTTAAACCACTGAAGAGTGCGAATGCCTCAACCAAGAACTTGAAAACATCCTTCATTGTGTCTCTGCCTCCAATCCCACCTCCTGGAGCTTCCACTCACCTTGGGTCAAATACATCCATAACATCCATGTTTCTTCTGGATCTGGGCTTTCTCCATTCGAGATAATCTAAAAAGTTTAACATGTTAATATTACATAACGCAGATTAATCGCATTACTTATTTTGACCTAAAATCCTCTCTTACGTGGAGTGTTACTTAATTCAAAGCAGCACGTTACACGGTCTTGTACTGCATTCAACAATGCAGAGTTGCAAATGCGAGTGAAAAGATGAGTGAGGAGAGTCAGACTGGTGTGCTCAGTGGCAAATTTCCCTTTAAAACATAGCGCAGTTGAAACAGGCGCTCGTATACAGAGGCTATAGACCTGGATGTGACCGTCTTGAGTTCGAATCCCATCCTCAGTTCTGTTACACCCTTTTCTCTGACCCCTTCCTGTCAGATTACTGACAAAAAAAGGCCACTAGTGCCGAAAAAATGCTTAAAAAAACAAAAAACACAACAGTGCGATGGATAAAACCAAGGTAGCATGGAGCCTGCTTATTACAACTGTGTATCATCCTTCCACCAAAACACAACCAGTTTATAGTTTTTAAATGACATTTGAAACAAAATGACTTCTTTTCAACTTTCCTGAACATGAAAACCTGGAAAACTGAATTGTTTGATTTGAAACAATAAAACATTTTCTTAAACATTTTTTGAAAACGTGCATATTTACAAAGTTTACATAGTTTACAAAGTTAAGCATAATCGTGAGTAATCACAGCGATATATATAAAAAAAAAAAAAAAAAAAAAAAAAAAAAAAAAAAAAAAAAAAAAAAAATTCCCTTCTCACCCTCCACGGGTGGTCTTTCTCAACCTCTGAGCTCGGGTCCTCTACCAGAGGCCTGGGAGCTTGAGGGTTCTGTGTAGTATCTTGGCTGTGCCGAGAACTGCGCATTTCTGGACTGAGATGTCTGATGTTGTTCCTGGGATCTGTTTTAGCCACTGCTCCAGTTTGGGGGTGACTGCCCCGAGGGCCCCGATGACCACAGGCACCACTGTGGTCTTCACCTTCCAGGCCTTCTCCAGTTCCTCTCTGAGGCCCTGGTATTTCTCCAGTTTCTCGTGTTCCTTTTTCCTGATGTTGCAATCGCTTGGTATTGCTACATCCACCACAACGGCTTTCCTCTGTTGTTTATCCACCACCACGATGTCCGGTTGGTTCGCCATTACCATTTTGTAATCCACCACCTTTGGGGGTGTGCCCCACTTTGATCTCGGGGCTTCCAGTCCATATCCTGCACAGATGTTTCTGTACACTATGCCCGCCACTTGGTTATGACGTTCCATGTACGCTTTCCCTGCCAGCATCTTGCACCCTGCTGTTATGTGTTGGACTGTCTCAGGGGCCTCCTTGCACAATCTACACCTTGGATCTTGTCTGGTGTGGTAGATCTGAGCCTCTATTGCTCTGGTGTTTAGGGCCTGTTCCTGTGCAGCCAGGATGAGTGCCTCTGTGCTGTCCTTGAGTCCAGCTTTTTCCAGCCATTGGTAGGATTTCCTGATATCAGCCACTTCAGTTATTTGTCGGTGGTACATCCCATGTAGGGGCTTATCCTCCCATGATGGTTCCTCCAGCACCTCATCCTCTGGTCCCTATTGTTTGAGACATTCGCTGAGCACATCGTCGGTTGAGGCTTTGACCTTGATGTATTTATGGATCTTGGATGTTTCATCCTGGACAGTGGCTCTCACACTCGCTAGTCCTCTGCCTCCGTCCTTACGGCTCGCGTATAGTCTCAGGATGCTGGATTTAGGGTGGAACCCTCCATGCATGGTTAGTAGTTTCCGAGTTTTAACATCCATGGTCTTTATCTCTTCCTTTGGCCAGCTTATTATTCCTGCAGGGTATCTGATTACTGGCAAGGCATAGCTGTTTATCGCACGGATCTTGTTCTTGCCATTGAGCTGGCTTCGCAGGACTTGCCTTACTCGTTGGAGGTATTTGGCTGTGGCTCCTTTCCTTGTGACCTCATCGAGGCTGCCATTTGCTTGTGGTATTCCCAGGTACTTGTAACTGTCCTCAATATCTGCTATTGTTCCCTCTGGGAGTGAGACCCCTTCTGTGTGGATGACCTTCCCTCTCTGTGTAACCATCCGACCACACTTCTCTAGTCCGAATGACATCCCAATGTCAGTGCTGTAGATCCTGGTGGTGTGGATCAGTGAGTCGATGTCTCGTTTGCTCTTAGCGTACAGCTTGATGTCATCCATGTAGAGGAGGTGACTGATGGTGGCTCCGTTCTTGAGTCGGTATCCGTTCCGTAGCCAGTCTTGTTGATGACTTGGCTGAGGGGGTTCAGACCTATGCAGAACAGCAGTGGGGACAGAGCGTCTCCTTGGTATATGCCACATTTGATGGACACTTGTGCAATTGGCTTGTAGTTGGCTTCAAGGGTGGTTTTCCACATCCCCATCGAGGCTGCAATGAAGGCTCTTAGAGTCCTGTTAATGTTGTACATCTCTAAGCATTCAATGATCCAAGTGTGTGGCATTGAGTCATAGGCTTTCTTGTAATCAATCCAAGCCGTGCACAGGTTGGTGTGTCGGGTTTTGCAGTCTCGGACGACTGTTTGGTCTACCAGGAGTTGGTGTGTGGCTCCTCTGGTATTTATGTCGATGCCCTTCTGTGCTGTACTCATGTATTTATCCATGTGCCCACTTATCTTAGCTGCTATGATGCCTGACATGAGCTTCCATGTTGTAGAGAGACAGGTTATTGGCCGATAGTTGGATGGGACCGAACCCTTTGAGGGATCCTTCTGGATCAGGATTGTGCGCCCTTGAGTTAATCATTCTGAACCATTCATTAATCCTCCTGGCTTCATTTTCTCTCGTGTACCTCTTTAGGCGACTGGCCAAGGCTTGGAGCCTTTGTTTGGCAGTTTCGAGCGCTTCAGGTATGGGCATCTGGCTGTACCGCTTGGGTACTGGTCTTTTGATTGCACCTCTTTGGAGCTCTGACAATTGGCTCACTTCCCTCCTTGTTACCTTGATTTTAGCCTCTAACCGTCTTTTCCATGGTGGGTATTGAATCTCATGGTTGCTCCTATAGCCGAGCATCTCAAGGATCACTGATGCTGAGTTGTACACCAGCTCATTGGTTTCCGTTATGGTGTTGGTAGGGATCGTTCTCAATGCTGCATTCACATCTTCAATGAGACTTTCTGATGGTATATATATATATATATATATATATATATATATATATATATATATATATATATATATATATATATATATATATATACAGCATCCAACCCCCGTGCGCTGAGTGGAAGTTGCAATCCTGTCAACTCACATCTCCCAGACTTTTGAAAAGCCAGCATTTGGGCCACTCTTACTTTGAAAGCTGTTGCTGTATTTGTACAGGTCTTATGAATTAATTCAATATTTGGTTGCACCAAGTCTGCTTCTGAATAGAACTCACCAGATAGATATAGTCCTATTTATCACAAAATTAAAGAAATTATAAAAAGTGTGGTTACTTTTGTTGTAACTAATATATTCAATTGTAAGATGGCTTTATTTAGTAATACTAATCATTTTTCCATGATTTAAAATAAAAAGTCTCCATTTGCATCAAGCACCTGTATCATTCGTGATTTGCACAAAATCAGTCTAGTGGTTTCAAATGGCCCCTGGGCCAAACTTTGGACACCCCCACTCCTGACTATCTGTGCAGACAGATTGATTGATGATGACTGACATCAATCTGTTTTGACAACCAGATGATAAATGGAGCTGAAATGCCTTCTGTTTACAAAACATCACTACATTATGCTCTTTTACGGCCATTCGGATTCACTATATCAGTCTGCTGTATTGCAGCAGAGGACATGGGGCTGCCACCACAAACCTTCCTGATGAAATGCTGGGAGACTGTTGATGAACTCTTTCGAGCTTCTGATTGACAGATTTCTTTGACTCACAGCAATGGGAGCTCAATTTCTGATCTCTGTGACGCAAACAAGCCTTTTGCCTTCTGGTTATTGAGTCCTTGATCTGCCTTTTTTTCTTTCTTCTGTGCAGTCTGCCTCGACTTGACCCCTTTTCCACGTCATTGCTTTTTCTATTATTACTATCTTGCTCAGATATGAAAGGTGTTGACCATCTAGCAGAAGCCTTCTTTGCAGCTAAATAAAATGACAAATGGAACGAGGTTTTATATTGCTTTTCTAGTAATACTCACCACCAAAAGCTTTTTATACTAGAGCCAGATTTTTTTTATTCTTTATTCTGTTTTTTATACATATTTTATGTTCTTTGTGTGAGTCTGTTTTTCTGTTATTGCCTGTCACTGCCACTTTGCTGCTGTTACACAGAATTTTCCCCATCGTGGGACAATAAAGGATATTTCTATTCTTCTATTCTAGATTTACCCAATCACACTCCCCCTATATTCCATTAAATAGGTCAAAATAGGTCATAAACATGGTCTTTCTTGGAAATGCATTTTTTCTTAAGCAAAGAGAATGCTTACTGTAACCAAGTAGTTTTCCTCCCTGATGCTAGTTTGATAGCTTCTTTAGGTACAGTTAGCTGATTTTCCTTTCTTTTTCCAAATAATAGATTTGGAAGTAATGATGGAAGATAAAAAGTATAAGATTGGGTTTCGGGGGCCAACAGATCTAGAATGGAACCCCAGACATCGCTCTCCCCAGCGACCTCATACAGCTCATTCTGGGTGGTCCCAAGGCATTCCTAGGCAAGACGAAATCCAGCGAGTTCTGTTTTTTTTGTTTTGTCAAAACAAGAAGCTATGCACTGTTCCCACAGCTGCTGAACACTTTGCAGTTCTTTTTTTCAGTGCTTGTTTTAGGTTCTAGTGGTCATTATGACAGTGTGTAGACAGGAAAGGGGCAGAGAAGGGGGGAGATGACATGCGGCAAAGGTTCCAAGGATGAATGAATGAATTCGGGACAACCCTGATGGGGACTACAGCCTCCACATCCGGGACGCCTGCTTTACCCACTACGCCACACAGCGCCCCTAACACTTTGCAGTTCTTATAGAAACAGGATCATTTCAGAGGGATATGGCAGACTGTTTGGGACGGTCCGAGTCAACGCTGAGCCGATCCATGCTAGCCCGTTTGGGAATTAGAAGTTTACATTCACCGCATAAAAAGACATGGAAATTGGTTTCTCAGTGTCTGAAGTTAAATCAGACCAAACTTCTCTTCTTTTGGGTAATTTGGAATTATAAAAAAATTATTTCTATTTCCTTTTCTATTTTTTTAGAGATTTTTTTTTATCAACTTTCATCAAAATCGGAAGTTTTCATACATTTCCTTCCTCAGGTTTCACACAGTAATTTGTTGGAGTTGCAGTCTCAACCCATAAGATTGAGATCAGGGCTCTGTGATGGCCAAAACATTGACTTGGTGGTCCTGAAGCTGCTTTTTAACCACTTTAGCTAGACGCTGAGGGTTATTGTCCATTTGGAAGACCCATCTACACCCAAGCTTTTAACTTCCTGACTGAAGCCTTTTCAGTGTTTCCAAATAATTTTCTTTCCTCATGATGCCATCTATTTTATGAAGTGTACCAGTTGCTCCTGCAGCAAAACAGTCCCATAGCATGATGCTAGTACAATAACTCAAGCATCCCCGTTTTATCTCCAAATGTAACAATGGTCATTATGGTCATTATTAGTTTCATCAGGACATGTCTCTAAAATAAAGATCTTTGTCCCTGCGTGCATTTGCAAAGTGAAGTCTGGCTTTTCTATGTTTCATTTGGAGTAATGGCTTCCTCCTCGCTGAGTGGCCATTCAGCCCATGTTGATACAGAAATTGTTTCACTGTGGATAATGACTCTGTCTTACCAGCTTTAGCAGCATCTTCACAAGATATCTGGCTTTTGTTCTGGGGTATCGTATCAAACAAGAAAGCAGTGAGTTCCAGGTGTGGCCTTAAAATACATCCACAGGTGAGCCTCCAATTAAATGTGTCAGTTTACCTTTCAGAAGTTTCCAAAGCCATGACATTATCCTCTGGGCTTTCCCTTACTGTTTAAAGAAACAATAAGCATTTTGTACATGAAACTTCTGACTTCAAAGAAAGTTAGAAAAAAATATCTAATAAATGTTCTCGCTAAGTTTTCTGGCACTGAGCAAATAGAAATAACTTTAGGTGATTCTACTAACCTAAAACAAGAGAAGTTTGGTTTGATTTAACTTCAGACATTGAAGAATAAAGAGTGTCTTTTTTTTAGTGTATGTAAGGTCATGGTTTCAACTGCAGATTTATGTCCGTCAGACTGATCAAATTCCCATACAATACAGATAAATCGGCCAATATTAAAGAGCAATTTGCAGTCAGAGAGCTGTTGAAGAAATTATTAGCACACACACCTTGAAAAAAATCATGATAGGATCAAAGTTTCATTAACTCAGTGTAGAAATGATATCTGATGTGCAATTGAACTTACCGATATTTTGCTTTGGTTTAGAAACAATGTGCATCAGGGGGAAATGCTGAAGATAGCAGCCAGCATTCATGGTTTCATTATTAATCAGTGGTTGAGGTGAGTGACTTTCTGATTAAATTACATTTTCAGAGTGTCCCACCAAGACCAAGATCTCCAGCTATCTCTTCTTCCCTTGATGTTGCAGAGAGGAGAATCACTCATGCAGGGCACATCACATCTATCTGCGTAATTAAATAGAAGTGTGTTTAAGGAATAATAATATTAATGTTTAATAATATTAATAATCATCATGTGCGCTCATTTCAGAATTCATTGGGATGTGCTTGGACACACGCATATGCAGAGTATGATACATCAAGGTGTGTTTGCACAGGTTTTTTTAATTTAACTGTAAGCTATGTTTCAGCAGGATACAATCCTTGGTTTTTGTATCCACCTAGAACCTCTCTTCATCAGGAGCAGGACTTCAACACATGGGATTTTCTGCATTCCTTCCTCCCAATAATAGCAATATATTACTTTTTAATACAGTTAAGAAAGAGATAGTCATCACAATTAATCATGCTTACTGCATTATATGGCAGTCTGAGTTAAAGCACATTCACCAAAGTCAGGAACTAAAGAAACTGCCAGTAGAAAGGACTGGTAGTAAAAAAAAAAAAAAAAAACCCAAAAAACATTGATGATGAAGGGAACCGTTGCAAAGAAGTCGGCAGTGTTTGTTTCTTTTTTCACTGCCACAAGGAGGTGATGAAGTTTCTGCCTAGATGTTTTCTAAGCTCTGAATTACTGCTCTTGGTTATAAAGATAGGCTTTGATCCGTTTCGTGTTTAAACAGCAACATCAAAAGTGGTGGGGAAAGTGAAAGTAAGTGTGGTGCCTCTTCCACGTTGCTTTTAAGCCTTAATAAAATTTGTTTTTTAACTGTTTGTGTGCATTCATGCCTGTTGGGTAAAGGAGTCTGTGATGTTGCAAACCTCTTTTGTCTACAGTCATGCCTGAACAGAAATAGTCATTTGTCATAGAAATAAGTTACATCTTACAGTTTGCTTTGAGACAAACATCAAGCAGAAATGGCGAAGACATTCTGACTGCTGTCGTCATTTCTTGCTTAGTTTCATGATGTCATTAGTTCGTTTTCATTAGGTTTTAATGGCTGGTTTAAGACTGTGATTATTCATGAGTGTTTTCAAATAGTGAATCCTTTTTGGAAGATAGAACTGTTTCTATTGTTTTCACAACGTTGAGAAAATGTCTCATACATTTTAAAATAAATACATGGAATCATATGTTGTCTTGCAAAAGTATTCACCCCCCTTGGCAGTATTTTGTTTTGTTTTCCTACCTCAAAACTTGGAATTAAAATGGATATTTTCAAGGTTTGCATCATTTCATTTAAAGAACAACAACTTTGAACATTTCATTTTCTTTTTATTGCAAAGCAAACAGTAAAAGAACAAAATAACAGAAGACCTGAAAATGTATAACTATTCTACTTTTGTAGAGTCACCTTTTGCAGCAATTGCAGCTGCAAGTCACTTTGGATAAGTCTCTATGAGCTTGCCACATGTTGCCACAGGGATGTTTGCCCGTTCTTCAAGACTAAACTACTCCAGCTCCTTCGAGTTGGATGGTTTCCACTGGTGAACAGCAATCCTCAAATCTGACCATAGATTCTCAGTTGGATTGAGGTCTGGGCTTTGACTAGACCAGGGGTCTGCAAACTGCAAACACATAAATAAAATGGTAGTTCTTTAAAAATGACAACAAATTTTCTATTGTAGCTATTTATCTGAAATTATAAGCTGTCTGTTTTCAAAACATCGTGTGGCATTTGTGGCTCTTAATGAGTTTTCTTTGACTGGCCTGAGAGTTAAAATGTCTCTTCAGGTTGCAAAGGTTGCAGACCCCTGGAGTAGACCATTCCAATACAGATAAATAATAACAAATAATAATAATAATAATAATAATAATAATAATAATAATAATAATAATAATAAATAATATGCACGTTTCCCCTTAAACCACTGGAGTGTTGCTTTAGCAGTACGCTTTGGGTCATTGAACCGTTGGAAGATGACCCTCGTCCCAGTCTCAAATCACTGAGAAACAGAAACAGGGTTTGCCCCATCCATCTTCCCCTCGACTCAGACCGGTTTCCCGGTTTCTGCTGCTGAAAAACATCCCAACAGCATGATGCTGCCACCACCACGTTTCACTGTGGAGATGTATGGATTTTTCGCCAGACATAGTGGTTTCGTTAGTGGTCAAAAAGTTCAATTTTGGTCTCACCTGACCAAAGCACCTTCCTCATTTGGGGAGTCTTCCTCATGCTTTTTGGAAAACTCAAAACCGGCCTTCCTGTTTTTGTCTGTACGTAAAGACTTTTTTCTGGCCAGTCTTCCATAATACCCAGCTCTATGGCTTATTGTGTTCATATGGCCCTGGGAACTCTGCAGCTCCTTCAGGGTTACCTTTGGTCTCTGATTCATGCCCTCCATGCCTGGTCTGAGAGCTTTGGTGGGCGCCCTCTCAAGGCAGGTTTGTTATTGCACCTTGTTATTTCCATTTGATGATAATGGATTTGAGATTTAGATATTTGTTTTTTATTACCCAACCCTGATTTATACTTCTGAACAACTTTCTCCCTGCATCTTAGAATATTTTGTAAAGATGCATCATATACAATGTAGATTTAAAAGAGCTTTTCCACACAGGTTGTAATGTACCAAAACAAAGAAAAGGCCAAGGTGGGTGAACATTGTCGCGAGGCACCGTATAAGGTGAGCCATTAATAAGATAAAAGGGAGTGGTTTTGGGGACAACACATGGAGCAAACAGTCTCCTGAGGTAGAGTCCTGCTTCACAGCGGTTCTGCTTCGATAACATCTACACCCAGGTGGGTGTTTTCTGACATCTTACGATAAAACATAGTGAATAATTCATGTAGCACAGATAGTGAGGCATTCTGAGTATGTCAGCTCCTCCTGAGCAATCTGCTGGAACTGTTGTCAGAACATTTATAGTAAAAAGCTGTTTAGATGATCTTGTTGGGAGATTGTGAAATTGGTGATAACCCCACCTGTGTCAAATGTTCAGAGACAATATTTTATGAGTTTACCCTACTGATAGCGGGGTTGCAGAGTGGTGCACCATCTTAGGTTAATCGGACACTCTCAGTTAGCCTTAGATGCTAATGTCTAAGTGCATGTGTCAGTGCACGGTAAAAAACAACACACCCAGAGCAGTAATTAAGCCAAAACTGTACAATATATATATACATTTTGCATTTAAGATTAAAAAAAAAAAAAAAAAAACACCTTTGTTTATACATATGTTCTACCCAAAACTCCTCAAGTGGCAGTTTTAGCTTCACCTGGTTGAAATTCACAAAAGAAAAGCTGTATTGTTGCATTTTAGGCAATAAAATGTTTATTTTCCGATTTAAAAAAGGAATTTAATTATTTGTTTATTTGCCTCTTTTAATGTATTTCTAATATTGTATCAAAAAAGCCTAAGAGGTTAATTTAAAAATCTGCTGAATGTTCCAATTTTTTTCCGATTGTCAGAATAATCAATAGAATAATTGATTACTAAAACAGTCGTTAGTAGCAGCCCTATTGTGCTGTGTATCTCTGCACCCATTGACTGCTAGACATGTACAACACATAGACCACATACTTCTAATTTAATGACAAGAAAAATATACCTAAAATAATATTACTGGTACTTTTAGTGTTGTTATATCTATATGATAAAATATCGGTTAGTAACTGATCATTTTTAGTCATTGTGGAAGGTCCAAAGAGCCACTTGCAGAGCCCTACTTTAGGGTATTCTTTATAAACAACTTAGAAAATTATTTCAAATTTGGTAATCGCACTGATTTCCTGGAGGAAAATATTAGTTTATATTTTTATCGTGAATGTCACCTCAGATATAACCTGCTTCTTCACCTCCTATAAACCACCATAACAACAGCTAACACTTCATTTTTTCTGTCCCTCTTAAAAAGAGTGAGAAAGCGCAGCAGGTCCTGCGGACAACCAGTTTAAAGACTGTGAACCCGTCACCACTGCTGCCACTGGAGATCATGGGAGACGTGTGACTTCAAGAGCCAGCTGTCGGGTAAAATTAGCACAGTGTGTGAAAATCCTCGAGGGATTTCGTTGCCTTTGATCACCACAGACTGTCAAGAAAGCATCGAGCCATGCCACCATGTTCACACTGATCATTTGGTCCTTCCTCAGAAAAATCAGCTGTCGGTAGATGAGATTTATATCAGAACTTTATAGGGGGCAGCGGAAGTCGGATAATATCCAACACCAGAACATTTAGAAGAATTCAACTTTTCATTTGCGTACATTTATTCAGTGGGAAGATGATTCTACATTAACAGATAATTATTACCAAAATCACTGGTGCTAGTGGTACTGGTGCTCCAAATAATTCCCTTTGAAACACTCTGGATTAATTTTTTTTAAAGTCTGAAATGATGAGCTTACAGATCATGATCCATTGCAAAAATACAAAATCTTACCAAGTATTTGTCCAGTTTCTAATTCAAATATCTTGAATACACTTGAAATAAGACAAAACTAACTTACAAGTAATTTTTCAACACAATATAGGAGCTTGTTTTAAGTCAATAATTCCTTAATATTGATGAAAAAGTTCTAGTTATTGGTGAAATAATCTGCCAGTGGAACAAGACATTTTCCCCATATTATAAGTTAAAATGTCTTGCTTCACTGATTTCTCAAACATGCATGAAAGAATTAAGGCAACACTCCAGGTATGTTTTTGATGAGGGAATAACATTAGATCATGATATAAAGCTAAAAAAAAAAGCTTAATTTTACATAATCCTACCCCTTTAAGCACACAACTATGATCTTGAAGTTCTATTTATGTGGCCCTCCCTCTTAAGGGCCACATAAATAGCGATGGCCGGCCGGATTTGGCCTGCGGGCTGGGCCAGACTTTAGCAAGGGATTACAGAGGCAGTAGCCCAGGGCCCCAGTTTTTGGGGAGGACCCAAAAGACTTTATTTCCATTCTTTTTTTTTACTGAATGCATGTTTGAAAAAAAACTCATGAGCCCATTTTAGGTAAGTTGTAATAACATTTAAGGGTTTTCATGAACACAAACAACATTCAAGTATTTGAAAATTATGCATAAATTCATACCTGCTGATATATAAGACTATCTATGTATAGGGAACCGAAAATGGCTCCAGCCCAGGGGACCACATCATTCTAAATCCAGTCCTGCTCACAGGCCTTGAGTTTGACGTGTTCTAACGGATACTTTTTACCTTTACCTGAGTAACACTCTTTGACGTAACACTACTTTTTTTTTTTTTTTTTTTTTTTTTTTTTTTTTTTTTTTTTTTTTTTTTTTTTAATCTTTGTTTTGGGCACTAATGGCCATTTTTTCCAGTTTTTATGACAGTATGTAGACAGGAAGGGGGCAGAAAAGGGGGGAGATGACATGCAGCAAAGGTTCCGAGGCTGGGAGTCGGGCCCGCTCTACCCGCTACGCCACGCTACGCACGTGACGCCACACCGTAACACTACTTTTAAGTAAGATTGTGTTAAACTGAGACTTCTTGTTTGTACACAAGCTTCATGGACTAATGCTGTTTTCTATCTGCTGAGCCTACTGAGTCATTTGTAGTCTAATAAATATGTAACATACTACAGTAGACCCCCGTCTTTTTCACAGTTCCACAAATTAATTCAGATGTTAACTTAGTATTTGAGTAGCCATTTTACCATCTACGTTTTTACCACCTGAGTAATTTTTTGGAAGACAACTTTTTACTTTTATTTGAGTAAATATATACTGAAGTAGTACTACACTTGAGTACAATTTTTGGCTACTCTACCCACTCTGTTAGGGTCTCTCCATATTAGTTTATTCCTTGTGCTGAATTTCTTAGTTGTTTCTGTTTCCTGATCATTTTGGGGTTTTCCCCTAATATTAATGTTAGCCCTTTTTTCCCCTTTTTGATTTGTAGATCCTTTTGTGTTTTAGTCAAGCTCCTTCTGTGTTTTCTGTGTTTGTTAGTCCCCTTCCCTCAGCTTCTCTGCTCTGTACTCTCTCCTATCTGTATTCCACTGCTTTGACTCCCCTGCTTTAAACGCCACTCTCCACTCCTCGGTATTTAGGCTTTCTCTGCTGCTCTTTTCCACTAAATCTGACCTGGATCCTCGTCTGTACTCCTTGTCCCTTGCTGCAAGTTTTGTCTTTTTTTATCAATAAATCCTTCAGTTCACTATGCTGCAACCAAGTTCCTGTCTGCACTTTGGTCTTGTTCCAACTTTACAAAAATATGACAACTACAGTAGATGAAAAAACTTTCCAGGAAGATGATACTTCTGTAAAGTCCATTTTTCATTCATAGTTAAAGTTCAGATTTTCTGCAAAGCTAAATCTGAGTTTTACATTTGCTGTATACCAAATCCACCAAAATTAACTGACATAAAAGCTGGAAATATCAGGATAAATTATCTTTTCAGTAATATTCCAATTTGAGATGTATTTATATTATAAATAAACAGTTCTATGTGCAACAGCAAAGTTATGTAATTAAAGTTTCACTTGAAATGTATGTGATCAAGTTTTGTCTTTTATTATTTTGTACTTTTGCCAAACAAATTGATAGTCTCTCTGGTTTAAAAGGCTAGCGCCCCTTAGGTTGAGAACAACACACCTATGCAACCTTATTTATTGTAAAAAAAAATGTTAACAACTCTACAACCCATTTATAGCCCTTGTTTCACACACTGCTTACCTGTAATGATGTTGTCAAGAAGAGTTGTGGGCATACAGAAAATCCCCACCAGCAGATCACTCACAGCGAGGTTCAGGATGAAAAGATTCGTCACAGTCCGCATGTTTCTGCTCCTCAGCACGATGAAGCACACCACTCCATTTCCCACCATGCACACCACAAAGATCAGCAGGTAGGACACTATGAAGATGGCTGCGGTGGACGGCTGGTGCAGGTAGTATCCAACATACGTGATGTTCTTCCTGGGTGCGACATACTCCACGGTGGAGTTATAAGATGTCCAGTTGTCGTACAGATGAGTGGAGTTGTTCTCTAGTCCTTCGTTCATTTTAAATCTGCAAAATGAGACAGTCACATGGCACAGATGAACAAATAAAAGAATTACTCTGGATCATTTTTCGCTTAGTTTGTGAAAAAAATAAATAAATGCATTCTCCTTTCTAAAGAAAACTCACAACTTTTAAAGACTTCAGAAAATAAAAACCTCTCATTGGGCTTCTAGTTGTCAAAAATTTGCACACACAACACAAAAAAAAACAACTGATAATTTACCATTTCTTCTTACTAAATAAGCTTATCAACAGACTGTCCAACTTTAACAGCTTCATAATCGAGCAAAGCCTGAAAGACATTGAAGGAAAATGTTAAAACTAGTGGTGCCACTCAATAAAATTTCTTAATCAAGGTAATTTCAGGGTCTGTAATTCATTAATCACAATTTAATTGAAAACCATATATCAACAAAATAAGCAACGTTTTCAATTCAAAAACCCTTTTTGCTGTTAAATTATTGAATAACTTCACATACCAGCTCAAAAATATTTGTTTTTAGTCTGTTATTTATGTTTTTTAACCATCAGATTGGAGCAAAGTACTATTGTACCCATTCGCCCATATATGGGCCAACACACCTGAATAAAATGGTTGAATCGCCTCCTCAGTATGCAGTCAGAGTCCTGCTAATGACCTCATTAGTTGACTCAGGTGTGTTGAAGCAGAGACACTTCTAAAAATTGCAGGACACCAGCCCTCAAGGCCTGGATTTGACGACCCCTGATATAGAGGATTTAAAGTCACATTTCCATTAAAGGGCCAGTATTATGTGTTTTCCAGCCACATAGAACCATATTACAGCACAGTCAAGTAACTATGTTACCTTCAGTTGTTACAAAAATGTTGTATATATCAAATATGACTTAAATTTGACTTCGTAATTTAACACCTTGAAATTTAAGAACTCCTGCTCTTTCTGAAACTCCGCCTTCAGAAAGTCATCACAACAGTGCTCCTCTTATAACCCTTTAACAACATTTTTTTTTTTTTACCAGTATTTCACTGAGCAGTAGCTTATATAATAAGTTCAGCAGTTGCGCAGTTCCACCAGATGTTTGCTAATTGCTGCTGGCTAGTCTGAAGGAGCTGAGTGGGGAGGGGTGCTCTGTGAGGCGGAAGCTCTGAAGCATAGAAACTGTAGCTCAGAGGAAGAGCTGCATCTCGAAGGCAGCGCTGTATTTATCCAGGTGTTTTGCACAGCTGAACGGTTGCCACAGGAGATTAAAGGATTTCTCAAACATGCATGAAAGAAGTAGTGTCAGGTACCAACATTACTATCCAGAATCAGCACATCATGAGAGGGTAACAATGAGACACAGAAGTTCCAAACAGAGAACTTCTGAATATACTGTGAAATACGTGACATTTCTGTAAAACACAGGAATATTTAACTTTTTTTAACCCAACATAGTTACACTGTCTAGAAGAGTATGATGTCAAAAGTTGCTGGTGTACTTAGACTAAGAACACATAAACATAACAGCTTCTGTTTCTGTCTGGTGGCACCACAGCAGGAAAGCTGCGTCTATTTAGGACTTCAGTCATCAACCAAATTCAGTTCAGTTTATTTCTATAGTGATACGGGCAGATTACAAGTCAAGTACATACATCCCAAAAAATACAGTGAAGTTAAGCTTATTATTCATATTATCATATATCATGATGTTTTTACCCAGCAGACAGCCCCAAACCATGACATCATCTTTAGAAGAGGCTTTCTTTTGCTACGACAGCCATGCAGGCCAAGTCGATGCTCATGGTCTGAGCTCTGACAGGCTGACCCCCCACCTCTGCAATCTCTGCAGCAACGCTGGCAGCCCTCATACGTCTATTTTTAAGATATAACCTCTGGATATGACGCTGTTGAACATGGTGAGACCTGTTCTGAGCAGAACCTGTCCAGCAGCTCAGTTTCAGGGTGTTGGTAATCTTCTCATAGCCTGGGACAGGGATCCTCAACTCCAGTCCTCGAGGGTTGGTGTCTTGCAAATTTTTGATGCGTCTCTGCATCAACATCTGAATCAAATGGCTGAATTACCTCCTCAATATGCAGACAAGTTCTCCAGAGCCCCGCTGATGACCTGGATATTCCACTCAGGTCTGTTGAAACGGAGATACATCTAAAATTTGCAGGTTACCAGCCCTCAAGGGCTGGAACTGAAAACCCCTGGTCTAGGCCATCTTTTTGTAACATTTTTTTTCTTTGCTAAGAGTTGCCATGTTAAATTTCCAGTGACCAGGATGGGACAGTGTGATACACCTGCTGCCCATTTACACCCGAGACCTTGTAACACTAACGAGCCACATGACACCACGGAGGGAAAATGGTTAATTGACCAAAATGTATACATTTTTACTTAGGGGTGTACTCACTTTTGTTGTCAACAGCTTAGACATTAATATCTGTTATAAGTTACTTTGAGAGGACAAGAAGTTATGCTGTTATACAAACCGCACTACTTTACATTACATCAAAGTGTCATATCTGCAGTAGTGTTCCATAAAAAAATTATATATATATATATATATATATATATATATATATATATATATATATATATATATATATATATATATATATATATATATATAAAACGGACCGCTACAGGAGACCTTTCCTGCCCACAGCCATCACAATCTATAATAACTCCTTAGTTAAATGAGTTACAGCAACATTTAATTTCCCCTTGGGATAAATATATATATATATATATATATATATATATATATATATATATATATATATATATATATATATATATATATATATATATATATATATATACACACACACACATACACACTAGTACATCTTAAAAACTCTGAATTTTGCATAAAAGTGTAATACTTCTTGTCAGTCATCTCAGGAAGTGAAATGTACATATCATATACAGCCATCACACATGGAGTGATACATTCCAAGCCTTTGTTTTTTGTAATTTTGATGATTATAGCTTACAGATAATAAAAACAAATAAATTCAGTGTCTCAGAAAATTTGTGGAAACTCATGGTTTCACACCCTAATCAGGAAATTAACTCAAAACGCCTGCAAAAGTTTCCTGAGCCTCTATGGTCTCTCACTCTGGGTCAGTAGGACATAATCATGGGGGCGACAGCTAACTGGACAGATGTCTAGAAGCCATTGACACCCTTCACAAGGAGGGGAAGCCACAAAAGGTTATTGCTGAAGAAGTTGGTTGTTCACTGAGTTCTGTACCCAAGCATGTTAACAGAAAATTGAGTGGAAGGAAGAAGTATGGTCGGGAAAGGTGCACCAGCAACAGGGAGAACGGCAGCCTTGAGAGGATTGTCAAGCAAAATTCATTCCAGAATCAGCCACTGGACATAGATGAATACAAGACATGGGCTACAAATGTCATATTCCCCATGTGAAGCCACTCCTGAACCAGAGACGTCAACAGCGTCTTACCTGGGCTGAGGAGAAGAGGAAATGAACTGTTGCGCAATGGTCCAGAGTCCTGTTTTCAGAAGAAAGTAAATTCTGCATTTCATTTGGAAATCAAGGTCCCAGAGTCTGGAGGAACAGCGGAGACGACCAGAATCCACGTTGCTTGAAGTTCAGTGTGAAGATTCCAGTCAGTGATGGTTTGGGTCGCCATGTCATCTGCTGGTTCTGGTACACTGGGTTTTCTGAAGTCCGCAGTCAACAGAGCCGCCTACCAGGATGTTCTAGAGCTCTTCATGCCTCCCTCTGCTGACCAGCTGTATGGAGATGCTGATTCTGTTTTCCAGCAGGACTGGGTACCTGCCCACTCTGCCAAAGGTACCAAAAGCTGGTCCAATGACCATAGTGGTACTGTTTTTGATTGGCCAGCAAATTTCCCTGAACTTTGACCCCATAGAAAATCTAAGGGCTGTTGTCAAGAGGAAGATGAGATACACCAGACATGTTCGAATTTTTTGAGATGTACGCCTGTGTGTGTGTGTGTGTGTGTGTGTGTGTGTGTGTGTGTGTGTGTGTGTGTGTGTGTGTGTGTGTGTGTGTGTGTGTGTGTGTGTTTAGAGCTCTTCAAAGCAGAGCATGTTGTCACTGAAAGGGTGAGTTACATGAATGGATTACCAGCTAGAGAAAACATGCATTTTAAAGCTGAACCCAGAGCTAATGTTTGACATTCCTGGCAACACATTACTATCGGCACATTGCGAGATGTCCTATATGGTCTCAAGCAATGTCCAACAAGTACACACAAGTAAATTTCCGTCACTTCGGCACCAGAGATGCATTAAACAAACAACAAAAATAGCTCTCATGTACATGCAGCCATCAAAACAACTCACTCATCTGTTATCTCAAGCAGCTGCAAACCTGAGATTTGATTGTTAGGATTTGTGGAAACCCCAGAGCACCTCACTTCTTAGGGTGTGATAAGTGTGACACTTTGGTATTAGATGTTCAACCAGGTGCTGATAACAGATCAAACATTTTTATTTTGGAAAAAACCGCATCATATTTTTCTGCATGTTGACTTTAACTGGTTTGGTTGCATCAAAGTTGTTATCTTAACCCTGCCTCTCACAGCTTCGGCATACTTTATTTATTTTGGGAAATATCAAGATTAGATTACCACAACACAAGCCTATTAGGACTAAACTGCTTCAGTCCTGTCCAACAAGCTCTAGAATTGCGACACCTAGTGGCTGCCTGTTGAAGCAGCAGTGAGCACAATGCTTTCTTCTGCAGCGAGTTTGCATTAATCCAATCTACATTTTCTAATTCTCTATGAGCCATAATAACTCTTAAACCTGCACAGGACCAGGCACATTTATTGCTGCCCCTCCCCATAGAGATATGTAGGGATTAAGAAAAATCCATATTTTTTTGTAGCAGAATGATCTCACTCTGAAAATGTGGAAATATCCAACCCTTAACTTGAGCAGATTTATGATATAGGAAGTAAATGCCACTTGAAGAAATTATTATTTTAATAATGACCTCATTGGTACACTTAATGATCCCTGTAAAATAAAAAGGAACTGAATAATTTTTTTTTTATTTAATCCCTACTTCTTTAAGATTATGCAAATTTCTAAGGACTTCTAATTAGTTAATTCTTACTTTGTGTTCATCTGTTGTATCAATATGACATGCCACTGTCAATTTCTCTTAGTCACTTGCCACTAGGTTGGATAAGGAGTCATATTTATCTTGCCAGCATTGCAAACTTAGTCAGATCCAAAGTTCACTGTTAAAGAACTACATCTCCAGATCCCCAGTTTTTCATAACCATCTTTAGAACCCATCTTGTTCAGGAGTGATGCCAGAAAAAAAGCCTTTTCTGTCCTACCATCACAAATACCAACATCTGGAGTTTGACAAACTCAGCTGGAATTCTTAATTGAACCATGAGCTTTGGTCAGATGAGACTAGGGGTGTGGCTCGATTGGGGGCCAAAGTTGCAACATTTGCTGCATTTTCCGCTGATGTGGTTTGCTTTCATGCTGCACTGTATCAAAAGAACCAAACCCTTTGAGCAACATTTTTACCTCCTTGTCTGTGGAGGCGCTGCACCAAGAACCACTGAAGGAAACAAAAACCTCTGAAGAAGACACTGAGCGCAACTTCCTTCTTCACGAAATGTAAACAAAAATGGAGTGGCGTCAGATTTTAGCGGTTGGAGGATTTCTCTTTTGTCTTTGGCAAAACATCACGAGCCATTTCTCCCACTAGAGGAAGACTCGTACGTTTGTTTTGGTTTTATTTACCCAGAATGTCCTGTGCTATAGTCTGCTTCCTGCTTTTGGAGCAGTCTCGACTCTACTTGGCATTCACACATGAATTCAAACCGGGTCAGAATTCACTTCAACCGAAAGGAGACCTACATTTGTAGGCGGACCAGAGTTCACTTTTTTGGTCTACATCACAGTTTGATTGCGTATTCCCACCTCCCCAAACGAACCAGACTTTCCAGGCAAACAAACTAAACAGCACTAATGGGAATGCACCCTAAGATTGAGATTTCTGGCAACCAAGAGTCAGAGTTGGTCTGAATATGAGTATGAAAGTCAATGCGTGGAGAAGCATCTTAATACACACTAGGTATAGTAACAGATTGGTTATGCTGTGGGCCTATTTCTCTTCTAACCACCCTGGGAAGCTCAGTAAAGTACATAACATCATTGACTCCTTGAAAAATCAGGACATTTTCAACAAGTGTATGAGGCTGTGAGGTGAGTTGAAGGGAAGAGAGTATAGGAGAGAACCCAGGACTCTGGATGTTCTAGAAAGAGGAATGGTCAAAAAGCCCTCTAAGCTCCAACCCTATGATTTATTAAAGAGAACTATATATATGATGTTTACACTTATTTAGGAGGTACATTTGGTATCTGGATCTTGGGATAAGTCTGAGTGATCTTCTCATACTGGAAATTCCAATTAAAGTCAGAAATGACATCCAAAATCCTAACTGAGGTGAGCAGGTGGTGCTGTGGATGTGGAGGTTGGGTACAGGAGCAAAACAAAGAGAGTCTGAGAAAGGAAGTTTACAGCCTGATAGGTAGGGATGGCAATCAAGAACCAGTCCTCAGTACGTCAGTTCCTTGGAATCGTTAATCTGCCTGCCTAACGATTGCGCTAGTCGGTTCCAATAATGTGAAATGTATTTGCGTGATGACGTATCATACACGCTCCGTATTTTGATTTAGAAAATATCCAAGATGGCGTCTCGGCAGAAGCGCTCCAAAGTCTGATTACACTTCACAAAAAAGCCGATACTAGGGCCGGTTGCAACATGTGCAGAGATTTAATCACAATAAACAGATGAAATACCTCCAACATCCTCAAACAGCTGACCCCACAGCAGGCGACTGATTGGCACAAAGGTAAAGTGTTTGATAAGTTGCTTAGCAACGACGGTGACTCTTGAAGGTGGGAGCCTCCATTACAGTGTCTCCTGTCATTAATGTCCCAGGTAACATTAAAATCTTCCAGGTCCTGGTTACTGTATTAATGTTAGTGTCATGTTGTATGACTAATCTCCATCTCATATTAACGTTTACAATCATGTTCAATAAATTAGAATATGGGTTCCACTGAGATTCGTATGTCAGATTAAAAGAATCTTTTGAAAACAACCTTTAAGCAGGTATTAAACATATTTGTCATTAGACCCACATTTCTGCATTAAGACTGTTTTTTATTGGTCTGATGTGATATAATCTTGAATGTCATGATTTTAGCAACTGTAAGCAAGAAATCAAGTAAAAGCTTCAAAACATCAGTCTGTGTGGAATTAATTTATATAATGTGTTTAACTTGTGAGCTGAGTTATTGAAATACATGAACTTTTCATAAATATTCTAATTTATTGAATATGACTGTAGTTGACAAGGACTGCCAGAGTGATGCTGGCTCTCACACACTTGTAGCTACCTCTTTCATCGAGGCAGGGAGGAGTAAAATGACAGAGGGGAAAATAAATAACTATAATAACATCTGAGAGGATGTTTTCCACAGCTGGAGACACCTTTAGTCTTGAAAAATCCTTCCTGAAAAGACAAACATGCAAATTTATCTACACAAAAACTGTTAATATGCAAAAAGTTGCATTTCATATTTAAAATGTTCATTTGACAGAGTGATTCTTTTTTTAAAGCCAGATTTAATTTTGTTAGAATCAAATGAAACATTGTGCATTTTTTGAATTAAAGAGTTTGTTTCCTAACTCAATGAGAATTGATTTAAGAATCGATAAGGAATCGAATCAATAAGTGAGACTGATAATGGAATCGTATCGGTAAATTCTTATCTTTTACCATCCCTACTGATATGGACAATGGAATAAAATCAATCTTGTTCTTTCTGCTGCATCAGAAACCTCACAAAGTGATTCTGAAACCACTGATATTTCTTTTTTATCTTTTTTGATTATGCTTCATTTTAGTTAAAAATCTTCTGCTTGTTCACAGCTCAATATTTTGAGACACAGCTCAGAGTCATTCTGTCTTCAGACTCTCTTTGTTCGCTTTCCTTCTGCTTTAACTGTGAATCTAAGCGCCAGATGTCCAACATGCTTATTTTTTAGGCTTTTGTAAAATCTGAACAGGAACACGAATCAACTCCACTTTCTGAACCGGGTCATGCAAATGACAGCTGCATAAATGAAGCTCGGTGACTGAGGCAGCAGCTTGTTTACACGTTAAGACCTTGTGCTGCTGAATCGATAAGATCGCTTGTTCACATTCACAGACCTATCAGCAGCATGGAGCGGAGGTGAAATGGTGGAGCGAGAATGTGAGCTGGCATCAGAACCAAAAAGGATAATGAGATCGAGTCAGAGCATCTGATAAAAATTTATGAAATCATTTTTCTCGGTATCTTTAGTTTCCACTGTTATGCAAAAAATATATAATGTCGTTCCTGTTGCTTGAAAAAATTTTCCACAAATGAAAACAATAAGCAAACAAGGGAGCCAGTCATTAGTGGTCATAATATTAGGAGGCCAGCAGTGGTGGCACCCACAGGTTTCCCTTGTGAGCGACATGAATGAAAAGTAAATGAAAGTAAAATCAACAGCTGTTGATGGCGTTTCCATTATGAGCTCATGACATGACTGCAGGCTCGTTAGCCCACAGGAAAACCTCATAAAAGCAGCAAGGCACAAAGGAATGGCCGGCGGTGGTGGGGGCTTTGCAGAACAAAGCAAAAAGTGATTCATTTGTTTATAATATGATATAAAACACAGCTGATAACATAATCAGGGTCTGAGCCTTTCTAATGTAGATTTATCCCTTTAGATCTGTAGCTGCTGGAACCACAGGGGACCCTAAACACTTTGCAAAATTCCCAAATGAAACAAAACATCAGACTTACTGTTTGGCATTTTAAACTGAATTTGGCTGCACTGTATCTTAACTGGGACTGGATTGTGTTGGAGATAGATATGAATTACATCTATTTGTCTTCCAATGGACTGCCTGTCAAGCTTTTCAGTGTTGCCTTTATGTAAAGACAGTCTACAAGTTATAACATGACGATTTGATCCAACTCAGGCACCCCCTCCTCAGGGTGTGCCTGATCAAAACTATAGAAAAGGGGCATTTTTTGTAAATGGTAATTAAGTTTGATTGATAGGATTGTAATATATGGAAATAATTGAATAAAAGCACAAATAGGCTTGCTTATTAATTGTTTGGGCAATTAAACCAAATGCATGAGCATAATGAGGGGGAAAAAATAGGAGAATTTTGCAACAGAACGTAAATGTCTTCCCTGTAATTAGGTTGACCCTTACTTCATTAGTTGGGATGATTCGGGGATGGCCCTTCTGCCCTGAACACAGGAGAGAACGGCATGTTGTGCCAACAGTCCCTGCGCCTCTATCTTCCTCGCCGCTGCGCTTCCCGTGCGCCCTCCTTCTCCCTTCATGGGAACTTTGCTCATCTAACTGCGCTCCTGCAGCGAAGCGCACCGGGGATCTGAGGGTCCCGGTGCGCTTCGCTGATTCCCGCAGCACAAAGAGGTGTCTGTGACCAAGTAATGACTGTGCGCTGAGGCGGGAAAGGGAAGACAATTAGACGCATGGAGCCGTTAACTTGAGGACCTGAAAGCCTCATCACCGTAAATTCAAGATGCAAAAAAGTAAATAAATCAGTTTGTGATCAGATCACTGCAACTTACTGAGCTTCTTATTTTTTACTCTTGTAAATGATGTCTTACCTGCTTTGAGTCCAGTCAAGTTGACAACTAGAGATGCGCTTTGAGCAAAGGTAAAAAGAGTCCAATTTCCCTTAAATCAGACATAGATTGAAGGAGCAGCTTCGCCGATGAGCTCGGGAATGAAACAGCCACAGTGCGCCTCCGTGTCAGTCTGGCTTCATGCGCGTCGCCGGCACGGGCAGCGCGCAGCCTGCCGCTCAGAGCGCAGAGTGAGGGCTCCACTGTGGCATCCATCCGCGCCTGCCGCTGCGCTGACGTCGGGAGCGGAGGGGTGGGATTAGAGGGGCCCGAGCGGGCTAATGGTTGAATGATATGCCCCTCCTGATCTCTTCCAGCTGCTGCCTCAGAAATGTCAAAAGTCTGATATTAAAAAGTCAAAGCTGGAAGTGAGAAGAGGAGGCTGCAGTTCAAAGCTCTCTACTGCTCCATATTTACTCTAACATGTCCTCTCAAGAGACATCATTTTCTCTTGAGCTATTAAATCACAAGCGTCCAATCTTACTGGGAGACATTCCTCAGGCTCAGAGTATATCTTCTGTGATCCTAAAAGTTCCAATTAATCCTCAGCAAAACCTTGCGAACAGCAAAGTACCTTAAAATATACTGAAGACCATAAGAGCAAAGGAAAATATAAAGGAAAAAACTACTATGCAAATAAGACTTGTTTTGCAAATGATTGGTTTTGTTGTTCATCCTCTGAAGAACAGTCTATGGCAAGTTTCCACTCAAGCAGCTCTATTCTGGGGTCCTTTTGAATCTTGAATCCTACTAAACCATGAAGGCTGACTCAAAGTGTGTTAGCTTTTGCACAAAATCAAATACATTTATGTACATACATTGGTATTAAGATGATGAACAAGTATACAAAAAAATGTAAGAATAGTTGCATAACTCTATGTACACTCTTTACAAAGTAAACTAATGGGATTTGTCTGAACTAAAACAGTGGTATGAAAAAGTGTCTCTGATTTCCTTCTCTTTCGCATGTTTGTCACACTTCACTGTTTCAGAACTTTAAACCAATTTAAATATTAGTCGAAGACAACACAACCCAACACAAAATGCAGTTTTTAAATGAAGGTATTTATTTTTATGGAGGAAAAAAAAATCCAAATTTACATGGCCCTGTGTGAAAAAATGAAACATAAGGTTCATCACACCTGAGCTGACTGTCTGTAGCCACACCCATGCCTGACTACTGCCACACCTCTTCTCAATCAAGACATCACTTAATTAGGACCTGCCTGACAAAGTGAAGTACACCAGAATATCCTCTAAAGATAGACATCATGCCAAGATCCAAAGAAACTGCTGGCCTCACTCACCTCAGTTAAGGTCAGAGGTCATGTCTGCACCATAAGAAAGCGACTGGGCAAAAATGGCCGGCATGGCAGAGTTCCAAGATGAAAACCACGGCTGAGCAGAAAGAACATTAAGGCTCATCTCAGTTTTTCCAGAACACATCTTAATGTTTCCCAAAACTTTTGGGAAAACATTCTGTGGTCTGATGAGACAAAAGTTGGACTACTTGGGGGGGTCGCGTGGCGTAGTGGGTAGAGCAGCCACCCCGTATGCAGAGGCTATAGTCCTCATTCCGGTTGTCCCGAGTTTGACTCCAGACCTCAGAACATTTGCTGCTCCTGTAAACTTACTGTCCCAAAAAAAAAAAAAAAAAAAAAAAAAAAGGGAAAAAAAGGCCACTAGCACCCAAAACAAACATTGAAAAAAAGCTGAACTATTTGGAAGGTGTTGATCCAAAGTAAAACTGCATTTGGGAGAAAGAACATCTTAGCAACTTTAAAACATGGTGATGGTCTGGAGCTGTTTTGCTGCCTCAGGACCTGAAGGACTTGCAATAAATGGAACCAGAAGAAAAACAAAATGAAGACTTTGGAGTGGCCAAGTTAAAGTCCTGACCTGAATCCTATGAGATGCTGTGGCATGACCTCAAAAAGGCTGTTCATGCTGGGAAAACCCTCCAATGTGGCTGAATTACAACAATTCTGCAAAGATTTGTGGCTAAACTTCCTCCACAGCTAGAAAAGACTCACTGCAAGTTATTGCAAACGCTTGATTGCAGTTGTTGCTGCTAAGGGTGGCCCAGCCAGATTAGGTTTAGGACGCAAACACTTTTTCACACAGAGTCATGTAGGTTTGGATTTATTTCCTTCCTTAATAATCAACTGTTTGATTTAAAAACTGCATGTTGTGTTTATTTGTGATGTCTTTTCTAATATTCAGATTGGTTTGATGTTATGAAACACTGAAGTGTGACAAATATGCAAAAAAAAAAAAAAAGAAAGAAAGTCAGAGAGGGGGCAACACTTTTTCACACCCCTGTAGCATATTTGTCACATGCACATAGGCTGACAAGCATATTTGTATGTTAAAAATGTGAAAAATGTGCTTTTTAAGTTTTAGCATAATGTTGTTTAGTGTGTTTATTACATTTCTTGGTGCTACAGTGGACCTACGGTATCTGTGGCAGTTAGGGACCACAGTCCGCAAAGAGTGTCCAGCCATTTACTTGGTCCCAACTGTCTTATGTGACAAAGATTGTTTCTGAAACAGATGTCACACTATGATCAAATTTCAAACCCAAACGTTTTTAACAATTCTTAGCATGAATTTAGTCATACAATTTACTTACTATGAATTGAAGTACCAGGTTATTGATATTACTTATTTCTACTATAAATTAATTTACAGTATTTGACTACATGGCATCACATGCAGACGCAGTTTGCAACTTGTACAAAAATGTGCATTTCACATATTTGCTAAAACCATGTTGTGTCGCCATGTTGGGACTGTATAATATGAGACAGATAATCTGTGAAAACATCGAGCTTCTCCGCCTCCTCCCATTGCTCCTATTGCCATCTGTAGAAATGCACCACTTCCGGTCAAAAACAACCAATCAGATCCAGAAGTGTCTTTGCGCTTTCAGTCAACCTTATATTGTTTCTAATGGCAGAGGGTATTTCTACAGTTATTACTGGGCGCACTTGAGGAAGGCAGAGAAGCTCATTTTATTAAAGATTATCTGTCTCATATTATACTGTCAGGCATAATATGAGACAGATTAATTAAAGCTACATATTGCAGCTTTAATTTTTGTATGCATGTGTTTGACCGTAGGCCTACATATTGTTGTATTATATCTTCAGTGGTTATATACAGCTTGGTAATAAACATTTCTATAATGATCCTTCATGATCCAATGGCATATTTAATGTAGTGTTGATGATGTAAATGAGATGATTATATACTGTGTATATTGATGGAGTTTAGTGATTGCATATCAATGCACATTAAATATCAAGGCTTGTCTGTTCACATTCTCTTCTTGTTTGCAGAGCTAAACCCAGAACAGATTTCACCTATTTCATCATTTCTGTCACTTTTCATTTAGGTATAAAATGGTAAATTGTTTCTTTTCTCAAGATATCTTAAAGTCTAAGACCCAACAACAAGCTCGAATAACAGAAAGTGAATTAAGCTTTTTGCTCTTGCAAAAAGTAAGTATCAATTGTGGTAGGGAGAACAATATTTGATAGTTTAAAATGATGATATAAAGTGTTTTATTATGCTCATACTTTTGACAAGGCCAGAACTAAAAGAAGTCATGGTATTTATTCATGTAAGAGAAAATTCACTTTTCTGACTTTGACAAATAAAAATTCAATTTGTATTTTTTTAGCGGTTTTTTCTTGACATCAGAAACAAGTTTTTTATCTTGCTTGCAATGGACCTTTTTTATGTCAACCTTCATTTCTTTGTGCTTTTCTGAGAAACAGGGACAGTAGTTTATTGAAATGTGCATGCATGAACTGAATGAGGCAAAGAGAGAATGTGAGGAATTTTAACAAGCTGTAAATGGTAGATGTGCTTTAACCCCCTTCATCCTCACCTTGTTCCTGTTCTTTATAAGGAAATGCAAAGACAACAAAAGCACAGCTTTTTTTGAAATACCTTTGGGAGGCCTTGTTAACTAAAAAAAAAAACAAGGCGTTTTGAATTGATTTTTAGTTAAATGTCTGGATCAAGATATGAATAGTTTTGTTGTCATGACCTGACTGAGACAAAACCAAGACCAACAGGGAGGGAGACCAAATTCATGACCAAGGTTAAACTAACGTGAGACTATTTTAAAGACCATTGTTGTATTCATAATGTAATAGCTCATTAACAAGCGAACCTTTAGCAGGGCTACCTTAAGCAACCCCTCAATGACCTGTCCAAGTACATCTGACAAGCTGGAAAAAGTTAGACAAAACAGAAAACTGACATCCTCATGAACTTTAGCTGTAGGCCCATCGAGAGCAACAAGGTGGAGGTGGAGAACTTTTTCTATCTAGCATTCTTTTGTTCTGGGTGTTGTACAAACTAAAAAAAAAAATCCATCCAAATATTTACACTGGAAGAATCGAGATGTCCAGGGCAGCTTCCTTCTGAGGAAGGTGTGTTGTGGAATTATGTTGCCACCAGGGCAATAATAATTTTATAACAAAACAACTGTATTTGCAGCATAAAAACATGGTTTTTCTTCAGCTACTGTGTGTGTGTGTGTGTGTGTGTGTGTGTGTGTGTGTGTGTGTGTGTGTGTGTGTGAGAGAGAGAGAGAGTGTTTGTGTGTGTGTTTGTGTGTTTGTGAATGTTTGTGTGTGTGTGTGCATGTGTGTGTTTGCAGGGGGGGTGTCTTTGCATAGGGACCAAGCCTGGTCCTGATACAGATGACACAGAGGACCCCCTTGTAGAGGTTTAGTGGTTAGGTTTAGAAGTAAGATGTGAATTAAGTTTTTGCTAAGGTTAGGGTTAAGAATACACCAGTAGTGGTTATGGTTAGGTAAAATGTCTAGGTCTGGCATAAATGCAGTCACTAAAATGAATGGAAGTCAATACAAAGTCCTAAAATGGGTAGAAATACAAACGTGTGTGTGTGTGTGTGTGTGTGTGTCTGTGTATTTACAGCTGCAGTATGTAACTTATATTAACTGTCATGTCGTAACAGTATAGTATAAGACAGATAATCTGTGAAAAAAAATCAAGCTCCTCCACCTCTTCTTGGTACTGTTATTGCTGTCTAAAGAAATGCACCACTGCTCAATGTGTAGCGATCAGAGCTGAGGACGTAAAGCGATTTATTAAATCAAAGAGCATGGAATAACTGGAAACCACCAGCAGCAGGATCGAGAATCTGAGGAGGGAGAGCAGGTTAGGTCGAGGGGAGGCAAGACATAGGGCTTGACCCGGGACACATGGAACGTGGAGTGAATCCTCATGGAGCGGGGCAATTGAGGATGGACAGTCATCGGGTTCATGATCTCAGAAATCGTGAAGGGGGTTGCTGAAATATCAACTCTCCACTTGAAAAAGAAGATCCTTAATGGGCAGCCATACTCTTTGACCTACTTGATATTCAGATGTAGGAATACGGCATCGTTTGGCGGTCCTGGACTGCACTTCGGACATTCTGGTCATAGTTCGTCTGGCTTTTCTCCATACTCGTTGGCACCTCACCGCCACAGGATGAGCAGAGGGCACTTTGGACTTTGAATCATGAACACTTGTGGCTGAGAACCATAGACATGTAGAACAGTGAGAAATCAGTGGTGCAAGAGGAAAGAGAATTTATGGCATGTTCTAACCAAGGTAAGTTGTACGACCATTTAAAAGTATCCATGTAACTTGTAGAGTTTAGTCTCAACCTCCTGGTTTGCCCTCTCCGTCCAATCATCAGTTTGTGGATGGAAAGTGAATAGAAACCACTGATGGAGACTCCCAACATTGTTCAGAACTCTTTCCAGAAGTGTGAGACAAACTGTGGTCCTCTGTCGGATACGATATCTGTTGGGAGTCCATAGAGACAAAAAACCTCCTGTGCCAGAATCTCTCCAATCTGCTTGGCAGATAGGAGCTTCTTAAAAGGGACAAGATGGACTCTTATGCACCATAGGTCACAGATCCTGATGGTTCATTGCTCCTGGAGAGTGCATCTGGTTTCACGTTTTTATCCCGGGTCTGTAAGATAGGGAGAAATTAAAATGATCAAAGAAAATGGCCCACCTAGTTTGCCTTGGGGTCAGTCTTTTGACCAACTTTATGTACTCAAGATTTTTGTGGTCAGTCCAGACAAGAAAAGGTTTTTTGGCCCCTTCAACCAATATCTCCATTCTTTCAATCCTAGCTTGACTGCTAGCAGCTCCCTATCCCCCACATCATAATTATGCTCAGTACTAGATGATGTCCTGGTAAAGAAAGCACAGGGGTGACCATCGGTGTTTGTTTGGCTGATTACGGCACCCAACCCTGTGCTGGAGGCATTGACTTCAACAATGAACTGCTTCTGTAGATCAGGGGGTCAGAAAACTGGATCTGTAGCGAACAGAGATTGGAGCTTAGAAAAAGACCTTTCCAGCTGCTCATTCCATGCAAACTGGATCTTTGATGAAATGAGAGCATGAAGCAGGGATGCTACCTGACTGTAACTGTGTATGAAGTGTTGATAAAAGTTAACAAAACCAAGGAATCATCTCCCCATAGCAAATATCACACTGGATTGGACAGTAATTCTGCAGGAAGTATCAAAATAATCATGGGACCGAAACATCCTTCAAAACCAACTTTCTTGCATCAGCCAAGACAGTTTGGTGATGATCTGTGGATAATTCAGCATGATGTTTCAAAACAAATGTGATCAAAAGGCTTACGGTCTTTAGTCGTTTATCTTTAGTTACATTGATTACTGCAACAGTGTCTTCACAGGTCTGCCTAAAAAGTCAGTTAGACAGCTGCAGTTGATCCAAAACACTGCTGCTTACGTTCTCACTAAGACCAAGAAGATACATCATCCCAGTTCTAAAGTCCTTCCACTGGCTCCCTGGAGCTCAGGGAATAGACTTGTCATTGTATCAATTTTCCAGACCACTCAGGTCTTCTGGATCTAGTCTGCTCTGCACCCCCAGAACCAGAACCAAACATGGAGAAGCAGCTTTCAGTTTTTATGCTCCACTAATCTGGAGCAAACTCTCAGAAAACTGCAAAACAGCCGAAACAATGACTTCCTTTAAATCAAGCCTCAAAACCCATCTGTTTAAAGCTGCCTTTGAGTAGTAGTAAGTGGAACATTGATCCATATTTTTTAATTATATCTGCTTGATGATCTTTATTATTTTGATTCTTTGATATTTGCTCAATGATTCTGATGATTTTGATGTATATTTGATGTTTTTATGATGTAAAGCACTTTGAACTGTCTTGCTGCTCAGATGTGATACACAAATAAACTTGACTTGACTAGGGTGTTTTCAGACCTGATAGTCAGGTAGACTCAGTTCGATTGGGGACTTTCTAAGCAAACAAACAAGAATTCGATTAAAGTGGACTAAACAGGGCTAGTATGAATGTACCCTGACCTTAAAGGTCATGAGTGGTACATAAGCCACTTTGGACCAGATCTTAATCCCACTGAGGTAAAAGACTCTTTGACTGTCATCACAAATGCTTGATGTTGTGTTGCTAAGGGTGGCACAGGCAGATATTAGGTTTAGGGGACTTTTAATAACTTATATAATTATGCCAAGTTATGCTAAGTTCGTGAATCATTAAACTGTGATTTTAAAGCACCAAAAATGACCTTTGGTATAACATAACAAAATTTATTGCTTTTATCATTCAATTTACTTACCTCTTTCAACAAAAACTATACTGCAATAGGCGTATGGAAGGACTACAATGAATCTTTCAATCCCTGGATTATCTCCTTCCCCCCATTGGTTTTTCATGTCACAGAATATATAATATCAAACCATATCTGTGTAAAGGGGATTAGACAGCTGCTGTATTGTTTATGTTTTTCAAAGTTTATATTTACACCATCTGCAAATGAAATACTGAAACTAAAAACTGCATTACTACTCATGTTCGACAGAACGTTTTTCAAGAATTGGCCTCTGCTTTTGAATTAAACACTCTTCTTTCAGTTATTTTATTCGTCCAGCTCCAATAATGATTAAAGTCTCCATGGTAGAAAGGAGACATGGCTTTGCGGATGACAGATTTCCTGAAATACTGTCAGAAAAAAAAACCTTATACTTCAATGTGTTTTATATGCATAGGAGCTGCAGGAAGAGAGGGGGACTGTTTAGAAACTGTCAAAAAAAAAAAAAAAACTTTTAAGCCACCACAGTTTTTGGTTTTATTTGCCATTTTGGGAGAAAAAAAATCATTAATGCAGGGCATGTTTAAGAAAAATGAATCATACCTTGTGTTGTCCAAATTGAACATGGGTAGAGGAGAGAAGAAGTAATGTGGTACCAGGGGCAAAAATTATTAAGGCTTCAAATTCTCATTACAGCACAGCTAGGAGCTTGTGGATAAACACTAAAATTAGCTTTTCTCTCATAATTTAAATTTAACGTGGCAATAGTTTAATTTCCAACACTGAGGTCTTAAAAGGCCTATAGTCATGGGGAATTGCTGCTTCAAAAGGATTTAAGAGGGATAACAGTTTTTGCATATTTGTTAAAACTGTCACCATGTCGTGACAGTTTGGTATGAGACATAATCTGTGAATAGATGGAGCTCCTCCACCTCCTCCCTGAACTACTATTGGTGTCTAAAAAATGCACTGCTCCCAGCCTAAAACAACCAATCAGAATCAGGAGGAGGGGCTTAGCGCTGTCAATCACCCTCATGTACACGCTACTAAATGTGCTAATGGTGGAGAAACAACTTACCGTTCCAGGAAAACTGTTTATCCACCGTCATCGGTGGCCATGCTAACTAGCCTTAGCATTAGCAGCAGGCTATGTTGTGGTGAACCAGCTGTAGCGCAGCAGAGAGCAAGGGGGAGTGTGTGAGCAGCGCGTACATGAGGGTGATTGATGGCGCTAAGACCCTCCTCCTGGCTCTGATTGGCTGTTTCTGACTGAGTGGTGTATTTCTGCAGTTGGTACGGGGAGGACTGGGAGAAGGCAAAGGAGCTTGGTTTTTTCACAGATTATCTGTCTTATAATATACTGTCACGACATAATGACAATTTTAACATTAAACATATTTTTCGTAAAAGTTACATACTGTAGCTTTAAATCTGAGAATTTATGAATAAAATGGTCCAACTTTACAGCTGAATTATTCCGTCAACAACCTCTTTCTCTAACTACTGACATGCAATCTAGATACTGATGGAAAAGACAAAAAGAATATATATATACACATTATATAAATGATAAATGAAGGATCAAATCAAATTAACAAATGAACCATAATAAAATGAAATGGCATACTGAAAAATAACTTCAAAATTAACTAACCAAAACCAGACCAAAAAAGAAAGATTAGCATGAACCACAAATGGCGCTATATACTAACGAAGTAAATGTGTGGAGGGGGAGGGGGAGGGGAGTGTGAGAGGGTCACAGATAGGAACACTGCTTTTAACTCTGTTTTAGATGCAAAACACTTCAAACATACGGCAGCATTACAGCATCAAGAGTGATAAAGACAATAACAATCATCACAACATACAAACAGTAACTCTTCTGCAAGAGACATTAAACAAATACATAAAAAAGAAGACAACTAAATCGTCTTATTTAACAACTTAATCCAGCCGAGACACAAACAAAACTTTGACTTTATTGTGAGGTGATCAAGCTCACTCAGAATCAAGATGATGTCCAGAGACCAGTCCAAGAGAAAGTTCAATTTGCAGAGGGGGTTCAGTGGGGTTCTGCGGTACGTCGAACACAGTGGGATTTTCCAATTTCCCAACTTTAGGCCAATGGAAAAACTTTTAGTGCCAGTTGCACATATGGTTACTCTTTAAAAGTTCTCCAGGTTACACTTTGAAGGTTTTAAAAGTCTTTTCAATCCAACAGAACAGGAATTGAACAACTCGTGCATATGTGTCTCTGTCAGAGACTGAATCCAAAAGACAACTCTTACCCATCCAACTGCGGGTTTTATTGCAGGGGAGAGTTTCCTGTCTGTGATGTCTCCAGAGCAATGAATGCTGGGGAATCCAGTCTGATCACTTTATTTTAGTAAAATGGAAGTCCTCAATGAACTGAAATAACAATGGAAAGAAAGGTAGGCTGAAATTTTTCACTAGTTTTGATTAAGAATGTACTGGTAATCATACATTTCCATGAACATAGGCTCTGAAAAAGTTATGAATAGTGGATACATATGAGGCCAAAATGAGGCCTCTGGTCAAGATGGATGGATGTGTGCTAAAAATAACAGTGACATGAAAAAGACCACAAAATGCTTGATAAAAAATTATCAAAATGTGTAACAACATTGTGGAATAATTTACATCAATCTGAAAGTTTTGCTTTATTCCACAAATCCAGTCCACACTAATATAAAACCATATTAAAAAGTTGGAGGTATTTGGTTCCATTTTAGATTTCAGTATGTAGAGAACAAGAGGAATGAATATTGTTTGTGAATGTTTTGTTGGCAGAAGGAGGTCTAGAAATAGCTTACAAAGCCAATTCCCTGAACCGCAAAGAGTGCTGTGCTTTACAAAACTTCAGTCATCTCTGGTTGAGTGAATTACAAAATCTGTCCGCGGTCTGCTTCATTTGAAAAGGCCTACACTTGAACTTCAGATTGATAAAACAAAATGCTACACTTCTATTCCCAGCATTTTCCTTTTCAGTATAGAAAATGCTTTTTATGATGTTCTTATAAGAAATCTACTTGAATGCGTATGCACTTTTTTATTATTATGAGACTGTATCAGTGTCTTTATTTGGGGACCTCAGTTGGAGATATTTAGGACAATGTCACTGTTTTACAAGTTTCTAGGTCTTTCTATTTCTGAAGCCCCTTTTGGAGGAGCAAAATAAGATGAACAATAATTCATAGACACCTTACAGGCTCCTGCTGTGCCACTGCTCCAGTACCTAAATATATCTTTACACACCCTACAAATCAGAGCCACAACACTCATTACATTGTTAAGAAATGTGATAGATATTACAGACACCTGCAAGGGTTAATTCCACTAAAACAGAATGCCTGTTACTTTAATCAGGCTTTACAATAGCTCATTAACCAGTGAATTCAGCAGGAATGTTTTTTAATAATGTGAATAACTGAATAAAGGTCAGCAATGTGTTTGTGTGGAATACAGCATAAATGTCATGTTAATTCTGGGGTTTTAATGATGTATTTGAACCTTTATTTTTCCAGGCTGGGCTGATTATACAATGTACAGTACATGTGCAATGACTTTTAAAAATAATTAGGTGCGCAGCTTTTTAATTTGTGGTGAATTTTCTCTCATCTTCAAAATGTCAAATTATACACACCGGTTTAAATATATAGATACATTCACGTATATCTTTTAATGAGTAGCACTGAAAGTTAAAGAATGCCTTTGAATGTGCCCTTTAAAAGGCCAAAGCTACTTATATTAGGTTGAACCTGTGATCATGTGCTTTTTGTGGCAATCAAGATTTTAGAGAAAATCTTGTATTGTGGATTTCTGACAAATTTTTGTGAGAAAGTTCATTCAGCTTATTTATAGCTGAGAATAAGCAGTTCAGTAGGCTCATCAGGAAGGCCAGCTCTGTGCCAGGATGCCCCATAGAGCCAGTGCAAGTGGTGGGAGACAGAAGGACTTTGATTAAAATAATATCACTGATGGATAATGTCTCCCACCCAATGCATAGAGCTGTTGCTGGAAGGGAGAGCTCCTTCAGTGACAGATTACTGCATCCTAGGTGCACAAAGGAGCGTTGTCAGAGATCCTTCCTCCCAACATGTATTATTTTACAAACAGGGAGCCAGTTTATTGATTTAACAATGAGATTAATGGAACTCTGTTATCAGCATTTTGTATGAGCCGTAGCTGCTTAATTATTATTTGTTTTTTATTTGTTTATTTTTTGCAGATAATAACACTGTTGTGATAATCAAACTCATTAAAAATAAAAGCAGAGTCTTTCTTTGTCCTGTTTATTAGGTGATTATGAGCTGATTCAGTAACAGATTTTAAAGGGGCAGTATTATGTATTTTCCAGGCACATCCTCCTATTTTACAGCACAATCAAGTAACTATGTTACCCTCAGTTGTTATAAAATGCTGTATATATCAAACATAACTTAAAAGAAATTTGACTTCACAATTTAACACCTTGAAATTGATCTCTGTCTCTTTAAGAAGCTCCAATTCCTTCTGATTCTCCACCTTCACCACGTCATCACAACCATGCTCCTACGTTATGCCGTTTACAGCCGTTCATAGGAGTGTTGTACTGTGAAGTGGTTTGTATAATAAGTTTAGCAGACGTATGGTTCCACCAGGTGTTTGCCAATTGCTGCTGCCACTAGCCTGGAGAGGCAGTGTGGGGAAGGCATTGGGGAGGGGTGTTCTGTGAGGCAGAATCTCAGCTGGGGACTGCAGCTTCAAGAAGCATCTGTGTATGAAAATAACCAGCGCTTTGTGAGAGCAAGCATTTAGGCACCACGAATGGTTGCCACGGGAGATTCAAGGATTTCTCAAACATGTATCATTCAATTTTTCCCATTTTCAAGAAATTGACCCTCTTGCAGTCTCAAATTGTGAGTTTTTCCATCACAGATATCTACTTCACGATGCACAGCCAGTGATCCAGTTGGAGGTTCCTCTTTATACCATAATCTTGTGATGGCTTTCTTACTTGCTGAAAGCAATATTTTTACCAGGTATTTGTCTTCTTTTTGTAGTATGCCATGTGTAAGGCAGATCAAATAGTATATTCTACATGTTCTGGGTATTTCGTATTCTATTATTTTTCTCAGAGTGAGACATATGTTATCCCAGTATCCTGTTATCATTTGGCAGGACCAGAATATGTGTGTGTGAGACCATAGAGTCTCCACCAAAGCTGTGGACTGGACACCATCCTCTTCCAAATCTACAGGGTTATGCCAGGTATGTTTTTGATGAGGGAATAACATTATAACATAATATAAAGCTAAAAAAAAGTCAGTTTTACATAATATCCCCCCCCCTTAAGTCTCTGCACATCACTGATTACAGATGAGACGGCAACAACTGAAGAGACTGAAACCTCATCCGTTGTTGTCAGATTGTGACAGTTTGGTGCCAAATGAACATTCAGGTTCTCAGCCAGACTGGTCTCTTCTCCTCTCCTGGTGCTTGTTGAGAACATCCCTGCCAGCTGACTGGTTTTACTGAACCAAAGTCTGAAATGGAAACGACGACCACATCTTGGGTTTGACTTTGTTTGTAGAAAAAAACATATCAAATCTCTGGGACTTTAAGTAGTAACATGAATTTACAGCAGGCAGAGCTGTTTTCTGTAACTTCCTTCTTCCTCTTGGTATTGATGTTTGGAAGAGAGCGGTGTCGGATTTCCGCTTCATTTTGAGAAAAGTCTTTGAACTAATGTGTTTGACAAATTCAAATTTTCTCTGTGTTGTATGTTGTAATTGGAATACATAATGTATGTGGGTGATGTGGAGAAAAGCTCTTATCTTATAAGAACAATGGGTGGGATATCAGTGAGTGTGACAGTGTGTTTTTCCTCTGGGTGGCAGGTTGGTAGGAGGAAAAGATTTTCCTTCTTTGTGAAATGTCACATCCACAGTGGGGTATTTGTCTCTTATGAGAGCACTGACAGGATGCTAATCATGGCTGTTGGTGTACCCCGACTTGCTTCTTGTGTTCTGATGTTTTAAACCAGCAGGAGTAGGAGATAAAAGTCCCTCAGTTGGTGTCTGCGTCTTTTCAGACGTCTTCAGAGCAGCCAATTCCCCAGTGGTTCAATTGTTTTGCAGCCAAAGCAAATTCACAGGAAAGAAGACAGCACTGCTCAGGCAGGGACCTTTTTAACAAAGAAGTTTACATTAAAACTAAGGCAACATTTCAACATTCACAATTCTTTCCTTTTACATTATGGAAAGCTTTATCTTCAAACCCATCAAAAAATTTTTAGTTTGTTGATCAAGTCCTATCAGTTTCAGTTTTTTTATCAAAAACTTTGGTTGCATAACCAATTTTGCAATTTAGCAGAGAAACAACTCACCGTTCCAGAAAAACTGTCCGCCGTCATCGGTGGCCATGCTAACTAGCCTGAGCATTCACAACAGGCTCCGTTGTAGGGAAACAACTGTAGCACAGTAGAAAGCAAGGGGGAAGGTAGTGTGATTAACAGTACTAGGACCCTCCTCCTGGCTCTGATTGGTTGTTTTTGATGGAGCAGTGGATTTCTGTAGATGACAGTAGGACCACAAGGAGGAGGCAGAGGAGCTTGAATTTTCCACAGATTATCTGTCAGGATGTAGTGAGTTAGAACAAATATGTAAAAAAAAAAAATTTATGAAAGTTTCTAAATGCAGCTTTCAAGCAAAGACTAGTTTTAGATTTTTTTTAGTACAACATTTAAATCCTTCTGGCAGACTGAAAGTCATGGCTTGAACTCCGGGTGCAGTAGGTTTTCACTTAGCAGTTAAACGGGCTAAGTCTCAGCATGGACATGTTTGTCTGGGAGTGGATGCATCTCATCGAGATGGGTTTAGCACTATGACAAGGGAGCCTCCAAGCAGCAGCCATAAAGTTTTGGAGAGAACTGATGATCTTACTGGGAACAGTAAAATGTTTGATTTAGCTGAATCAAAATCACACACTGTGGACTTTTTATGAGTTCAATTTTACATCTTTTCATTTAGGTTTTAAAAATAGGAACATTTTATTTTGAAATGGACAAACCAAAGAACGGACCACACATGGATTAGTGTGGTATATGCAGTCCAGTGCAGGAATGTCAGGCTTCACAAAGGGATGGCCCAGCTCAGACAACCAAACTCATCAAGTCAAGAATCAACGGCTCATTTCCATGGCAAGGACAGGGAAAGTTGTCTAAAGAGACTAATGTGCTCATCTTGGACAAGGAAAACAGGAGGTGTGAGAAAGGAGTGAAAGAAGCCAATTTTATTTAGTTTATTTGTATAGAACGAAGCCATTTATGATAAACATGAAAACCCAACCCTAAATAATGGAGGTGGTGCAATGATTTAATCCTTCTAACACCTACTCTGCATCCTTGTTTCATGTCCTCTGGCAGTTTACAATAATTCACACCTTGATATATGTGACCAAAATGGATCATCAAGCAACAACACTAGCGACTAGCATGTCCCAGTTCCCCCATTAGTGACCTTAATAACCTTGTCAGTGTTGTTCTGACTACAACTCCTCAACCTGTTACTTCCAAACATGATCAGAACAGAAGAAGCCTTTTGGGTAAAAGGTGTTGCATCGTCAATTAACAAGAGAAGAAGTCTTGCTGCATTTTACTGCTGACTTCTAATTAAGCACTTGGGATGGCTTGCAAATAGCAAATCTCTCTTTCAAATCTCTCTGAAAGATGCAGCTGTCAAATTGAAACTATTCTCTTTTAATAGTAAAATGTCTAAAACCATAAGGTTAACTGATAACTAATTTCAACATTTTATTGTTGTATGTTCTTGTTCAGTCATGTGTGTTATCTATCAGAAAAAAATGTTAAGCCCATGAGATACACCTGCTTTCCTTTGGGTTTTCACTACATGAGGTGTGAGTGTGCTGTGATGTGTGTTTAAAGTTGATTCTTTTAAAGTGACATCTGGCAGAATATTTCCCAAGAGATGGTTTTAACTTAGACAGACAAAATTTATTACCAAAAGGGAATGACTGTGTTTTTATCATTTTACTGCTTGATTAAATAAAGTATATGAGGTTATATGTGATAAAAGGAAGAAGGGCATGCAGTATGAAAACTGAATATCAATTCAGTGAAGTTTATGAATGTCATTTTTCTCATATTTGCAATAAAAAGAACTACAATGAACACATTTGTGGTTGACATTCAAGTGCTTTTATAACAGGGTTTACTTAAAGGTGACTCACACTAGGTTTGGAGTAAATCTATTCATACTTTGAAATATTGAGAAATGCTAGTTTTAAAATAAAAATGAAATCCTGAATACATGAGCACATTCACTGTTTATATCTATCCATATTTGTAACAGTAACATTTCTTAGCTGAACCCACACTGACAACTTTGATTTTTTTCAATTTCTTTCAACATTTTAAAGACCTGTATTACCATAATCCCACACATTAATAAAGCTAACGGCTTTATTAATGTGTGGGCTGATTATTCCCTCTCCTTGATGCATTTCAACATTTTTCTGATCCCTAAAAATCCAAAGTAGAAATAAATTAAATATCTGATGACTCCCAATAGCTGCTCTAAGCTCCACTTTCTGCTTTTCTTATCAGAAATTCAAACAAGATGAAAGTATCACTTACATTTTCATTAGAATCTTAAATCAAATCATGTGAAAAGCAAGAATATACAGTGTCATATTATTTATTTATTTAAAGCATTCCAGTAAAATAATAGAATACTTCACATCTAATTAATTGCTGAGCAGCTGTGTGCAACATTTATGTATACATGTATGGCATTTCTTGCTTTTTACAACCAAAGGCCAAACATCTTTTTGTATTAAGGGTGTCATTCTGTTGTGAAAGCTTATAAAGCAACTGGTTCTCCATAAAGATGTGTTTTATCAACCCTGCCTTTCACTTTATACACAAATTAATATAATTTATTAAATATGCAGCCAACACATCTTTGGTTGGCCTCTTAGACAATGGGGAAGGAGATCAAGGTCCAGTTTTAGATTCCTTCTCAGACTAGTGCAAAAAGTCAAAACCTCATTTTAAACACTGATTAGACTAAGGAAATGTCCATTGAATTAAGAAGTTTACCACCATTCTCTGCCATTGTTATTAAGGGAGAGACAATCCATGTTATCAATAATTAAACTATCTTGATCTTGTGCTGGATAATAAGCTAAAACGAAACTAATGGACTTGTCTCCAGCATACAAAGACACAGAAAAGAATGTTCTTTTAAAATGAACTGCTTGTTTTTAATATCAACAGCCGTACGCTCCAGATGCTATTTACTGCTTTTATTGAAAGTATGTTAACTTGCTGTGTTAACTATTGGCTTGGCAATGCTACTAATGTACAGAAAAAGTCATTCAGGAATACTGGTGAAAAAGACAAATAGCATAATCTGTGATGCTACACACTCTCTAGCCTCTGTTTCTAGACTCCTTTCTGCTACCCTTACTCCATTGAACAAAAAACAAGTAAAAAAAAAAATGTTCTTTTATCCCAGCAATTAAAGTTTTAAATAAATTAGAGTAAGCCCACCGTGCAAGCTGGCCTGGTCAAACAGACAAATGTTGTGTTGTCTGTTGCTGTCTAATATGTCTGCATCATTTATTTGTATATATATATATATATATATATATATATATATATATATATATATATATATATATATATATATATATATATATATATATGTGTGTGTGTGTGTGTGTGTGTGTGTGTGCTGTAACAAGTGCTTGTAATTGTGTCCCCCATGGGGACAATAAAGTTACCTACAGCTACTACAAACATTAGAGCATAAACAATGGTATTTCCCCTTTATCCATAATGATCCAAATATTCTTAGATGTTCTATAATCTTGGGTCATTGTTAAATACAACCACAGAAGGATTAAAGAGCAGGATGTGAGACAAAACATTTAAATGTAGCAGGATGTACCTGGTATGACACTGTTGGCCACATTTCCACTTTGGATTGCTGTACTTGGCAGGTTGGGTTTTTATCTTCTTGGGGATTGGTTGGATTTGGTTTCAGTATCTAAATCCTTGGATCACAGCTCTGTCAGAGGGAGCTGACAGACCATCTGTTGCTGGCCTCCTTGGTCTGTTTTTGCATCATTTTTAAGATAATTAAGAGTTGTCACGCTGCTTTCAGTTTCAGAAAGAGTTCAGGACCAGTCAGATCCATCCCTCATGTATTAAATGTCTGAATAACTCCAGACATGCACACTTTCCTATTTAGCTTAATAATATTTAAAGTAAACAGTAAATAAGCTCAAATATTGTTGTGAGATTTTTTTTTTTTTTTTTTTTTTTTTTGCCTTTGGCTCTGAATAAATCTAGAATATTACAGTGTAAGCATCCATTAGTCTCAACTTCCATCATCAGAAATTAGTTTTTTACATTGTTTTAAAATTATTTTTAGATGCATTTTAATCTATTGCTTTGTTTAGCTTTGTTGAGTATAAAATTTTAAATAATAAAAAAAACATTTTCATCAATCGTTATAGTAAATGATTACCTGACTTTATTTAACTTAAATCAAATCATCAGCATGAATGAAGCTGCAAAAGTGTCCAGTTAAAATCACTTCATCAATCTAACCACCAGACTGACTGCTAGAAACCAGGATTAGATATATTTAATCACATCTTAACAATGTTAACCTGCAAATAAAACTTGTTCATGAATAATCAGTCTGCTGCCTTGATATACTACCCACAACTTTCCTTAAGAAAATTCTGCCTGTCATTGCATCTGACCTGATTCAAGTAGTAAACTCATCTCCCTCACCAGCTGTTTCAAAAACAGCAGTTATCACACCACTGATAAAAAAGAACAATCTGGACAAATCACTACTGCAAAATTACAGGCCAATCTCCAATCTTCCATTCATTGGTAAAATTATTGAAAAAGCTGTGTTTCAACAGTTTTACAGCTTCTTAACAATGACAAACCGCTCTAACATCTTTCAGTCCGGTTTCCGTGCTCACCACAGCAGTGAGACTGCCTTCGTCAAAGTGTTTAATGACATCCACTGAAATACAGACTGGAAGAACCACAGTGTTGGCTCTGTTGGACCCCAGCGCAGCATTTGACACTGTTGACCATGATATATTATTGAAGCGACTGGAGAGCTGGGTCAGACTCCCTGGTACAGTACTCAGTTGGTTCGAATCCTACCTAAACAACAGGGATTTCTCTGTGTCAGTAGGGAACTTCTTATCGGCATGAACAAAAGGTTCAATTCTGGGACCCTTCCTATTTAATACCTACATGCTCCCACTAGCTCAGATTATAACAAGAAACAAGATTAGTTGCCATAGCTACTCAGATGATACACAGCCCTATATTAAGATGTCACCAGGAAACTCTAAACCCATCCAAGAACGCAGCAGATGCTTAGAACAAATCAATGCATGGATGTACCATAACTATCTTCAACTAATTAAAAACAAAACTAAAGTCATTATCTTTGGACCTAAAGAGGAACGATCCAGAGTCAGTGCGCAGCTTCAGTTATTACAGCTAGAAACTAGTGATCAGGCCCCAAATCTGGGTGTAGTGATGGACTCAGACCTGAACCTTCAGAGGAACAAAAAGACAGTTACAAAGTTGGCCTTCTATCACCTGAAGAACATTTCTAGGATTAAAAGACTGATGTCCTAACAAGATCTAGAGACACTCATCTATGCATGTGTCTTTAGTCACACAAATCTGGAATGAACTTCCAGAAAACTGGAAAACAGCCAAAAAACTGAGTTCCTTTAAATCGAGGCTAATGTAATGTAATGTAATATGGCTAATGTAATGTGTATTGCTTGTTTCATAACTGGTAACTGTATGATGTTTTCTGTGATGTAAAGCACTTTGAACTGCCTTGTTGCTGAAATGTGCTATACAACTAAACTTGACAATCTCGAAATGCTTCAAAACGGTCTTGCATGTAGAAACGTAATGCTAGGTATATCACAGTTTTCTGGAGCACAAAGAACTGCAGAAAGTGAGAGGGAGGAATGAAGAAGGCCCCAGGGCAGCTAAGAGCATCAAACAAGCCCTCTCCTCTTACTAAAACATGTGCTTCAGAATTTATCACTACAACTTCAGTGCTTGCTCAACTTTTCCAGCAGGCTGGTGTGTGTGTGTGTGTGTGTGTGTGTGTGTGTGTGTGTGTGTGTGTGTGTGTGTGTGTGTGTGTGTGCAAGCAAGCAATAGCATGGAAATATCCTTTTTTATCCTTTATTATCCCACAGTGAAAATTCAGGTGTAAAAGTAGAAAAGTGACAGGCAATCAAGGCATGTAGGTTCATGCATAGATGAAAATATAAAAATATCTAAAAATCTAAATTAAGAATATACAGTACAATAAATGCAAAATTACAACATAAAATAGTAATAACTATTTATAAAGCACTTTCAGACAAAGGGCTGAACAATTAAAAAGAGATTAAAAAAAAAAAAACAATATAAAACAATACAGTTTAAAAACAGATAAAGTACCAAGAAAAGAAAAAAAACAATAGGTATAAAATTAAGGCACATATAATAAAGTGAACAAGTGGGTCTTTAACTTAGCTTTTAAAACCTCCACAGAACATGTCAGCTGATATCCTGAGGGAGACTGTTCCACAATGATGGGGCATGAAAGGAAAAAGAATGCTATCTCTGTTGGAGTTTCAACAGTTTCTACTGGCTTTAGGAAATTTTAGAAGGCCAGTGCACTGAGAGCAGAGAGCACGAGGTGGAACATACGGATGCAGAAGATCCAAAAGGTAAGAAGGCGCCAAACCAAATTAGAGCCTAGCTGCAAGACCTTTAAGTCTGCTCTAATCTAACAAGGCAGCCAGTGGAGGGATGACTGTACAGGAGTAATACATTCATATTTCCTGGTTTTGATTACAATGTGAGCACCTGCATTTTGAACCATTTGTAGACCTTTAAAACTTTTCTTCAGTAACACGTTGCAGTAGTCCATATGTGATGACACAAATGCGTGAATGAGAACCTCTGCATTTTCAGATAGTAAAACTTGTCCAATTTTGGCGATGTTGCTAAGACGGTAAAAGGTCAATAACTGCACAGGCAAATACTGTGCAGTTATCAAAATAGCAACTTTGATCCAAGGTGTATGTGCAACTGAGCAGGATATATTTTTTTTAAAAAGTTACAAAATTGTTCATGTGTATTTGTGCATTTGCAAAAAATGAGTAAAACTGTGCAAATACCTGGAGCAACATAAACACTTAAGTTTGTTGGGAGAAGTGATGCTTATAAAGTCTAATAACTGCTGTGGGGAAGGATCTCTAATAACACGCCTTTGTGCACCTAGGATGCAGCAGTCTGGCACTGAAGGAGCTTTCCAGTTCAGCAACAACTTCCTACATGGGGTGGGAGACATTGCTCCAACAGACAACAGAAGATGGCTGATACCACCACAAGTGATGGTGGTATCACTAGTGGTGGTATGAGCCACCACTAGAAGGAGGAGAGTTTTGGATAATAGTATGTGACAAAGAAACAACTTCCTCCCAGAGAGATGCCAGAGTTGTCAAAATCCTCCTACTGGTTATTAAAATTACCTGTTTGGGCAAGAATCCTGATCTTTGCCACAGCAAGCAAGGTCATAAAATCATTTGAATAAAGTACATATCCTTTAGATTTCCACAGAAACACATAGAAAATCTGATTTAAAAAAATCTTTACTTTTATGGCCATTACTGATCCTTGATAACTGAATAAAAGATATTTCTCCATGTCCTGCAGTTATTTGCATGTTGTGGCCAGCCTTTGAGGTATGATCATAAAACTACAAAAGACAAGCTCTTCAGATCCAATGTTAAAAAATGTTCTAATTTACATCAAATGCAGCAAACCCTTTGCTTTTGTCTGTCAGAGATAAAAGCTGAGCTTCTTTCTTCTCTTTAAGAAGGAGAAGAAATCTTGCTGCCATCCCTTGTCTTAAAAGAACTACAAAGGCTTTGAGGTTGGAGCAGACGGCATTTTATTTCTAACATTTGAGTTTTTCTTCCTGCTAGTAACAAAAATAACGACGTTAGTCTGGGTATGGAAGTATAAGCTTGTTGCTTGGTGATCATCTCTGCTGGAGAGACGGGAAGATCAAATTAATTATTTCATACTGGGAAACAACAAGACAACATTTCTTGCAAATGTATAACATAATAAATCACGCTTTAGATTATATAAAACACAAACATCGGAAGACAACTATGGAATTACATAAACAGCAGAGTCAACAACAGTTCAGCCTTTTGATAGGTGTTCTCGTGTTAGGGTGGAAAAGTCGTCATTTGAGAAGGGGGTTCTGATTCTTGTAGTAAGGTGCGAATACTATATTGGGTGCTGTATTAGGCAGGGGTGAACAAAGTACTCAGTTTTATTAATTGAAGCAAAGTACTGATCCCACTGGTCAAATATTACTCCAATTACAGTAACAGCAGCTCTGTCAAATTATTATTTAAGTTAAAGTATAGAAGTATGCACTTTCAAAAACACTCAAGTATTGAAAGTACCAAAAAATTGGAAGTTTTTAACAAAGCCTTTTTACTTGAGCGTTGTTGAAATTTTTTTTTATTTTTTTTTTTCTTGCTTTTGCTTTGTTGGACAAATCAGTAACTCCAAATGTATATAATAATAATGCATTAGTCTTATGTAGCGCTTTTCTAGACACTCAAAGCTGCTTTACAATTTCAAGCACTATTCATCCACTCCTCAGTCACACTCAGTGGTGGAAGCGTTGCTCCCAATCTGAACCTACGGTCCCTCCAGACTACCACAACCACACCAACATATTTAGACATGGAGAAGCTGGGTTAGGCTTCTTGCCCGAGGACACTCTGACAGTGTGCGCCTGGGCAGGGAGTTAAACCAGTAATACTCTGGTTCCACCATTGAAATGTCTGTCTTCCTAAATACATCCCTTTTACAAGAACTGTCAAGCTCCACTCAAGGACAAAATTTGGAAAATATTTGATGTAGCCTTGTATAAAGTGACTAATTAAAGAGCTCTAAATCTAACCTTTGGGAAAAGCATTTCATACTGACCTTTTTAGTTATTTGTAATATTTGTACAAATCTGCTGAGTTAAAAATAACATTTATTACAGTAAACTAGAAACACTTTTGTTCCAAACAATTTAACAAAGTTTATTTGGTAGAATTCAAATAATGGAGCAAAGGGACTAAAAGTCTAAAATGGTCTAACTTGTGTCTTCAATGAGATCACATGAAAATCAGGAGGACTAATTAGCAACAAAGACCCAAAATAGTGCTGAAACATGTCTAAATCACTTTTGTTGACTGTGATTGAATTTGTCTGCAGTCAAAACTTTAAAGGGGCTGTATTATGTAAAATCAACCTTTCTGAGCTTTACATCACATTATATTGTTATTCCCTCATCAAAAACATGTCTATGTCATGGTTGTAGATTGGTGAAGGTCGACCCAAATACAGAGAGGCAGAAGAACAAAAACTTACAAAAACCACAGGGAACACAGGGAGCCAGGGCTGAAAAAAACATAAGCATCCAGGCGTAAAAAGAAAGCAGAATTTGACAGGGAAATAATGAGTAGGTAAGAGGAGGAACCAGCGAGGAGTGAGAGCAGGAGAGGAGTTTAAAAACTGATAGTGTGAATGCTAAAACAATAGACTGCGGCTGATTGGCTAACAGGTTGCAGGTGTGAGGGGAGAGAGCAGAAGGGAGACTGAGGAAAGAGAGAGAGAATGGCAGCAGGGAGTGAGGCAGAATAAACAGGGTAACTAGGAAAATGAATCTTGACTGTCACAAAGAATATCAAAATAAGAAACTAAGGAACACAGGATAACAATTAAACGTAATCTAAAATAACTAAGACTAGACTGAACAAAATACGGCTGAGCAAAAGGTAAAACTGAGAAGATAAAACAGAGATGAAACAATAACAGAACACTAAGCTAAATAAAAAACTGGACCACCAGAAGAAATAAACTAGAACGGGGAGATGAAAATAAGCACTAAATGTAAAGAACCATTGAATTAACAAATAACTGAACGAACGGCGTGAAAATAAGTCAAGTTTATTTGTCTAGCACATTTCACCAGCAAAACAGTACTTCACATCATGAAACAACAGCCAAGTATACAGCAAAATCATCAAGCAAATATCAATGCATCAAAATCATGAGGATCATCAAGCAAATATATTTCAAAAATATTGATCAATGTTCTACTTACTACTAGTCAAAGGCAGCTCTAAACAGATGGGTTTTTAGCCTTGATTTAAAGCAGTGTGTTGGCTGTTTTGCAGTTTTCTGGAAGTTTGTTCCAGATTTGTGGAGCGTAAAAGCTGAATGCTGCTTCTTCATGTTTGGTTCTGGGGATGAAGAGCAGACCAGAACCAGAAGACCTGCTTAAAACAAAGGATGAGCCGTTTTAAAATGCAATACAGCTCTTTACCAATGGTTCTACAGCAACAGTTTCTGTGCCAACACTGAAGGATTCAGTCTCACCAGCAGGAGTTTATATAGACGTTCTCAAGACCCAGTTTTTATTTTGATAATCCACTTTCGCTTATCAGCAAGTGAATTTGCGTATTAGCTAAATATTTATCTAGTTAAGATGTAAATATTTAGTTTAAGGCTAAAATTACCTTGCCTTCTAAATATTTATGGAGCTAAATTATTAGCTTAAAACTAAGTCATTAGCTTGGAGCTAATTATTTAAATTGGAACTAAATATTTAGTTGGTAAACTAAAAATTTAGCTTCCTAATTAAATATTTAGTTTGAAACTGTGACATTTATAAATGAATGAATAACAATAACACTTTGAAAAAAAAGCCACATTCTTTTCTTCTTATGAAAGCCGAAATAACCCAAATCATTGCTGTTAATCTTTGACTGTAATTTTACAAATGGAATCCCTTTTAAATGATCGGTCAGAATGAAAGCTTTGAAGTGGCCTAGTCAAAGTCCCTGTTTGAATCCAATTAAGATTATGTGTTATGATCCTGTTGAGGCACTCTATTTTGAAAAATCCTCCAATCGGGTGGAATTAAACAAAGAGCATCAATCAAAATTTAAAAATGGGTAACAGAAACTTCAAGGACTCACTGCCAGTAACAGAACACTTGACTGCCATTTTTACCACCAGGGTGATTTAACAAGCTTCTCCAAACAATTGATTCACATTTGCTCATGTGTTCTTGGGATATAAATGTTTCAATATTAATTAAGTTAGACTGAAACTAAACCATTTACAGGAGATTTTGTGTTAAATTTCTTCTATTCCATCCTATTCACAATGCTTTTTTTTAGAAACCGTTCTGTCTTTCTGCTCTGCATCTCACAACAACGCGTTTCTGCAACTCCATTCCCTCCCAAACTTCTCTCTGCTAACTTTGAATACTGCCTGAGAACATGTTTACACAGAGACTGAGCCGCCTCTTGGCACTTCTGTCCTCAAGCAAGGACAGATGCCCTGCAGAAGACTTGCCTGTGCATCACAGCTGTGCTGTCCAGCTCATATGGATGGAGAGCAAGCTCTGTGCTCTGGCCTCCTTCGCTGCCTTCAGTTGGAGCTCTTTTATTCCTGAATCAAAGTGTGTCTGCATGTAAGCAGCAGAAGCAATAATATGAGAAGAACCATCTAAATCGGGCCTATAACAATCTTTGCCTATTATTTATAAGCTTGTCTAACCCAAGTAGAAGCATGAAGAGGACAGGCTGTATAACCCTCCCATGGGGATGAACAGCATGGTGGATTTGGAGCTGCTTTAGATGTTACAGCTCGCTCTCATTCATTGATCTCTTTGTTTCTATGGATTTTTATTATTGATATTTCCATTTCAAACATACCCTCAGGGTTCTGGATTCTTGACAGAGAATCCATAGGCATCTGTTAAATCCAGACAGTGTCATCACTGCACACTAGTGATATCAGTACTGAATAGAAAAGTGAGTTGACTGCTGTCAGTGATTTAAATTCAGCAGAAGCGGCAGCGCCATCAGCCTCCAGATGTCTAATTTTGCGTTTCCAGCTATGATGTATTTCTATCTGGGACTTGATATTCATATGCTGGGAGAATTTCTGGAGTGATGGTGCTGGTGCGAGTGTTTGCGGACATCTGCTCCCTCCAGCCAGCTGTTTCCAGCAGCTGATCCGGTTTTAACTACAGACAAGTCGCTTCATCATGTGGATCAAACCGTTATTTCATGGAGAACTACGACCCTAAAATCTGCATGGGACACTGAAAGGTGGAAGAAAGTTTTATTCTCTGATGAGAAAATGTTTTGTCTTGATGGCCCTGATGGCTTTCAACGTTACTGGCATGACAAGGAGATCCCACCTACATATTGCAGGGGTCGTCCCTCAGGACTGACATTGGGTTGGGTTTTTCAACAGGGCGGTGCTGCAGTTCACAACGCCGCCTGACGAGGGGCTTCTTCCAGAGGAGTAACATCGCTCTTTTGGACCATCCTGTGTGTCCCCCTGATCTAAATCCAGCTGGGAACATCTGGGGTTGGATGGCAAAGGAAGTTTACAGAAATGGACACCAGTTCCAGACAGTGGATGCCCTTCATGGAGCCATCTTCACCACTTGGAGCAACGTCCCCTCTGGCCTTCAGGGAACACTAGCATCCAGCATGCTGAAATGCATTTTTGAGCTGATTAACAGGAATCACGCTGCTACTCATTACTGAGTCCTTTCTTGATCATCAATGATTAATGACCAATATTTAATTGCCATTGGTCATTCAAGTGTCACTAAGCAGTAGCATAGTAAGAAAGAAATCCCAGTGCAACTCCATGATTTAAAAGGACATACCACCACACAAAAAAAAAAACCAAACAAAAAAACCCCACAAGGCTCGTTGTGTTCCAGGTGTCAAGTCCTTTGCATTCCCAATAGGATTTGTTGGATATAATGAAGGACAACCCAAAACACTGCGAATTAAAAATGACAAAGTATATCACGTGTCACACATCCATAGATAGATAGATGTGGGTTGGGGTTTTTTGGACTTGGGTGGGTTTTACGTTGTGTTTGTGCTGGAAATTGTCAGTCAGATCTGGCAACCCAGGCTATGAAGAAGGGATGCGCTGACTGTCTGTTATTGCAGCGCTGCTGCCAGAAGAAATGCATCTGTTTGGGAAAATGTACAGGTCCATCTGTATCAATTCTGACGCAAATGAGAATCTTTGAATTATTCATTGTTCCACAATTGATTATTTCGAGATATCAATTATTTTGACAACCCTATTGCACCGTGACCTTAAACAGACCATTTATGCTGGAAAACTTTAAAATGTGGCGAAATTGAAACAATTCTGAGGGGAAGAGGAAGACAAAATTCTTTCACATCAATATGAAGGTTAATTACCAGTTATCACAAACACTTCATGACGATTTTAGATGCAAAGTTATTAGTTTTAAGGGCCATTATGTTTCCACACAAGTCCAAGTTGGTTTGCATGGATTTTTCCCCTTCAAATCAGCATTTGGAAGCTGCATTATGTTTTTGCTCAGGTAGTTTTAAAAAACCAAAGTCAAAAGAAATCTCTAGAGGGGGAAACAACTTTCCACAGCACAGATTTCAACCCCATTTTTCTTTTTGGAATGCTTGTGTTCAATTGATAGTTTGTAATTCCAGTCAGCTGCTGCTCAGACACATGGTTTTCAGTGCAACGCTTATGTCTGCAAGTTTCATGTGTCTTTTGCTTAAAATTCCAAAAGCATTAGTTTCCAAAAAAGATGATTATTTTTTTCCATTAAACCTATTGGGACAAAGAATTTGCATCAGCCTCCATTAAGCATCTGTGAAAGCTTTCATTGAGGATCTGCAAGGCAGAATCACCACTGAAAGGCAGAGGATGGATAGAGTGGAAGGACACTAACCGCTAGTGAGCTTCCTTCTGCTTTGTTCCTTTGAGTGGATATGTTGTGGTTTGTGTCCTTTGGATCAGTCACGTCACAGAAGCCATTTCTCTCTATAAAAAACCAGCTGGAGCTGAGTGTTATTTATGAGGCAGCCGTCCACCCCATTGATGGATTGTAATATTCCAGCTGTAAATACGTTAAATGTTGACATCTTATTTTAATTAACCACTGATGCTGTTCATGCTCAGTTCCAGATCAGCATAAGGCCTCCTGTTAATATCCACAGCCTTTAAATTTTCAGCTTCCTTTACATTCTCAGAGGATTATCAGCATATTCACCAAGTGCAGACCTTTATATCACCCTTTTACATCAAACCAGAAAACTATAGGAATATTCTCTCAATATCTGTCAGTGCATGGAGGTGTGAAAGATAAAACCTTTCGGCAGTTCTGTAACTTTTTTAGAGAGCAGGAAGGTGTGAATATAGAGGAGAGTTTTGAAAAAAAAACTCTTATGCTGTGAATCACTGTATTCTTGTAATGTTGGAAAGATAAACTTAGCTTGCTGCCCAGACGAGTGGCCTGTGAAGACAAATGCATGCCTGAGTCACATCATACTTACCTCAGTGAAAAAGGAAGTAAGTGGTCTCTAACAAAGATTCCCTGACACTATAATCTTACAAGCCTTTCGTTTCATTGTACGATTGATCTCATCACAAAAGATTATTCTCAACGTGGTGGAAGTGCGGCAAGCTCTCACGAGTCCAGCGCCCTTAAGCTCTTTCACATGACACGTCTTCAAAAAGAGGTTTTAAATCCAGCTGTTATGCTTGTGTCTTTACTGGACTTCATACGAGGAAACACACACACACACAAAACCCCATTCAGATTCAAAACAAACAGAAAGTGATGGTCAAAAGACTGCGGTCCTCTTAGGGTGCCAGACTTCCACAGTAAGCAAATGCTTTTCATCCTTTTTAAACGAATTATTCAGCAGCTATTTAAAAACACACCATGTAATAAGCTTAAAGAGCATACAATTCCTGAGGTTTATAGTAAACAACAGAAACAAAGCAACAAAAATAACACAGTTTGCATTAAGTTTCAATTATTTATATGGCTCCTACACATGGCATTTTATTAAATAAGTGTACTAAAAAATATAAAGTTGTATTTAAAAAAAGTTCTCTGTGAGATTTAAGACTGTGATAAAGATATTTATTTTAAGACTTTTTATGCTCTGGTCACGGTCGTGTTTTATTCCAATAGATTTACAGACTGCAGCACAGTGGGGTGTTTTGCTGTGTCTGCCAGCAAAAGCAGTCAGGGACAGTGGATTTAAACAAGCCCTTTAGCTGTGGAAGGTTTTAATTATTAAGATTAAGAGCAAAGGTTACATAGATGGTGTGTATATCAGAGACTGAGATTCGTCACAACATGCAGCTAAATAAAATGAAGTGTCCACTGGCAATTGTTGTACAAGTTGTAAAAAAAAAAAAAAATGAAGCGAAACCTGTTTTCCACCAAGAAACGGAGACAGTTTTCTCCAGATGATAACATAACCTGTCTACCTGGAACACTCACAGCACCTCAGTGGCATTTCTCAGATCATTTAATCTATTTTGAGAATGTTTTTCAATATTCCCAGCTCTGCTACTGTTCTAATCTCTCTCTCTCTCTCTCTCACACACACACACACACACACACACACACACACACACACACACACTGGGATGAGTGTTAGTTCACAATAATGTCCTTTAGAGGACACTGTATTTGGTCTTGTAGTCAAAACAAACTCTCATCCACTCGTAGCCCAGGATCTCCGAACAAGTGGAGGCTACGAGCTAGCTAGTTGGTTGATTGGCTGGTTGGATGGAAGGGAGTGACAGCACACAGCTAGCAGTCTCTATCAGGGCTGCTGAGGACATGTTTGAGGTGACAGAAGAGTTTTTGAGTTTATGTCCCATGTATGGCTCAACAGCCACAAATATATTTCAGCAGCTGTGCGACATCATTGAGCGACGAGGTTTGGTGTTGGAAAGGCTGGTGGGCGTTACCACAGATGGGGCGCCATGTACGACAGGCAAAAATAACGGCGTGGTCGCGGCACTCCAAAGAGAGATAGAGGAGGAAAAGGACCATTGACCACGTCATGTCTGTTGTACTCACATACATGAATTATAGCAGCTCCAGAGGTCTGCAACATGGCCAGTTCCATGTGTTTTTGGAGGAAATCGAGGCAGGTTATGGTGATGTTCCAGATGATTCCAAATGGATAATGGATTTGATATTCCATGAATATAACACATGCACTAAACATCCCGAACCTAAAACAGCAAATTTGCAGACTTCAAGGCACATTTAAGCTGTTTGCTGGTAGAGAAAGTGTTTCGCATACAGCAAACAGAACTAATTGACTGGCAGTGCAGCAATGAACTGAAAGCTAAAGAGAGGCGCAGAGGAAGGGAGATGAGACTGGAAGGTTTCTGCAAGAGCCTCCCCCATCATTGCTGTCCAGGGTTTTCAGGTGCCCAGTGGGCCTTTTTAGAAGCACATATCTGTGAGAAACTTTTCTTAGCAATGAACTTTAATAAAAACGGACAGATCCAGGCTTACAGATGTCCATCTTCAAGCTGTGCACAGAGTTTCGACAGCAACATCCATCAGACCAAATGTGGCTCAGCTCTGAAAGAGAAAAAACGCTGCCAAATATCAGGAAAAAATTAAAGCAGAGTGTAACATAACAATTCAAGTTCTTTAAAAGAAAAGCATTCATACTCTAGAAATGCATCAAGTATATACATCTACTTGCTGACTTTTGTGTTTTCAAGGTTTAAATAAGTTATCAGGAGAACATTTTTGTGTTCAAATACACCTCAGTTTTTTTCTCAAACTATTTTTTTCTTGCATTTATGTCAGCAGAGATTCTAATATGCATATTAGAAAAAGAATAAGTGCACCGGCATTCTGGGTTATTTACTTGGTAATTTCGAGGTTTAAAACTGCCCTTCAAGAGTTACAAAAAATATCAACTTTTCTTTAAACTAAAATAAGAGGAAGGACGATATTGTTTTAGCATGTTTTTGTTGCAGTTTTAAAAATAAATAGCAGAAGGTACAAATATATTCAGGGTGGTCTGTGTTCCAAGAAAGTTAACTCTAAGATAAGTTATTTACACAAGCAGTCAATAATCATGTGAATATAAGCCTCATTATTTATTTATCGCCTCACAGGCCCCCCTGAGAGAATCATGTTCATGTCATAGAAAGCCATACGGAGTCACCTTCATTAACAAAGGCATAAATGTCAAACCAAATAAATAAAATTAAATTTTTTTTTTTTTGTCTGTGCCACTCTAAAATTTTAACTGGCCTGGTCAACCCTATGAAATGGACTTTTTCAAACGGTACTACAAACTGCCTGGCGTTGTGTAATGACCCTGATGAAGGCCACAAGCCGAAAAGCGTTGGCCGAGCAATAAAGTTGTTTCTAAGCACTTCAAATGTCACTGGAGTCTTAACCTTAGCTGTTTTTTCTACTTCTCTGACCTGACACTGAAGTGGCCCTCCGTTGAGAGGACGATATTAGCACCGGCCCCCCAGTCATCTGAGTCTAAGACCCCAGGTTTACATCTTTTGACTGCATTACCTGAATCCAAAAGGTTGCACTTCAAAATAAAATGACACAATATAGATAGATTTGTCCATATCTCAAACTAATCTGAGTTGTTTTCATTATGTGTGGGCCAGCGATGAATTTCTGAGACAAAATGAAATATCTGGGTTTGTTTGAGTCAGCCATGAAAACACCCAGATGGAGGATAAGGTGGAACAATTTTAGGCTTTAATCTTAACTATATGACTCTTTTGGCTGTTTGTCTTTATGACAAAATGAAATATCTGTGTCTATTTGAGTCCTTCTCCATTACTGAGTGTTGCTGTGAACATCATCAGTGGAGCATTGACCACAGCTCCTGCACGCACACAGCCCCTCATGTTCCTGACACACACACACACACACACACACACACACACACACACACACACACACACACACACACACACACACGAAACAATAAGGAACAGACACCAATGGAGACACTCCCAACTGCAAGAACCGAGCCAGACATAAATCCATAGGAGTGAGATTTGACAATAGTGAAGATGCTAAAGTGAATCGCTCGTGTGGGCTGCTGAAAACCGGACAACGTAACATCAGTCCCACTGATATCTCATTACGTTTAGTTTGTGTCATGAGGTGGTATCTATCTGGTTTAACTGTGCTAGTGGTCAAAGCAGCAGTATGTAACTTTTATGAAAAATAAGTTTTTTACATATTTGTTCAAATTATCATTATGTTGTGACAGTATAAGACAGATTATCTGTGGAAAAAAAAAATCAAGCTCCTCTGCCTTCTCCCAGTGCTCCCAGTACTGACAGCAGAAATACACCACTCAGTCAGAAACAGCCAATCAGAGGCAGGAGGAGGGTCTTAGTGCTGTCAATCACCCTCATGTACGAGCAGCTCACACACTCCCCCTTGCTCTCTGCTACGCTACAGCTGGTTCACCACAACATAGCCTGCTGCTAATGCTAAGGCTAGTTAGCATGGTTACCAATGACGGCGGATAAACAGTTTTCCTGGAACGGTGAGTTGTTTCTCCACCATCAGCACTTTTAGCAGTGCGTACACGAGGGTGACTGACAGCGCTAAGCCCCTCCTCCTGGCTCTGATTGGTTGTTTCAGGTCGGGAGCGGCGCATTTCTTTAGACAGCGATAGTAGTTCAGGGAGGAGGTGGAGGAGCTCCATCTTTTCATAGATTATGTCTCATACATGGTGTTTGAGACATGGTGACAGTTTTTTACAAAAATATGTTTTTTGCATATTTGTTAAGTTACATTCTGCATCTTTAAGTTGAAGCAACTGCAATAGAGATGATTGAACTGCAAAGGTCAGTACAGCATCTTTGCTGGAAAGAAGCTGAACTGAGGCAGAAAGAGATATATGTTTTTAAAATAAAAGATTTTTCAAAAAAAAAAAAAAAACTTCACCAACCGCAGTTAAAATGGGAACTCTGACAAATCAGAGAGAAGAAAAAAGCTGCATGCAGCTTCCGAGCTGCTCGTTAGCCACTCTGCTAATTGCTTAATTAATCTGCTTGGGTTGGATTTTGTGTACTGACCTGTATTGAAGGATTGCTGATTTTGTGTCGCTGGGTTGAGTTTTGTGTTTGAGTTCTCTGTTCCTGTGTCTCACGGCATGAGTACTTTCTCATTAAATCTACCTTCACTGCACTCCACACAACAGTTTGAATTCACCAGCGCACCAACTTCAGTAACACATGGGAAACACTGCAGTGCCATAGCTATGTCTCGATAACTCAGTCTTTATAAACAACAGTATCCAATGAAGTTGCTTAACGAGCAACACTACACATTTTAAAAGGTAAAAGATTTTAGGATTTGCTGGCTGATGCTTGGTTTTTGTTTCTGAGCTGATCATGTCCTGCTGGATTCTGCAAACATGTTCTCACATCGGTTGACACAAGGCGATGAAGTTGGAGTGAAACCCCAACAAAACAGAAGCATGAACAGAGTCTTTGTCACACATTAGATTGGAGCTGAATGATTCAAAGAGACATTGGCTTGATGCTCCTTACTGTACTAATTGATGTTTCTAAAAAAGCGATGCTAGAATTTCCTAAATCAGCAGTTCAGAGGATTTTCCTGAGCCCCTGAGAAAGACATGGTAGAATGTTTTTGCGAACTGGTAATCGTTTTAACTGGCAGTAACATTTGGATTAGCAGTATTACAGTGTGATGCAGCTTCATGCATTTTTACTGCAGCCTACAAGCTGTGAAAGTGAAAGTGATTGCACTCTCAGCCGTTTCAGCCCAGGAACATTCTGACTCTATTTAGAAAGAGACCCTAAAGAGAGATGCTGATTTTTAATGAACTGCAGCTCTGACTGTACGTGTGAGGGGTTTTTCCACTGAAAAAAATGTTACTGTGAACCTTGTTTGATTGATGCCTCCATCCATCCATCCATCCATCCAGACTGGAATGTCGGTGAGAGCAGCCTTAGAAGGGATCCTGAGACCTCTTTCCATACAGTAATACCCCCCTTGTAAAAGTATTCAGTCTTTTTACTTTGTCACATTTTATGTTAAAAACACCAACAATAATGTATTTTATTGGGAGTTTATGTGATAAACTAACACAAAGTAGATCATAAAAATGAATATCTATTTAACCTTCCTGATTTAATACTCTGCACCAGCTCCAAGTCTATGGTTTACACATCTATAGACTGACAGTTTTCCCCATTCTTCTTTGCAAAACAGCTAAAGCCAAGTCAGACTGGATGTAGAGCACTTGTAATATCAAATTTCATGTCTTGCCACAGATGCCAATTGAATTCAGGTCTAGATTTTGACATAGCAATTCTTTTTCATCACTTCTTACCACAAGCATTCCCACATCGTAACACTGCCACCTATACGCTTTTCTGTGGGTTGTTCAGAGTTATGTGCAGTAGTTTTTTTCTATAGATATGCATATGTGTTTTCTGCAACTTCTGACAAAATAAAAAAATTGATTTTTATGACTTGATGATTTTGGTTCAAACGTTTACACACACTGTTCAGGATATTGTTTTATAACCCAACCCTGCAATAAAGACCTCTATATGCTGACCTGTCTGCTGTGGTCCTTGGACTTCAGGACGCCGTTTGTTCCCAGATGTTCTCTAACAAACCTCCGATGCCTTCACAGGATAGGTGGGTTTACAAAGATAAAATTAGACACATGCCCCTGATTCTACTGCAACTACTACTATCTTCAAACTAAATATTTACTTTGAAGATAGATGTCTTGCTAACTAACTATTTAGTTTGAAGCTAAATATTTAGCGCCAATCTAAAACTAAATATTTAGTTTGAAGATTAATATTTAGTTCTGAACTCAATATTTAGGTAATATGCAAATGCACTTGTGATAACCAGAAATGGGCTACCAAAATAAAAGCTGGGTCTTCTGAACCCCTTTATGAACTCTTGAATCCTGTCACCTCTTTATCATCATCCCTTTCTTGTGCAACATTTCAGCTTAAATCAAAAGGAAGAGCCTATTTAATGGTAGAACAGCCTTTACCAATGAATCTACAGCAACAGTGACTGCGCCTGCATTTTAGTATCTCACTAGCAGGAGTTTACGCTGAAGTTATCAAGACCCAGCTTTTATTTTGATAGTCCACTTTCGCTTTTTGGCAAGTGAATTTGCATGTTAGCTAAATGTTTAGTTTCTAAACTAAATATTGAGCTAGCTCAGACCTAACCAAATTTTTAGCTAGCTTAAGCTAAATATTTGTTTTGGTGCTAATATATAGCTTGCTAACTAAACATTTAGCTTCAAACTAAACATTTAGCATGCTAAATATTTAGCATACCAACTAAATATTTAGCACACTAACTAAATATTTAGCTTGCCAAATAAATATTTAGCTAGGAGCTTAATATACCCAAACTTAAAATGTGATACACAATAAATTCTAATATTTTCCTATGAGGAATAGTACTGACTTCTTCAGCAGTTTCTTTCAGACTGGACCACATGGGTCTGCCTTCCCTCCCCCAGAACTATGACCCTTTTGCTGGTCTCTTAATAGGTACTTACGAATCTACACCCATAAGTGGTCATAATGTTTTGCCTATCAGTGTAGGTCAGAAGGAACACATTTATTGCAAGAAAAACATTTAGCTGTGATCTTTGAATCAGTAAGAAGACATGTTTTCTTTCTTCAAAACAAGACGTGTGGGAGCAGACAGAACTTCAATCTATCCTCCTGAAACAGATCCTAAACACTTAGCTCAAATTGATGCTCGTCTTTATTAAGGTCTATGCTCTAAATCTGAGAAAATTGGTAATAGTGTCAAAACCTATCAAAAATATTTGAGCTGAAGAGTATTTCAAGGTAAATATAAGATGAAATAGATTTTTTTTTTTTCTGCTGGTAAAAGGCAGAAATGGACCAAGCTTATTGTAGTAAAAATGGAAACAATGAGCAGATTGTGCTCAGTCACAGATTGTACCAACCTGATGCTTTATTGGCCATCTAGCTTCCTCCAATAATCCATCTAGCACTTGAGACAGTCTTGAATTTGGTTTTGAGAAAAGTATAAAAATAATTTCTTTATCTCATCGGAAGACAGCAGATATGTGGAACATACAAGGAGCACCTACATACAAAGAGACGTACTGAAAAGTAGCACAAAAATGTTCCCCTAGAGACATTTGAGGCTGAGGCAGGGGGCCTGTGAATGTGAAACCCAGACATCCCCTCACCCAGCAACACTATACATCTAAAGCTACTCCCAGGCTTCAGGATCTCCTTCCACTGGTAGCCATCCCACAAGAAGTGCAAGTCGCCGTTACTGACTCCTTTCCATGGAGAGCAGTTGTGGTTCTACCCTGTTCTCCTCCCCAATTGATAGAGATACTCATTTAATCTGTAAGGCAGGGCCCTGTTACCTAATGAAGGAAACAAATTTCTGCCACTTGTATCCATAAAACACTGAAACTCCTCTACTTCAGTCACTTGCTCACCATTAAAATAATGTGAAATGTTATTATTCTGCTGCATAACAGCTACCTTAACACTGTTAAGGTTTGACCTTTTCCATTCAAAGAGCCACTTCTGTTCCCACAAATAATTGTGTAGCACCATTAAAAAAAAAAAAAAAAAGGTTTTATAAGATTTTGTTACTTTCATTTTACAAGGGAATGAAACTGAAATAAAATTCAAGGCTCTTTTCAGATTTTAGGGCAAAATGAATCATCTAACTTTCACAAAAGGAACAAATATATAGCGCATAGCTTAATGCAAAAAAAAAAAAAAAAAAAAAAAAAAAAGTATTATATTAAAAGCCTTGTAGTGGTGCCCTTCTATTATAGATATTCTATACAGATATATTGCATAAAAAATATATATCTGTATAGAATATAACTGCTTAAACCACTCTTTCTTATTGTGGTTAGAAATAAAAACATTTCTTACTTGGAGCAACAGTGGATGGGCCGGTGAACGACATGTGGCTCTGGAACCGCAGGTTGCAGACCCCTGGTTGAGGACCCTCATGACTCCAGGGCTTTGGCCTTTAGCCCCGTATGATTTCAAGATTCAGGCGGACTTCAAACAGACGAGCTGGAACAGACAAACTTTGGCTCCAGGAACTCGAACAGTGTCAAACAAACAAAAAGAAAGCAATAGAAAGCCATCTCTACAGGATGCCTAGTTGCAGCAGGGGCCATGACCATGGCTGATGCAATCCGATTCTGTGGAGACATTAGCCATTTTTAATGGTGTAGTATGCTGGAGCAGCAGCTTATCTACAGCTGAGAAGAAGCAGTTCGATAGGCTCATCAGGAAGACCAGCTCTGTGCTAGGATGCCCCCTGGACCCAGTGCAAGTGGTGGACTTTGTCCATCAGTGATGTTATTTTAGCCAATGTCTTCCACCCCATGCAGGAAGCTGCTGCAGAAATGGAAAGCGCCTTCAGTGACAGGCTGCTGCATCCTAGGTGCACAAAGGACTGTTAGAGGAGATCCTTCCTCCCAGCAGCTGTTAGACTCTACAACCATCACTGCTCCCAGCTAACTCAATAAATGTTTACATACATGCCGCTATTTGCAGGGATTTCCTCATTTCATATAACATTCCTGTTTTTGCATAAATCTTTTGTCACTTCTTGTAAATACTCTTAATTCACAAATATACATACATGTTTTGTAGACTTTTTTTTTAAAAGAATCCCACTCAGTTGCACTTTCAATCGGAATTTGCCATTTTTAATAACTGAGCTAGTTTTTAATCATGCTGTAAATTTGCTGTTAATGTACAGTATGTTGTTACTTCTGTTTATTGTTTTATCTATTTGTGAATCTATATGCTTTGACTTGCCTGTCACTTTGCTGCTGGTACACTTGAACCTTCCCACTGAGCAACAAAAAGGTCATTTCTGTTCTATTTTATCTGTTCTCTGTTGGGTGATGTATGAGTGAGCAGCAGGTAAGGGAGGGGTCGTTCCAATTACCAGTATCATAATCTGGCTGCTGATGTCGTTGATGGAAAATATTGATTTATTGCATAACATGTGACAAACTTTTCTTAAAATCCTCTATTCTACTATCTAATAGAAATACTCAGAGGAAACACATGTGTGTAATTGCTGAGATGTGTTTCTAGAAGTTTCCTTTCTCTGATATTTGACATTTTAGTTGTGTAACATGACATTTTTCCTTATTGTCTATACTGCTTTTTAAAATTATCATGTCAAAGTGATATCTACATTTGTTGTCAGAGAAAGACAGGGAATGGCTAAACCTCATTTAGTTTTGTCTCAGTCCTGTGATGACAAACACCAACTGAATAAAGCAATGTTACTCCAGCCAGTCTTGTTATGCAGGGGACAACATGCCTGCAGGAAGTGTGAATTAAAGGATAATCTAATATGACAGCGTGCCTTGAGTCTCTCTCTTCAGTGTGAAAAGGGAGGGAAATAATGTTCATGCACCACAAAAAAGGACATGTTTTCATTTACTGAAACTTTTTACATCGATTTTCCCTCTTTCACATTAGAAGTGTGCAAACTTTGAAGTCAGCTCACCAGTAATAAGACCAAGAAATCTGTCCAAGCTTGAACTGATGCCTCTTAATCCTTTAATCATGTATCCAAATTTGCAGCCTTTGAGGGATTAATTGGGGGAGATAAAAAAAAAAAAAAAAAGCTACAAATATTGATGAGTCAGTGTTTTTAAAAGGTCTCATGATGATTTCCTTCTAAGTTCAACAAATTTAAAGTAATATGCATTTAAAGTGATGCTGGGATGGTGAAAACTTTTTAGATCCATTTTTAATTTAAGAGTTGTAAGTTTTGGAACTCACAACCATCTCATTTTGAGACAAAGAGAAACCAGAAATGTACTCATTTTTAAATACTGTAATTTTGTTTGATTCAGTAGTTTTATATTTCTTTTTGATCATTTTATTGCATTTACTGTTGATCCTAACTTCTCATTTAAGTCAACCGTCGAAGGTCCTTCTAGGAACGGGTGTTGCAAAAATAGCTAACAGGCATCAGATTGTCTTGATCTGTCTTTATAAAATAAAAAAATTAAAAATAATTAAAATTGTGAGATTAACAGATCTATAAACACCTCTCTTTAAAAGCTTGGCATGCTAAACATTAGAATGAATAAAGTGACAAAGATTACCAGACATTTTGTGTTTCAACTTCACAGAAGTATGTTATTTAGCTACAATAAAACCCATTTTTAATACTGCCTATTCTAAATATTTTAGATTTTAGTAATCAGTTTTGTAGAATGGAAATATTTCTTTAAAATAAATTAATTCAAATGAAAATCCAGAAAACATAATGAAACTAAATAAGTCCAAAAACAAACCGGGAGCAGAATGAAGCACAGTAGCCAACGGGGAATAAGCTAGTGAGGTGCAGTCAGGATCCTGACAAGCAAAACAGGTACATGAGAAGTATGATAGATGATGAGAGAAATCAATTTTTCCTTCAGGATTTTTTAAAATCAGTTTTGGTGATAACATTTTTATGGTCAAATTCACTTAATTTAAACATTGCCTGTTCAAATAGATGGAAGAAATCTAGGGTGAGGCAGTGCAATGCTGCACCTCACCTCAGGTGGCGCTGTGTCACACAGTGAAGGAAGCAGGCAGTTGGTGCATGCCTATTACTGTCTCTCTTTGTATCACTAATATACTTATTTAATTACACGTTCTACATTATGACATTCCACAATATTCATATTTAATGTAGGCGACATATTTAGTCTTTCTGAGTGCCCATAAATGTGCAGTGAAAATGTGCTGGGTGAGACAAAAGTTATTGATGGAGGGCAGTAATCAGCAGAAATGGAGCTGAATACAAATGCCTGCCACATTTTTCATTTTAAACCCAGGTCTTATTTTGGGATCACTTGGGAATCAAGCTCTGCTTTGAGCTGGTCCATTGCATGGACAGAAGGCTGTTAATGCTTTTGCAAAGAATTATGTTTCTGGGATTGTCTGAAAATATTTGAAAATTGTTTGAAATTTTTTCCATAAAATCCTCATACCTTGTTTCAATGTTGCCTTTGTGTTGAGATTTCTCTGCTGAATCCTATAATTTGACATTTCCTCTCACACATCTGGCACCATGACACTGATATGTCTGAACTGTTGCCCAGTCTTTCCAGAATTTCACATATTCTTCGGGGTGATATGTAATGTTAACATCATGTCAACATCTAGCCATACCTCAGCTTCACAAAGCATAGTGAGGCTCTGACACTCTTTTACTCTCTCACAGTTTTTCTGCAAAGAAAGCTTAAGTTTTCCAGCATCTGCTCCGCAGGTGTCAGAACAGATATCATCTCTCTGCTCTCCAAAAAGGCGGCAAAATTGCTCACGATTCACTTATGCTTTCTGCACCTGTTTGTGTGTAAAGCTGCAGTATGGGGAGAGCAGAGGGCTGGAGCTGATGCTGCTTTATCTGCACTTTCTGAGCAAACACTGAACAGCATACAACAGTCACAAAAGCTCTCGTCACACAATTTTGCCAAACAGTTCAACAAAAGCAAAAATTGCAAAACTAAGTTCTTCGTTGTTATATATCGGAAAGCCTGATCCTTAGTTGGAGTTCTAAACTTTGCTGATTTTCCCTTTTTAATTAAGGACATATTTATTGTTTTCGGTCAAGCTGAGACAAACTCAGAAAGAGAAATGTCTCGATTCTGTATTGTTCAGCACCAGGTCATTCTGCACTTACCGGGGGGTAAACAAGTTCAAACAACAAATCCTCATCTTTGTTTATTTGTGGTTAATTAGAGCAACGACTGTTGGAGAAAGCATTGTGTCACTTTGCCTGTCCTCGGGGCCCCATCTGGGCTCAGTCAGCGAGCTGAACATATGGAGACCCATCCAAGCTTACATTTCAAGACAATTCCCTGTAGTCACAAAACAGTGCCAAAGGTAAAACACAAAAAAGGCTTCTTGTTCTTTTCAAAAGTAGTTATAAAGCTAAACTCCAACTTTTACAGAGATGCAGAATAACAGACTGATAAAGCATATGAATAAATATGACTCTGATATACAAGCCCAGGCTTTCAGCACTTGGCTATGAAGAATAATTCCCCCTTTGTTAAAATAATTAACTGGGCTTAACCGCATTTTTTGTCCCTGGAGACATCCCAGGATCACAGTGGTATTTGAAAGCCTTCACCTCATTAAGGTGCTGATTCTTCATAGAAGGTTCCTCAAATAATGTCCTTTCTTTCTTCAAAATAAGATTATATAAATGTTAGGAAAACTACTATTAAGGAAACATTCAAGGCAGAATCAAAGCAGAGACAGATACAAATGTTTGTTTCAAAGCTTTACTTGATCAAGGAGAAAAACCATGAGTCATGGAGTGTAGGTCATCGGACTTCTAACACACACACACACACACACACACACACACACACACACACACACACACACACACACACACACAGGAATGCTCTCACCATTTAGGCTTCTTTATGTCGGTGGTCTCTTCTCTGGAAAAAAAAAACCCCTAAACAATGCATCCTTATCTCCTGCACCCAGGCCTCATCTCATGACGGGAAATAACCCATGAACTCAACCTTTTTACATACCATGAAGTCTCATGTGTTGGCTTGCACTTCAACCGTCTATATGTCCATTATTCTAAACCATTCTATGTCTAGATACAGGTCAACAACAAATGAATGATAAAATAACAACATTTTTCCATCAATAAAATGCAATGTAAAATCAGAGTTCACAGCTGCAATAAATGAGTTGCATTTCTTTGTAGCAGTTTTGCTTTTTGAGCAGTTTCGTTCAAACCCCCAGTTGTCCGTGACAGATGGCCATTGTGATGAGCCAGATTCTGCTGGAGGTTTCTTCCTGTTAAAGGGGAGTTTTTCCTCTCCACTGTCGCCCAGCATGAGGGACTGCTGTAAAGTCAACCACTCAACGCAGGCGATTGTCCTCGGTCACTGGTCGAGGAGTAGTGAATGCTAGTCGATGATTCGATGCAAGCTGCCGGGTTTCCTTAGATAGAAAGTATTTAAACTACTTTGAATAACTAATTGAGCTTACTGTGCTGCTTTGATAATTAAGCTCAATTGGAATGTACAGCATGTGTGATTAAATTGAAATGATTTTTTGTAAAGTGCCTCAAGATGATATTTGTTGTGAATTGGCACTATATAAATAAACTAAATTTAACTGTCTTGATGAACAGAGATCCAGAAAAGGAGAAAAATATAATAATAATAATAATAATAATAATAATAATAATAATAATAATAATAATAATAGCTACAAACAGCATTAGGTGGCCCTCACAGCTCAGTGCCTCATGGCAACCGTGGGAGTTTGGGTATTTGGCGAATTTACCAAATCACCTTCAGTCCAGTTCATTACGAGTCCAGTGGCAACTTTTTAAAGTTAGGTTGAAAACCCACCTGGTAGACAGGAGTTACTGTCACTTCCTGTTTTTTGGTGAATGATTGGTGAGACTTCCTGTAGACTTTTGAATACGTCGTGTGGTCATCAACGGTTATTGGATACCATTTCAATGTCATCTCATACACAGGAAGAAGCTGGAGGCATCACCAAATAATCCTCAATTTCTTCTCTGAGTGTTAAGTGACGTAACCAAAATACCACACCAATGTGTCAAGCAGTGCTCCCTGATGATGCCCCCCCAAAAATGTGGTGCAGATCGGATGATGCATCAGGGAGATACAGCAGTGGGAATAATCTAGGGCGCTCATTAGAGTCAAATTCCAATATAATCCTACTGGCCTATTAAGAGGTTAAAGTTTTTTTATATCCAGTTTGGTGGAAATCAGATGATTGATGTGTGATTTAGAGCCAACCATTTGCAAACAGCGAGTGATTGGAAACGCCATTCTGCCATGCCCACATGCTCCAGCCACCAGCCCCCATTGAGAGAAGGATTCAGCATCATGTTGAATGTCACCCAACAGGTTTAAACTTGAGAACGGCAGAACAAGTGACTTCCGGTTTGAAGGGGCTATGGTGATGTCACCAATTGACAATGTGAATGTGATAATTGCTGGTCTGTTATGACACACAGACAGTCTCATGCAGCTGTATACTGAAGTTATTCCACGCTGGTGTTTTGTGGTAAATGGTCAAACTCTGAGGCTTAGCCATACCCACATGCTGCGATGCAGCAAAAAGCTTTTGATAACTTTTGACCTCAAATGCCTCAAATATGTGCAGAGTGATTCTAAAGTCTGCATGTCACTAGCTGTAGGATCCATAAATGGCTGACTTCCTGTGGGCTTTGGACCATGGGTCCAAGAGATTTTTTCGTAGATCCTGATAATTTACACGTGTGCCGAATTTCATGATTGTCAGTCAAAGCATGGCTTGGGGCTGATTTTTTTTTAAAATTATTCTAGGAGGTGTGGTAGAGGTCTTGGGCCACAGCCACCAAATATTAGATTGCATTCCTGTTGGGGATGGATTAGGATCAATCATAGTGAGTTTGGTGGTACGCCACCCCGTTATGAACGCTCTCACGCTATTCACGCACTTATCCACTAGGTGACCCATGTGGCGAAGCTTCCAAATTGCCTTTAGGCTAGTTCAGTACAAGTCCAGTGGTAAGTCTTTAAAGTTAAGCCAAAACCCAACATTCCACACAGGAGGTATTGTCACTTCCCGTGTCTTAGCGAATGATTGATATGGACTTCCAGTAGGATTTTGAACACAGTTTCAATCTTATATCATACACAGGGAGATGCTCGAGGAGTCACCCAACAATCCTCAGTTTCTTCTGTGTGATCGGGGCTTACATGATGTCATAAAACTACCACACCAGTGTGTGTAGCAATGCTCCCTGATGACACACAAAAATATCTAGGGCTGATCGGATTATGATCATGTATGATATAGCTGTTGGAATAATCTAGGGGGTGCACTGGAGTCAGATTCCAACATAATCCCATTGGCCTCTTTAGAAGTTAAGAACAGTCGTTCTTATCCAGTTTGGTGTCAATCGGATGATGCATGTGAGATTCAGAGCCAACCATGTGCGGTTAGGGATTCGAATTCACCATTCTGCCACGCCCACATTTTCCAGCCACCAGGTAGTGTTGAGAGAAGAATTCAGCATCATGCTATTCTATGTCATCATACACAGTTTTAAATCTGTATGATGCACAATGCCCCAAACTATTTAAAGACATATATAGAGAAGCTGTGGGATCAGTTGTAACAAGAGACAGCAAGACACGCCTAATAAATTTTGGTTTTTACCCTTAAACACCAACTCCTCCAAAAATTCTGGTGATTGGTTTTGTGAGCAGACATCTGCTCTGTTGTTAAAGTCCTTCACCAAATGACAGACTTCAAAAAAAAAAAAAAAAAAAAAAAAAAAAAACATTTGAAGAAATCATAAAAACAGCTTGGCTTGTTTTTCCATTCTGCTGGAGCCTGTTGAACATTTGACCTCTCATACTGAAGGGCTTCTGTGGGAGGCCGACATTCTTTGAAACCAGTCCATTACAAAGCCTGAAATTGGCAATTCAAGCAATCAGGCAATTTGGTTTCTGTCAAAAGACCAAAAGAAGATTTTTGAATCACTTTCAGGTGTCTGCCCAGGTCTTCACTCTGCTCTCCTTAAAAGCAGAATGACCGAAAAAGATGAAAAGTACAACTTTAGGGGCAACCAGATTACAGACTTTACCTTCGGGAATAAGAGGTTATATAAATAGTACAACATGTCAGGTCAACTGAGGTGTACAACAACCGCTACATCAGATATGTGTGCTCTCGTAAACAAATGCACAGCTGTGTTTAAGTAAACATTTTACAAGCTCTTGCATAATTTAAATCCTTTGTTTGCCTTTCACACAGAATTAAAAAAAACTTATTTAATCATTGCGTGCTACAAAGTGAAATATCAAGTAAAAATCCAACTTTAAAATCTTAAGAAACAAAAATCTACAACCAGTGGGCTGTTTCCATCGTACTGACAGTTCACAATCACTCAGGTCTTTAAATCAACAAACAAAATACACAAAGGCCAGTGCAAAAATGGTGCAAACTAAACAGTTCAACTTAATCACTGAAGAGCTGCTGCCCTTTAATCTGATTGAAAAGCCAGCAGTTCAAAACCTGCTGCAAACATGTCACACCCAGTAGGAAGTTTATACTTTTTCACTAAAGTCCTAACTGGCAGTATTGGCTGGTCTCTCTGTCTGAGCCTAACGATTAATCCATCCATGAAGGGCCACTTCGTTTACAGAGATTTCCCAATCCATTTTATTCATTTATGGTTTGTTTATGCATTTTGAATATTAAAAATGTCAGTTCCAATGTTAAACATTTAGAAATTAGTTTGATCTTAGAGAGGATATACTTGCTTTATACCATTTTTTAATGCTATTAGTTAACGACGGTCTCAAAACAACAATATTATCTTTTATAGCAATCATTTCTGGGACAATTAATCACCCAGCAAAATTTGTTATCGTGACAGGCCTAATCATGATTTCTGTTTCCTGCCATGTTTTATGCTGCTTGTGGTCTCTGCCCGTCCTGGTCCTGCCTCTCTGGTATTGACCTGGACCACTCCCCTGACCAGTATTTATAGGACGGCGGTAATTGTAACCTCTGTCTCTCCCATTTTTTACCCAGAGAAGCAGATAGGAGCATGTACAGCGGCCTAGCCTTCTATCGGAGTTTCCGTAAAGGGTTAAGTTTATTTGTGCAGCACATTTCAGCAGCAAGGCAGTTCAAAGTGCTTCACATCATAAAAACATCAAGCAAGTATACAGAAAAATCATTAAGCAAATACACATGAAAAATCATCAAAATCGGGAAAATATCAGTGCATCAAAATCAAAATCAATATATACCTCAAGCAAATATAATGATCAATGAGCCACTAACTTTAGTTAACTGATCTACATTCAAACTTTCCAAATTAAGGCACAATCAACACAATCATCTCCACCTTTTTCTCTCATTGTTTTATATACTGAGGAGTCTGGAGGAGGAGGCACCCTGAGGCCTTCAGCGTTCCTTACAGAGGCACGTCTGCCTGCTGGCGTTCTCCTTTAAGGTGTAGAAATCACTAAAGCCACTCGCAGAACCCTCACTTTGTTCCGCTAATTTCTTAACCTCCCTGTGCTCCTTACATGGTGACTGGCTCCCAGCTGATGTCCTCCCTCCACCAAACGCTGTAGTGTGGAGGAGGAGGCACCCCTGACGTTAAGTCGACAGAGATGTCAAACTGAATTCAACTAAAAAGTTTACAAAACAGCCAAGTGCTTTCAAATTTATCTGAAAAAAAAAAAAAAAAAAAAAAAAAAAAAAAAAAAAAAAAGATGTATTTAGGGGAAGCTAAGTGCGCTAAACATTTTCAAAGTTAGCAAAAGCTCTAAATAAAAAAATTTTAAAAAATTGCACTGCTATTAGCAGATCAGCAGAAATGTGCCCACTACTGCAAAGTAACATAAGTTCATGACAGCAATAGATTTTTTTTTTTTCTTGGTCGTGTGTATTATTACAAAGTTCTTTAACTTTGTGTTTGGCGTCAACAGTTTTTAACTATACAGACAGTAGTGACATGCCTAAGGTAGTGTTTCTGAAGTTCTAATAGAGTGAATTTGTGTTTTATTTTAAGCAGTAGTTCCAGTATTTGGACCTTTTTCAGTCAACACATTAACTGAAGTGACGCTCTTGTGAGCTTTTCTGGCAGTGGTACAGTTTTTAAATGAAGCAAATGGTGTGAGTCATTCATGTGTTTTTCTTCAACCCCCTAGCTCTTGGCTCAGTGTGATACTTTATAATAGCTTTGCAAAACACTTAGAGACTTTGTTAGACAGTTGAATTAATTGCTGTCTATGACTGCCTTATGAGTTCTGAAGACAAGTTTTAATAGTCATTTCCATATATGCCTTAGTCCACAGAATTAATGCTTAGTAACCAGATGAATGTTTTATTCACTTAGCTTACAAAATTTACTTAGAAACAAAACTCTTCTCTCATGTATTTTTAGAGAAAAACCATCAGGGAACTTTATTTCAATCTAGTCACATTGTCACCACCGAGAGGAGACAGCAGAGAAAAAGTTGAATAGTTTACTCCTCCAAAAACAAAAGTATGCAGCCATCATCATTTCCTTTCATGATGACTTCCCATGAAAGACTATATGATGTTTAATAATGTCCGGGAATCATAAGGACCCTCTGGAACAGGTGTGCCCAACCAGTCGATCTCGGCTGCTGTATTCAGGAGACAAACCGAACTCCTCCAGGAAGTTGAGATGGGCATGTCCTACTTATTTGACGCGCAAATCAATATTTTCCTTAAGCATTTATAAATTTATTAAAGAGAAAAAAACAAAAGGCAACCTGCAGACCCAGTCTCTGACAGATGTGCATACCTGTCAAGTTCTGGTTTTAAAAATAAGGGAAATGTTCCGCCGCCCGCCGCGAGCCGTCCCACCAGCACAGCCGAGGTGCAGGATCCCTTACATTTTAAGACAGGTTTACAAGAAATCTAAAATAAGCACCTGTCAACCACTTACAAACCACCATTACGTGATCAGAACCTGAAAGGCCTACCTGTGCGCCCCATCCTGCTCCTCTTTACAAAACTAAAATCGCTGTCCCATTTTACAAGATATTTCCACGAAGTCTTAACTTTTTTGGCAGGAACGCCTTCTCTCTCGTTCCGTCCATCCAGCTCTCTGGTTTGTAGTTCCAGGGTTGTCCCTGCTGTCTGGAAAATACTCATATGGGACGACAGCAGGAAAGAGGGGTAATATACGGTAGTTTCCCGGCCAAAACGGGAGCCTTAATAGGTCTGCATCAGTCGAGCAGGTGTTTACATTAGCTGTAGTGTTCACCCGACCACTGAATAGTCACAAAACAACATCAAGCCTGAAGACATAGTATCGGAAGGGACTGAATGTTTCGTTTTTTAGAGTAATCTGCGCTGCTTCGGCCTGCGGACAGAGCAGTTGCCATGACAACAGGCGTGCTGCGGCGTTTTGAGGTACTGTTCACCTGTTCGGCATCATTTTCCCCTTTGTTGTGGCGCACTGCAGCCGCTGTAACTTGTGAAAGTAAAAAAAAAAAAAAAAAAAAAAAAAAAAAAAGAAAATTTGACTTGTTCCTTTGAGAATATACGTCACAATATTCTGAAACATATTTCAGATAATTAAATTGTGAGTAGCCATAAAGTAAATTTGAGATCTCATTTTTAGTTCTGACTAGTCATAATTCTAATTAAAGATATCTTGAATGACATCATAATTCAAGACATCTTAAACGTAATTTTAGATATATAGATTCAACTAGTGCAAATTAAATTCTAGATTTTTTTGAAAGCAAATTATGACTAGGCAAAACTAAATTAGAGATATCTAGAACTGTAATTTTGATTAGTCTAAATTCCTTTTAAGATATCTCTACATGAATTACAGATATCTTGAATTAGATGGCTTTTCTATTTCAAATATCTTGCATTAACATTTTGACAAGTCAGAATGACATTACTGATTTCTTGAATTAGTATTCTGTCTAATCAAAACATCACAGATTTACGTTGTATTTTTAAAATTTCAATGAAACACAAAATAAAATAAAATGGAGAGATTTCTGAAAATACACCATTTTCAGCTTGGGAACTTGTGTTTGTAGGAAGAGAATAAATAGGAAATTCTTTGCCAATTTCTGAAGCAGTTTTAAAGTTCAAAGTTTTGCATTATCTGCATATTCCATACTGCCAAGCTCTTTCTACATCGTTCCTTTTTCAGACAATTTTGTGAAGGACATCCAAAATTCTGCAGGCAACTGTTTGGACAGCTCAGTGGCAGCAAAAGGGGGCTTACAAACAATTAATTCAGATATCTAAAAATGTCATTTTTTTTACTAGTCATAAATATGTTTGCGATATCTTGAACTGTAATTGGGGATGTGTGATGAATCTGGTGATCTCATTTGAGATATCATGTAGTGAATTTTGACTTGTGAATGCAGATATTTTAAGTTACAATTTGGGATGGTCAAAATGCAGTTCTGTCTAGTCAAAACTCATTTTTAGATATCTGGAATGTAATTACAGATAGTCAGATGAAACCAATTTTATGTTAAAAAGGCCAGCCATACAAATAATACCTCAACTATGACCCCAGATTGCAGAGGAGTTAAAGGGGCTGGATCACAGAGCAGCCTAGACATTACAAACTTCACATAAGTACTGTAAACCCAGATACACTCCCCAGCTTGGCAGAATGCTCTGAAACTGTAGTTTTAGCAGCAAAAAACAGGAAGTCACTGCCTGTAAAGATGGTGTGAACACATGATGATGCCTATGGAAATAGAGGGATTATTTTAGGAATAATACATGGATTCACCCACCAAGAAGCAACCCTTCCCATAACGTACCGGCTCTATAGGGTAAAATCAGCTCTCGCTGCATGTTGTGCCTTAATACTGGCCCATTCATCACTGCACTCTGAAACCCAGGTTGAACTAATCCCATAAAGATGTATCAGCTCACGGTCATCTGGAACAGTCCAGAGTGGGTGGCCTGCTCCCTCTAAAATACCCACGGTGCTATAGGAACCCCACTGGGTGGGTAAGGGCATCGAACTCCTTCCAGTGTTGAGATCACTGATGGAAGCCTGTCGCAGCTTCTTTGGGGGTTTAAACTAATTTTGAACTGCGTGTGTGTATTGTTTCTGGAAAGAGGGGGAGGAGGATGACTAACAAGGAAATAATTTTATGACTCTAAAACCTTTCCAGGATTTAGATTCTACCAAAATAACACTTTGAGCCAATCAGACTGTCAAACTCAAGGGTCTGCAACCTTTAAAACCATTTTTTTTTCTTTTTTTCTTTTTTTTTTTTTTGTCTTCAGTTTAAGAAGTGAAAACCTGCATTTTGTTACATCTGTGACTGAAAATACTAAGGGTTTTTTTTTTTTTGCTTGTTTTTTTTTTTTTAAGTGAAAGTTAAGGGTCATTGTGGAAGGTCCAAAGAGCCACTAGTTGCTCTGATAGCAACTGAGAAACATTTTTAGGACATGAATAAGAATAACCTTTATTGTTCATACTGGCAATGTTGTGTAGTTAAGAACTGATCTATTCCAGCTAAATCTCAGCGTTTTCATGCATTGGCTGTTTTGACAACCTTATAAGCCCTTGTCTTTGTAGAAGAACTGACTGCTATGTAATTTTATCTGGGTTGTGTGTAATTACACAGGGAGAGGAATATGTATAGAAACACCTACTGACTGAATAAAAAGTCAAACAGCAGAGTGGTATTAGCTTAGCACTACACACAGGATGAAAATAAACACTTTAAATATAAACCATGTCATTAAACTGCATCTGTACTCATGAACAGAGTCAAGTGTAATTAATCACAGTGCAGCGGTGAAGTGTGACGTCTTAAACACATGTTGGCCTGTCGACGTCATGAGACGTCGGTGCTGTAAGAACACGGCCCGTAACACAAAGGACACTCTGACGTGATGGACGTAAAGGGAACGTTAACCTTACCAGGTCATTTTCAGTATAGTTAAAAGGCTCTCATTGATGTTTATCAACACTATTTTCAAGATCTCTTACAAACCCCCCACACACGTCTTGCCTCGATACTATATACTCCGTCATATCTTTCAATGGTTGTCAACTTTTATATGTATGCAAATTTTTGTATGCATATTTTAAAAAGGCTGTAAAGTTTGTTTGTTTTGTTTTGTTTTGTTTTGTTTTTTTTAAAAAGCAGCAAACAGGAAGAAATACTAAGATGTTATTTTGTTGGACCAGATGTGTCTTCAGTGAAGGAGAGAGCCTCCTCCATGAGACTGGAGTTAATTTAATTTTATCTATGTGCAGCACAGAGGTTCAGATCTAACTGAAGTAGTCCCCTTTTGCTGTGCTGGAGAAGTAAATTTAACAGACATGACTTTTAGAAATAAATAGTTCTGTTTGAATGATGAAAGAAAGTCAAGTCTATTTGTACAGCACATTTCAGCAGCAAGGCAGTGCAAAGTGCTTCACATAAAAATATCAAGTATACAGCAAAAAAAACACCAAGCAAATATGAATGAAAATCACTGAATAAATATCAAGGCATCAAAATCATGAGGATCATCAAGCAAATATAATTTGAACATATTGAGCAATGTTCTACTTACTACTAAGCAAAGGCAGCTCTAAACAGGTGGGGTTTTAGCCTTGATTTATAGGAACTCAGTGTTTCAGCATCTTTGCAGTTTTCTGGAAGTTTGTTCCAGATTAGTGGAGCACAAAAGCTGAAGGCTGCTTCTCCATGTTTGGTTCTGGGGATGCAGAGCAGACTAGAACCAGAAGACCTGAGTGGTCTGGAAGGTTGATACAACGACAACAGGTCTTTGATGCATTTTGGTGCTAAGCCGTTCAGCGATTTATAAACTAACAGAAGTATTTTAAAGTCTATTCTCTGAGCTCCAGGGAGCCAGCGGAAGGACTTTAGAACTGGGGTGATGTGTGCCATCTTCCTGATTTTGCTGAGAACATGAGCACCAGCATTCTGGATCAGCTGCAGCTGTCTGATTGACTTTTTAGGCAGACGTGTGAAGACACTGTTGCAGTAATCAATGCGACTAAAGATAAATGCATGGATGAGTTTCTCTAGAGCTTGTTGAGACATTAGTCTTTTAAGACTAGAAATGTTCTTCAGGTGATAGAAGGCTGACTTTGTAACTGTCTTTATGCGTTTCTGAAGGGTCAGGAGTCCATCATGAAACACAGATTTTGGGTCTGATCACTAGTTTCTAGCTGTAATAACTGAAGCTACGTGCTCACTCTAGATCATTACTCTTTAGGGCCAAAGAACTTCAATTTTGTCTCCATTTCAGCTGAAGATAGTTATGGAACATACACGCATTGATTTGTTCTAAACATCTGTTCAGTGCTTCGTTGGGTTCAAAGTCACCTGGTGACATCATAATGTAGAGCTGTGTATCATCTGCATAGTTATGGTAGCTAATCTTATAATCTAACCATGTAGATATTAAATAGGAGGGGGTCCCAGGATTAAACCTTGGTGTACGCCACATGTGAGAAGTTGCCTATTCACATAAAGAAATCTCTGTTGTTTGGGTAGGATTCGAACCAACTGAGTACTGTACCAGAGTCCGACCCAGCTCTCCAGTCGCTTCGATAATATATCATGGTCAACTGTGTCAAATGCAGTGCTGAGGTCCAACAGAACCAATACTGTGGTTCTTCCAGGCTATATTTGTGTGGATGTCATTGAACACTTGGATGAGGGCAGTCTCAGTGTTTCCCAGACATCAAGGAAGCAGCCTTTCATTTCAGACACTTCTCACTCATCTACACAAGGTTCTGATACATGCTAAAGGTCAGGCCATGTCAACTGCAAAAAGCAACGATGGAATCCTTAAATTAGAAACCCTCGCCCTTCTCAAGAACAATGCATTGAAATTCTGTTCATAAACACCACAAACAGGTGACCAGATGTAGAGCTTGGCTGAGTCAAACCTGGACTGGGAACAGACTTAACTAAGAATGTAAAACACAGCTCTTGCTTTGGTTGTAAAGGGAAGGTACAGCCCTTACAAGTAATCCCTAGCACCCCATAATCCCCTACATGTCATAGAAAATCCTCAGAAATTCTGAGCGGGTAAAGATGTGGTCAACAGTTCAGCATGAAAGCCAAATTTTAATCAAGAACAGAGAAATGTTGACACATTTTCTCAAGAAAGTGACTCTACCAATTGTAAAGTACCACATGCAAGTATTTTGTTTAGCTATTAAAAACAGTCTGCAATGTGCTAAAAGTATATTACCATCAAATTTCTGACATTTACAATTACTTCTGAAGCAAAAAGTAAATTTTAGTGTTCTTAATTTCTAGTGGCAACTTGCGCTATTTATTTTACTCTCAGCTAGTTAAAGAAATTTTAAGCCTTAAATAAAATTTGACATAAAGCCAAACTGGATTTAACCTAAAGTTAACAGGATAAAAATTAAAGAACATTACATAGCTCCTTAGGGGTCATGGGTGAATTTTTCTCTTTTCCATTCCCTCGTTAAAGTATTATGGGGTGCGGCTTGAAGTGTTACACCACAGAAGCCGAGAGCAGTCATACTCGCATGTTTATTTTCCCAATGGTTAACTCGAGATAACGAGTTATTTATGTCGTTAAACGACATAACAAATACCGTTTTCTCAAGCTAATTATGTCTTTATCGCAAAACAACAACTGTTTTCTGGAGATAAGTTAGTTTCTCGATGGTTTAATCATTCAACCAACAACGTTGTGTCATTATGGTTTACCTATCACTTATTCACAGAATTACACAGGCATGTATGGCGAGGCATTTGAATGATGGAATCAGGTTTAATACACACAATAATCATCTCGTGATCTCGAGAAAACAAAGTTTGCTTTCTCAAAATTAACTTATCTCAAGAAAATCAGAAGGAAAAAAAAAAGGGGGTTATGCGTAACATGTCTGCTCTCGGCTTCTATAGTTACACAGTGAAAAACAATATATTTTTAAAGTCATATTTTCACTATGTTATTCATATGTTGATAACTGTCAGAGTTCCTTCTGTTCTGTTCCTTCTGTTCAGATGTCCTTCTGCTACAATATAAGGTTTTAGGAAGGCTTTTACATGTATGTTAATATCTTGTTTGGGAGATATCTGAAGTTTTTTATCTTTTTCTTAGAGACACAAACACACCTCAAACTTATGTGCAAAAGCAGAACAGGTCAAATATGGGGTTTCCATCCTTCTAAAACATAAACAGAAACTTTCCATAAGAACAAACAAAAGAAAGAAAAAATACATCCAAACTATTCTGACTATTTTTGAGTTATTTTCATGGGGTAATAAAGTCATCTGATAGTTTTGATTGTCTTTTTCGTGTTGGTAGTCTGAATGGTTATTAAAGGGCCATCGTCATGTGCGGTCCCACCTCCACCTTACACAAACAATGGATCGATTTTCAACCAGTTTCTGCACCAAACAGTTAAGTATACACATGTGCAATTTTAAATTCACATTTGTTATCACTGTGACTCCAAGCACAATATACCAGAGTGTATTTGATAATTTATTATGAAGGAATACAAAACCTGTTGCGAAGAAACACAATATTTATTGTGAGGGAATCTGCAATACTTTTACGAGGTAACGTAAAAGAAAACAATTCCCCGATGTGCCCTAGGGGACTCCGTAGGCCCACCTTCACCTGCTTGGTTGAAATTTTTATTTTATGCCTAAAGATATACACATAGTAACAGTTCTGGTGTGAGAATTTTTATTCTCAGATAGTCAATATATTTTACAGTAACAATATGCATGTACATATAGAGGAGGAGGATGTAAACAGTTGCATGGTAGATCAAGCACAACATAACTTCAGTTGAATAAAATAAATTGAAAATAACAAAAAAAGAAATCATCAAGGCACAAGTTCTGCACCATTGAAAACATCATCATAGTTTACTGAATTATTTCTATTCACTATTTGTTGTGATCTGTTTTATTTATGCTTTCACTTGAATTTGATGTGAAGCTTTAAATTCAAGCAAGTGGCACTGCTGAGTCACTCATCTTTGGAAGTGAAACTTCTTCATGTGGCATGACTTCACACGCTGTGACAAACTGGATGTCTGAAGTTGGACCAGGAAGTCCTGAGGTTGGACCAGGAAGTGGTGCTGCAGTGATTTCTCATCCATGTGCATTGTGAAGGTCCAGCAAGGCAAGTAATAAGCAGGAAGAGTGTACGGTGCTTATATCAATAGGGGAACAGGAATAATTCAGATATTAAAGCTCAATAACAAATGGGTGAAATAACATAAATAATGTCAGCAGAATTTATTTTTGGGGTATTTGATTTAAAAAGCCACCTGTTTAGAGCTGCCTTTCATTAGTAGTAAGTGGAACATTGATCAATATTTTTGAATTATATTTGCTTGGTGATCTTTATTAATTTGATGTATTGATATTTGCATGATGATAGTGATGATTTTGATGTATATTTGCTTGATGTTTTTACGATGTAAAGCACTTTGAATTGCCTTGCTGCTAAAATGTGCTTTACAAATAAACCTGACTATTATGATGCAAAGTAGTTTATCAATTCAGTATCAATAATTACTACCACAGAATAAGAACATTTTCCTATATAGTATATATCAACTTACCCTTACCACATAGTCCACGTTCACACTGCTGACTGAAGTGACCCAAATCCGATTTTTTTTTGCCCTTATTCGACCTGTATCTGAACAACTCTGATCCGATTTTTACAAATCCGACCCAGGCCACTTGGATATGTGCTCCTAAATCCGATACATGTCCGATCTTTTAAAATGTGATCCGTGTCTGTACCGCCACGTCTCATTCATCCGACCTGTACGTCATTTATACTCGACAAGCGTCACTATTCCGCGTCCTGATACGCGGAAACAGGAAGAAAAACAACAAACATGGCGGACGATAATGCGGGGAGCAGTCAGTGGAGAGAGTTGTTGATGTGCTGGAGGATATGCTTCACCATTACCATCCGTGTTTACTTCCGCAAACACTGAGCACGCTCGCAACGTGTGACGTTGTTGCGCCCTCTAGTGCGCCTGCGGGACACTTCGCGGCTCACGCAGAAGAAGAAGTCGCATATATTTGGGAATGTGAACGACCACGCGAAAAAAAAAAAAAAATCGGATTTCACAAAAAATTGGAATTGAGCATTAAAACCTGCAGTGTGAACGTAGCCATGATCTGATTGCAAACACATAATGCGATGGACAAAGCTTCACATTCGTGTCAGGGATTCTGCTGATTCTCCCAGGTGGGAGCGCAGTCTGGGCTGCATTTGTCTGCAGGTTTGACGACAACGTAGATTTTGTACAGCAAACAGTCCAGTGAATCCCTCTCGGCCGGACTCCTGTTAGATGGGCGCGGGGATTTCCCCTCCCACGGAGCGTCTGTCCTTCCACGGCTCCTGACAGCCCTCTGGTGGAGGCAGCGAGCTGTTGCCTCTCCGTGTGCCTGCTTCTGTGTCCAGCAGCCTGTTGGTGTTGGCTCGCTGTCAGACGTTTTGAGTTTTACTATCTGAGCTGCCTTTAATTACCTGGAACAGCCCCCGATAACGCTGGGCAGGGAGAAATAAACATCTTTGATTTACGGGTTTTGCTTTTAAATTGTGTTGTTTGTCTTGTGCTTGAGAGATAAAGGGATAATCTGCGACTTGTTTTCTAACACTTTATGTGGAATAAATGACTGTAATTACTTCCTGTCAGGACTATCAGACCGTTATCACTGTGATGACTCTGCACTTTGTGTGACCTGCAGAAGCCTCAAAGGACACCTTGTAATATTTACCAAGGTGTTGCAGACTGAAAAATATTACTTTAGCTGCAGCGTGTAGACATACAGTGAAGTTATTAAAGGGGTTTATAGCAGAGGCTTCAGTCTCTATACCGATCTGAATCAGATCAAATCTGTGGTGTCCAAACCTTTAGCCATGTGGGCCAAATTTACCACATTTAAATTACCTGGGGGCAACTTTATTACATTTTGTTACTTGAAAACATACATTTTTGTAATTATTTTTTAGTTTATTTGTTTTACTATAAATTAAATAGAAGTATCCTCTATTTTTACTCAGTGGGGAAATTCTGGTGCACAGCAGCAAAGTGACAAGCAATTGAAGCAAGTAGATTCACACAAAGATTAAACTATATAAAAACTGAATGGAAAAACAGCATACCATACAGTAAGGGTGAAATAACATAAAATACTGTACAGTTATTAAAAATAACTCCAATTCAAAGAAATGTGCAACTGAGTAGGATAAAATGGCAATATTTTAATACAACAAACAACTGATCCAGATTTTTGTTGAAAGTTATCTGTAAATCATTTTACAGAATCATTTTTTAAGAAAAGCACTATTTTTTTAGTTTTGAATCATTTAAAAAATATATTTTGTCTGTTCTCATTATCTCTCTGGAATGGAGGGAGTGAGTCTTTCTTTTTTATTTTTTTTTTAAGTCATGTTTTGCCAACTTTAATGGTTGGATGTGCCCAAGTCTTTATTCCAGTGAATGTGCTGCATGTTTGTGATCCCACTTCCCATTAACTTCTAATAAAAGCAAAATAAGAGAAAAAATGTGGTTAATTACCACAACAGACCCCAAGAAAGAAAAAAGTTCAACCTTGTAGATGATCTGTAGAAGCATTTTGAAAACGAGATTATGTCTTCAGATTTATGTTGTTTTTGAAAGGGTTCATGAAAAGGTAATATTAAGTATAATATAATATTATTACAATAGTAAGTGTTGTACACAAAATATATTTTAACAATCCCCATAAAATTTTGAAAAGTCGTTTTTCTTCATTTTTTTTAATAATATGGCACAGTAAATCACGGAGTTCTTCACAGAGATCTTGTTCAGCCAAAGTTTTTCAAGTTGTGAAATTTTGTGACCCTTTGGGGGGGGACTTATATGTAAATTTCCCATCCAATAGCATTCCAATACTGAACAATAGTTTGGGGTTAAAAAAAACAAAACAAAACAAAAGAAAAGTCAACATTTGTACTTTTTTGTTCTTTGAAATAGACATGTAATATTACCACATTGCTAAAGCCAAAAAACACTTTGTTTTTGTTCAAATTTTCCATTAAAAATGATCATCATCAATAATCGTTTTAAGAATAGTCATAACATTTCAGTAAAAATCTCCCCCTTAAAAATTATAAATTGTTTTGTCCTGCAGCAAATACCTGTTTTGGAGGTTTGAATTTGTAAATTGAGGTTGGGTCTCATACAAAATTATTAGGGTTACTGATGTTCCCGGGGGCCTCCCATGGTATTTAAGAATGGTTCTTTTTCTAGAATAAATGTATTTTTCCAGAATAAACTGATCCTCAGATGTTCCAGATTTCTTAAACATCTGGAGATTATGATGCAAGGAAGGATTCTTCATAAAATCAAGAAAATCACGTGAAACCCTGAACATCCTCTTCATGAGACTGTTACACAACTGAATGTTTTCAGTCAGAGGCTTCCACAAATTCACTGTCATACAGACTGCTACAGGAGATCTTTACTGCTCACAGCCATCAGCATGTGCAACAACTCTTTTAAGAAGTGTGTATGAATTACAACATTATATTCCTCTGCAATAAAAAAAGTTGTATTTTTGAACTGAATTAAAATGAATTATGCCGCATATGTCAGCAAACTTTAAAAACAAGAATTAGTGCACAAGTTTTAATTTATTTAGTAATTCTGCAAAATATTATCCGTACACACTGAAACAAGGACTTGTCATTCTGAGGCACTGACATGTTCACTGACAGATTTCTTTCTCAGGATTCCTTCTGCAGGTAATCCATGGTGTTTTGCTGTTTGTGCAAGCTGTTTTGAGACACTTGAGGCTCTTACTGTTTTGAAAATGTCAAGGATGGTTCGAGAAATGCACCAAAGTGACTGAGAAAAACTGTAATATGAAGGTGCATGCCTCTACAAACAGAAAGAGTCCACACAAGAGTCACATTTGATTTTAGCTGGACCCAAATGTGGGCGGAACCAGAGGCAAAGACGTTAAATAAAGGGTTTTGATGGATGTGGAACAGCTGTGGCAGAATGAGAGCAGGAACACTGGGAGACTAATTAACACAAACAGAGTCGAACTGGAACTCAAAGGATCTACAAACCAAAAGACGAAAACCTTAAAACAAACATAAGAGATACACTAAAATGCATAGAAGAAAGAACACGAGAGACAACCACGAAACTAAACACAACAGAATTAGATTATAAGGCAGAATCCTGGGAGGAGTGTAAGCAGCAAACAGTCGCTCTCAAATAATATTTTTTGGACAGATGAGATAAAATTCAAATTAAACCAAATCCAGAATTCTAGCACATAAAACTCTTTGTTCAGGTTGAAAATGTTTGATATCTTTGTTTAGTGAGTAAAACAATTGTCTTTATCTGTTGTTGTTTATGTTCAATTGTGACAATTTTTTTCCATAAATAAATAAATTGGTGAGAATCCAACCTGTAAACATTCCTTCATAAAATATTTAATAACAACCTTAGCTTTTAATTTGAAAAGAAGCTAAAAAATGTCAAAGTAGTCCTTTTTCATCATTTGTTCAACTTGTGCAATACACTGGCAGAAAAAGAGGCCCTCAGCATGATACTGCCACCACCATGTTTGACAGTTGATTCAGTGTTCTTAGGTTTGAAAAGCCTCAATTTGAGCGGCATGAGCCAACATTTGTCTTGTTAATGTTTCTGTTCAGTGTTCACTGGGGACAGTTCCTGGTTTGTTCCTGACCATCATAACCAACTTCCCTTCATCTGAGCATGACAACCAAGCTCCTACTCCAGACACACAAAGCGGTGACGCGTATTAAACATGAGCTGCTCATCTTGGACTCTGCAGGTGATTAGAAATGACTTGGCTTTCAGCACCACTATAAAACCCTTTTTTTTGTGAAATTGATCACATTCACTTTAGATCCAGCTTTATTTCCAACCAAGGAACATAACATTGTGAGTTTTATCTCTGTTGGATGTTGTTGTGTGGAGTTCAGGAACATCAGTCCTGACATGAATGCTTCTGCTGAGCTGCTTACAACCTGTTGTTATGCAACTCTGAGCCTGTTTCTGTTTCATTCTGTAGTAATACTCCACATACACTAGAGGGAGCCACAGCATCAATTATAAAATGTCTGCTTCGCTATAAACAGATTTTAATAATAAAATATATATTGAGGGCTTTTCTTTTCATTGAAACCTTAAGTTGTCAGTCTATTTGTGTATTTTCTTTCAAGGAATATCTGAAATCACCTGATTTAGAAACATGACTCACTCAAACCTGATCAACCCCAGTCTCCTCATTTTAATATAGATATATATATATGATAGAGGATAGAGAGATAGAGAGAGAGAGAGGGAGAGAGAGAGAGATGAAAAGAGAGCGATAGAGAGAGAGAGAGAGAGAGAGAGAGAGAGAGAGAGAGGAGAGAGAAGAAGAGAAGGACAGCAAAGAGTGGAGAGGGAAGGAGGAGGAGCAGTGGGAGAGAGATATATATATATATATAAATGATAATAATAATTTAATAATAATTAAATATCAATAATTTGATGTAATTATATTTTATATTATAAAATATAAAACTTTATATATATATATATATATAAAGTTATAGATAATTAAAGTTAATTTTATATATATATATATATATATATATATATATATATATATATATATATATATATATAAAAGACTTTGTTATTATATCACTACAAAATTCAGACTTGCTACTAATCTGATTGAATTATCTATAACTTTATCCTTCCTAACATCATTATAAACACACAACCGACTTGTTCAAATGATTGGTCATGCAATTAGGAATTCAGCCAATCACATGACTGCAAATGAATGCATTTAGATATCTGGACGTGGTGAAGACGATTTGCTGAAGTTCAAAGCCTCAGACTGAGGAAGAAAGGAGATGTCTCAGACTGAATGTGGCATTGTTGTCGGACAGGCTGGCCTGACTGCTGCAGCAAGTATCCAGCGAGAAGCAGTTCTGTGGACAAAAATGCCTTGTTGTCAGAGGAGACTGGGCAGACTGGTTTAAGATGACACGAAGGCAACAGTAGCTTAAGACCACAAGCAGGTGCCACTTCTACCAGCTACGAACAGGAAGCTGATGCTGCAGTTCATCAATAAATCTGGAGAATAAACTGGAGAAACGCTGCCTGACCCACTGAATATGAGTAACATTCAGATGGAAGGGTTGGAGTTTGAAGTCAACAGCATGAAAGCATGGATCCATCCCTCTGGTTCAGACTGGTGGTGGTGGTATAATGGTGTGGCATCATTTAAACACCTCAGCCGACCTGAATGTTGTTGTGGGCATTTTTGCAAAATCAGAAGTTCTTTCTATGAATGTTTTTTTCTTTAAGAGCTTTAGAATGTAATCAAGCTATCTTGGTAAGCCTGTAATTCATGTTTATACTTGAAATAGTTGATTCATTTGGTAGCTTTCAGACCCATTAAGAGGTTAAGATCATGCCGGGAGGTCGGCTGGAAATGTTTGTTAAATGTCGGGTGGGAAGACCGGCGGTGGTTAAACGGATTTTTTGACCACTTTTTGAACTTATGGGATCTGATTAATCAACTTTCGTTTATGCCTAAGTTGCAAGAAATTATTGGTTAATATTGGTCTATATTTTTGCAAGAAATAAACGGCATATATTTTTCAAAGAATGTGAATTTTCTTAGAGTATTTATGTTTCGGAACTTGTCCATGGCTTTATGATCACAGTGTACCAGTCCTCTGATGGTTACTTCCATGTCACAATGTTTAGATCATCTCAGACTGGTTCCTGGAGCTTGATGAGTTCAACGTACTCCGATGGCTTCCACAGTCAGTCACCAGCTCTCCATGCAAAGAAAAGGAGAATTTGCAGCGAGTGTATGTCTCTCAGGAATGTTTCCGACATGTTGAATCTGTAAGGCAGTTCTGAAGACCAAAGGGGGGCCAGACCGAGTGCTGATAAGATGTACCTAATAAAATGGCTGGTGAGTATGTATCATCGAAGATCAGATGTGAGACTCTGAAGTGAAAAACATCAGCACACCATCAGTGTTTGATAACAGTTTATTTTCAATATACATTTCATTTGAAAAATAGAAATTCTACAATAAACCATTTTTTTCCTTCTCTAGAAAGACTCATAAGTTAATTTAACAATAAAGTGTCAGTATTTCCTTCTCTCAGATCATAGTGCAGCTTTCTGACAGACATGCTTACAGACTAAACACAGGAAACCCTGCAGAGCGTTAAGTTACGCTCTTTTCCTCTTATGGGGTTAAAAACGCAGATGTGGAGAGTGAACAATGTGTTGCTGGTTGAAAAAAGTCTAAGAAAATGTCTCATTTATCAAACATCTATCTTTACAGTGCTATTAAAGACAGAGAAGACTTCCTGTTGGAGATTAAACCCACAGGAGGAGAAAGTTCTTCACTTTGAGACCGTCGTAGTTAAAGGATAACCCTGGTTTGCATCAGCCTGGTGCGTTTCCCATTATTACAGCTTATTAATTCTCTGTCTCATAATGACTGTGCACTTTACAGCACAAAGTCTTCAAAAACTCAGTACACGAAGAAAAGAATGGCTTCGATTTGATGGCAGAAACACTTTGCATACGATCACTTGGGTTTAAACCACTCCGTTTACAGTTTCCAAGCATTTTGTTCTGGGTAAACCACAAAAAAGAACCGAGTCAAAGGGAAACACAACGGGTTGATTCACAGCAAAATCATCCAGAAACACGAACCAAAAGTAAAGGCTCCATTCTTTAACTGTGCAAACTTTGCAGCACTAGCATGAAATTTGATTTTTAGGAACCCTGTGCAAAGAAGAGAGGTGAATTTGTTTTGAGTAATGGTCAAATTTGTATGCAGCAGTGAGGGAAAACAAAGCACACCAGGGTTTTACCCATCAGGACATGAGATACTTGCAAAGCAAAGTTAAAATGGAAATGCTGTGTCTGGAAAACAAAGTACACCCTTGCTGCCTCCAAAGCGTTTAGAGGGACTAACTGATCATCATCAGAGTGCGCACCTCTATAACAACAAGAGCTTTGTAGGTTTGCACCTCTGGAGGATACAGGTCCGTGTTGAAACAATGCAAGGATGGAAAGACATCAGTAATGCGCTCATCAATTTTGGAAGAATTATAAAGTAGTTTTCAAACAATCTGAAGTCTGTCCATCCATTTGTGGACATCCCAGAAAATTCCTTCCAAGCTCAGAGAAAATGTTCAGAGAAAAACCTGCACGACTTGTGTGCCGGGAGAAATAGATGACAACACGACTTACATTTCCAAAGTTGCATCTGAATGACCGACAAGACTTCCGGAACATCGTTACTTAAAACACGAGACCCAAATAGGAATGTTTGACCAAAAAATTCCTCATCAGCACAAACATGCCAAATGTCAAGCACGGTGGTGGAGGGGTGATGATATGGGCTCATGTTACAGCCACAGGACCTGAGCACGTCAGGCGGCGTTCATCTGGAGCCAATAAGGCCGGCAGCTCTGAGACTCAGCGCCAGATGCCAGATGGGAAATGCCACTGGAAGTTATTGGTGGTTCTATAGGCTGTTGAGTCATAGGGTGTACTTAGTTTTTTACATATAGGTTTTCCATTTTGGCTTTATGTTTTTTCCCCTTTTTAATAATATCACTGTAGTATCTGTTGTGAGGTTTTTGTACATTTGAGGTCACCCTTAAACGAACTGATTTGTAAAACCCAGAAGACATTTTGTCCTGATAAATAAAACCCAAGAATTGATATAGGGGTGTACTTTCTATTTACCATTACCATGCAAGTAACGCTTGATTTTTATTTATTTATTTATTTTTTTTGACATTTAGTTTAGAACACTGAATTTTTATTTTTATCCTGTGAATTATGAATATGCTGGATTTTTTTTTACTTCATATTCACCAGCAAAACTTTCACCTGCAAATGTTTTTTTTTTCTTCATTTCTTTTTTTTTTTATTTTTGCAGGCAAATTTCTGTAGTTGATTCTTTGCAGGCTGAAGTTTTGCTGGCAAAAATAAAGTAAAAAGATCACATATATAGTTGCACAGCGCAAAAATTCAGTATTTTAAGTTAAATGTTTTAAAAAAAAACGTCTGATTCTAATAAGACTATATATCTTCCATAGTTTTGAATGATGTGTTTGAATTTAACTAAGAACTTAAATGCAGGCTAGAAATGGACAAAGTTTGATTATTATTATTATTATTATTTATTTTATTTTTTTGTATTTTGATCACCTAAAATATCCTTAAATATTTAAAAAAATGATTTTAACAACCCATAATTCAGATGACAGCTGACACAACACATATATTCGTGCTGTGAAAATAAGCCGTCATAAATATCATTTCCCCATCATGTTTTCATCATTTTTTTCCAGTTCAAATCGATCCCTTATAGGCCACTTAGGTAAAGGAGTTTATGCAGCATAGTCATTTATTTATATGATATGCATTCCCAGTTAGGGTTAATGTTTGGCTGAGAAAGGTCGGATGATTATGTTGATCTTCTACCCACATCATAGAAAAATACACAGGAAATGTGTTCGACATGTACACAACATTATCAATTTTTAAAAATCAACAGCAAAAAAAAAAAAAAGTTAATTAAAAAAAACAATAGCTTGGAAGAAAAGGTGTAAAAGATTTGATTAGAAACAAAGTGAAGCAATGAAATCTGCACACATGACTGTGCTCTGTTAATTTATAGTTAATTATATTACATCTCTATTTCCTTTACAAGCTATAATACAGCAGATCCCCTAAATTAATGCAACTCTATGAAAGGACAGAGAGAAAATATCAAAAGTCCATCAAGAATCATTTGTTCATAATAAGGTTTGAATCTAAAACAAGAGGTAGAGCTATAAAAACATCAATTTCCTGCTACAGGAAAATGTTAGAGTAGTTCATCTTATATAAAAAAAAATCTGAAAGATCATATTTGTATTTATATATTATAAGTATATAAAAAGAGAAGGGACGGCACTCCATGTTTAGTGCGAGTGCTGCAGCATTTCCTGATGAGAGATATGTGGCAGCAGTTGCATAGATCAGCAGTAAGGAGTTATATTTAATCAACGAGTGAGACTGTTGTGAGAAAAATACCAACATGACGGTGAAGACAAGTACTTACAGTTCATCATTTTAAAATATATCCCTTTTTTAGTCCCAGCGATTCAAAACAAAAGTCCCAAAATCAGAAAGGAAACAAACGTTAAGACTAAAATTAGGTGGGTAAAAGACAGGAAGCTGCAGGTTGGTCCTCTACAGAGACGTTTCGGACCCCCGGCCCCTCCAGTAAAACGTGTCTTCATTTTCAGGGTCCATGTCTATCCTGATCTGAGGCACTGATTTCAGCGGGGTCATCTCGGGGCTGAAACACAGAAACATCAGCTGTCAGGAGATTAAAGATTAAAGACTGACCTTTAATTACACCGATGGTAATAAGAGAATACGCTCTTTTTATTCCTCTAAGTGAAACAGAAGTAAATTGATCTGGTCTTTACCAGTTGGTAAAAATATTTAAAGCTAACTTTGAGTACAAAAAACAAACAGAATCCACACCGTCACTATTTATTAAAGAAAAATTAAGCTGAAATGGAAAAACTGTGTGGGAAAAACTAAGTACACTCCATGAACATCTTGTAGAACTATCTTTAGCAGTAATGACATAACGAGGTGTTTTCTGTTTGGTTTACAGTCGTCTTTACTACAGAGTTTCACTGTTTTCTTCCAAGCTTTGGTTGCCAGTGGCTGCAAAGCGAGCCAGCGCAGCGTGCATGCACAAAGTTGGCGAATAAAGCAGATTCTGAATGCAGTAGATGCAAGGGATATTTTTGATTGGATGAACAGGATCTGTCTAAACTATTGTCTTTTCTTTTTTTTGTTGTTCTTTTGTAAAGTTTGGCTGCGTTTCATTCCCCATGCACAAGAAGCAGGAGAGTCAGAGCAGAGCGTGTGCAAACACAGCAACAGAACATTTGGAGCAATCAGTGTGCAGCGTGTGCCAGAACGCATTTGGAGAGCATGTGTGAGATTTAAATGCATACACCATTAATTATCGTTTGTTCACATAGATATATATGCTCACATTTGTCTCACTTCGCACTCAGTATTTTCAAACACCCACATCGTCCACAGGTGCGACGCCCATGGATGGATGGATGGATGGATGAATAGAGATCAGATCATTTTAATTTGTCCTTATATTTAAGACCCACAAGAAATTGGTTCTTTGCTTTTACAATGTCTACACTTGGGTTCAAAATTTGGTTTAAAAAAATAAATTGGCTCCTTGTGTAGTGGAGATCTGTGAGTTTCATATGTTTTTCACCTGTAGACAAATTAACTCCAAGGTACAGCGGAGTATTGTAGATAAAAAAAAATGTCATTGGCCAGGGAGGAGTACTTTCCCACCCAAAAATAGACATTTCTAAATTAATTTCACGTTTTTACATGAAGAAACTTCCAGATGTCAAAAAGTTGTAAGTCAAAGATTTTGGTCTCTTGTTTTCAAAAAATAATTAAAGTTTCAGACAATAGTTGGTGACGAGCATAAATCCTGCAGGAAAGGCCAACAAATCCCAAACATTACAGATGTTCTGGACTCACATTCTTTCACACAGCAGTGCAAATGCAATGTTTTTCTAAATCGCAGTGCATCATAATGACGGGGAATATGGATTAAGATGAGGGGAATATCAAGAAACCAATTTCCTTCACAAAACATCACAATATTGGACACGATTTTCTTCTATGGTGACAAGTTTTACCCCAATTCCTCCGCCTTTACGATCAATCAGCTCACCCACAGTCACATCTGTCATAAAACTACATTTGACTTTTTTTACCTGAAAGACTCTTAGGCTACGTTCACACAGCAGGTCTTGATGCTCAAGTCCAATTTTTTTTAAAATCCAAATTGGTTTTTTTGCGCGGTCGTTCATACTACTAATTAAATGCAGCCGCAATCAGACTTCTGTGTGAACGTTTACTTAATAATGGATCGATTTTAATGGATCAGCAATGGGAGCCGACGGCATCGTCACCAGATCATAACGAGACGAAGGAAGTTAATAAAAAGAAATCACAACTAACAGCGACGGCCTTTCGTGGAGCATTGACTGCAGCCCCTGTAGAGAAGCCTGTTTGGATGTGGAGGTGGAACCAGGAATGGTGGGATTGGGATGTGATGCGCTTCACTGACGCAGACTTCTTTCATAATTTCATAATTATACTTTTCAGACATCGTTTACATCCAGATTTACCACATCTGGCTTCTTCTGGTGCAGAATTATGACACATATCTCATGTCAATGACATAAAAGTTGGAAAAAATGCAAAAAGATCGAAAGTGGACCATTCAGACTGCTGTGAAAACTCAGACATGGACTGTCTGTGCAGTGGACTGACACTCTGGAGGAGTCTTTCTGATGAAGCTGTGGAAGTTCATTGACGTCCACAGACAGAAGAACAGGTATGGCGCCTGTCGACCTGCTTCTAGTTGAAAAATTCACTTAGCCTTAGGTTAGCTAATCTGCCGATCTGACCTTTAAAGATCAGGCCAATAATTATGCGTTAGCTGTCCAATGACCTTTTACAAGCATCTCTGCCACCAAGTCAAAACAAGATTCAGCTGCAGCTCTGTTTTTTTGTCTTTTGCTGCCTCTCTACCAGTTTTTCTTTTCCATGCTATGTTGCTTTGCTGGGTTCCAGTGACTCCGTTCTCACCTGGATAAGTAGCTGTCCTGGTAGAGGCGAAGCTGCTCAGCACGATGTGTGTCGATCAAGGAATGACAGGGGCTTCTCTCCTGAGGGAAAGAGGGAAAAACAGCTGTAGTAATAAGGAAAGTTTAAAAAATGGTTCATTTATTCAGCTTGAAGATTGAAGGATTGTTCAGGTTTTTATTCCAAAACCGACATGGAACAAGTACAAACGCTTTCAGCCTGAGAGGAGGACCCAGACAAGAAAGTTAATTGTTAGTTTTAAACTTGAAACCTGCTGATTCAGGTGTAACTTTGGAATCTGCAGCTCAGTTTCAGAGAAAATGCTGATTTATGATTAGAGTATTCAAACAGCCATTAGAAGAGCATTAAAGCCAGAAATTAAATTGGAAGATAACAAAAAGATGACGACACCAATGATCCGAAGCAGTGAGAAGGTTTCATGCATTTTTTCAGAGGCAGGACAAATGCAGGAAATGAAAAACACATTAATAGCATGCTGTCACAGTAAAAGAGAAGAGTGAAAAACGGCTGTTTACAGACGGGACACCGTTAGAAACAGAGCAGAGATGAGACGAAGTCAGGAGGAGGAAGTTTTAGCTTTCCCTCCAGTTTTCTGGCGGATGAGGTTTACTCACTGTCAGAGGCCTTATCACCTAAGAAGGGCTGCTGCTCCATGATGTCCATGGGAATTTTAATACTGGGAACATTCTCATTGTAAGGATAGTCAGACTGTTGGAGAGAGGAAACACATCCTGAGACAGGAACTCGCTGTGTTTGTTGGTGACCATCAATGGAAAAAACGGTTTTAAATATATTATTTCCTAAAGAACCACCGGCACGATCTGTAAAAACGGGCCTTTTGAGAACATTTAGGGACAATACGTTGTCATGCAGAGCTGCATGGCGGGGCAGCTGGTCGCTCTGTTGCCTTGCAGCAAGACAGTCTTTCTGCGTGGTGTTTGCATGTTCTTCCCGTGCATGCGTGGGTTCTCTCTGGGTACTCCGGCTTCCTCCCACAGTCCAAAAACATGACTGCGAGGTAAACCGGTGTCTCTAAATTGCCTTCAGGTGTGTGCATGGTTGTCTGTCCTCTGTGTTGCCCTGCGATGGACTGGCGGGGAAGAATTATGACTTTATGACTTCATTCTCTTAATTCTCGGATGACTTTTCTCGTATTATTGCGACTTTATTCTCATAATATTATGACTTATGACTTGTAACACTACGATGTTATTCTCAGGAGAATATGACTTTGTTCTCATAAGACTTTTTCTCGTAATATTATGACTTCACTCTCATAATATTATCACTTCATTGTCATAACACTACGACTTTATTCTCAGGATAATAGGACTTTGTTCTCGTAGGACTTTTTCTTGTAATATTATGACTTCATTCTCCTCATTAATTTTTTCCCCTCAGCCTGGCCGTAATACTCCGTCGTAAAACTGTCCATCCTTCAAAGGCAGGACACTACAATCTGAGCTTGACAAAAATAGAGAAAGTGAAACGAGAGAAACTGTTTTTGTATCTTGAGGAGAAACTTGAAACTCTTACATCTTCAGCATCACTGTCCACGCTGCCACACTTCTTCTTCTCATCCTCCTTCTTCTTCTTGTCTTTCTCTGGAATGACGTCGTCCAGGAAGCTAAGGTCATGCTGAGAGAACATGTAGTCCATGGCTTTCCTGACAGCAACCAGAGCAAGAATCTGAAAACATCGGAGATACAAGTTACAGAGGGCTGGGACACAGTTGTATCAAAGTATCTGTTTCCAAAACAGCTCATTAAAAAGAAAAATCCTTCCTAATCTTCTATCTTTGAATCCTTTTTTGACTATAAAATGTTTTCTAGATCCAACATGAATGATTTTCCCTTTACCATGACAGGGAAAATGATGGCGGCCACGGTGGACTTGAGGATCCAGAGCAGAGCCAAGCAGAGGATCTGGATGAAGGTGAAGAGGTGGACCTTCCTGAGGGGAACATGCCTCAAGTAAACCAGGTCTGGCTGATGCTTGGCTGGCATCAGAAGCAGCTTCAGCCGATCCATAAACTAAACCGAGGAAGAACAAACACGCGTCACCAGCAGCTCCTCAGGCCTGAATCATCAAACGTATCAGAAGCTAAACTGCTGGTTTGCATTGTTTCTCCAACCCACTCAGACTCATACAGCAACAGGTCCAGCTTTGATGGGAACAGGTTTTAAAGAAATGTACCTGAACTCCATTCAGAGAAGCGACTCCCATGTACAAGAAGACTCCATACAGGACAGGCATGGGGATAAACTAGATACACATAAATGAAAAGTGCATAAATATACAGTAAAAATGAAGTGAAAACTCCACCAAAGTAAATGTTGCAACTGCAAGATATTAAGTAGATTACCTTTAAAATTGGAGACATGAATACAGACAGTCCTGTCAGGATGAACACAAACACTCCAGTGACCCTCTGCTCTCTGCAAAACAGGACAAAATAAGGAACGTCTGAAAGCGAGAAGCTTTTAATTTTGAGCAAAATCCCAATAATTGGACATATTTTCCTTATTAACAATGAAATTCTAACAGTAACAGTAATGCTAAAGTGAGACGAATGTAATTTTTGGATTCTCCAAAAAAGCTGAAAAAGCAACATTGATGTTTGTAAAGTTCGAAGCAGGTTTGGAAATTTCAGTGTGTAGCTGTACGGCAGTTTATTAGCTCAGCTGCCACATCAGGGGGCCGAGTAGGACGGCACGCAGATATGAAAACAAAACACAGACCATCCAAAAACAGGAAGAAAAGTGTTCGCCGAGCAAGTGATGAAGTCTAAAGATGAAACAACACAAATCTACAATGAAACAGTGTTTTAAAAATATAAATTATCCATTTAAATGGCCAACCAGTCACTAACAAAATGCAAAAGCTATTATTTTAAAAAAAGAAGGAACAAATTCTTTTTATTAAATATGTTCAACTGAGATGATTAATGTGTGGTCTCCCTATGGAAGTCAAGCTGTGTTTATGATCAGCCAGGTTTCCAAATCTAACAATAATTTTCTCTAAAAATGTCTGGTTTGACCTGACATCTCTAAACAGATGTGACTGAGAAGGCAAAATTCACCTTAACACCCTGGGTGAAGGAGCTTTGCAACTATGAACTGAAACAAAATGTTCGGTATGGCTAACCTCTGACCCTGACTTTAAAATCACCGTTGCATGTTTTGAATTCAAAAAGTGAATCACAACCACCGATAAATACACAAATAAAGCCCAGTGGTTCCAAATGCCTTTAAAAGTCAACATATTCGTAAGTTGAGGCCATTTGTGTGCATTTGATGGATAAGTGGCAAAAAGAAAGCCATTGCTGAAATAGAGCCAGCTTAGCACAAGCAATGTGCGGGGACACAACATGTAGAAGAAGGTGCTCTGCTCAGAAGAGACAAAAATCGAACTTTTCTATGGGGTGCCACATAGTCAAAAATTAACAGCAATAATTTAGGTTATTTAGCCAGAGAAAAAAATAGGGATTAATTTTTTAAAGTCATATTTTCACCATCATTATTCATTTCTTTATAAATGTCACAGTTTAAAGCTAAATATTTAGCTAGCAAGCAAAATATTTAGTTTAAAGCCAAAATATTTAGCTTGCTAACAAAAATATTTAACTTGCTAACTAAATATTTACCTGGCTAACTAAATATTTAGTTTAAAGCCAAAATATTTAGCTTGCTAACAAAATATTTAACTTGCTAACTAAATATTTACCTTGCTAACTAAATATTTAGTTTGGAGCCAAAATATTTAGCTTGCTAACAAAATATTTTTGCTTGCTCACTAAATATTTACCTTACTAATTAAATATTTAGTCTGGAGCCAAAATATTTAGCTTGCTAACTAAATATTTACCTTGCTAACTAAATATTTAGTTTGGAGCCAAAATATTTAACTCGCTAACAAAATATTTAGCTTAGAGCCTAAATATTTAGTATGTAAACTAAATATTTAGCTTGCGAACAATAATAATATTTAATAATAATATTAAGTTTGAAACTCTGACATTTATAAATGAAAGACTAACATGGTGAAAATATGACTTTGAAAGATGAACCCGAAAATATTGCTATTAATATTTGACTGTAACTTAACAAACAGCACGCCATACATGCAAAACCCTAAATAAACCATCTCTTTGATGAAACATGTTGGTGGCAGCATCATGCTATGGGGATTCTTTTCTTCACCAGGGATAGGGAAGTTGGTTAGAGTTGATATGAAGACAGAGAAGCAGAATCTTGTGTTAGTCATGCTCCAGACCAACGTCCAGCAGAGAATCATTGGCTTGACTTGAAAATTGCTTTTCAAGTACTCCCAATTTATTCTGACTGAGATTTTGGTACTTTGCATGTAGAAATGGACAAAAATTACCAAAAAAACAAGCAAACAGAGAATGGTTGTTATATAGTTCTGACTCAGGGCTTGAAAACCATTATTTTCCTTCCATTTCAAAATTATAAACTACTTTGTGTTGGTTTATCACATTAAATCACTTCAACAAACATTGTTGTATGAGGCTGTAAGGTGATGAAATGTCAAAAGGTTCAGCAGGTAAGAGTATTTTACTAAAGTCACAACTGTGTCACGCTTCAGGAGGTGTGTTACTCTCTCTCAGCTGGGTATTTTGTGGGATCTCCTCTCGTTCTCACCTCACACCCAGGAACTTGGGTTGCTCTCCCGGTGCCGATGTCTCAGTTTCCATCTTTAGACTGTCGATGTGGGCGATGGAGATGACAGTGGCGGCCACATACCACGGCAGGCCCATGAAGGAGCAAACTATCATCAGGACAGCCACCCAGAACAGATCCAGATGGTAACCTGCCCCTTTCTGTTCCAGACAACAAACAGGGTCAAGGATCGAGAGCACGCTCGGCCACGGACAGTATGAAGGCACAGCTGCAGATACACACAGACCTAAATCTCTGCTAACAGCAATAGAAAGTTGCAACCATATACAGTTATCATCCTCTCATCATGGCAATAACAACTTTGGACTTTTAAAGATTTGTATAAACTGTCTTTCCTTCAGGGTATAATGTTTATGCAACAAAATTTGATGAAAATCTAATTTATTCCTGATTTTCTCCAATTTAAGAGGCTTTAAATAATCAATGCTGTGACCCGAATCTTTTAATAAAGGGTGGTGATGGTTCTACGATGCATTTTAACTTGACACAGCCGAAGCCTTTTAAGGTTAGGCACATGTTTTCTTCATCAGGGGCAAAACCTTTCATGAAATCTAAAATAAGACCCAAACTGTCTCAGTTGACAGACTCAGATGACAAAAAATTGGTTCAAGAGCCACCGATAAACACCCAAAAGAGAAGCCCCTGCACTCGGGTTGCACCGATAAAACGGCCACGATTTCTTTCAATCGGTCGATACTTCATTGTGAAACTGATCTTATCTACCTCTGAAAAGTTCTGAAAGTCAAACCCTTACCCCTTTAGCCAAATTTGCGACTGTGTTGCTTTATTTAGTGGGTTTTCAAACCAAAAAAATCGATATCGGCCAATTTCGGAATTGGCAGGTCAGGCTTTTTAAAGATTGGTGATCTGCCAGAAAACCCCTACCCCGCGTCAAAATCTTTACATTTGAATAGAGTTTTCATCTGGTAACACGAACAAACTAAAGCAGTGGTGTCCAAACTTTCTGCAAAATCCCTAAGTTGAAAAAAAATTTCTTTTTTTCCCTAATTAAAAACACAGAAAATATTATAGTAAATTCTTTCGCTTTTACCTGCACAACAATAAGTTAAACATGTAATATTTTGCCTTAATATTTAGTTATTTAACTGTTTTGGGCTTTTATTTTTTATTTTGTAGGTCTATAAAATGTTTTTAGTTTATTCCTAGCAACGAAAATAAGATTTTTCTTCTAAAACCGTCAGCGTATTTAACCAAATATAATATGCCAGAATCTGTTTTTGAGTAGAAAGTTAGTAGGTATTTGTGGCAAGACTTATTATGAAATTGCTTTTGTTGTACTTAACATTTTTTGTTTAAGAAGATATAAACTTTACATGGAAAATCTGAAAAAAAAAAAAACAACAAAAAACTTGTGCCATTCTTCAACTGCAGTCAGGGGCCATATAAAATTATTCCAAGGGCCAGAAATGGCCCCCGGGACGCACTTTGGACACCTCTGAACTAGAGAGATTTATGTCAAGACAATACAAAGATTGAACTGTTTGTCCAAAATGACAAGTACGACATGTGATGACTCAAAGTAAGGCATGACGGTACTATCATGGAGTCGGACTGTTTCTGGATGAAATAACAAGGACGAAGGAAAACTTCCAAAAATGTACCTTCACCTCAAATCCACAATTAAATCATTTAAAACTGAACAAAACTGGGTGTTTCACCAGAACCTACATCTAAACTGGCTTTGGAATACATGAAGCAAGCCAACATTAAGCTTCTGGAATGAACTCATCACTACTGAAAAGTTGCAAAATTAGATCCATGTCCTCAAACTAAATAATTTAAATCAACTGTACTTAGGGCTGGGCAATATGGCTTAAAATAAAATCTCGGATTTTTTTTCATACCCAATTCGATTTCCGATTTTAATCAATTTTTTTTTCTCGCAATATTTTCTACAAGAAAGTGTAGAAATGACAGAAAATATTTTATATGATGGAAAAAAATCGTGTTTTTTTTTTTTGTTTTTTTTTTAAAGGACTTGAATAATTAATTCTTTTGTTATTTTTTTATGTTGGAGATCTCATAAAATTAACATTTCATTCTTCAAATATTACTACTTTATTCTGGTAATATTAAAACTTGGTATCATTTCGACTGTATTCTTATATCGTCATGACTTTATTTTTATTGAAAAAAACAAAATCTTAGCCTGACCCTAATACTCCAAATAAATAGAAGCTGTAAAATAATGCTTGTTGAGCAAGATGGCGGCCCTGGGCGTGCTGACATCACTCTGAACTCTGGAAACACAAGGAGTGCATTGATTATATTTTTAAAAACAAAAACAAAATCGATTTATCCATTATTTCTGTCAAGAAGAGAGAGGTCAAATATGCAGCCAGAATTATGCCAAAAGCCCACTTTTAGCTATCAAAAGCATGTGGGTAAGGAGCAGCTTTGGCCATTTTGATCAACCCCACTGTGTGTAATGTTTGAGCCTCTGTGGATCAGAGGAAACACACACCTGTGCACCAATTTTGTGTTTTTAAAATTAATTGCAGTTGTATGTTTTTAAATTATTCCACCTAGGAAAAAAGGGCCGATCAAATGAACCCATTATGAATTATATGACATACACATGTGGACAAAATTGTTGGTACCCTCTATTAATGATTGAAAAACACACAGTGCTCTCTTGAAACTGACAAAAGTAAAAATAAATAAAAACTAAATGAAAATTAACCAATGAGAATGAGAATGAGAATTTGCTTTTGAAATGTGGCTAAACATGATCATTAAAAAAAAAATAAACTAATGAAACAGGCCTGGACAAAAATGATGGTACCTCTAGAAAACATTGAAAATTATTTTGTCCATGTGTGCATGTATCCATTACGGGTGTATGTCAGCACCGAACAGGAAATCTAAAACAGAAATAAATAGTGACTCAGCTTCAGCTTGTCTGTTTAAAACCTGCAAGCAGTTACATTTTGACCTGAACCAGGTGCAGTCACTCTCATGAAACATCTCTCACTTCCATGAGAAGAATGAATTTCACCTACAGTGTGAATGTAGCCGGTATTTGCTTATTATCGGAACTAGTCTCCTAAATCAGGTAAGAGACGTTTTCCCTTCTTTACCCCAACAGGTGCTCGACATTTTCTGTAAGAAAGGTTTGCAATGTACCTTTAGCTTGTGCTCCTTCCTGTTGACAATCACAGCAGTGATCTGTTGGTCCATGAAGATCAGAATAGTGACGAGGAGGGCAGGGAGAGCAGAGGCCAGATAAACCCACCAGGGGTTTCCTCCAAATGGGGGCACAAACCAGCCCCGGTTCGGGCTTGTTGGCTGGAGAGGGGGAAAAAAGCTTCACCAAGTTGCTTCATACAGACTTTAGAAATATGACATCTGATTCTTATAAACGTAGCTTCTCCTCTCTTCTTCTTTTTGTTCACCTTAAACAAAAAAACAGGAGCTCACCTTAAATTCGCTTGGCACAATAAGTTTAGGAGTGTCAACTCCCACGAAAATATCAACTCCGCAAAAGATAAGGATGGCCAGGATGATGGCAAAGTCACTGATGAGTTTCCTCACCTGGTTGGGAGGAAACACAAAGATGCTAATAAATGTCCGGCCCTGAGAAAAAAACAAAATGCACCCGAGCAATCAGCTGGTGAGTGGAATCAGCCGATTTTATCAACCGAGCGGCTCAGACCGGTGTTTGGTCGACTGGAATTTAAAGGGGCAGTATTGTATAAAATCGACTTTTTGAGCTTTACATCTTGTTATAATATTATTTCCTCATCAAAAACATTCCTGGAGTGTTGCTTTGATTCTTTCATGCATGTTTTGGAAATCCTTTAATCTCCCGTGGCAACCATTCAGCTGTACAAAACGCCTGGGTGGGACTGAGCTCTGCCTTCGAGACACCGCTCCTCCTCAGAGCCGCAGTTTCTAAGCTTCCGCCTCACAGAGTACCTCTCCCCCGCAACTTCCCCACTCAGCTCCTCCAGACTAGCGGCAGCAGCAATTAGCAAACACCTGGTGAAACTGCGCATCTGCTGAGCTCTTTATACGAGCTGCTTCTCAGTGAAAGGCTGATAAAATGTCGTTAAAGGGTTAATAGAGGAGCAATGTTGTGATTACTTCCTGAAGGTGGAGTGTTGGAAAGAGCAGGACTTTTTAAAGCGACAGAGACCCAATTTCAAGGCGTCAAATTACGAAGTCAAATTTCTTTTAAGTCATATTTGGTAACAACTGAAGGTAACATAGATACCTGATTGTGCTGTAAAATGATTCTATGTGCCTTGAAAATACATAATACCGACTCTTTAAAAGGTCTGTACTGATGATTTTGGCTCAATTAATGTCAAAACTAAATTATCGTGATGCTTATTTATGATCTAGTTTCTGCCTACAGCTTATGAAAGCACGACTTTTAAGATTAGAATATTACATCAGACTAATAATAATGAGAAGTAGTTATTTCAAAGCATATTTTTAATCTGACAAACAAGCCTCATTGGAACACATTGTAATTTATTGAAGATGCTAATGGAAGATACTGGATGAATAGATGGATGCTAATCCACTAGCCATACAAATTGCTAATAAACTAATGAGACATGCTCCACTCTGTATTAACTTTGTCTTTATTTCTGAAATATTTGAGAAATCCTGTTTAACTGCAGAGCTGTGTAAAGCTGACCGCTCGCTTCGTCCATCTCTCCTGATATTTTAAAGATCGTCCAAAACAGGCAGCCTCACATAGCAGTAAATCAAAAGCTTTTCCTCTCTTAAATGAACACAGCTCTTGTTTATTTCAAATGGATCATGTTAAAATAATTGAATATCATTTATTTCTATGTTTTGAGGTGTCACTGTATTTCTAGACTTTTAGAGAAACAGATTTGTGACCTGTTTTTTAGACAATTGTGGGGTTTTATTTTACTTTATAGCCTTTATTAACCTTTATTTGTTCAATTTTTCCAGAAAGCAGAAAAAACATTTTATTGCTATTTCTAATTTTTGAAGAGTAATCAGAAATCTATAAAATGTTAAGATTAAAAATAGGCCGCAATATCTTTCTCCTGTTTTTTTTTTATTCAAAAAAATACGACAAAAGAGTCCAGGGTAGTCCATTAACTATGCACAGTGCAGTATGTAGTAAATTAAATAATGATGATACTCATTGATAAAATAAATAAATAGAAAAATAGCATGGTAAAGTACAAGAAAAAACACATTCAGAAATGCATCATTAATATTAATAATAGTGTCATATAAGTAGCAGAAGTAATTGAAAAAGTAAATCAATCAACAGATGAATAAACAAATAAGTAAATTAGCAGAAAGAGAGGAGCAATTTTATTCAATTATAATTTTTTGTTTTTAACCACTTGAAACCGCAAGGTGCAGAAGGCTCCTAACCACCAACACTGACATGTGTAGCCTGTTTTCGGTTTTTTTGTTGCTATATTAAAAGTACTCCTGGTAGCCCTAATCTTATGTGATACATTTTTAAAGATATGACAAAGTAGCGAATCCCACTCAAGACCACAATATCTCTGAAATCTCTATCTTTCATGAGAAATTTCTACAAACTTATCTGTGATGTCATAGTACTCACAGTGGTGGGGAAAAAGGGACTTGTTTTGAACTTCTTAAGACACATGGAGGTAGTGTAGGTACCAAAGAAGAGGATGAAGGACATGAGGGTGATGTCTGGGACGTAGTTACAGGCCTCTCCTACCAGCTCTCCTTTGTACATTAAGCACTCTGACTTTGTGAGCCTTGACCATGAGCGGTTTGGTGCCTGCACACAACACACAGAGCATTATTGTTACAAATTAAAACACTGTATACAGGGCACACACATTCAAACATCAGGATTAAGTTTAACTTTATTATAAAAAGTTCTAGCACATCAGTAAAATCTGACCAGCAGCACACTGGACCAAGTCCATCAGGTTGAACAATGCTTCTGGTACATTGGTGGAAAATGCTTAGACAAAAAAATGATACTGAGGTTTAACACTAGACAGCAGCACTTATTAATTTCATATAGAGTTTAACTTTTTTCCTAAAATGTGGCCATAAATGCAAGAAAATCTCACCAGGCCTGTGTAGTTCAAGTACCACATTGATGGATCTTCTAAAGGATCGTCTAGTAGCTCTGTCTCATTTTCTGCAAAAATACAACAGAAATGTTATTTCTAAAAAAAAACTTTTAAATAGTGCCACAACTGTGTGTTTTACTTTCTTAATCTGCTCACTGTCAAAAAAGTGAGCAGATTAGGGCTGTGAGATATGGCTTAAAATGAAATCTCATTTTTTTTCACACCAGATTCGATTTCAATCGATTTTTTTCTTGCTTTCTTTTCTAAAAAAGAAATCACAAATGATAGAAAATATTCTCAAAAAAGTGACTTTAATCTCAATCATCCCTTTTGTGAGGTTTACGACACTATTAGGGCCCAGCTACCAGAATTTTTAATTACAATAATTAGAATATGTGACTGGCCACAGCAAATGTAGGAACAACTTTCCTCTGGGGCATTTTTAGCTATTTACAGATTCTGAAAGTGTGGATTCTATGCTTTCCAATGATGTCAAACACATGGAAATTAGAAAAAAAATTAAGCAGGTATGGCCATTTGAATGTTGGCACTCTGGATTCCAAAACTTCAAGTTATGTGTTGGAGATGTTAATAAGCCATGAGTTTACTTCAAACTTGCAACTGATTGGCTGAAACCAAAACAAAGGCGTGTGAGTAGCCAATAAATCCCGGTATGAGATTCCCCTCACCCGGCTCAGATTTACTCTGTAAACAAGCTGAATTCAAACCATTTTAAAACTTCCGAAACTGCTGTTCAAAACATGGGGTGGTTTCTTCATAACTTCAACTAGTATATTTTGTCAAAAAAAACAAAAAGACAATTTTCTCAGAAATTGGTGGTTTTTATCATGTTTCTCTGTTTCTGCTGTGTTGAGTTGTTTCTACAGTTTGTGTGTCATGTCAAAGTAGTCAGAATATTAGGAGAACAAAGACCCAATTTTACCAGAAGAACATATTAAAAATACGGGGAAAAGGTTGTTTGAATGCAACTAAAGCTTCTGTAGAGTTATCACGAGCTGACATGACCAGCTCAGTTCGTGTCGTTCTTTTCTTCGAAATAGAGTTGTTTGCACAATCGTTTCAAAGTCCTGCTACTGGTAATAAATTGATGCTGATGTGTTAAAAATATTTTTTATTAAGTATTATTTGTAAAATGTATCCAAAGTATAACTCCATTATAATGTTATTATGGTGATATTAGAACTGTATTCTTGTAATATTATGACTTTATCCTCGTAATAAAATTAAAAAATCTTAGCCTGGTCTTAATATTCAGTTACAGAGTTGATCTGAATTCAAAGTCCAAATAAACTGAAGCTGTAAAACATGCTTGTCAAACAAGATGGCCGCCCTGGGACATCACTCTGAATTATGGAAACACAAGGAGCACACTGCTGAAAAAAATCCAGATATTCCAAAAATGAAATCTTCAAAAACCAAAAATTCGATTAATCAATAAAACTGATTTATCACCCAGCCCACCATGTCTAGCTGTCTCATATTGTAGCGCTAAAGGAAGAGGACATGCCCTGCCAGTGTTGAGGAGACACACGCCTGGACACCTGTTGAATGAGACAGGACGGCCTGACTCAAGGTCCCTTCTGATGGCAATTTGAGAAACCCTGCTGCCACAAGTCACCAGTGATGCCCAGCGTCTATATACCCCACCCCACAGCATTACACAGTCCTGCTGGGGTGAACCAGATGCCACAATCATTCTCGAAATTAACCAGATTTGGATCACCTCAGAAGTCAATCCTGACTAAGGCTGAAACAATTAATTGGATGTTTCGTGATGAATCATTATTGAAATAATCGTCCACTAATTTAGTAATCAAATAATCGTCTACTAGACCATACACTCTAAAACATGTCACTTGCTGAAAGAACAACACAGTCAGAGCAGTAATTAAGCCAAAACTGTACAAAATATATATACATTTTGCATTAAGGATGGTAAAAAAAAAAACCTTTGTCTGTAAATAAGTTCTACCCAGAACTCCTCAAGTGTTATAGTTTTAGCTTCACCTGGTTCAAATTCTGTAAAAACAAAAAAAACAAACAAAAAAAAAAAACCAACCTCCTGTTGAGCACCTTTTTCTAGCCAATTATTAATGAGTTAATCCAAAAAATAATCAACAGATCAGCGCTACACTGTATTGATGTTAAGTCAAGCAGAAAGGGCTGAGCTTTTCATATGTATGTTGATGTTAGAAGTATGTTTTTTAGCTGCAGATGCATTTTTTGCGACAAATGATCAAGCGTTGACTAAAAAAAAATGTTATGTTATTGCATTTTACACAATAATATGTTTATTTTCTTCTTTGAAAAAGGCATTGACTTATTTATTAGCGTTATGTATTTTTAATATTGTATGAACTTAAGAGGGTAAATGAAAAATCTGCAGAATGTGCCTTTTTTTTTATATCCGGCGACTCAATTAATTGTCAAAATAATCAATAGAATAATCGGTTACAAAAATAATCATTAGCTGCAGCCCTAAACCTAGCGCTGATGTGCTGGACCTGAAGGACCAAAGAGTACTGTATAGAGTCGCACATTGTTACAGAATTTATACAGCAATTTCATATTGGAATCAAACCAACAACCTTATGATTGCCAGATAATCATTGTTCCCACTGAGTCACAGCCAAGCTGATCCTTCGGTATATCCATACAGCTCACTGTTATCCATTTGACTTGAGATTATGTTCACTGCAACACAGTCACATGACCTTTCAGCTTAATTTATAGCACTCAGTAAAGCTGTTGTCTGTCAGTTGGGCTTTTTGTGATCAAAACTTTAGGTGCCCCGAGGAACCATTGTGTCAAAATGTACATTATATTTTGAAAGCACCAAAAACGCCTAAACCACCATAGCATCCTGCTCAGATAAACTAAATCTGTAGTTTTTTTCCCCTCCAGAGTTAATTGCCTGTGACTAAATTGCTTCTGACGGAAAGTGTTAAAATGTAAAACTGTTAATAATGCCAAGGAACCGCTCACCTAAGATCGTAGGGGCCATGCAGAGACATTCGTATTGCGTGATGTTTTCCATGTTGTACTCTGAGTTGATGGGGTAGTGGTGAGCTAATTTAATCATCTTCTTGAAGGCATCATAGATAAAGATGAAGCTGATGAGACAGGAGAAGCCCTCCTCCGTGAAGCGGGTGAAGTACTTCACCAGGAAGCTGGCGTCAGTGGCAACGAGCACCAGGCAGAAGAACGCCGACCACAGGCCGATCCACAGGCGGAATTCCATGTAGTCAAACTCATTATCCCTGAGTGCAAAATGACACAAAATACGTTTAAGACATGAAAAACACACAAAATAAAAAAAATTATTTTTGAAGAAAATATATAGAGTAAAATATAACTGTACTGAAGTGAATAATGAATTCTGGTGGTGGGAAACTAAATACTAAAACAGTGGTGTTAAAAGTGTGGGCCAGGGGGTCATTTGCAGCCCTTGGACTGATTTTGTGCAGCCCCTGGACTGCAATTCAAGAATAAAATAAATTTAGCCCCTCAGGACAGGTGGTTGACACAGATGGAAGCTTTTTACTTTATTTGGGGCAGACAAATGGAAACTGAACTGTAAGTAACTCAAAAAACCCCCGAGGAGAGTTGTTCCTACATTTGCTGTGGCCAGTCACAAATATGTAATTGCAAAACTGTTGCCTAACGTTGTGATGATCATTTTATGACTAAGCCAATTTTTTCTGATTGTTTTCTTTCATCACAATATTTCCTTCATATTTTTATTAAAATACAAAGTATTCATCATAAATAACCACACTTTGTGGTTATTTATCCAGTTCCAACTACAAAGTGACCTAAATCCTGCTTTTATTGCTCTGAACTGACTAAATTTTTGTTATTTTTTAAAATAAACACCTTACAAATATTTCTTTTAACAAAGCAAATCTGCATTTTGGCTCTATAATAGTTTACACATCTCTTTGTAACAAAAAAACAAATCTCATTTGTTTATTACGGAAGCCAAGAGCGGTCATACTAGCAGGTTTTTTTTTTTCTTGATCGTTTTCTCGAGATAACGAGTTATAGTGGTTCTCTTGAGATAAAGAGTTAATTTTGTGAAAACAAACTTTGTTTATTGAGATCACAAGATGATTGGTGTGTGTGTTAAACCTGGTTCCATTCTTCACATGCAGGAGGATTTACAAGTGCAAGTCATGGCATGTATTTGTAATTCTGTGAATAATTCAGAGAATAAGTGATAGGTAAACCACAATGACACCACATCGTTGGTCGTATGATTAAACCGTCGGGAAATTAACTTGTTATCTCGAGAAAATGGTAATCGTTAGTTCATGCTAACAACATAATTATCTCATTATCTTGAGAAAATTGTCTTTGTCATTTTGTCATAACGACATAATTATCTCTTTATCTTGAGAAAACGGTCATCGTTATTTCGTGTTAACGACATAAATGTGTCGTTATCTCAAGAAAACTATCAGGGGAAAAAACATGCGAGTAGGACCATTCTCGGCTTTCATTGTCAATTTAAATTACATTATCAAGTATGTATACATAAAAAAAAAACCATCATAGTATAAGTTTTTATTTAAAATAGGTCTCTTTTTGTGGCTCTGAAGTCCTTTTGACTAGACAATTTGGCCCATGTAATTCGTAATTTATAATGCATCCCAAAGGTGCATGGTGCAATCGGGTGCAATTATCAAAAATAAACAGATGTAAACAAACATACTTACAACAACTCTCTTCATTATACTGGCTTCTTGTGAAAGTGCAAAACTTTAAACCTACTAGATATGCAAGTAGGACACTGCATTGGTCCCAGTTACGAGTTTTGAGATTTCTTCCACATGTGAACATATTTATTTCATAAATGGAATTGGTCTCAAACATCATTTTGGCAACAACACCAAACAAAACGGTGGAAAGGTAGGTAAATTTGATTTACTTTATGTAATTACAAAACAATGAACTGCAAAACTTTATTTCTTTTTTTGACAACACTAACAGTTAATAGCTTCTTTGGATGTTTATTCATGTCAGTTTATTAAAACCCTGAATTAGAGTAGTTTTCAGACCTCGGGTAAACTGAGGAGATACAGAGCTTACCTGCTGAAGTTAAAGAGGAGCCTTTCAAACACCAGAACCGGGCCGGTGCTGCTCAAAATAATGAGAGGCTGACCGCCCAACAAGCAGAAAACACCACCAGCGATGGCAGTGCCCAGAAAACTCTCCAGCACACCCTGCAAACATGGAGAGCAAAGGTTCAAAACAGGAAATCACACAGGTTGGTTGATATATCTCAAATTATCGCAGGGGTTAAAAACCTTCTCTGACCTGCATGTTTTCTGTAGCGTCCCCCAGCAGACCTCCAAAGGTGATGGCATTCGTCACAGTTCCCAGGTAAATAAACAAAATGGCCGACAGGGCCTGAATGTGAAGCGCATCAGTGAAGTCACTAACAAAGAAAGGCGCTTTTCTCTTTATGTCAAGGAGAAGACCACCACAAAACCTGATGACGAAAACATTGGCTTAAAAACAGGACAACATTCTTGATTTACAGACTAAGAAACATGGAGTTAAATATATATATATATATATATATATATATATATATATATATATATATATATATATATATATTTTATATACCTTCCTGTCTTCTTCAGCTCCTCCCCTGTTGCATGCCCCCCTCCACCATGACCTCCATCATGAGGCATGTCTCCATTCATCTGGGAATCTCCTCCTGCGTACATGTTTTTCCTGAAAGGGAAATACGTTTGTTCAGTCATTACTGTGATAGTCCAACATCTGATTAACACTAAGCCACCTGAAGATATTTATTTTGATTTAGGTCTAATTTTGGCCCACTGATGCTGACACAACCTGATTTAACGGTCACCTTTTACATCATGATGTCTCCTACTTTTTTCCTGCTCCCAGTCGGATGACGTCAATATCCATTAGGTGATTAAATAGCCTGATTGATCAGTGCTGACTTAAACACTGGGACATTCCTGCCTGACTGCAGCTCTATGTAATGCAAACTGTGTCAGTTTCAAAATTAAACACCGTGTTGTGAACTTGGAAGCATTTGGGATTATTCTGTGGTCTGTGTTACGCTCACACAGCATTCGGAGAACACCCAGACTTAAGATTTGATACATATTTAAAGGGGTGGTATTATGTATTTCCCAGGCACATAGTGCCATTTTGTAGCACAATCAAGTAACTATGTTATCTTAAGTTGATATAAAACAAAAATACGGAACGTTTATCCAACGCGGTGAGGAATTATGTACATTTTTTACGATTCTTCATTTAATAACTACAATGACCGTCAAATGGCTTAAAACTTTCGGATGGAAATTGCAATGTCGTTGTCCACGGAGGAGGCTGTCTACAAAAAGGTGTGGCACTCTCTCCGTGACTGCTTCGTAAAAACAAAATGGATACTGGGAGGGAGTAACTCCATTGAGGCATGGATTAATATTTAAAATTTATTAAATATGACACTTTAATGTCTTCATTTGTCATTCTGTTTTGCATGAGGATCCTTTGCACACCTTATAGATTAAAGCAGAAATCATTACGAATCATCGAATCATGGCCCCAAAACTCGGAAATGAAACTGAGTAAAAGATTGCCAACCCAAATCAATACCTTTACAAGGCATTCTAAATGAAACATAATCTGTAATGTTTATTAGATAGCATTATGATTAATATAAACTGGATACCAAAAATACACTAAAGAGTTTGTGATTATATGCATTCTTGACCTTTTATCAGAAGACGGGAGAGATTTGGGGGGCTCTATCCTGATGGTTGGGTCCCATTCTCCAGGAGGAAGTACAATCACCTCATCCAGGAACTCATCGATCCCGGCCAGCAGGTCCTGTCTGTCCTTCGCCTTATATGCAATGTCATGAAAGACCTGCGAACAAACGGAGAGAGGGACGACGTATTAGAGCGGAAAAAGTCCGACATGAAAGCATGCGGCTCCACCGGGCAGTGAACTGTAACACCAGATCTGAGGATTACTAAATAGGGGAAGAGAGCAGTGACATACAAACACTATATAAACAACTAATCCCATCTAATCAACCCAAAAACTGTGGAGAGCAACGTCATTTTATCAATTTAATCAACTCAGCTATTTACCTCACTGTAAAATAGCCAACATTTTCTTTGGTCAAAAGACGTGAGAGGAATAGAAGTGCAGATTTGCTGCACAAGAAATTATTTCATTTGTTATAGAGAGACAGTTTGTTTTGTTTGTTTTTTTTAAAGGGGGTTCTGTCAGATAATCAGCAGTAGTCAGTATCTTACAAGTAGTAAAACCTGAGTTTGCAGAAAAAGGGAAACTCTCACAAAAGTGTAACTGCTAATCAGAGTGAATTTCATCATTCATTCATAAAGCAGGGGTCTGCAACCTTTACAACCTAAACAGCCATTTTTACTCTCAGGCCAGCCAAATAAAACTCGTTTAGAGCCTCATACAGACAAGCTCATACAGAAATCTTTGCATCTGCCCTGAAAATTACAAATAATCCTCTCCGTCTTAAAGACAATTTTTTATTGCCTTGTCGTTGTTTGGCCATAATACTGATGCAATAACAAGGTGGGCTGATAGAACTATCAGCTTTGGCACACTTCATTTCCCACGTTTAGGGAGGCGCACATTGGGAAGTGTCACAATGATCAAGCTTTTCTATAAACGCCAGCAGGCAGCGTAGCCTACCCTAAGAGACATAAATAAATTACTTACGCTAAAATTAACTTATTATGCTGTAAACTGTTCACTATGTAAATCTTTTAAACAACATAAAAATATTAGCTTAGCATATACTTTTTATTGGCTGTACGGTGGTGCAGTTGGTAGCACTGGTGCCTTGCAGCAAGAAGATCCTGGGTTTGAATCCCAACCTGAGGTCTTTCTGCATGGAGTTTGTATGTTCTCCATGTGTGGGTTCTCTCTGGGTACTTCGGCTTTTTCCCAGTCTAAAAACATGACTGTTAGGTTAATTGATCTTTCTAATTTGTCCTTAGGTATGAGTGTGTGCAAGGTGGTCCTGTGATGGGCTCTCCTCTCACCCAATGACAGCCGTATATTGGCAGAAAACCGTGCATAGACAACGGATGTCTTCTTTTTATCTTAACTTAATACAGATTTCTCACCAGAATAGCCAACCTCAGGAGAATTTGGTCATCAGGAAGTATCTTTTTTGCTATTATCCCTACAATGACGAGAATGTGGGTCATATTTTTGAAAACTGATCTTTCTTCGTCCATTTTGAACAGAAATGGTGCTAAAATACAGCCCTAAAAGAACTACCAATGCAGCACAGAAGAAGAGAAGCTACAGGAGCCGGAACGTCGTGGCATTTGCATTTATGTTTGGTTCTAGAATGCCAACGTTCCTGAATAGAACAGGCTCAATTATGATTGTTGGGCAAAGGACCTTCAAGCGTCGGACACCAACCAGAAACTGCCATTGTGGGTTGTTTCATAGAAAATATTAGGCTATAATTTTTTTGACGCACATCTGACCCTGCAGGTGTGAGCGCTGCCCTTTAGATTTTCCCCTGCATGAGCATAAATACATTTTTTTAGAAAACTCGATTTGCTTTGATTTTTGTCTACTGCAGACATTGTACCGACAACAAAGCTCCACTTCAGGAAAATCAAAACTATCCCTTTAAGAAGACATACCTGCCCACATTCTGCAGGTGCTACAACAGTGCAGCTCTGTAAAAAATTAAAAAATTATCCAAGTGCTAGAGTTCCCCAACGCCAGTCCTAACCTGTCGCCTTCAGCATAATCTAGACATGTTATAAGTTAAACATAGGAGCTCCTGAATCTGTGGAGGTGTTCAGTAAAATTATTTTGCAGGATTTAAACAACTTTAAGATCATTTTGGTTACTCATTTAGTGTTTGCGTAGATTCCCTATGCTTTAAACATGTACCACTTAAGAAGTATTATTGAAGTATTATTTCATTGAATTTACAAGACAGTCTAACCTCATCGGACATCAGTGTGGCGATTGCTCTGCCAATCTCATGATATGACTTTGCTTTGCCTTTGGGTCCAAGCAGGATGAACAAAAACCTGCAAAGTGGAGCAAAGCAGTAGATAAATCAATCAAGGACAAAACATTTTATAATTAGGTGATTCGGTCTTGTTACTCATTGTTTGACTGAAATTAAAATCTAAATGTAAAAGTTTTCAAGTGGAAAAAAAAGCTCGAATTGCTAATTTTAAACTGATGGATGTGTCAGAGTGGTTTTTTAGCTCTGAATGTCAGCCACCTTGTGGGAACGGGGACTTCAGTCAATGCTCCCAGCATCACAGCTTGCTGCAGACGAACAAACGCCACAAGGGGGGCGTCCAGGAAGTCCACCTCCCCCACCAGCACGTTGGAGGCCTCCGCGTCTCTCGGCAACTTCTTCATGAACTTGTTTTTAAGCTGGAGCGTACAAAAGAGAAGAAAAAAATGGAGTTCACCTTAAATTAAACACCCTAAATCAAAGAAGACAGTTTGTTTGAATGTAAATGCCAAAAACAAGAGGTTCCTTTATTCGTAACGACACTAACATTTTTCTGACACTAAGATGCAGAGAGGTACAAAAATAGACACCTGCTGAGCTTTGAAGCTGACTATTTGATGAAGCATTTCTCTGTTAAATTAATTAGATTTTCTATTATCTGCTTCCTTCATTCTTTTCTAAATTTAAAGGACCTACCAACCTTCATCACCATTAAAATTGATTATAAGAAGATATAAAGTCCACTTAACTTGTATTACTCCATTCAAATGCACAGTGGACCCCTGTCTAGTCACGCTTCAATGTTCGCGGATTTTTCTGTACAAGGTAACTTCAAATTATTTACAAAAAATTCACCTGTTTGTGGATTTTTTTGTAGTTCATATCTAAAATATTTGACAGAAAATGCAGCTTGGGAAGCTGAGTTGTTTAGGCGCAATACTACTTGACATGCTATTGGCTGGCGTTAGCTAAGCAGCCAATCCAATTAGATTCAGGTGTTTGTCAGACACACTCTCAGTTGAGCTGCGGTTGCCACTAAGTACATCTTGTACTACCTTGTACTGTGTACTTTCCATTGATGTTATAACTGTTATTATTATATATGCATATGTTGTTTGTTGTTGTGGTTTCTCTGTTTTGTTTTTTCTCTTTCTGCAGGTCTGGAGGCCGACTTCTATGCTTCTTTCTCTCCTCTCCTCCTATCTCCTTATTTCCCTTTAACCTTTCCCCCACCTTTCTCTCTTTCCTTTCGTCTCTGTGTCCATCACTTTTGAAATAAACCCAAAGCAATTTCTAATAAAGTTTCATATTTATATCAAGTGGAGCATCATGGCAAAAGGTGTAACGCTCCACTTGTGAAAGTAAATCTGTTGGGCCTCACCTTGACACTCAGACAACAATTCTGAGTACCACACTGTTGGACAGGAAATGTTAAAAAAAAAAAAAGAAAGAAAAAAAAAAAAAGCAAAGCAGCCAATCCAGGAGTGCCACTCATTTCCCTTGGTGCTGATTGGCTGATCCCCCAAGAGCAGAGAAAAGGAAGACTGTGGATGTTAGCTTTTGTTGTAGTGCATAGATGGTTTCCACAGTGCATTATTAGTGAATATTAAGGTATATTCAGTGTTTGAACCATTAAAACAGGCAGTTATAAGCATTTTCAGATGGGATGTCAAGTATAAGCAGATTTTAGCTACTCGTGGGCTGCTGTGGTCCCTAAGCCTTGCAGATACCGGGGGTCCACTGTAGATGTTTTTTTTATCCTAAGCACAGAGATAGACACACAGTAAAGTCAAAGTTTTCTGGATTTCTATTCATCCATCCATCCATTTTATCGTAAACAGTTAAATACTATGTAAAACATTACAACTGCAGTTTCGCCATGAAGATAAAATGTGACGAATAATTAAGACAAAACTGCCAGGGAAATCACTCTGCAGCGTATAGTTTATCCACTGCAGCCTCAGATTGTGTTTGAAAGAAGGATTAATGACATTTAATTGTATCTTTAGATTTTAGAAGACACACCCAGCTGAGGAGACGAAAAAAAAGAGATAAAAACGGAAGTTAATTTCTTTCTGAGCTTTGGTGAATAAAAACAAACAGATATCTTCATATCACATCTTTCCCTAAAATTGAAGCATTTTATAATAAGAAATAATGTGTAAACAAATCATCCCCATCTAGGTGAGTTTCTTGTGGAAAACTACTGTGGTAGTTATTACCATTATTACCATCAGTACATATGGGGGTTGGAAAACATTTACTAAGACACGACCAGAGATTGACTTTTGGACTTGTGTTCCTTGGACATCACTGTGTGTGTGTCTCAGTTTCAGGGAAAGTTTTCAAAAACGGTTATTTATTTCCAGACAAAAGTGGGTCAAGTAAGTTCATACACCAAACTGCAGCTGAAATTTTCAAAAAAAGCTCTGTCAGCAGCCTCCTGTATATCAGCTCGTCGGTCCTCATGTCCCCTCTGGTTGGGAAGGGTCATTTCTAACGAGCTACGTAGGATTATTGGCCGTTTACAATCTGAGAGAATAAAACCAGTGTGCCTCTTCATGTGGGAATCCACAGCAGTTTTTTGGTCTCATCAATTAGGTTGTTAATTTGCCAAATTCACCACAGAAGATGTTTTTCTAACAATCGGTTTCTTTCAGATTTTGTAGGTTTCACCAACTCAAATTTAAGACTTTTTAGGACCATTATGAATTAAATTTAAGACCTGTATTGTGACAAATGTACAAAGAAACGCTGCTATTTGATCAGAGTTGGTGGTGGGAGCGACGACCGTTTTCTGGGGAGCTTTAGCCACGCAAAGGGATGCAACTGTAACTTTTCTGGGGTCTGTTGGTGGCTATTTGCAGCAGCTTTGTACTTCTCACAGTCTCTCATTCATTCCCCTTCAATCTTAGGCTACGTTCACACAGCAAGTCTTTATGCTCAATTCAGATTTTTGGCTGAAATCCTTTTTTTTCTTTTTAGGTGGTCATTCATGCTACCAATCAAATGCTACTGCAATAAGGCTGTTACTTTACCAAATTCACCATAGAAGATGCTTTTCTAACAATCGTATTCTTTTAGATTCTGCAGGTTTCTTCAGTTCTGTTGCAATCAAATGAGACTGCAATCAGACTTCTGTGTGAACAGTTTACGACCCCAAAGCGACCCTCATGCGCAGAAGAAGAACGTAGATGTCACACAGCAGAGCACTGCTCAGGAACGTAATCATGGATGCCACCGTCTATGGATCATTTTTAAAGTTTATTCAGCAATGGGAGCTGACAGTATCGGCACAAGATAACAAGACGAAGGAAACTGATAAAAAGAAAGCACAAATAATAGCGACGATCAGGAAGATGGAGCACATCACCCCAGTTCTATAGTCCTTCTACTGGCTCCCTGGAGCTCAGAGAATAGACTTTAAAATACTTCTGTCAGTTTATAAATCACTGAACAACTTAGCACCAAAATACATTAAAGACCTGTTGTCGTCGTATCAACCTTCCCGACCACTCAGGTCTTCTGGTTCTAGTCTGCTCTGCATCCCCAGAACCAGAACCGAACACGAAGAAGCAGCCTTCAGTTTTTATGCTCCACTAATCTGGAACAAACTCCCAGAAAACTGAAAAACAGCTGAAACACTGAGTTCCTTTAAATCAAGGCTGAAAAGCCACCTGTTTAGAGCTGCCTTTGATTAGTAGTCAGTAGAACATTGATCAATATTTGCTTGATGATCCTTATGATTTTGATCCATTATTTGCTCAATTATTTTGATAATTTCATGAGTATTTGCTTGATGATTCTGATGTTTTTGATGATTTGCTGTATACCTGATGTTTTTATGATGTGAAGCACTTTGAACTGCCTTGCTGCTGAAATGTGCTGTACAACTAAACTTGACTTGAGTTGACTTTTGTGGAGCACTGACTCCAGCTGCTGTAGAGAAGTCTGTTTTGATGTGTAGTCAAAGCCAGGAGAGCTGGGATTGTGATGTGCTTCAGTGGAACTGACTTGTTTCATAATTTCATAATTATAATTTTCAGCCATTGTTTACGCCTGGATTTGCCTTGTCTGGCTTCTTCTGGTGCAGAATTATGATGCATGTCTCACGTCAATGATGTAAACATTTTATAAAATGCGACATGACCGTTCAAACTGCAGGCACTTTGAAAACTATCGGATATGTATCCGATTTAGTTCCACATATGGAAGTGGCAAAAATCAGATTTTTATTTATTTCTTTTATTTTTTGGGGGGTGAAATGATCACAAGCGGGTCGTTCAAACTGCCGTGAAAAAGTCGGATATGGGTCACATTTGGGGAAAAAAAAAAAAAAAAAGAAAGAAAAATCAGATTTGGGTCACAATTGGCTGCTGTGTGAAAGTAGCCTTATTAAACGTTCATGACACAGACCATCACAAAGTGGTATATGCTGAAGTGAAGGAAAAATGATACTGGGTTTTCTAAAAATCTCAACATATAAAAATCTGAAAAGATTCCCTCTATCTCCAGAAGAAAGCACCCCACAGGATGGTGCTGCCACTGTCTCTGCAGCTCATCCAGAGTTACCTCTTGGTTGTTTCTCTAATTACAGTAATCCTCTCCTTGTCTGACTTCTAGACAGAATTAGTTACAACAAGTTTTATTTGGGGGTATCAAAGCAAAGGAGACCAGAAAAGCTTCTTCTTCCACTTGACAATCATGAGTTACTCTGTGTTAACGTTGTGTTTACAAGACACTGTAAATCTACCCTTTTTTTCATCGCCGTTTTATCTCCAAGTTATCAGCCAAGAGAGGAAATGATCCTAGCTCGTGGAATCCCTCTGAACAGTATTTATGGGATGAGTGGGTGTGGAAACACTTGAGTTTAGAGGACGTGTTTCCTGGTAGTTTATCTCTTTTGTGCCCACAAGAGGACATGTTTGAGCTTGACCTAATCCTGTTCTCCCACAGGTCTCGGCCTGGAATAGGAATAAATAAATCAGCACAGTGAGCTGTGGTAGCTAGTCACCAATCAGATCAAGTGAATATTACCCTTTAAGGTAAATTTATTATAGAAATTGTTTTGTTTACAAATTAACTTTGCTTGCCAACAACTGGTTATGTCATCCAGGATGTACTACTGTGAAATATTGTCTCTGCTGCCCGGATATTGAGCTGTTAGCATTTCAAGACAGTCATGAGACTGTCATACAGCAACACTGTCTTCAGTCAGAGGCTTCTTCAGTTCTGTTGCAAGATTGACTGCTACCGTAGATCCTTTCTGCCCACAGCATAACCATCCATAACGACTGAACATACTTGGATGACATGAGTTACATGATTTAATATCCCTTTGGAGATAAATACAGTATTTTTGAATTGAATTGAATACGTAATGAGGAAATAAGACTTCACTTTTCTGATTTATATAGTGATCATTTCAAGGAGCTTGAAATGATCACTTTATTCTGAAGTATCAAAGCAAGCTTCTGGTGTTCTTCTGCATAGAATACTTGAGGATTAGCAACATGTCACAAATGTTGGGAATTTGCTGATAAATGCTGAAAAAAACTAATTCTTAGAAGGTTTTACAAATGTGGACGTTCACTTGAACTTTTCGTGACTGGGTGTGTCAGCCCGGTCATCATTAAATCCTCATTTTCCTCCTCAAACTTTGCACATTAACCATAGTAGTAAACATTCATAAACAGTCAATTTCTAATTACGTAATCAACATGGTAATGGAAACTTGGCTGCAGGAGGCTGTCTGTTGTTGCAGCGATGCACTTTAGACAACGTTATCTGTGTTTCAGACCTGCAGCCTTCCTTTGCAGGGACTGATTTCCTCCGCCCTGCAGTGGATGAGCCAACATCTAACCCCCTGCAATTCTGTTGCCGTAGCCCCCCGTCTGGCTTTGCTTCCTACAAATGTCATTTCCATTAAGATGTTAAATAAATGATTGACACTTCTCGCCTCTGCCTTCCCCAGAACATCACTCTGCTTTTGACATTTAGTTGGAGAAGAGCACTCTTGATAAGCTGTTATTTGCCAGAAAATATATTTTAAGTCACTTTTATAGAACGAAATATGTTCGCCATTTTCTAGTGCTGTTCGAATGTTCACAGATTGATTTAGGGTTTCCCACAGTGAACTGTGGAAAAAAAAAGTGGAGAACTGATGACTGCTAACCTAAAAAAGACAATCCTCCTTTCATCTCTCCTTTCATCTCTCCTTTTATCTCTCTTTTCGTTGCTTTAATTGTTGGTGAGGATTAGTAGTCCTCCTTTTTGAAGGTCTGTCAAAGTTTTTCATTGCTCTTTGACTCATTTCCAGTCCTGAACCTCATCATTTTCAAAATAATGCTTTTTGAGTGGGTGGTTAAGCCACATAAAGCTGCAGTATGTAACGTCTATAAAAAAAATAAATAAATAAATAAAAATTCTACATATTTGTTTAAACTGTCACCATGTCGTGACAGAATGGTATGAGACAGATCATCTGTGAAAAAAAATCAAGCTCCTCTGCCTTCTCCCAGTGCTCCCAGTGCTATCCAGAAACAATTACTCAGAGCCAGGAGGCGGGTCTTAGTGCTGTCAATCACCGTCTGAGTGGCGCTGCTCATCCCCCCCAACCCTTTGTGAATCCTAATGCTAGCTAGCATGGCCACCGATGACAACGGATAAATGGTTTTCATTAGCACAGTTAGCAGTGAGTAAATGAAGTTGACCTTCCTCCAGGCTCTGACTGGTTGTTTTAGGTCAGGAGTGGTGCAAAGTTACATACTGCAGCTGTAACTCTAACCTATGAATCACTCAGTCATAAAAGAGCTCCTAAGCACAGCGAATAAAACCAATGTTGTGTCTATCCGCACGTAAAAGAAAACATAATCGAGAAGGCACTTTATTCTTCAAAACCAGCTGCAGTTCCCTATCATTTCTTTAACCAAATCTCATAGAAATACCAAATATGACACTGTTTCAGAGAAATATGAAGGTACTTTTGCTCCAACAATAAGATCCAATAAGACTGCATGAGTTTCTATGACCTGAACTAAAAAAGAGGTGGGAATCACCATAGCAACCACTAACACAGCATTTTCTAAGTCTTTTGTTCTTACATCACTCAGCAGGCTCTTCTTAAGCAAGTTCCAATTATTTACAAGCTTCAAGAAGGAAAGTTATGTATGCTGGATTTTACGACAGTAGCTACACTAGCTTTAAAATGTAAAAGATTATGTCATAATCTCAACAATTTGCACAGCTGTATTGAATAGAAAGCAGAAAACTAAATCTCACAATCTCACGCTTTATTAATTTTTTTTAAAGTGCTATGTTTTAATAACAGAAACATGATGGAAATTAAATTGATATCAGATTTCGGTTGACTCACCTGGTCCTTCTCTGGTTTGTCAGAGATGTCGTTCATGCTGCTAGACGCCAGGTTCTTGTGAGGTGTTGTCGGACTATCTGTTGTGATGCAGAGACAGATTAGGTAGTTTGAACCGTGCTGGTTTTTTGGAAGTGGGGGGGGGATGGACGGAGGAGGAGACCCAGGAAAAAGACAGTGGCCCAGAGAGTTTGCTCCACATGCATCACCAGAACCTTTACCACTCAGCTGCAATATTCATGCAAGCTCAAAGACAGAAATAAAGAAATGCACATCCAGATTCTCCTTCAACCGCAAAAAGTTTATATTTACATCTGCTGCAGCCCCAATCTTCTGCAACATCCAAAATCCTCATTCAAGGGCTGGGCAATATGGCTGCAAAACAAAATCTCAGATTTCTTTCAAACCAGGTCTGATTTTTTTTTCTCGCTTTCTTTTCTAAAAAATAAATTACAAATGGCAGAAAATATTTTCAAAAAGTGGCTTTTATTTCAAGCATCCCTTCTGTGAGTATTAGGGCCAGACTACAAGCATTTTTGCTTAATACTAAGAATATAGTCATAATACTAGTAGAATAAAGACATAATTTTACCAGATGCATGTCTTAAAATTGCAGGAAAGAAGTTGTTTTAACTAGAAAAAAGCTTCTAAAGTTATCAAGATCTGATGTGACCAGCTCGGTCTGTGTGGTTTTCTTCAAAACAGAGTCAGCTGTTTGCCCAATTTTTTTTAAGTCCTGCTGCTGATAATTTGATGCTAATGTGTTAAACGATTAAGCTATTTTCCTCATCTGTAAAAACACAAGATGCTCAACATTCCTCATTTTGATTTTTGGGGGGGTTTTGTGTGTAAGAGATGTCATAAAATTACTACTTTATTCTCCAGATATAACAACTTTATTCTGGTAATATTAAGGCTTTATTCTCGTATTATTTCAACTTTATTGTCATACGACTGTATTCTCGTAATTAAAATCTTAGACTGGCCCGAGTACTCCATCGTAGAGTTGACCTAAATTCAAAGTCCAAATAAACAGAAGCTTTAAAACATGCTTGTCAAACAAGATGGCCGCCCTGGTTGTGCTGGACTATGGAAACCCACGCATTGGTGGAAATTAAAAAAAATCCAGATTTTTCTAAAAACAAATCTTCAAAAACCAAAAATTTGATGAACTGATAAAGTTGATTTATAGCCCAGCCCTACCGCATCCCTATTTTTTTCACTCTTAAAATCTAAAATCACCTCACTTCGCAAGACTGTTTTTTTTTAACAACTGCTTTTGGTTTATTTTAATAACTCATCAACCTCGTTCCAAACCTAGAAAGGATATTTAGCGCCTCTAGGTCTCCCTAAGGTCCTGTTCCCAGTGGGACATGCCTGTAAAATCTCCAACATAAGACCTCCAGAAAGCATCCTGACCAGACGTTCAAACAACCTCATCCGACTCCTTTTGATGTGGAAGTGGAGCAGTTTTACTCCAAGGCCCTCGTCTTATCTCTAAGGGTTATCCCAGCCATCCTGTGCAGCAAAGCTCCTCCCAGCCACTTGTATCCAGGATGTCGTTCTTTCAGCCATGAGACGATTCTCGAAGCCACGGGCAATGTTCAGAACATAGACGGACCTATAAGAGCTTTGCTTTTCAGCTTGTGAACAAGCGATCAAGAATCCTGAACTCCTTCACTTGATGCAGAGACTGACCGCTGATCTGGAGGGAACCGTCCACCTTATCTGGTCATGGCTTAAAGATGCCAAAGATTATCTGCAAAAAGCAAAAAATGACACCCTAACTTTATAGACACCCTTCTGATCATCCAGTCGAGACTTTGAAATCCTGTTCACGCGCATCACAAACAGGATCAATCGCCGTGTTTCCATCAACGTTTTTTTTAATATATATAAGTATCGCATTAGAAAAGATTGATGGAAATGGCAAAATTCGAAATAACTACCTCGATTAGCAAAAAAAATTTTACGTTCAGAAAAGCCAAACGTGGCTTTTCCAAAAAAACATCAATACACTAAAGGGGATATGGAAACACATTTGTCAAATACGTTCTGACGTAGCGAACTCCCACATCCACAGTTGGGTCTGTCCCTTACCAGAGGAACAGAACTTGGAACATTTTCAAAGTCCAAACCTCCAACTCAGAGGAGAGGACTCTCTCCATCTTTCCGAAATGTGTGGTCCATGCTAGTTTGCAGCCTCTACTTCTTGTTTATTACAGCCATGCGTAACGTCAACATCTGACGAAGTTACGTTGTACGTAGCCTGGTAGACTCGCTCCAAACCAGTAGATGGAAACATGCCTAATTCGCATTTTCTTTTCTTTTCCTTTTGTGACATTTTAAAAGTTGGCTAAAAATTCGCATGGCAACTGGATGAAAACATAGTTAATGACAAAAGGCAGCCATGGCATTCACATCCCACTCCTACAGCATCCTCCCCAAAATGCCTTGGAGGACATAGTTGAAAGTCTTCCCTCAATCCAGAAAACACATTAAAACAAGACTCCCATGACCCCCACCGCAATTCAACAAGGATTATTTTTTGCTTACTCTGGCTGATTTAAAGACCTTACAAAGAAACAGAATCTGTACTTTTTATTGTATGTGAAATCCAAACATAAGCATCCCTGATGTGAGTAAAGTATATAATTCCTTATACATCACTTTCATGGTCTATTAAAGTTGTGCCACACATTAAAGTTGTGGATGCTTACACAGCAGCTGTGCAGCATCCACTTAGAGTCACAGCTCACAGGTGAGAATATCCAGTCAACTTAGCGTCCTGCATTCACATCAAAACGTCCCACTGAGTGCTTTCTTCAAGACTTTGACTGACGCTCTGCTGACTCTGTTTCTGATGCGGCGTCACATCAGACCCATCAGGGTAGAAATCCTCGGCAGGTAGAATAAGTGGAGCCACTGAAGCTTTTTCATAAATCTGCCCCCTCAGCATTGTGGGTAAAACCAGGCCTGTCAGTATGATGCAGCCAGCATAAATAAATCCGTTTTCGAGATTGAATTCGTGTTTTTCGTTCTTAAATCTTGTATAAATAATGAAAAACAAAAAGGAATAAAGCTCTTTCGACTGACTATGAAGACTGGAACACCTGTTCCTGTATAGCGATGCTTCTTTTATTTATTTTTTTTAAATGAAGTTGTGTGAAGTACTCCTGAACAATAACTAATCAAGCTAACTGTTACTCAGATTACAACCCACTCACTGGTGATCAATGGCTTCACCAACCACCTTAAACAAGTTCATGATTCCCAGTGTTGCTCCAGTTCACCCGTAACTAGAAGTTAGTTCTAAATTCATTTCCGCCAGGTTAGAATTAATTAGTTCATGTTCATAGTTCAGCATTCTGAACTAAGTTAACAGCTCCAGGTTCTGGTTCATTTTTCATAATAAGATAAATGCTTGAATATACATATAGGTCATGATGTCATCCACAAGTTAGCATTACATTTCTTTGCTTTCAGTTTGCATTTCAAAATCATGTATTTCATGTACATGGGCCCCTGAATATCTCATCTTGCTGATTAGATTAGATCAGAGCACGTTTAAAAGCTGACCAAAGTATCATCTGTCAGACTGAGTTTTGTCTTAATCCGAGCTGTGTCTGGAGATGTTCCTCTGGTCTGTATTAGGTTCTTACTTTTGTTCTGTTTTGATAATGTTCCCTGTGTTTTTCTGCCCTATTAGCCTCCCTCAGCTGCAGCATATTGAGGTAATTAAACCTGATGGCTACACCAGTAATCACCCTCCTCTGTATTTATACTCCTGGTTAGCATTCAGTCTTTGTCAGTCTCCCTTTTTCCCCATCTTCTATGTTGCTGATCACGTCCTTGTTGGGTTTGTTCTCTCGTCCTCTATTTTTGCTTCATTTTCTTTTAAAGGAGCAGTATTATGTGTTTTCCAGTCACATAGAATCATTTTAAAGTACAATCAAGTAACTATGTTATCTTCAGTAGTTATAAAAATGAGGTATATATCAAATATGGCTTAAAAGAAATTTGACTTGTAATTTAACATCTTGAAATTGGCCCTCTGTCTCTTTAAGAAAGTCCTGCTCTTTCTAACACTCCGCCTTGAGGAAGTCATCATACCAGCACTCCTCTGTTAACCCTATAACAACGTTTTTACCAGTGTTTCACTGAGAAGTAGCTCGTCTAATGAGCTCAACAGATGCGCAGTTCCACCAGGTGTTTGCTAACTGCTGCTGGCTAGTCTGAAGGAGCCGAGTGAGGAAGCCGCGGGAGAGGGGTGCTCTGTGAGGCAAAAGCTTGGAAACTGCAGCTCTGAGGAGGATCTGCACCTTGAAGGTGGTGCTAGGTCCATCCAGGTGTTTTGCTCAACTGAATGGTTGCCATGGGAGATTAAAGGATTTCTCAAACATGCATGAGTCAAGACAACACTCCAGGCATGTTTTTGATGAGGAAATAACATTATAACATGATGTAAAACTCAAAAAAGTCAATTTTACAGAATACTGCCCCTTTAAAACCTCTTGTTACCATAAAATCAGTGCAGATTGTTTAACATGAGTTTCTTTCTTTGCCATTTAAATTGATATTGCACAACTAAAAAACACATACTCATACTGAACTGGGCTCCACAGTATAAAAAAAATGTTTGGTCATTCCAGCATTGCTGAAAATTGTGTTAGTATCATTTACGACGCCACTTTCTTGACAATAATGTAGCGTTTCTTACCACTGTTGGGCTTTAGCATCTAAACTACTGAGGATACATATCAGGTGTGAGGAGTTAGAGACCACATAACTGGCCAAATATGTGAGCAATATGCACGTTAAAGCCTGACACTTAAAATGTATTATTCAACCAAATATTGCAGTTTTTGCAACTGTGATTTTGGCTCACAATAATATTAGGAAGATGATTGTGATTCGGTGTACTGTATGGCTCTAATACTGGATAACTGCCAGGTTCTTGAAAGTTGAAGTTTTCTTGGAAAAAGGGGCAGAAACACAAATTCATGGCATGTTTTCATTAACGCTGCAGCCATAAAACATCCTAATTTTCATATTTCATAAAACACTGATTTTTTTTTTTTTTTTTTTTTTTTTTTTTTTTTTTTTTTTTTTTTTTTTAAGAACATTTGCAAACAAAATACTCAATGATACTAATTAAATATAACATCAATGCTGTTATTTTGGCCATGATTATAACAGTCTAATAGAAAATCTTTGTAAAGATGACCTTGTAATAAATCTGGGTGTTGTCAAAAGGAGAGATAGATGACTTATCATCATTAACCATGTTTCCATCAAAGTTTTTTATGCAAATTTTGAAGTATCGCATTGGAAGACGTTGATGGAAATGGCAAAATTCTAAATAACTTTCTCAATTTTGCAAAAAAAAAAAGAAATTTTTTTTACACTCATTTAAGGTGTTGTTTTTTTGTTTTGTTTTTTCCCCCCAAAACAGAGTTATTTCTCTACAGGGGGGATGGAAATACATTTGCTTTACCTCACATGACCGATCAGCTGTTTCTTTGCATTTCTTTCTCTACTGTCTCCAGACAGCATGTACCATCGCCATTACTAGTTGACATGACAGAACAATGACAACTCACCCGAAAGCAACACATTCCTGAAAACCTCTCTCCATTTTTCTCAGAAGTGTGGTTCATGCTAGTTTGCAACCTAAACTTCCTGTTTATTACAGCCTTGCGTAACGTCAACATCTGACAAAATTATGCTTTGCATAGACTGGTTGATTCGCTCCAAACCAGTATATAGAAACGCGCCTAATTCGCATTTTCTTTGCTGATAAATGACAATATGATAACATTTTGCAGGCATTATTATTATTGTCGCTATTTTAACCCTGGATTTGTTAACCAGTATCAGGTTAGCAACAAAAAAGGATATCTTTAGGTAGGAAAGGCTGAACTGCGCCAGGGAAGTGAACAACTTTAAAAGACAGACTTTTTGATAGTATGGTGTAAGCCATGACTTATCTCCTAATTGTGAATCAGACACTTTGTGGCTGTAACCCCTCTAGGACCTGTCATGACAACCCTTGCCTCTGAGTAGCTGTTAACTTGACTCTGCATGACATTTTCTGATTACTTCTCCAGTCTGACAGCAGAGAAGATACTGACTGCTCATAACTACTCCACACAACCCCAGTTCAAACAACATATGGATGTTTGTTTTTGTCAATTTGAAAGTCCAATTCAACTTTCTGTACCTGAACCTCGATACCAATAAGTGTTCTGCATGTCGTAACTGGGTCTGGGGAACTTACTAAGCCAGTCCATACTGGTACTCCTTTGGTTCTGCAAGTCCTCCATGGAGATGTGACCCGACAGGCAGGTCACCGAGTTCTCCAGAGGACTGCGGGCTTTTAGCAGCAGCAGCAGGTTCAGGCAAGCAAGAAGAAGGACAGAAAGGTGGAAGGGACAGATGAAGGAGAGTCGATTGACAAACAAAATCAAGACTGTTAGCAGATCTGAAAAGTGATATTAATCCGTGTGTTAGGAGCTGTGCAGAGAAACAGTGAGTTCAGAGGAATGGTGGTGTTAAATAGGAGAAACAAGCAGTGGTTTCAACTCTGTTTTCATAAAGATGCACTTTATCCTCGAAAGGGTCATAACCAATTAATGATTATCACTGGTGGTCTTTATCTTCACTACGATCCAGATAACAGGCGCAGGCTTTAATATGATCCTGGAGCCTTTTCTTTCATCATCAAAATGTTTCTTAAATCTGATAAGAGGTAATAAATAACTTCACTTTCCACAGGCTCATGTCTGGTCACAGATTAATTACACGGTCAACATCGAGTTACTCAAAGTTTTACAATCAAAGCAAACATGTCCATAAAGTCAGTTAGGCCTGTGTGGTGAATCCAGAAGATAATTTCCCATTCATCATTTCAGTTTTCAATATAATTTCAACAACTAAGTCAGCTTTATTCTGTTTTCTTCCACCAGAGAAATCAAATCTTGCATCACTTCAGCTCCTCAGTGTTAGCCGCCTCTTTTAAATGCATGTTAAAGTGCTGTTAGAGAGCTGATACCAAACACTTGTCCCTTGAAAATGGCAAATGAATCAACAGAGCAGAGTGTTTGTTCCCAAGATTTCTTCCATTTTTGATTTTTTTTTTTTTGACCAACTTAAATGTTTCACATCATCAAACCAATTTTAATACCAGACAAAGATAATCCATCTAAATACAGAATGCAGTTTTCACGTGATGATTTAATTTACTAAGGGAAAAGAAGTAGACCAACCTGGCCCTAAGTGAAAAATAATTACCCCCTTAACCTAACAACCGCTTATAGACTCCTTAGTTGCAACAACTGAGTGTTTATGATTACCAACAATGACTCTTGTGGAGGAATTTGTTTCGCTAAATTGTTTTATTTTAGCCACATTAAAGCATTTTTGACTATGAATGGCCTGTTTGGGATCACGGAACAGCAGCTCAACTCCGAATCCTTCATTTTGTTGTTTTATTTTTTTGTCACTCAGAGGCAGACATGCAGATGTGCTGCAAATCATTCTCACTTGCATAACCATATTTTTGTCTGGAATATGAGGGCAAATTTGAGGTACGAGTTGTGCTTCAGGATGCCACCGCGAGAATCATAAACATGAAGAAAAGGATGTTTATTGAACTGAAGCAGGAGATAACAGAAAAACATGGGCATGAATTATCAAACTGGCAAGTCAGTACGTGTTACAGCGTGTGCAAACCTTCCACCCTCCCTTCTGTCTGTTTTCAAGGTAAGAACACAACACTTTTTTCTTTTAGATATTTTAATATGCACAGGTAAAGTATACGTGTCTATTTGCTAATAAAAAATATGCATTTTTTTCATAATTTAGTGTGGTTTGGACATGTTTTATAAGGCTGAACAGATTAAAATTATTTTTGTTATTTTAAAATGGAGAAAATTCATTTGAAGTACGGGCAGATTGGTCAAAGAATGAATGAAATTCTTATCTCGAGCTTCTACTCTAATGTTTTTGAGTTTAAGGTAACTAATGGTTGGATATTCTAGATTTTCCTGCTAAAAGCAATAAATTCAATCAATTACCACAAGTCCCAGACCATCACACTACCACTAGGCCTGTCACGATAACAAATTACTGCAATAAACGATAATATTGTTGATTTGAGACCATTTTCAAATAATATACTGATAATGGAATAATCATACAAGTTTGCCCTCTCACAGACCAATTAACTTTAATTTTTTGAAGAACATGTAACATTATCACTATTATTTTGTTTTCCATTTAATTTTCAATCTTATTGTTTTATTAGTTGCATTTATTCAATTTTTTTTCTAATTTTTTATATTTATTTAGTATTCTTTTTTATTGTCACTTTTTTTCATTATGTATTTTTTTTCTATTTTTTCCATATTCTGTAATTATTTACTAACTTTAAAGCTATTTTAAATATCCAAAATGAAACATGACAACCAAAAACAATTGATCCTGATATATCTGTAAACAAAATTGCCCTCCAAACAATATTAATCATCAGAAGGGAAATTATTAAGCTTATTTTAATTTATCATGCGATTAATTGATTAACTGCTTATTGCGACAGGCCTAATGGGTATGATGCGCTTGTTCAGAAATGCAGTGTTAGCTTTATATGTAATGTGATGTGCACCTTTTAGAAGGTTCCACTAGTGTCTTGTCAGTCCACAGAATATTTTTCCAAAAGCCTTTGGGATCATCAAGAGGTTCGTGTTTGAAATGTTAGACGGACCGTTGTGTAATTTTTGTTCCGCAATGGCTTTTGACTTGAAACAGTCCCATTGGGGCTGATTTTAGCCGCTGTTTTCTCCATGTGTGGATAATGGTTCCCGCTGTGGTTCACTGGAGTCCCAAAATATTAGAACTGGTTTTATAACCACTTCCAGACTGTTAGACGTCAAAGACTTAAATTCTCATCTGTTCTTGAATTTCTTTAGATCGGGTCATCTTTGAGCCTCCTTGATGTGGTCAGGCCTGGTTCTTCAGATCAATCAGGCTTGAATTAACTTAGCTGTCCAAAAATGTAGTTCATCACAGTTAATTCATGATTTAACAAGGGGGGCAACTTTTACTTTTTCCCTTAATAAAACCTGCTTTTTTGTTTATTAAAGTTATCTTTATCTGATATTTACATTTGTTTGATCTAAAAACAAAACACTTTTTCACTGTGTTGTTTAAACATTTGCATTATATGTTGAATATGGAGTTTCCGAATTAGACGATTCAAAATGTTACAAAAAGTGAAAATGTTTCAAGGAGTAGCCAGTAAATAACATTTCCCTGCATCTTCTGGTTCAATATGACACATATTTGGGTCTATTTAGGGCCCAATTAGTTGCTTCACTGCAGTGTGTCCCACATAAAATGCTGTTTCTTGCTCTGCGGCACCCAAAACTCACTGTACTTCTCACCACTCAAATCTAAATTAATTTTGCAGGCATATTTTTGCAGTGGAATCACGACTGTCCTGTTTTGATTTTCTACTGTGAAAACTTGAAAAGACTGCACCAAACTGGCATCACTGTTACCGTTGTCCTGGTTGGAAAACAGCCTACTTGCGCTGGAGACCGTTTTCCCAATGTCGGCCAGGGAGCGGAGGTTGGACTTCTTGGTCTGGTGCCGGTGTTTCCGTAGCAACGTGTACATCACCTTGTCCTTCAGGTCTGCTTTCAGCTGGCCGATCTCTATCTGGTTGTCAGTGATCATCTCTGAAAGCAAACAATTTTTTGTGTCAAATGTGAGGTTAGATTTTGTTGCAATGCAGAAAACATTCTTATTATTTTTACTTTTCGTGGTAAAGAAATTATATACAAAAGTTTCCAACAATGCAGGATACTTATAGTTTACCTATTGGGTCCACACAGAGGTACCTGCAGGGGTTATCCATGTGGTATCTATAGTGGTATCTAAGGTACTTATCCGATGCCTACGGGATACTGAGAAGATATCCATGGGGTATTTTGAGGTATCTTTACGCCACTAACTGATCGGATTATTTACATTGTACGTACAGGGACCGATCTGTATTACAAGGTGTCATTTTAATATTTTTCATTTATGTATCTGTATATAATTTAGTGGTGGGTTTCGATTAAAATGTTTAATTGAGTCAGTTGCAAGGTCTGTAATTAATTAATCGCAATTAATCGCATTTTAATCGAAAACTATTTATCAATTATACATCGATATTATTAAAATATTAGTTGCTTAATTTATTGTTGTGCAGGTAAAGGAGAAGGAATTCACAATAACATTATTTCGTGTTTTTAATTGGGGAGAAAAAGCTCATTTTGGCCCCTGAGGATTTTCAACTTGGGGATTTTGGCCCTTGGTGCAAAAAGTTTGGACACAGGTATACCCCATAAGTACTCCACGAGTAGCCACACATAAACACCCAATAAGTAACACTGTTATCACACTGTAGCAACCATTATAGGTTACCTGTACATTGTTCTCTAGGTATATAGTGGGCATTCTTTAGCCACTCATAAGTACACCTGCAAGTATGCCATAGGTATGTAAGTACCTTACAAGCACACTGTGTGTACCACAGTAAATGCCTTGTAATTACCTCATAAAGATCCAAAAGGTACCCTATGAGCACCCTGTTTCGTAATGTATGATGTACCAAAAGTTCTCCAACTGTCCATGAGGAGTTTACTGCAAAGTAATGCTTAATGCAAACCTTTAATTTCACAATGCAGCCAAAACGCCAACACAAGTTACTGTTAAAAGGTTCTTCATACTTGTAAAGACTCAATTAGTGACTCCAGGAGTGTAATGTTCCTGCATAAGACTCTTCTTGGCAGTTTGAACTATTTTTAAAAAGAAGATCAGAAGCCTCAACGCTGACAGAAGACAGCCTCGGGGAGATTCTCTTCCTGCGGACGGTTAGTACAGTTAATAGCCCATCAGTCACACCGCCGGTCCTTAAAGCAGGGAGGCCCGGTTCTTCTCGGCCTGCGCGGTCAATTACATCACATTAATCAGCTGGAGTGGGAGCTCTTCCTCCCGCTCCTTTGTGCAGACTAAAACGAAGAGGTGGTGGCGGAGGGGCGTCATCATCTCAGCGCGACTGGAGACGGTGGTCTGTCCTTAAATTAGGGACGTTTTTGTGACCATTTTGGAACTACTTTATGAGTCCAGCTAATCCTCAAACAAGAGACAAACCAGCGACACCTCAGACTGGTGTGATGTGCGTGAACTCATGGATCTGTACGTCCCACTGCAGCCACATCAGAGAGCAGAGAGACTCACGCTGACAGACAAGGTCTCGTTTCACAGTCAGGAACCTGCTGACCTTTATCAGGCTTTACAGAGCGGCTTCAGAACGGAGGGATGTGAAAGCGACAATAACTGGGGGACAACAGCAGGAGCCAGTTGTTTATGAAATAACTTTCAATAGCAGCTTTTAAAAAAATGTAATTGCACAGGAGAAACCACTTTGATTGTCTCTGGATTTATTGTGCAATACAATATACAAAATAAACAAAAGTGGATATAAAATTCAGAATATGCTCAGTTCAGAGGTTTAACACAACTGTCATAGATATAACAATACAAATAAAGGTTATTATAATATTGTTGGATAAAAGGTGTTTGATGTTGTTTTGATTAAGTTCAAGTGTTGCTTTTATCTTCCGCTAAGCATCACATCTATATTTGTCCCATCATGGAAAAAAAAAAAAAACTGCTCTTCTGAGCAGGGGTGCCCCTAGAAAAATTTGTAATTTGTGTCCCAGTCGGGGCCACTAATAATCCCAGGAGTGACACAACAAAACCAAAAAAACATTTTAAGAGTTTTATCTAAATATGACTGATTGAAAAATAAAAAAAGTCTTCTTAGTTTCACAAATAATCTACTCTACAAGTTTACGTTTTTAAGCACCCACATGCCTAAAACCTGCTTTTTATGCCTCTTCAGAATTTAGTGTGTTTGACCTTAAAATACTGTAACCCTCCTAAATTCAGACCTAAAACATGGCATCATTTGAAGGTGGGCCAGAAGTGAATGACAGGAGTTCAAAAACGGACTCCATGGAAGTAAAAAAAAAAAAAAAAAAAAAAGGAAACATATTAAATTAAATAAATAAGTAAATAAATAAATGTTATAACTCATAGAGTCCTGTGCTTTTCTCCCTCAAATTCACACATAAATAATATGGATATAAGTATTCTGTAAGTATGTTATTGAAATCCTGTAGATACCATATTTTCTGGATTATAAATCGCACATTTTTCATGGTTTGGCTGGTTCTGCGTCTTATAGTCAGAAGCGACTTATATATGTTTTTTTTTTCCTCTTCATGATGCATTTTTTTCACTGATGCGTTAAATATTAATTCACACAGACGGACATGAACCGAGGAGTAAACATCACCGTCTGCAGATGAGAGGAAAGCTATTCACGGACTGAAAGCTACGTGGCCAGAGATGGAGGAACGACTCCACAGTGGGGTACATAAAGAACGTGCTGCTGGTGTTCTGACGATCTGTGCTACCTCGTACCGTCCTACCGTAGCGCGTCTAGATAGCCATGTCTATCTGTCGGTGCTCCCTTTAGAAACTGCTGGAACACCTGTTGAGGTTTGTGAATGGTGCAGGTACGTCTCCACGCCCTGGTAGTTGACAAGGAGATGAATATGAATGACTTTGCAGGCAGATGTTCTTGGTGTTACCGCTTCATGCAACGCAACTGCCTCTTTATCACCCTGGATTTACTGCATGTGTCTCCGCTGGCGAAGCGGTGCGTCACAAATCGCCAGCAGACTTCCAAGCTAAAGTCCAGAGTTTATGTGAGTTTGTTGAAAAGCAACTGAACACTATATGTCACCAGATCATATCATTAACGTGGACAAGGTCCCCCTCAAATAAAACAATTTCTAAATAAATACAACTTATACTCCTGTGCATCTTATATATGTTTTTTTCCTCTTCACGTCGCATTTTTTGACTAATGTGACTTATACTCCAGAACATTGTACCCTTAAACATACTTTGTAATTACCCCATAAATTACACCCTATACACTTTGCAGGTGTCATGCAAGTACTCCATAAATATCCTACAGGTAGCATGTAAATAACCCTCTACAGGTATCCTTAAAAGCAAAGCACAGGTGTACGTACTCCACAGGTCTGAGGGAATTTCCCTCTTAGGTATATGGTGGGTTCCCAGTAGTTAGTCCTGTCGGCACCCCTTTAGTATCCCATAGGTAATGAAATATGGAAACAATAAAAAAACTTTAAAAGTTGGAAACAACTGACTTTAAAATATGACAAAGAATTAAATACAGCATAATAGAAATCCATTTTGGGAGTGCAGTTACATGATACTCCTGTTGGTACACCTTTAGTATCCCACACTCTCAAAAAACAGCAGGATCAGATATTTATTTAGAAAGTAGAAGTGATACAGTATTTCATATAAAATTCTCTTTTTGCAGGAAGGTACGTCAACAGTTGTGAAAATCCTACATATCGGCAGTAGTTTTATCCTCACCGATGTAAAATAAATGAAACTAGAACTGAGAGCAAGTTTAAAAGGGTTCCAAGTCATCCCCAGCAAGTCCGCCCCTGGCTCCGCCCCTTCCAACCCCCCCAAGTCATGTCCCCTCCATCCTATTACGTGATAAATTTACTTACCAACAACCTGAGGGAGAGTGGAAGCCTCCATGTCCAGCATGATGGTGCCTTTCTCTATGCATGTGCGCAGCTCAAATAGGCTGTGTAAGGACAGCGTCGCCACGTGGGGTTTGCTCCAGCGTTCACCCCCTTTTTCCACCTTTTCCTCAAACTTTATCCACCTGGAGGGACAACAAAGTAGAAAATAAGGCATCCAATCAAGTGGAAAGACACACACATACAATAAAACTGGTTAATGTGGCTTCACATTGGATTAAGATTATACAAAATTTGGAAAAAAATGAAAAATTACAAGAATATCAGCGGTCTTTAAAGGGGCCTTTCAGAAGTCTTCAGCAGAGGATATGATAGAAGTGAGAGTTCACGGGGGCGGGGGGGACTTATCAGCAAGGATGTGGTAGTTTAATATCGCAGCCAAGAGGGAAAGTTATCAGCAATAATCTCAGAGAAGCAATAAGCACTGCACTAGCAAAGCTTTGTTGTTGGACAATTTAAGGTCGGTTTGGCAAAGCTACAATCATGGCGGTAGGGTCATGGTCCAGCCACAGTCTCAGAGAAAGAGAGAGTCGTGTCAGCGCGGTATACTGCAAAAAAGGCTACTTAAAGTTAGCAGAGATACTATGATGTCAACAGATTCTGGAGAACACAGTCTTGGTCTTGTTAGATGTCTCCTCATCTTTTGACACAGCCAGCGTCCTATCCTGATAAACAAACTGAAGCTACGTTCACACAGCAGGCAAATGCAACTCCAGTCTGATTTCTTTGACCAAATGCGACCCATATCCAACTTTTTAATGGCAGTCTGAACGGCCCAATTGCGATCTTTTCACCCCTCAAAAAAGTCCAGTTTGTGCCACTTCTATATGTGGTACTAAATCAGATATGGATCTGATTGTTTTCAAAGCGTCTGTAGACTGAAAGGTCATGTCGCATTTTTTCCAACTTTTACATCATGGATGTGAGACATGTGTCATAATTCTGCACCAGAAGAACCCGGATGCGGAAAATCTGGATGTAAACAATGGCTGAAAATTATAATCATGAAATTATGAGAGACGTTTGTGTCAGTGAAGCGCATCACATCACAATCCCACCACTCCTGGTCCGACTACGAATCCAAACAGACGTCTCCACAGGAGCTGCAGTCAATGCTCCACAAAAGGCCGTTTCTATTAGTTGTGCTTTATTTTCATCCACTTCCTTTGTCTTGTTATGATCTTGTAATGAGGCTGTCGGCTACCGTTGCTGAAAAACTTTAAAATCGGTCCATAAACGGCGGCGGCCATTATTACTTCCGTAACCAGTATGTTGCAGTGTGACGTCTACGTTCTTGGGGTTGTAAACTGTTCACACAGAAGGTCGGATTTTAGCATCAAGACCTGCTGTGTGAACGTCGCCTGAGGGATCTGGTTGGGATGTTAGGCTCTGTTCTAAAGTGTTTTTTCATCCTACACATTTGTAGGAGTTTTAGTCCATCTGCAAACCGTATTTTGTCTGAATCTAATGAGCTGCAATGTGAAGTTCCTCAGAGCTTTGTGGTGGGATCAATTTTGTATTACATGTTCTTCTTTTAGGCCAGATAATTGAGCAGTTTAGTGTTTATCTTTTTGTTTGCTCGTGATACTCAGTTATGCTGCACATTTAAGCCCCCCACTAGACAAACATTAGGAAGTGAACTGAACAGCAACTACTTACAGCTAAACCCATAAAAAACTTAAAATTTGATGATTGCTCTATACAGCGCCTTGGATGAGATTAAACTGCAACTGGGTGATGTCGGGCTCTCGCAGAGGAAGCCTCCGAAATTAAGGTGTTATTTTTTCCTGGAGCATTTAAAGCAAAGTAAGAGCCTTCATGTTTCACTTGAGGAACATCTCAAAACTTGGATCAATGATGCCAACAGGTGAACTTAAGATGATAATCCATGCTATTGTCCCTACAGTATTTCTAGCTACATAAAATCATTTTATAGCACAATCAATTAACTACGTTACCTTCAGTTGTTACAAAAATGCTGTATATATGACTTAAAAGAAATTTGATTTCGTAATTTAACGCCTTAAAATTGGGCCTCAGTCTCTTTAAAAAAGTCTTGCTCTTTCTGAAACTCTGCCTTCAGGAAATCATCATAACATCACTCCTCTGTTAACCCTTTAACAATGTTTTTATCAGTGTTTCACTGAGAAGTAGCTCGTATAATGAGAACAGCAGATGCGCAGTTCCACCGGGTGTTTGCTAATTGCTGCTGGCTAGTCTGAAGGAGCTGAGTGGGGGAGTCGTGGGGGAGGGGGGCTCTATGAGGCAGAAGCTTGGAAGCTCAGAAATTGCAGCTCGGAGGAGGAGCTGCATGTCGAAGGTGGCGCTTGGTCCATACAGATGTTTTGTACAGCTGAGTGGTTGCCATGAAAGATTCAAGGCTTTCTCAAACATGCATGAAAGAAGCAAGGCAACACTCCAGGTATGTTGTTGATGAGGGAATAACATTATAACATGATGTAAAGCTCTAAAAAGTCGATTTTACATAATACTGCCCCTTTAAATTAACTCTAGGTTTCATTTAAAAATTGTTGTCCTAGAATTGGGAGCTTTACATGAAAAGGTTCCTTCTTATATTGCTGATTTGATTCAAATATATCCCTCTCCCCGTAGTGTGGGGTCATCAAATCAAAACCTTTTAGTGGTCCAGCAAACCCGCTTCTTTCCGAGCTGTTGTGCCCAGACTCTGGGCTGCACGGCCTCTTTTTCTACGGAGGCTGAACTTTGTAGATACTTTTAGAAACCAGCTAAAGACATTTTTATTCCACGAAGCTTTTAGTTAGACTTTAGCTTTTATGATTGACATCCAAGACTGTATTGTACTTTGTTTTCTGTATTGTACATTGCTATGCATTATGTACTTTTAACTTACTTACTTAAAAATGACTTTTTTGTGCAATAAAAATTACACTGGAAAACTGCTTTTAAAAACACACCACCAAAACCATTTATAAGTACAAAACACATAAAGCACTAGAATTTAAACGGGGTGTATTTTCTTTTTAAATGTAATGCTAACTCAACAATGCATAACTGGTAACAGTTCAACATCATATAATATAGTCAGATTAGAGGAAGATGATGCGGATTGATTATGTTCAACGTGGATAAATTTGCACATTAGGTCTGTTGCTTCACCTTTTTAATTAGTCTCAATTTCATTAATTTAAAGCCTAATTGGTGGTACTTAAGCCCTGGGATAGACTGACGACCTGTCCAGGATTTACCCCGCCTCTTCCCAGTGAGTAGTGACCAGGGCGCCAGCATGGCTATTAAACAGGAAATGATTTCATGTCATAAAAAATTACAATATTCTGAAAAAATATAAAGTGTTGCACCAATTAGAAATAAGTTTTACATTTCACTTCATTGTGTTTATTTTTTTAAGTCATTTAATCCACACCTGTCAGACAAATCAATTGTTTTTTGTTGTGTTTGTGTAAATCCAGCAGTGCTTTGATTTTTAAACCTCTTTCTCTTTGCTCCTTTGTCCTTCTTCAGAGGCAGATAGATGGCAGACTGAACTGGCTCAGAGGCTCTTATTTGGCCCGTTTGGCTGCCAAACTTGCACTTGGCAGACGGATGGCTCAAGCTAACACTAGTCCAGGCTTTTATTCTTTAATTGTCACCCAGTCCACATGCAGAGGTATTGCACAATATGTTCATGTCTTGATGCAGAATAATAAGCTTATGTCAAAATAACTCTGATTTTATCTGTGGTCCTAACATTTAAGTGCCTCAGTGTATAAAAGAGCATCTCTGCTTATCAGAAAAATCCTACTGTCTACCGAGCTGTCAATCTATCTTTTCTATCAGCATAAATCCAGTCTATTATTTTCAAAATGGTCAAAATCAATAAATATATATTGTTTTTGGTGGTTTTATTCACATATTTCTGCATTATTTGAAGAATGAAACGCTAAGCTTGTCAAAAATGTACATTTATTTCATATTAAAATATTTTTTATATAAAATTATTTATTTTATATTAAATTTTACATTTAAACCCCCCTAGAAGCAGTTGTGTCCCTTTAGTGTAATTTTAATAGCACTGCATTTCAATTCAATTCTGCTCATTTATGTAGCACTAATTCACAGCAGTTTAATCATCTTCCAATTCAAATTCACTTATATACTTTCCAATTTGATCCTCAGTTTAATACAATCCAGGCAAATTACATCGAGTCATTAACTCTGCAGCAATTCCTCACACTGAGCAAACATGTGGGGACAGTGGAAAGAAACAACTCAATTTTAACAGAAAGAAAACAGCAGCAGTACCAGGCTCGATAGGAGCAGCCATCTGCTAGAACTGATGGGGGTTGAGAGGACAGGAAGCAGACGCACAGAAAAAAGCATTTAAAACTATCAAAGTCATATTTACGCAACATCTCCCTCCCATTGCTCTTTTTTAAATCCATCTTGCAGTTAAAAACAGAGGTGGGTAGAGTATCCAAAAAATCTACTCAAATAAAAGTAGCTCGATTTCAACATTACTCAAGTAAAAAGTAGCCATCCAAGAAATTACTCAAGTAAAATTACTCAAGTAAGAATAAAAAAGTATTTGGTAAATAAGCTACTCAGGTACTGAGTAACTGATCAAAACATCAATCATTTAGTATTTAAAAATTACATCAGACGGACCAAAATATAAAGTTATGTGGAAATTTTGGTGTTTAAAGACCAACATAAAAATAATTCATAACATAATTACAAAATAACAAAATCAACATTTTTCCAAATCAATTTCTTTCAATACAAAACTTTGAAACTTTAACAAAAACTGCAGGTGTGTGTCTGTGTCTGGTGAATTTTTGGTTAAAACAAGCTTGTTCGTCATTCAGTGAAGTTACTCACAGTGGGTAGAGTATCCAGAGATTTTACTCAAGTACAAGTGGATGTACTTCATAATAAAATTACTCAAGTAAAAAGTACAGTGTAGTAAAAATACTCCAAAAAGCATATTCTTTTCAAAAAGTTACTGAAGTAAATGTAACTCAGTAAATGTAACAAGTTACTACCCAACTCTGGTTGGGACTCACTGTCTCAGAATCACCTTGTTTTCTATCCGATAAATTAACATAAATGAAATTATTGGAATAATCCAACTTTCGACTGGTTTAAAAACGACAGCTTTATCTTCTTGAGTGCATAAAATTTACCACAAAGTGCTTCTGCAAATCATTCAGTCAAGAGTGATCTGAAACTTTTATCTACAGGACAGTTGGTCAGAGGTTAGGACAACAAACGGACTCATTTGGTGCCTCGAACAGCAGCCCAGGGATCCTGTTCCCCCCTGAGAGAACTTCACTCATCCACTGCTAATAATGTACAAACATTCATCCCTGCTACGTCTTATCACAATAATCTAACAGGCCACACAACGTAAAGACCTAAAAAGATCTTTTTTTAAATGTAAAACTTGTAAAACTTCAACCAGGAGGATGATTTTTGATTATTTAGGACACCTCACATCTGGGGCAGATGTTCTTACCTGGCCGTCTCTTTCCACTCCATCTCCTGTCCATCCACCGACAGCAGCTCATCCAGCTCAGTGAAGAGCTGCGGGGGCGCCGGGCCGTCATCGTCCTCCCCGAGGATGAAGCGGATCCTCTCGGCTGCCGGTGAGACTGCGGAGGACAGAAAAATACCGCGGTTCACAGGCTGGTACTGATCCCCGTTGGGCAGAGGTTTGGATGCAGCCTTCGCGTCCTCAGCTGGGCTCTTCACGTTGACCTCAGGAGGAGGTGAAAGAGGAGGAACTTTAACCTCCTCTGCATCCTCTTCCTTTTCCTCCTTCTCTTCTTGATTATTGTTTTTGGACATCTTTAATATTTCAGTGACCCCCCCACCCCTTTCTGCACGCAGAGTCAGCTGAGAATGACACAAGCCCACCCGAGTCCCACCACAGCAGCTAGACCTTCATTAAAGCCCCTGGTGGAAGTGACAGCCGATCTCAGGCGCCTGCCCCTGCGCTTTGCAGAACAGGTAGGAGGGGGCCGATGGGGTTTAGGGGTCCCCTCGGTGACAGTGTCCCCACAGCTCGCCCCCGCTCGCTCTACGCCTCCCCTTCACTGTTCAAACAGGCCTTCACTATTGGTCCTGCAGCCTTGGCAAGTGGCTGTGAAACCCCTCATTAACAAATAGGAAATGCTTCACAAACTGGCCCATTCTCCAGCCGTGGCTTGCCTTCGCTCCCCTTTGTCTTTTCATTTGAATATTAAGAGTGTTACATAATACAAAGCCCAACACAGTTTCAGCAGGACTTACATACTTTTCAGTGCTTTTCAATAGACATAAATAAACATGATCAGACATTGTTCCAACAAGTGCAAACTAAAATGAAAGTTTTAATGATGGACCACCAACAGTGGTTACATAAAAGCTCAGTCGGGGATGGATGAAACTGTACATACAGTTCCAGTCAGAAGCCTGGAAACACTCGCCATGGGAGTGGTCTGGATTCAATAATTCATTTGAACAGTTCATTTTATAGGATATAATAATTATAATAATACAACATACAACCACATTGATCGGTTCCTCCAGGACAGGGGAGCATATAAAGATCATGAATGTCCTCAAAGGGCCAGTTGTGGCAGAATGTATTGATAAAACCCATTAACAAACTGTTAAAATGTTAATAAAGAGCCATCTCTGCATCCGATGAGCACTTCTTGAAATTAAATATCTTTTCACATTGATGTAATTTGACAGGATAAAGTTAAAACCTGCTTTAATTTGATTGATAAAATAATATTTATGCATACAACTGTTTGCTGAAGGCTCCTTTTATGTGTCGCTCTGGAGTCTGGAAGGCCACAGAAGAAGCTATGGCGGACCGGATTTGGCCCTCGAGTCTTGAGTTTGACACGTGTGCTCCAGGATTTTGCGATTGTTTTTGTGATTTCTGCTGAGCAAATTTATCCATTCATTTGGTATGATTGTGAAACATCATCAAGTGCTGGGAGTGTTTTTCTAATGCATCTACAAGGGATCTTGTTTGTATGCTCACTGCTTTGACTTACTATTGGATAGTCCTGCAACTGCCTGGTATCCCTACCCCTCTAATCATTTAGTCTCCACTAATGCCCACTGGTGTCTTCTCAAAGTTATTGTAAATTAAATCAAACACATACCGATCACTCATATGGCATATGTGCCAAATTATATCTAGAAAGAACCGTCCTGGTGCTTGACTTTTTTGTAGCCGTTTGTAAAAATATAACCAACAAAAATAAAGCTGCATTGCACTTCGGGGATGTGTTTGTGCCACACTCTCATAGTAATTCTATTAAACACAGACGTGGACTGAAGCAAAAGCAACAGACATCAAGAGCTGAAGTTTGCAAAATGAGCTACAAAATTAGCTAAAAGATTGCGCAGCTCTAGGGTTTCACATATGAGCACAAAATAGAAGTTTTTTTATTTACCAGGTTGTAAAATTATTCAAATCTAACCTCAAATAAAGAAAAACATAAATTCCACAATTTCATTACTCAATTAAAAAGGATGAAGCCAATATGAAGTACAGGTATCTACAGGGGTTAAGGACTACAGCAGCCCACAAATAGCTAAAATTCGTAAATACTTGAGACCCCTCTGAAAACACTTATAACTGCTTATTTTAATATTTCAGACACCAAATGTACCTTAATATGCATTAATATGTACAGTGAAAACCAGTTCTACGCTATTAAGATGAAAATGCATCAGCAATGATCTTAGGCTATGTTCACAAAGCAGGCATATTCAACCAAAATCCAAATGCAACTGAGTTTTTCACGGCAGTCAGAACAGCCCAATTCCGATCTTTTCACCCCCCAAAAACATTCGATTTGTGCCACTTTCATATGTGGAACTAAATCGGATATGTATCTGATCGTTTTTAAAGCGTCTGCAGTCTGAATAGTCATTATAAATGGTATTTCATCCGACTTTTATGTCACTGACGTGAGACATGCATCATGATTCTGCACCAGAAGGACCCGGACGCGGTAAATGCGGCTTGTTATGATCTTGTGACAATATTGTTTACTCTCACTGGTCAGCAAGTTTAAAATCGATCCATAGATGGCGGCATCCATTATCACTTCCATAAACAAGTGTGATGCTGTGTAACGTCCACGTTCTTCTTCTGTGCATGCGGGTCGTATGCGCAGTAGTATGCCTAGTAATATGCATGACCACACACACAAAAAGAAATCAGATTTCAGCAAAAAAAAAAAAAAAAAAAAATCAGAATTGCTGTGTGAATGTAGCCTAAAACAAGTAATGCAAGTGTCTTAAAGGGTCAATGGTAAAGTGTCAAATCGATTTTTTTTTTTTACATCATGTTATTCCTTCGTCAAAAATATACCCAGAATGTTGCCTTGATTCTTTCATGCATGCCATTCAGCTATGCAAAACGCTTTGGTGGGGACCGAGCTGCAGCTCGTCCTCCGAGCTGCAGTTTCTTAGCATCCAAGCTTCCACCTCACAGAGCTCCCCCTCCTCCCGTGACTCCCCCACTCAGCTCCTTCAGACTAGCCAGCAGCAATTAGCAAACACCTGGTGGAACTGCGCATCTGCTGAGCTCATTATACAAGCTTCTTCTCAGTGAAACGCTGATAAAAACATTGTTAAAGGAGCGATGTTGTGATGACTTCCTGAAGGCGGAGTTTCAGAAAGAGCAAGACTTTCTTAAAGAAACAGAGGCCCAATTTCCAGGGGTTAAATTAGGAAGTCAAATTTCCTTTAAGTTATATTTGATATATACAGCATTCTATAACAACTGAAGATAACATAGTTACTTGATTGTGCTATAAAATGATGCTATGTGCCTTGAAACATTTAATACTGCCCCTTTAAATGAAGGTAAAAACCAAAATTTCTCCAAGTTTTTTCTTTTTATTCATTTGAATTTCCTAAAGAAAGAAATCTTTCAGGATATCAAATGAAGAAAGCATAAAATTAGTCACTTATTCCATCCCTCACTAAATCAGCATTATGGGTAAATAGTAAACAAGGTAAAGAGTTGCACTTTTCCCCTCATTGTGCGTTTCTGCAGCACATTAACAACAGCAGGAACAAGCCAGACAAGCAGCTGAAAGATTACTGGGTGGAGGATAAACTGTCTGCTGGGGCACGCTCACACCTTCCCTCCTACACTCACATACACATTTACACAAGGTGCAACTAGCTTTAGCCCCAGCCACCTGTTTAATAACATCCCAAAGGATATAATTAACGCACATTCAGCTGACAGTCACATCTGCAGCGACTTACCTCAATTACAGTAAACAGTTAAAACATGCTTTAAATACATATACGGTCAAAAGTGCATGGGAACTATAGCGGGCACTGCATGGTGAGGGGGCACGGACTTCACAGAGAGCGCCGGGTGATGCTTCCTTTTGATATAAAATAATTTTCCATTTAAAGCGACCAGAGTACCAGGAGACAACCCACGCATACACGGGGAGAACATGCAAACTCCATGCAGAACGAGCCTAGGCTGGGATTCAAACCCAAGACCTACTTCCTGCAAAGCAACAGTGCTACCAGCTGCTCTGTTGTGCAGCCCTGAATCAAACAATGCATAATAATCAGTATTAATAATTATGAATACTAATACTTCCCATTCTCTTGTGAAGTCAAGGGAAACTAATCAACTAGAGGAAATGCACTAGCGTGACAGGGATGCATTTTTTTAAGGGAGGATATTATGTGTTTTCCAGGCATACAGCAACATTTTGTAGCACAATCAAGTAACTATGTTATCTTCAGTACTTATGAAAATGTTATATATATCAAACGTAACTTAAAATAAATTTGACTCCACATCATAGCCGAATCAGATGCCTTGAAATTGGCCTCTGCCCCTTTAAGAAGCTCCTACCCTTTCCTGCACTCTCCCTTCAGCACGTCATCCCGACAATGCTTCTCCATGACACCATTTACAGCCGGTCTTAGTAGCATTGGAGTGAGAAGTAGCTGATATGATAAGCTCAGCAGACGTGCCTTTAGAATCGTCTCAAGGCACTGATTCTCGCTGTTGTTGGTGCACCTTTTCCTACCACACTTTTTCCTTCCACTCAATTTTATGTTAATGTGCTTGAATAGAAAAATCTGTGAACAAGCATCTTCTTCAGCAATGATCACTTGTGTCTTCCCCTTCTTGTGAAGGGTGTCTATGACTGTCCTAAGAACATCTGTCCAGTCAGCAGTCCTACTGACCTAGAGTGAGAGACCGTTTAAAGGCTCGGGAAACCTTTGCAGGTGCTTTGAGTTAATTAACTGATAGGTTGTGACACCATGAGCCATAATTACCAAAATTAGAAAAAGCATAGGGATGGAATATATCACTCTATATATGATGATTCTAGATAGTATATGAGTTTCACTTTCTGAGATGGCTGGCAACAAATATTGCACTTTTACACAATATTATAAGTTTTTTAGATGTCCTGGTAGGTTCAGTTCCTTTAGGCTTAGTTTCTTATTTCTTGTGATCTGTTTTCCTTGTGTTTTAGTCTATTTTCTAGATCAGTGTTGGTATATTCCCCCCTTGGTTTGCAGTTTTCCTTTGTGTTTAGTTACACAACCTGTGCTCCACATCTTGCTCTTCCTATGATTCCCCTATAATTTCTCCTTATTGCTTTATTATTAAAGAACTCTGCCTTTTGCCACAGCCAGTCTCTGCACTTGGATCCTTTACTAACCCCAAACATGGCAAGTACTGTGCTTTTGATCAATTTCACTCAATAATGGGTTGAATTTTCTGTAAATAAACCAGAATAATTATTTCCGCCTATCTGTCAACTCAGGTTGTTCTTCTCACCAATTTTAACACAGATCAAACCCATTAATCCGCAGGATAGCAGCCAGAACAGCAGCTCCAAGACCTTATTCTTTAATGCTATGTGGTATTTTCTTTAAAAGAGGAAAATTACCTAAAAAGGTTGCAAACTTTTCAACAATTGAGCTACTTTTGTGGAAATTTAAAACTGCAGCCTTTGGTGTGGAAAACAAAGCTAATAAATCTGAAAATAAAGTTTATTGTCATAAATATAGTTTAAAAGCACATGAAAAAAGATATTTAAAACCAGTTTTTAAATCTCAAAACCTCATTAAATTAAATTTTTATGTATTTTGACTATAAAAATATATTGTTGTGGGGAGCAGGGTAGCAATGTTGCTTTGCAGGTCTTTCTGCATAGAGTTTGCACGTTCTCCCAGTGTATGAGTGTGATCTCTCTGGGTACTCCAGCTTCCTCCCACAGTCAAAAAAAAAAATATGACTGTTAGGTTAATTAGCCTCCCTAAATTTGTCTTTAGGTGTGAGTGTGTCTCTGTGTTGCCCTGTGAGGGACAACCTGTCCAGGGTGTATGGATGGGTTTTTTAAAAATTATTACTGAACTACCAAATAAATTATGTATTTAGAATCTGGTTTATTTATTTACAAATAAACATGTATTCATTCAGATTTGGATTTGATTATTTATTGAATTGTTTATTAATTGAATATCTGTATGTACACATTTATTTATTTTACTTGCAAACTCTTTTATATACTCTTATTTATTTGTTTGTTTGTTCGTATTAATTTTTCAAATATTTTGTTAAGCAAATTTCTAATGAAAAAAATTTTTTATTATTCATGATATTAATTTATTCATTCATTAATACCAATATTATCCTGTTTCTTTAGATTTACACAAAGGATTCAAATCTTATTCTCCAGATGCTGCATGCCTGAGCCCTTCAGCATCGAGCCAAGCTGGGAACAAGCACAGCGTTGGTGTCAATGCAACACTGTCCCACTCAGTCAGTTGCTAAGAGAGATGTGTGAGGGCGGGTGAGGAAGGTGAGCAAAGGGTTAGTCTCAGTGCACAGTGAAAACGAAGAGGGCTAAGAGCAAGCACGAAAAGTACGGATAGAGATGAAAAATCCCCATCGTTCAAACGCAATTTCAAAGCGCTGTGCGCTCCAGCCAAGAGCCACGGAAACACAAAGAGGACTTTGTCTCAGCAGCAAAGGCTCATGGGATACAAGACAGAGGAAGAATGCCTGCTGCCCAGCAGAAAGCTTAGTGTGAATGCCACTAAAGGCCCGTTCAGTTCCACTCTTGACATGAATCCTACACAAATACCCACCACCTCCTCTGACCTTTCATAAAAACATGACAAAATATGACAAACAGGATCAAGTAGCATGTCCTCTATTTGTAGTAAAACATGCAATGATAATCCCATTTAAAGGAAACTGTACAGGAAATGTTTTCCATGCCACAAAGTCTGAGATTCAGTATGCAGGGCGGTCAGCGCACTGGAAGGGAACAGGGAACGGGCTGAATGCAGAATGTCACCCTGGGGGAAGTTCATTCAGGGCTCAGTATTTATACTCAGGACATCCAGTTCTGGTATTTTATTGAGAAAACTGAGGCAGACAACTTCTGATGAAAACGTAACAAATACCAGCTGTTAGGGAAACAACTTGAAATGAAATTAACTCTGTGCAGTCTCTAGGTACAAATAGACATTAACAATATTTTTACTGTTTTTTAAATTCAAGATCACAAGATAATTTTAACTAACAGACTTCTGCTGCGATGAATAAACTTCTTTTTATCTTTGGCTCCAAATCTTTTAAACAGAGACAGTAAGTGAGAAGTTGATTTTTATCCAAAAAGAAGACAAAAATGAGATGATGGCTATAAGATAATAGGAGTGATTGTAGTTATATGGTTAAATAGGTGAATATGAACTGTAGAGTAAAATGCTTTGAGTGGCCAGTAAGACTAAATCACTTTAAGAAATTCAATCCAGTCACCTTTTAAAAATAAAAAAATAGGTGCCCCAACAGATCGCCCTGAGGAACATCACATTTAATATTCAAACTAATTCCTACTCAGTAAAAAGCAAAACACAAATTACTGTCAGAACTAAGAAAGCTTAAAATTCTGCAGCAAAGTTGTTTCTTACAGTTAAAGAGCAGCTCACACCAACGTCATGAGAAAAAACATAGCCTTATTAATTTCAGATAACTCACAGAAGCAACGTTTGGTCAGGAGCTGATGCTACCCATGGCTGAAGTCCATTAATATATGCTTTCTTGACACATTTCAGTTTGGCACATCTAAAGTGCGATAAAGGTTTAAGATCACCACAGTCCTCCATATGTGCATTGTTCCTTCCAGTCACAATATTAAATTTATCTTCTTTTATCATCTTAAATGAAGAAACCAATTATCAAAAAGCACATGATGCATCCAAACTATTAAAAATTTGCCAATGGCACAAAAAATATAGATTTTACAATGATTTTACAATCATGATCCATATTTTCTGACAGCACGTAAGGGTAGGAGATGAAGCAGTATAGCAAGAGCTAGCTATTTCAGCTCAGCTAAACACAAAATCTTACCAAGTATTTTTGGTCTAGTTTCTAGTGCAAATATCTTGAATACACTTGAAAGAGACAAAACTAACTTACAAATAACTTTTCAGCACGAAATAGGAGCTTGTTTTAAGTCAATAATTCCTTAATATTGATGAAAATGTTCTAGTTATAAGTGAAATAATGTGCCAATGGGATAAGATATTTTTCCCATATTATAAGTTAAAAAGTCTTGTTCCACTGGCAGGTTATACAAGGTTAACTGTTTGCTTTGAAATGATATTCAAACATATTTCAGATTGCCTTTTATATTGTTGGGCAATTTAAAATACTAACTGTTCTATAACCAGAAGAAAAACATGAATGTTTCTGAGGTGACCTCATAAATCCAGACATCTCTATCCCAACAATCTAACCTGGACATAAAAGTGGAAGTTTGATCTGAAATGGGGAAAAAATTAATCATCGGACTTTGGGAAATTAAACCCTTTCAGACCAAGCAAAAGTATCTAAGTAATCTCTGTAATCCACTTTGAGAGAACATTTGATCCTGGTTGAAAAAAGATGGGGAAAGGGATTGAAAAAGATCATGCTCATCAAAATGAGGAGGGGTCAAATAGCTGCATGGCGGACACACAGCTAACCCTGCAGCGTCCATCTGACTAAACAAGAGGATCTGTGTCCAGACAGAAATGGGTCTTCCCTCGAGGGCAGCTATGTTTCCCAGGGACAGTAAGACGGGGTGAATACCAGCAGGACATAAGGTATACCGCGTGCCGCTCGGTTTGCTGCCTGCAGGACAGATGGCTGCAGATTTGAGTTGGAGCTGTTCAAACATTTAAACAGAGACCATGTCCAGTAAAAGTTACAGATTTTAAATAATAATAAAAAAGCTTATTACATCATATAAACAACACAAATTGGCTAAAATTGTGCTGTTTGAACATGTTTTGTGTTTGTTTTGCTTTGTATGACAGAATTTGTGGCGTCTCCAGACTCTCCCAGTGGTGGGTAGAGTAGCCAAAAATATTGCTCAAGTATGAGTAACATACTTAAACAAAAAGTACCAAAGTACTCCAAAAAGTAGAAAAGTATTTGGCAGAAATTCTACTGGAGTACCGAGTAACTGTTTGATCATAGCATCTGATTTCATTTGTTAAAATGATAAAATCAGAGAAAGTTATGTTCAAGTTCTGGTATCTTAAAGAACGAAAGCAAAAATTTTATGAAAATAAATAACAATTTTTTTTTTTTAAATCAAGCAGAACAAACACACATTTCCTAATTGCATTTTTTTAGAAAACACACAGCCCTTGAAATTAATGCTTGCAACAGAAAATGTATATATGTTAGAATAGTGAAAAGTAGTAGTATAAGCAGTGTTTCTTTAAAATAATATCTCTCAAGTAGAAGTAAAAAGTTTGGTGAAGTTTCAAAAAGTTAATCAAATAAATGTAACGAGTTACCACCCTCCTCTGCTCTTATCGGCGCCCCATCGCTGCATAAAAAATTCAGGAAAGTTATCACTGAGACTAAATTTAAACTTCTGCATTATATTACATAAGTGAGCATGCAGTAGTCTGTTTACATAATAAAACAAGTGAACAATTTGGTCTTACACAACACTGTTTGTTGTGGTTTTTCACTGTGCATTTCATGAATGCTTTCATTTCATGGCGGTTTTTACGACACCCGCTACGTTTTTGTTTTTTATTCCACCAACACCAGCAGACCGGCCGAGTGTTGACTGCTAACAATACGTCAGAGTCCACAGTCTCATGCCAACATTGTCTCCTCTTCCATGAATGGATGATTAATATTGTCTTTGTCAACAAGCCGGGGTGTTGTGGGTTCACAATCCTTGCTCAGCATTCTGACTTCAGAAAGAGATGTTTTTAGGAATTAAATAAGGATCCTCTGCTCGTCTTTCACACAAACGTGCTTCAGGGATGTAAAGGTCTGGACTTTGACTGGGCCATTGTAACAAATGATCAAGTGTTGACCTAAACAATTCCATTCCAAGTCTTTTTGCAGCCTTGAACAGATTTTTTTCTCAGGAAAAGCTTAGAGGTCCTGCTGAAAGGTGAACCTCCATCCAAATCTTTTCCTCCATTGATAACCCTGCATTTAGCTCCATGCATCTGCCCATCAACTCTGATTAGCTTCTTTATTGCTACTGAAGAAAAGAATACCCATATCATAATACTGCCCCCATCATGTCTCACTGTAGGGATGTTTTGGGGGGGTTCCCGAGGTGGCGTGCAGCATTAGTTTTCCACCACACATGGAATTTTTCATGTGGGTCAAAATAGTTAATTTTGTCTTATCTAACCACAACACATTTCCACAGCCCTATCCCTGATCTTTCAGCTGTGTTCCAAGGCCTTCATGATGCTGTTTAGTTTATTCACTAATATAGAAGTACAGTGTCCTAGAAGGGTCAACAAAATTCAAAAGCCACAATGGAACTTATGCTGAAACAGAAGTTAGCATAGGTTAGCATAGTTTCCATTTTAGCATAGCTTCTGTTTTAGCATTGCTGCCATTGTGGTTTTTTGTTGCTGTTGCATTGTGGCTTTTGTATTTTGTTGACCCTACTGGACCACCGTATATGAGGAATTCCTGCAAAGTTAGTGACTCGATATAACCAACTGTCAACTGGCACTTCCTGCTCGTTCAGTAGAAGGAATTTCTGCAAACTTATCAACTCGATGTAGTCAGCTTAGATAGAAAACATTTTACCAGTTGGCATAATAAACTGAAATTGACTGCATTCTCTGATACCTAGGATCACATTTAGCCTTGAATCTGTCAATATGATTAGACTGAAATGACTCCGTTTTTTTGTATGTAAACTGGATCATTTGGTATGTAAGGTGCTTTGAGACAACATTTGCTACATAAATAAACTGAATAGAAGTGAACTGATGTTCCCTGATGCCTTCAGAGCAGCTGTAAAATCGAGGTTAAAATTGACACAATGACCATTACAGACTATTTCCTAATAAGACAACTTCAGAAAGCAGAAGGGGCCATTTATTGAGGGATATCAGAAAAAAAGGGGGAGTTAACACAAATGCACACCACACTTTTCAGATTTTTTTTTTTTTTTTTTTTTTTTTTTTTTTTTTTTTTTTTTTTTTTTTTTTTTTCTTGGGCAGGGTGCTGGTTTATCACAGAAAAAAAATAATACATTTAAGTTTGATACTGCTATGTAAGAAAATGTGGAAGTTTAATGGTTGTGATTTAACTTCTGTTATTGGATCTATAAACATCTGTTATTTCATTTTATCAATCTTTGCATCTAGTGTATAAATACACTGAGAAAAAATGGTTTGTCACACTAATGATGTATATTTGTCAAAATATTAGCTGTAATTTTGCACAAACACAATCAATTGTGGAAACAGAGAAATAACTGCACTGCAAAACACAAGATAAACATGAAAAAGAAAAATGAAATATTCTGACATTAATCTATTCCCAGATTGGATTTCTGTCCTTGAGAAATCTCCCTCATCATTGGTGTATATACACATAAAAATCCAGTTCTGGCATGTTTTGGTCCTGTTGTCACATCACGTGCAAGCAGACATGTATAAAATTATATCATTTTCTGGAAATGTCAGAGCTCTGTCTCATTATTGGATTTGACAAAGGGGGCAAGGGCATGCTAAGCCTTTACACACTGGAATAGTGTCACACAATTGTGTAATCAGAAAACTGCTCCAGTTTTTTTCCTGCAGTACAAGCTATTTTAATGATGGAATCAATCTGTGATTATTATGGCTCCCGTCCTAAAAGTATCTACACATTAGAGTTCTGTAATCTGCTCCACAAGACAAATTTTTAGGACACATTTTTAACAGTTTCTGCTTCAAATAGTTGCACGCACACACTTGCTCATACCTAAGGACAAATTAAAGAGGCCAGTTAGCCTAACAGTTATGTTTTTGCACTGTGGGAGGGAGCAAGAATACCAGGAGAGAACCCATGCATGCACAGGGAGAACATGCAAACTCCATGCAGATAGACCCCAGACTGGGATTCGAACCCAGGATCTTCTTGCTGCTGGGCAACAAAGCTACCAATTGCACTGCAAAAACACAAAATCTTACCAAGTGTTTTTGGTCTAGTTTCTAGTCCTAATATCTTGACTACATTTGAAATAAGACAAAATTAACTTACAAGTAACTTTTCAGCAATAAATAGGAACTTGTTTTAAGTCAATAATTCCTTAATATTGATGAAAAAGTTCTAGTTATAAGTGAAATAATCTGCCAGTGAAATGAGATATTTTTCCCATGTTATAAGTTAAAACGTCTTGTTCCACTGGCAGATTATTTCACTAAGTTAGTTTTGTCCTATTTCAAGTGTATTCAGGATATTTGCACTAAAAATGAGACCAAAAACACTTGGTAAGATTGTGTGCTTTTGCAGTGTGCTCCATGTGCAGCCATATTTAACTTTGTTATATGATAATATTTCTAAATTAAAATGCTTAGCTGCTAAAACCCATGTAACACTTAACCACTTAATTTTCGACCAAAATAATGTAGAAACACAGCCAAGAGTAAGAGGCTGCCTGTCAGTCTCTCAAAATTTAAACCTGGTTCCAAAACACCAGGAAAATAGTTTCACTAATCCTTTCTGCTTGACTTAACATCAATACAGTGCAGGGCTGATCTGTTGATTATTTTTTGGATTAACCAATTAATAACTAGATAGTAAAAGGTGCTTAATAGAAGATATTTTTTAACAGAATTTGAACCAGGTGAAGATAAAACTATCCCACTAGAGGAGTTCTACGTGGAACATATTTACAAAGTTTTTTTTATCTTAAATGCAAAATGTATATGTTTTTTTGTACAGTTTTGGCTTAATTACTGCTCTGAGTGTGTTGTTCTTTCAGCAAATGGCCTTTTTTTGAGTGTGTATACTTCTCTATCTAAACGATTAATCGATTACTACCATTCATCTAATTATTCGTTTCAGCCCTACCAATAAGCCAATTTAATGAGGACATCATTACAGCACGAATAACCTCAATGACCATTATAACATTTTACTTTTCTCTACTTTACCATTTATTGTTGAACTTGTCAACTGAAAATTAAATTCACATACAATTCCCTTTCTGAAGATCATCTGAGGGCCATCATTTCTTGTTTTGGTCCCTCAAACCTGAATCACAAACCCTGACAAAAAAAAAACAAAAAACTAAGCATCACCTTATATGTATATATGTCAACACTAACAACTACAGGAAGGCTCGCACCATCACTATAACTGCGTCTGAACACCCATTAGATCCAATGAAAATTAATTTTGTTCCGTCCAAAATAAACTTGTCACCCAGCAGGACATAGCAGAGCTATTTCTGGCCACTGAGTGGACTCAGCAACTTTGTTGGGGGTCACAGGATGTTACGGGGGCATTTTTCTTGGAAAAGTGAGCAGCCTTCAGCAGAGAGAGGCATGAAACCTAATCAGCACTGACATGGAGTCCATCAGAACTTACTGAGAGGTTTGAGGATGCTATTGCTGGCCTCATCGTTGTTTTCTGTGTCCGACTTGTCAAGCTCAGTCCCCGTCAACTTCTCCTTTCTGTCCTTGTGGCTGGTTCTCCGGCGGTGGCGACGCCGATGCCGAGAGCTCTTGGGCACACGCACTCCAATGTAAATGGTGTGGTGACCTGCAAAAGGCAGAAAAAGGAAAAATTCAGACCAAATTCAATATGTTATAATGTGCTTAGCACCAGTCTTCTTGATAACAAGATAATTACTCTTGGGAATTACAACATATTCAGAGTAAATAAAAGCATAATGTGACCATTACCAGATGAGGAGGGAGTAAAAAGTGAAATAATAAATGCATTAAACCACCACTTCTTACTAAGGGCTTGAGACAGAACAGCAGAGCAGGGAAACAGAGGTGGCAGTACCCTGTCAAAACAAATACTCCGACAGAAAAAGAAGTATCACATAACAGCAAAGACGCCAAGACTGTCTGCATGGCTACTACCCTCCTATATATGTTGATATAATAACAAAGAGAACGCGCAGTTTTATATATGTTTCGGTGGTTTGGGGTCAAAGCGTTTATGTTGCATTTTGATTCTCAACAGAAACTTGAGACTGACACTGAAATTCAACATAGCCAAGCATCTTGATCATGTGAATTGCATTTATTTAGCTACTGGGAATTTATCAGTTGCATCAAACACATTATGAGGTATTTCAACAAGATTTCCCACAAAGGGTATGGTTTGCTTTTTGAACTTAGACAGTAATTAAAGTTATATTTGTTTGGGGAATCAGGGAAAAATTATAATAAAGTAGCCAAGTTAACAGCAAGTTTCTGCTAACAGACATGACTCAAGCTTAAAACTTTTCAAGCAGGAGAAGCTAACACTATGTTAAATATTTGAACACCATATCATCTATAAATGAGACAGCTGTTATGCCATTTTCTTACCTGAACAACTGTTGCTATGCTAAGTGCTAATCATCCCATGAATCATATTTCCCCTGGCCTAATTCAAAACCAACGACTGAAAGTAGAAATTAATGATAACGAAAGTTGTGACAATGTAGCTTTTTTTTTTCTTGAGCAGATACGAGTCAGATTAGCCAGAAAGAACTGGCTAGAGAGACATGTACTGAAAGCACTAGAGTTGTTTAGCAGAAGTAGTAAGCGTTAGCCTGAACAATACCCAGGTAAATATAAGTATAGAAAAAAACTATCTGCTCATAAAAATTTCTACAGGGTTCCAAAAAATACCTAATGACATTTTTAATAGGAAATTTTGAATGAGCTGTTTTAGATGGTAGAATTTGGCTCTTGAATGCTCTGAGTAGCTGTTAGCTTAGCAAAGCCCATCAGCTACCTGTTAGCTAGACGTTAGCTTTATTTTCTGAACAGTTCACACTTAAAACTCTCCAAGTCAGGGAACCAAACACCATATTAAACATTTTAAACAAATTGTAGTTTTGTGTAAAATGTTCTTTGCTCACTTATGGTTAATTCTAAAAATATGTTTTAATGTTGAATAAAGTCATACAACCCCATTACAGCAGATTACATTTACAGCAGATGGAGCAGATGATCAAAAATAACTTAAAACGGTTGGTTCTCCAACTGGGTACAAAATCTCTCATGTCAGATGTCAAATGACTAAACCTACAAAGGGGGAAGATGGTCAGCACCCAGTTAGCACACATTTATTCAGAAGTTTACAAATTTGTAAGAATTTTGCAAAGAAAGCTGTGTTTTTCTTGCCAGCCAAGACAAACAACTGAAATTTGGAATATCAAAATGCATCCCAACTTTGCCAGTTTTATGCCGACCTTGTGCCATTCTGAGGCAGATCAGTTCTTTAACACAACTAATTTAAGTAAAAATAAATTTTTAAGACAATATAACAGATTAGAACCATTAAAAAAGGAAAGGTTTTTGGATCTCTTGTACAAAAATGCAAAAAAAAAAAAAAACCCTGAGAAAAATGTGCAACATATATCTGGAAAAAATAATTAATACAAGCTTGAGTTTGCAAAATAGCATTCTTGAATATAGAAACTTTTTTGGTCACACTAATTTAAAAACAAGACCCATCAACCAGTGAAACTGTTTCAAACAGGATATTGTTTATACATTTTGTCTTTGTAACATGTCTGTGTTTTCTAAAAAGGATCAAAAAGTAGTGAAACAAAAGACTATCAGTGTCAAATATCTCCTTTTGGACCAGTTGGAGTAAAGCTGAGCCAAGCACTGCACATGACCCCACAAGCAAGTGACTGAACCCCTCAGCATCAAACAATGATCTGTCTTGAAGCACAACAGCATTCATTATTTGCTCAAAGCACAATGTCCTGGTTTTTGTTTGTTTTGTTTAATCCATTGGCGTCAGTGGTTTACCATATTACACTGAGTATCAGTGACAAAGAGGATCCAAAAGAATTTACAGTGTTATATGTAATACTGCTATATATCCAATCAAAAAAGATACCTGTGGTGATATGAAAAATAAAAGAGATTAAAAAAAAAAAACCATATAGAAATAGATGTTGGAAGAAAACATCAAGAGATTTAGCCAGCATCACCCACATCAGAACTGCAAACTAGTCGGTTTTGGGCTCAACAAAAACAGCTCATGAGCTCATGTCCCATGTTTATGGGACAATATGAAAACATAAGTCACACCAAAAAAAAAAAAAAAAAAAAAAAAAAAAAAAAAAACAGGAAAGAAAGAAAATCCTGCCCGGATCTTCTGACAAAAAAAGCAAAATAACTGATTCCAAGAATTAAAATTCAAAGTTTGTTAAAGTTAAGCTAGAGTGACAGTGATAATTATCTACAAATAAAAAATAGGTCTCAGGATGATAACGAGGCAAGTATTGTAAAATGTCTTTATCAGTTTTATACCTATTGTCGTACCATAAGGTTTGGGCAACTTAGACCAAAAAATATATATATATATTTTCTTTGGAGTTAATTTTCTTTGTTTAACAAGCAAAACTGATTAAGTCTTGTGATAAATAAGGTAGCTGAACGATAATCATTTCAACAAACAGGTCAAGTTTTGGGAGTTTAATTTATTTCAAGAGTCACATATTCATTGATATATACTGTGTCAGAGGTTTTAGCCACATAAAATAAAATTAAGTTTAAAATAATTAGCAGCACATAAACACAGCTACTCTATATTTTTACTAAAAACTCCAGTCACTGCTGCACTTTGTCTGGTATTTCATTAAAAGGAGACAACAGATTCCACCCTTCAGTTTAGGAGCACTTTTACCCTAATAAACAGCTCTTTAGTACTCAAGTTCTTGGTGTAAACAATTACTTTTTAAAGACACTGTGTATGGCTATGGGCTGCAACTTACTATCTAAAGAAAAAAATTTAAACAAGTTGATGTTGGTACACTCCTTAGCTACATCATTGTCAGGAAAATACAAACGATAAGACAGTTTTAGCCTTTTTAGCTATATCAGTTAGCATAGTACAATATGCTTTAGTTGAGAAACAAGTAAGAAAAATCCAATAAAGCTTGGAATGATAAATATTTAATAAAGTTTTTACTTGAACTGTTAAATAGTTGAGTTTTAATTGTTTTCGATGGTTGCATATTCATTCTTGAATGAGAACCTGCTTTGCATAGCTGCTAGCTCAAGGCAGGCCCTAATCGCTAGCTGTTAGCTTGCTGTTAACTTGACTTTCTTGAGAATCTTCCTAATTTCCAAAACTTGCTCTGGCTGCTAACACCACCTCATCAGACACTGACAACTTATAATTACCCCCATATTTGCATTATACCTGTAATATCCAGCTGTAATTGGGGAAAAAAATATATATATTTTAGCAGTGCTACATTTGGATGCTTCTTGCCAACACAGGTGTGTCCATTTCACTTCCCAAAATTCTCAAACATGTTTTTCACTTGTTTCCGTTTGAAATTACTTGGGTGTTTTATATTAAGGCTTAAAAGAAATTTATTTATTTACAAATGTCTGAATAAATAAGAAAAATACATTTTGAAAGTTTGGGATTACAAAAAAAACCCTTGGTAAAATTAGTGAAAAGTCTGTAATGGGTTTTAAATTAATGGTAAGAACCCATTATGAATTAAAAAGTTTCACATTAAAATCCTTTACAAGCAAAAAAAAAAAAAAAAAAAGGTAATTTTCAAGCCTTTCCAGTGCGATCCATCATTTATTTATTTATTTTTAGGGGTCAAAACAATGGTGAAGAGTAATGCCTGGTCACTGACACCCTCCACAAGGAGAGTAAACTATGAAAGGTCACTGCTAAAGAAGGTGCAGTGCTGTGTTCAAGCATATTAATGGAAAGTTGAGTGGAAGTAGAGTGTGGTTGAAAAATGTGTACAATTAGCAGGGATAACAGCAGGATTGAGAGGATTGAGGAGTAAGGTCCTTTCAAGAGTTTGGGGTGGATTCACAGGGAGTGCACTGCAGAGTCATGAATCCACCACACACAGGCATATCCAGGACATGGACTACAACTTTCCTCATGAAGAAAAAAAAAAAAATGACTGGACTGTTGCTCAGTAGTCCAAAGTTGTCTTTCCAGATTAAAGCAGTTTGCATTTCATTTAGAAGTCCAAGTCTAAGAATCTGGAGGAAGAGCGGCGAGGCACAGAATCCATGTTGCTTGAAGTCCAGAGTGAAATTTCCCCCTTCAGTGATGATTTGGGATGTGATGTTATCTGTTGGCATAGGTCCACTTTGTTTTATCAGGTCCAAAGTCGGTTCAGCCATCCACCAGGAAATTTTACAGCCTTTCAACCTTCCCTCTACTGACAAGCTTAATGAAGATGGTGATTTTGCTTTCCAGCATGACTTGGCAGCAGCTCACATTGCCTAAATTACCAATGCTTCCTTTAATGACGATGGTGTCATTATGTTGCAATGTCTAAAAAACTCCCTCCATAGAGAAGAGGAAGATCAAAAACACGAGAGCCCTCAAAGCAGAGAGAATAAAGTCATAATATTATGAGAATAAAGTCATAATATTACGAGAATAAAGTCAGTGTTAGGAGAATAGAGTGATAATATTACAAGAATAAAGTTGGAGAACAATAAAGTCAAAATAATACGAGAATAAAGTCGTAATTATGACAAAATAAAGTCACAGTGTTATAATAATGTCACATTATTCTGTCACCAGAATAAAGTTGTAATAATACAAGAATAAAGGAACTGTTAGGAGAATAAAGTGATAATATTATGAGAATAATGTCTGAATCAGGAGAGAATAAAGTCACAATTTAATGAGAATGTCATTTACCAGAATAAAGCTGCAATGATACGAAAATTAACTCGTAACAATACGAGAACAAACTAATTGTTAGGAGAATAAAGTGATAATGTTACGAAAATATAGTGGCATAACAATAAAGTTGAAATAATATGAAAACAAAGTTGTAATTGTGACAGAATAAAGTCGTAGTGTAAGGAGAATAATGTCATTTACCAGAATAAAGCCATAATAATACGAGAATAAAGTAGTAATTTTGAGAGAATAAAGTCATAGGGTTACGAGAATGTCATATACCTGAATAAAGTTGAAATAATACAATAATAAACTCATACTAATATGTGAATAAAGTCATTAATATGAGAAAAAGGAATGGTTAGGAGAATAAAGTGATAATATCATGAGAATAAAGTTAAAATAATACAAGAATAAAGTTGCATTGTGTGAGAATAAAGTCATAGTGTTACGAGAATAATGTCATATACCAGAATAAAGTCATAATAATATGAGAATAGTCTCAATAATATGAGAATAAAGTCATTGTTAGGAGACTAAAGTGATAATATTACGACAATAAAGCTAAAATAATATGAGAATAAAGTCATAGTGTTACAAGAAAATCATATACCAGAACACGAGAAGAACATCGTAATAACACGAGAATAGTGGCAATGAAACAAGAATAAAGTCATAATATGAAAGAATAAAGTTAAAATACTACCAGAATAAGGTTGTGTATTAATGAAGTAGTAATTTTATGAGAATTCCTCCACAAAAATAATTAGAAATTAGAATGAGGAATGTTGAGCATTTTGTGAAGTTATACTTTGGTATCAGTTTTACAAATCGGGAGATATTTAATCTTTTAACACATCAGCATCAAATTATTATCAGTTGCAGGACTTGGAAATGATTGTGCAAACAACCGTCTCCATTTCAAAGAAAGAACCAGACGAACTTCATGAGATCTCTAAGCTTTGCTCTCATTAAAACAACTTTTCGCATCATTTTCGGTTTTCTTCCAGTAATATTGCATCTTAATTCTACTAATAAACTTTATTGTCATAATTTTATGATGTTATTCTAGTAATTTAAAAATATATATTTTTTAGTCTGGTCATACAGGTGAGCTGAAGTCCATGTGTAAATGAACACCTCCGCAGAGCCACAGGATCTCCTCCCTGCCACGTTGCATATACTCTAAAGTATATGGACATACTTGTCAGTAGGCCGAGATTACGGTATTAAAAATCCTTTTTTACTGATCTCATGTAATATTCTAATATTCAGAGAAACTGAATTTAAGTTTTTTTTTTTGTATTAGCTGTAAGCCATGATTATCCAAATCAACAGAAATAAAATATAACCCTCTGTGCGCGATGAATCTGGAACATACAAGTTTCTCTTTCTGTTCTGAATTATTGAAATAGATTAACTTTTCAGTGGTATTCAACTTTACTGAGATACAACAGCTAGTGGGCCTAACAGTAAAAAAAAAACAAAAAACAGAGGCAATGACATAAAAGTTTTATTGTTAAGATGGTGCCTTTATTTGTAATGACTGAACATCCTGAAAGACGGTGAAACAGAAAAGAGGTGATGGAGGAGAAGGAATGAAAAATAGTTGAGTCGAGGCTCTGGACAGGGAGATTTGCACGCTGCCAGAGCAGCTTTGTGAAACGACTTCCTCCTCTTCTTTTAGGAGGTGGACGAAGAACAGCCTATAAGCACACACTGAATAAAACTAAATGTTTTCTGAGAGGTTTGTGTCGCTTGCTAGGTTTTCCACCAGAGGAAACAATACAACCCGATCCCTTAGATACAACAAAGGCACTAGGAACTCCCCAGTAAGGAGGATGGCGACACACACAGACCCCTGACAGCATACCAATGCACGAACACGCTCAAAAGATACCATTAAAATATGACGACAGTTTTTGGGCTTCTCCGACACTATTAACATAACGGGAGTAAATCAGATAAGACAGTTTTACAGCTCAAATTTGGTTTTAAAGCTAATTTCTTTCCTTTCACAGTTTGGAAAAGAAGGAATAAAGATCTCCTGCCTTTGTTTTTGCAGTTTTTCTAACATCAAAGAGAAGTTACCTAGATCAATTTTCAGTACCCACACTGACAAACCAAAACAAAACATGATGTTCTTGGATGTTAAAATGGGCTCTGAGCCAGCGTTCAACCTGCTGGACTGTGACCAAGAAACGTGCTACGAGAGCTGCTGGCTGACATTTTTATCATGGAAACTAAACCTGAATGAGGATCATCACCATCAGTAGGAACAGATGGGAGTATAAACATAAACCCTGGAACAAGTGAAGTAAAAACCGCTGTAAACTGCTACATTAACACCTCAAGAGTACAGATGCTCTTCAAAATAGGTAAGATGAAAGAAAATGCCACTCAAGTTAGGCAAATATGTGTTAATCTTAAAAAGAGGCAACATAAGAGAACATGCCATTCAAATAAGAGAGATGTGTGTAATACAGAGCATACCAGGTAAGTGAGACAGATGTATGCTAATTTTCAAAATGGGGAAGACAAGAGAACATATCACTCAAGGCAGATATAAGTTTATCTTGCCACCACATCTAGGTAAGAGGATGGTAAAGGTGGTAAAAACAATCTCTAAAAAGCTCACGGTTAGATAACAGCTGCAAAACGTCATCCTGGAGTCGTGAAGTCTCCATAACAACCAACAGACTCTATCAACATGTCAACTTGTTATTTAGGAAGCATGCTAGGAAAAAGCTATCTCTGTCCTACAAACGCAAACATGTGGAGTTTTCTAAGCGCTGCAGGGAGTTAAACTGGAACCGTATGCTTCAGCCAGTTGGCACTGAAGTCTTTTTAAAAATGGATATCTGCCGCATTATTTGAAAAAAAAAAAATCATATCGTACACACAGGACCGGTTTCAGAAAGTTTTCATCCACATGAACCTGCACAAACCCTGAGCGTTGTTTTAAACATGCCAAATCCATAGGGGGCAGTGTAGCGCAAAGCTGAAACCTATGTCAGCCAATCAGATTCCTTCAAAACAACCACAACTTCCTGTTAGGAATTAAACATGGCGCCAGGAGGTTCATTTGTGTGGACAGATATATGTTGAACTACTTTTAAAGATACAATACGTAACTTTTATGAAAAATGTTTTTTACATATTCATTGAAATTATAATTATGTTGTGACACATAATCTGAAAAAAAAAAAAATCAAGCTCCTCTGCCTTCTCCCAGTGCTCCCAGTACTAACTGCAGAAATACACCACTCAGTAAAAAAACAACCAATCAGAGCCAGGAGGATGGTCTTAGCACTGCCAATCACCCTCCGCTCACACACTCCCCCTTCCTCTTTGCTAAGGCACCACAACATAGCCTGCCATGAATGCTAAGGCTAGTTAGCATGGCCACCGTTGACGGCAGATAAACGGTTTTCCTGGAACGAGAAGTTGTTTTTTCACCACTGGCACATTTAGCTGCTGAACAACAGGATGATTGACAGCACTAAGCCCCTCCTCCTGGCTCTGACTGGTTGTTTTAGGTCGGGAGCGGTGCAAAGTTACAATACTGCAGCTTTAAATAGCGTATTAGAGTATAAAGTTAATAAAAGCACAACATGATGTCAATTTGGAATCATGTCAAAGTAAGTATGTGGATATATTGGTGCATTATTTGTCGTAGGCTGTAATCCGCAGGACCCTAAATCTCCATTTTCCCCATGTACAAACACAAATACAGAGTTTTTTAAAATCTTCACTTTGGTTGGAGTTTTTATAAATGATTGTTTTTAGTGATATTAAACAGAGTTTTCGTGTGAATGAAAGGCCAAAATGCTTAAAAATGTATTCTTTGTTCCACTAGGCCTAAGATTGAGCTTTTCAGCAGTAGACACTCCAGGTGAGTCCAGACAGAAACAAAGGATCAATGTGCAGAAAAGCACATTGTATGGTAAAGGATCTATGATGCTGTGGGCAAGGGAATCTTGTTGGTGTGCATTGCATCATTAACTCTTTGAAATACCAGGACATTTCCAACACAAATTTGGTGTTTTCTGCCAGGAAAACAGCATCACAATCCTAAAAATGATGCCAAAAGGGACACAGAGTTGATTCTCTACACAAAAAAATGTTGATCTGTTGGCTAAACAGGTAATACAAGGTATTACTAACAAGGGTTGTTTTTTTTCTCCCCACTGAAAAAATGCAAATTATGGGTTGGATTTTTCCAAAATGTGTAGTTTAATATTACTACAACAAAAAATGAAGAATTTCTCATCGGCTTGCTATGCATTTTTATCAGAGGTGCCAACAAGTTAGAGGTTGGTGCATGTATCATTAGTACACTACCGGATTCTTTTCTTCTTCTGTGTCGTCCTGCTGGTCTCTTGAAGGATTAGTGAGGTAAACACTGGACCACATGATCTGCGTTCTACATCTTCATCTTGCCAGCTCGTTAAATAGGTGAACACCAGGACGTACAGTACAAACAGGAAGTGCGCCAATTTGGCACTCGTTAAGAGTCTCAACAGCATCCACCCTGCTTCTATCAATGAGTGACTTTCCTTTGAAAATAAGCGAATGTTTTTTAGATGACGTTAAACCTTCTAAACAATATGCATTAGAGCAGGGGTGTCCAAAGTGTGGACAGGGGACCATTTGTGGCCCCTGGACTGATTTTGTGCAGTCCCCAACTGCAGTTCAAGAATGATACAAATTTACCCGTCCAGTACAGGTTGTTGACTTTTTCTTGATTTTCTTACAATGGAAAGTGTTAAGTACAACACAAAGTATTCATCTTTTTATAACAAAACTTTTATAATAAGTTGAACCACGTCTATCCAGAGACTTTTACTGAAAATTCAATTCAGTACGAAAGAATTTGAAAACTTGACACTGCAAAAACACAAAATCTTTCCAAGTATTTTTGGTCTAGTTTCTACTGCAAATATCTTTGTACAGTTGAAATTAAACAAAACTAACAAGTAACATTTCAGCAGATATAGAAGCTTGTTTTAAGTCAATAATTCCTTAATAGTGATGAGAAAATTCTAGTTATAAGTGAAATAATCTGCCAGTGAAACAAGACATTATTCCCATATTATAAATTAAAATGTCTTGTTCCACTGCCAGATTATTTCACTTATAACTAGAACTTTCTCATCACTATTAAGGAATTATTGACTTAAAACAAATTCCTACATCTGCTGAAAAGTTACTTGTAAGTTAGTTTTGTCTTATTTCAAGTGTATTCAAGATATTTGCAGTAGAAACTAGACCAGAAATACTTGGTAAGATTTGGTGTTTTTGCAGTGGAGGTTTTTGTTTTAATACAGCAAACGTTAAAAATCGCTTTTACGTTTTGGATTTACTATGATAAACATCAGTTTCCTACAAAAAAACAAACAAACAAAAAGAAAATCGGACTTCTTTTTTTGCTTGATTTAAGTTTTATTTTTATTTTCTTGGCCCGCGAGTACTTTTAAACCAATTTTGGCCCACGTCACAAAAAGTTTGGACACTCCTACATTAGATAGAAGGTAAAACGGCCACAAGAAGAGAACTTAGAGTAAAAAAAAAACAAACAAAAAAACAGGTAAACTCACCCTCTACCTCCTCTTCGTCACAAAGATGCTTGAGTAAGGACGCCCCGCGGTCCACCACCGCCTCGTCCTCCATCCTGTAGTAGTAGAAGAGGAAGAAAGACTGTTCACACTTTTCCTCCAGGGACAGCGTGGAGCCATAGCGCTTTGGCTCATTGACCTGCAGTAAATTGGGACTGGGGCTCAGTCTGGTGCTGCTGGTGGCGCTCATCTCCACCCATTAAAGAACCATAAAACACCAGAGGCTGCACCTGACGTCCGTGACGGTCAGCGAGTAAACAAGCCCAACTGAGTGAGCGTGTGTGGGCCGTCCTTGACGAGGGCTAAGTGCGGCAGGTATAATGTTGTGGCTTTAATCTGGTACAGGAGGGTGAGGGAGAGGACAGGAAGTCTGCTAATTGAGTGCGATCCACAGAAAGGTGGGTGTTGCGCCAAATGAGACTTCAGCCTGATCAAATCAACAACATCCTTCCATCAGAGATCCTCTCTTATAGTAAGAAAATGTCAAATAAAAGTAGAAATGAATGTGTGTGATTAGCCAGGCACCCACACATACTACAAAGCCTCTCCATCTGTTGCTAATGCCTGCCAGCCCCCCCCCTCTCCAACACCCTCCACCTTAGAAACAAGTGGGCCATCACATGTCTGTCTACTCATCCGCCCTTACGGGATTATGCTGGCTTTGCTTAAGTGACAACACACACACAGATATGCACACAAACACACACATGTCCATTAGAGGCCAGGGAGTTTCTCTGCCGCTTTCTGAGACGTCTACACACACATTCGAGCTCAAATCAAACAAGCCGTGGTGTTTCCCAACAAACTCGGACCTGAAAATGATGAAAAATGTTTCATTTCTGCTGCCTGGTAAGCTAAAAGGAGAGTAGCTTTCTGAAAATGTGTGATTCTGAGTGACAAGTCAATGTAAAAAGGAGCAATTTAGAGAGACCAATTAGTCTGACAATCATGTTTTTGGGAGAGAAAATCCACACATGCAAGGTGAGAACATGCAAACTCCATGCAGAACGAGCCCCAGGCTGGCATTTGAACGCAGGACCTTCTTGCTGCAAGGCAACAGTGCTACCAACCATGCAGCCCCAGATCATCACAAGCATCTAAAACTTTTCAGATCTAGAGATCTCACACATTCCACACTGTTGTCTATGAAACAAGAATGATCCAATATGGGAAGGCCACATACACAACAACAAAGTACACCCTTGTGGCTTCCATGGCAACAGCCAGGAGCAACTTATTCCATTAACCTGATTAAATGATCATCATTAAAGTGAACACTTCGTATAAAAGAAGGAGTATTTGGCTCTTAGCTTATATGGAGAATATAAATGTGTGCTACTACAATGCCGAGGTGAAAAGACATCAGCAACCACTTTAGAGAAGCAATTGTTGAAATGAAAAATTAGTCACAAGTGGAAAACATTTAACACAGCCTGAAATCTTCCCAAGGGGTGGACAAATTAAAAAAAATTAAAGATCAAGCAGCGCAGACCCAAGAGCTCTAAATCGACGTCTGCGTTAGCATGCTACATGTTAGAGTTCATGACAGGATAATTAGAAAAAGACGAGGGAACGTTCGGAAGGGTTAAGGAGAAAGCCTCTTTGCTCAAGAAAGAAGGCCGCGTTCTTTCAAAGTCATATTTTCACCGTGTTATTCAATAATTTATAAATGTCATAGTTTGTTACTCAATATTTAATTGGCAACTAAAGATTTAGTTTACAAACGAAATATTTAGCTTTAAATTATACATTTAGACAGCTAACTAAGTATTTGGTTTGAAGCTAAATATTTAGCTTGTGAGCTAAATGTTTAGTTTGAAGCTAAATATTTAGTTTACAAACTAAATATGTCACTCCAAACTATAAATTTAGCTAGCAAACGTTTATTTATTTAGCTTTACACGAAATATTTAGTAAGCTAATGAAATATTTAGTTAGCAGGCTAAATATTTACCTAGATAACTAAATATTTAATTAGGAAGATAAATATTTAGCTTCAAACTAAATATTTAGCAAGCTAACTAAATATTTAAATGGCAAGCTAAATATTTAGTTGGTACATTAAATATTTAGTTTGAAGCTAAATATTTAGCTTTCTAATTAGGAAGCTAAATATTTAGCTCCAAACTAAATATTTAGTTAGCAAGCTAAATGTTTAGTTTAAAGCTAAATATTTCACAGTAAGCTAAATGGTTTGAAGATAAATATTTAGCTTCCAACTTAATATTTAGTTTGTATACAACAGTTTTAGCTTGCTAACTAAATAATTAGTTTAAACCTGTGATATATATAAATTAATTAATAACATGGTGAAAATATGACTGAAAAATGAACCCCATTTTTTTTCCTCTTATGACAGGCTGAATAATCCAAATTGTTGCTGTTCATTTTTGACTGTGTAACTTCACAAACGGCACCCCGTTTACACGTCCCACCAACTGTCAAGCACGGAGGTGGACGTCAGCTGGTAGGGGCTTGTTTTCCAGCCACAGTACTTGATTAGCTCAAAGTCAACGAGTCAAACTTGAACTCATCTGTATCTACAGAGCCACATTTGAGGTCATTTCACTGACAAACTGGGTCATCAACAGCTTAATGATCCCAAAAACAGCAGCAAATCTATTGCAGAATGGCTGAAAATGGAAAGAATTGAGATGTCACACTGACCCAGTCTTAACCTGCTTTAAAGGCTGTGCAGAAACAAATATCTGAAGAAAAAGTTGACCAATATTCCTCCACTGTGATGTGAGAGACCGATAGTCAGACTGAAAACGACTACTAGGAGGTAAAAAGCAGCTTTACAATCCTGGGGTGTACTTAGTTTCTGCTGAATGATAAATGACAACAGGGAATGTCTTGTGTATCTTCATTCAGATCATTTTAGAACCTGATAAAGATTTTTTATCATGGTCTGAAACATAAAACTATATTTAAAGAGGATGTACTTCACAGTTAATATGATGTCTGGATGTTTTCACTCTTCAACAACTGGCTCAGGGGTCAAAGGTCAGTAAGTGCACCATATTCAGCTATGAATTTAAAATTTAGCAGTCAATTTATGTCTTGTACTGTTAAATATAACATTCACTTCGTCATTATGAGGATTAGGTAAATGTTATGCAGTAGCAGCTGAAGTTACACACGTGCTGCTACTTTTAGACTTTCTCATGTGTTCGGTCAAAATATTACTGCTTAATAAGATTATGTGAGCTGCAAACAAATTTATTTTGATTTTCAGCTGAATTACAATTATGAACTGGAAAAATCTCCAGACCTGAGTGGCGATAAATTGAACAAAAAAAATTGTTTTGTTTTATTTATTTTTTTTGTTCATAAATAAAAAACAAGATATTTAATGCTTAATTAATATTCAACTGAGAGAAAAGTCGGCTAAAAGCAGAGGTCTTTTGTCTCTGGGCTTCACCAGCACTGGACTTTCTTCTACCTCCATTGCCACCTATGGAACAAGCAGAGACATAACAGCAAAAACTCCAGTCTGAGCATCCCGTAAACACAGACAGACACTTAATGTAGGATCAGACAAGCAAAAACAAATTGACTATGTTCATTCAAGGAGTTATTTCTTGATATACAGAAGTTTACTACTTTTAAAACATTTTTCTTTCAGTGTTTTTTTTTCACTTGGTGCATCAAAACGAGAATACTCAGAATTAAATACGACAATAAAAAATATGGGAAAAAGGGATTTTAGAATAAAAAATGTTTATATTACATTATTTCTTATTTAATTTTCTGTAGATTGCATCGGTAACTAAACAGCAAAGCCAGATATTTTGGGATTATGTTGAGTAATAAAACTAGATTTAGGTGAAGTCAATGAACTGGGTCTTATGTTGGTCACAAATCTGAGAAAAAAATCCCTCAAAGTTTCCTTCAGAACAACAGTTAACTTAAATAAGTTCTGAGTTTGTCAGGCAAAAAGATTTTTTTCAAAACAATTATAAAACTAGATATACACAAAAGATAACAAGTGCTAATACTCTTTTTTTCATAGGGAATAACTATCATCTTTCATAATAAGTGTCAAAGTTCAAAGTTTGTGCTTGGAATTAAAGGTGTACTTCTGATTAAATGTGTACTTTTGCTCAAAATGGGGTTCTGTTCGATAGTTATTAGCAGTCAATATCTCACCTGCAGTAGATAACGCTGAGACTGGCTTTAGTTTGATAAAACAGAGATCTGTTTTCAGTTCAGTGTGGTCAAGCACAACTGTAACCTGCTAATATCACCGGTAAGATCACATGATCTAGCAGCTGGCGTCTTTGTTCAAATCAATGGATGTGAGACTTAAAGTAGCAGGAGCATCAACTACAAAATGTATTTTTAAAGGGCTCTAAAGGCTAAAATCATGTTAAATAAGGCAAAGACTCCAGAATTTTATTTGTCATTCATTCAATTTCCAATTTTTGGTCATATGAACTATGGCTGAGTTTCCTGAGCGTATATAGGATATTTTTTAAGCAAGACAAACTATCATCAATCATGACCAAAAATAAGTACACCCTTTTTCTGATATGGCTTTGCAAATCCTGATTTTAAAAAAAAGTAATTAACAGCAATAACTTGACATTAACTTTATCAGTCTCTCACATTGTTCTGGGAAGATTTTGACTCTTGGTCTCACATTTGACTCCAAAATAATCACTGCATGGTCCCCAGGTACTGTGGCTGCAAAAGTAGGCCCAAATCATCACTCCTCTACCACCATGCTAGACGGTTAGTTTGAAGTGTTTGTGCTGATACATCATGCTTGGCTTTTCCAAACATGGTGCTGCATTTTCCCCTTGTTAATAATCTTTTCCTAAGGTCATTGCTGGTGTCTTCCCACCCTGGCATTGTGTTAACACACACTTGTATGATGCAGACCAGCATAATGCACAATTCTGCTTTTATAGAGCTGTTCACACTGATGATACGTTAATTAAATGCACCTAATTGTTCAAAGGTTTTCAAAATAACACATGGATAACCTTCTGACTAGATTTTAGCATAAAAACTCATCTTCCTTTCAGCAAATAAAGACGCCTAGGAAGCTAACTACAGCAGGTAAGATATTTACAGCTCATACCAGCTCCATAGTATGGAGCCCCCTAGGGGACATGGGGGGAAACTTTTTCTTTTGAGTTATCTCACAATAAATATTGTATTCCCTCACAATAAATTAGCAAATACACCCTGGTCGCTTTTGTATCCAGTCACAGTGATAACAAATGTCAATTTAGAATTGTACACATGTACACCTTTCAAGAGCCTTAGTGAAAACATGTTTATACGTCCTTAACTCTTTGGTGCAGAAAACTGGTTGAAAATCGTTCTATCAACTGTGTGTTCATGTTTGTTAGTGTAATGTCTTTCAGTGGAGATAGGACTGCACACGAAAATGGCACTTTTATTCAGACTACCAACACGAAAAAGACACAATCAAAACTGTCAGATGACTTTATGACCCCATGGAAATAATTCAAAAACAGTCCAAATAGTTTGGATGTATTTTTGCTTTCTTTCCTTCCTTCTTACAGAAAGTTTCTGCTTACGTCTTAGAAGAGACGGAAAGCCCATATTTGACCTGTTTTGCTTTTGCATTTTGCACATAAGTTTGTGGTGCATTTATCCAAAAGAAAAAAAATATAAAACTTCAGATATCTCACAAACGAGACATTAACGTACATGGAAAAACCTTATATTGTAGCAGAAAGACTTTCAGTATTCAAAATGCCACACGAACCGCATGAAATGCAATCCTTTTGCGAGGTAACGCGAAAGAAAAGATTCCCCCATTTCCCGCAGGAGGCTCCGTACAATAGAACTCAACTTTAATATGCTCTGGTTTAGTTGTTTTTAATTCTGAAAAGTTTTTCTTCTCTCAGTTCCAAACTTTATCTGCAGCATTTTTTGACAAAACACATTCATGATCAATCTTTTAACCTGATTATGAATTGACTATTATTATCTAAACCATTAAAAACGACCTTAATAAAAGATTTACAAGCAACCACAAGTTGACAGCCGGTCACTTTGGATTCGTCATTGCATATCAACTGATATCTCTCTTTCACTTTGCAGATAACGTTATGGGCGACATGAGTCCTCAGCCTGTTCAGGGAGGAGGCGGCGCTCTCTGCACCCAGCCTGTCAGCTGTGTGGCCAAAACATGGACGGATCAAGCCAAGCGCACAGCTTTATGGTGCACCATATCTGCATGTGACACGTGAACATTATGCAGCAGTACGACTCATGTTCTCCAATCTGGCCTGCAGAGGTTAATTCTGCAATGTGCCGCATGAGACAGCAAACAGGTGCATCTCAGTAAATTGGAATATTATCAAAAAGCAAAGTAATTATCCATAAAGTGAGTTATTTAAAGTATATCTTTTTTTTTAAATTATGGCTGACAGCTAATAAGAAATGTCAGTTTTTCAGAAAATGTGAATATTACAGTTTTAACACAGGATTACTGGCTTTCTAAAGAAATATAGCAACGTCTTCTACGGTAAAATACTCGGTTGGGGCTCCTTTTGCCTTAATTACTGCATCAGTTCTGCTTGGTGTGGAAGCGATCAGGTGCGGCTCTGCTGAGGCGTTAAGGAAGCCCAGGCTGCTTTAACAGTGATTCTGCATTGCTGGCGCAGTTGTCTCTTATTATTTTAGTAATCGATTAATTTAAAAAATTGGCACATTCTGCAGATTTTTTATTTAACCACTTAATTCTTTTTTGATACAATATTCAAAATACATTAAAAGATGCAAATAAACAGTTCAATTCTTTTTTTAAAATCAGAAAATAAGCATTTTATTGCCTGAAATGCAATAACATAACATTCCTTTAGTGAATGCTTGATCATTTGTAGCAAAGGACGCGTCTGCAGCTAAGACATCGAACATCAACATGTGAAAAGCTCAGCTCTCTCTGCTCAACTTAACATTAATGCAGTGCAGGACTGATCTGGTGATGATTTTTTGATTAACCAATTAATAACTAGAGAGCAAAAGGTGCTTAATAGGTGATTGTTTCTTATTTTTTACAGAATTTAAACCAGGTGAAGCTAAAACTGCCACTTGAGTTCTGGGTAGAACATATTTACAGATAAAGGCTTTTTTTTTTTTTTTTTTTATCTTAAATGCAGTGTGTATATTTTTTGTACAGTTTTGGCTTAATTACTACTCTGAGTGTGTCGTTCTTTTCGCAAAGGGCCTTTTTTTGAGTGCATACTCCAGTTAATGATTAATCAGTTACTAAATCAGTTGGTGATTATTTCAATATTAGATTAATCTCGATTAATCATTTCAGCCCTAGCCTCTTCTTCTTCCTAAACTCTCTTTAAAGTTTAGGTCAGACCATTTCCTTTGCCTAGCACGGTGACAATATGGTTGCACCGTGTGACTCTCCCTCATATTCTTGAATGGGCTTGCTTCACAATCTTCTCAAGAATGCAGCTATTGCTTTTGCTACAACGCTTTTTCCTTCCACTTAACTTTCCATTAATAATTTTGGATACAGCCAGCTTCTTTAGTCGTGACCTTGCGGCTCACTTTTTGTCTGTTGGGTGTCAGTGACTGTCTGCAGGACAACAGTCCAGTCAGCTGTTCTCCGCATGACTGTGTAGATCATAACATGTCCATCAGACAACATTATTGGGTTCTCATCTGCTTTAAGCCATAATCATCAAACTTGACAGCAATGAACACTTGAAATACATTCCTATGCATGTATCAATCTATATTATATTTAAATTTCACTTTTTAAAATGTATTAATAAAACTGAATTACATATTTGATTAGTCTCCACCCAAACTTCTGGGGTTTCACACCCAAAAGTTGCCTTCAGACAAATAAAACAAGGATGGAGATGTCACTTCAGGATTTTTATAAAACCCAAAGTGTGACCCTGTGTTTTGACCCACATTTAGTTCTTTTTTTTTTTTGTGATCCTAAAAAGATCCAGGATCATTTTAATTTTTTCTGTTCTAGTTCTTAGAAGAAAATCAGAATTCACGTCCTCCATCTGAGGCTACTTCCAAAGCAACAACAAGGCTGTTCATGTTTTACCAGTTACACGTTAACATTTTCTGACCAAAACCGACCTTAATCCAGACATATAAAAAGCCATAAATAATTCATTTTACCATTTAGATTTTCACCCTTGTTACCAGGAGACTAATTCTTGAATTGTGCCTGCTTTATGAGGGTTCATTCTTCCTCTCGCTGACCACCTGCAGCTGTTTTATTTAAGATGAATTAGCTCTGCATGAAGACAAAAACAAACACTTACTTCTTGCCACTCATCTCCTCAGTTCTGATTGATCTCCTGTCTGAATGTCCTGCAGAGTAGATCGCTGGAGCTGATATTTGACCTGAAAAAGCAACGCAGAGAGGTGGGGGCAGGGTTAGAAAGAGAACCCACCCTTTTTTAGCTTTTACATGCAGATAACACACCCATGCTTTACAACTTGACTGCAGTGATCAACACCTTAGTGGAGGAGATGCTGACACTCTGCGTTCTGCAGAAATTAGATTAAAAACACAGTCCGGCTGCGCGTTTTACGCATCAGTCTGTTTAAAACTGTGCCACTGAAATTTCTCCACTGCAACACAACAGAGTTTAAAAGGATAGAAAGTGACCTTAGATGCGTCTGTCTGAGCGCAGAAAGCACCTGCCTGTTTGGCAGCTTGTGAGAAAAATGAACGGAAACTCACGGCCTCAGCAACTTTGTCCAAACTTATCAGCCCCCAATGTGCGCTCTCTGAGGAAAAACCCGCTGCCTGGCTCTGATTTACAGCTTTCTGGTGGTATGAAACAGAAGAAGCCTAATTCCTTAACTCCGTGAAGTCTGTCTGAGTCATTGCGCTGCGACAGTCAGCGCTGCGCGTCCTGAAGCGGCCGCCGCCTCCTCCTCTATCAGCCGGACCATCCTTCTGTCTGCGCCACTCCTCCGGGGGGGAGGGAAGAGGAGGTCGGACTGCTCCATGCACTGCGCCCTCACCACTTCCTCAGGGTTAATGTTTGCACTCTCACACATTAAGTCCAAAAGCAATCCAGAAAACTTGGTGAAATACTTAGAAAAGAAAGAAAGGACATGACAGGATTGTTTCTGCAGCATATCACTTCCAATAAAACAATGCATTCGTGATTCTATTTTTGTTCATCCAGTGTCATAAAAAATAATGTAAATGTCTAAAACCTCATACTTGCTGACTGAAATGTTCCGTAATCCTGGCTTGCAGGAGGTTCCGATCAGATGCGTTACTTTGGACGTACAGCGCCATCTGCTGGGAGAAACATTAAGCCATTAAATGTTTTTTAATTAAAAAAAAAAGATGTCACGACAAGAAATATTATTTTTGCAAAGAGACTTGTGATTCTCATTTCTCTTAAAGAGCTGTTTAAAAGGTTGCCTGTTGTTTTCTATTTATTTGATTTTGGAGAATCCAACCTGGGGTAACTGTGTGTGGGGGAGGGGAAGGCAAAGAACAGGATCAGAATCATTTAAACTTAAACCTTCATCCAGTTTAAATTATTTTGAAACCACTGATTATAATTTCATTTGGTAAGTGTGGATTAGATTTTAAAATCTGATCATTTTTAATTATTATTTTTAAATTATTTATTGGCTTAGAGGGTCATCCCACAATATGGAGGGGGATAATTTCTGCCACTTGTATCCAGGATCTCGTTCTTTTGGTCATGCTTCATATCTTATGCCTAAATGCTTCTTTAAAAAAATAAATAAATAAAAATAAAAATAAAAAAATAATACAATTACTAAATAACAATCAGAAAATAACTGCCATGTAGAAAAGGGGAGAAAAAGGATCTTAACCCACATGTGTTAAACAATCCCATTTTAGTTGTGACACCACTTGGCTATGTTCTGTGTTTTGTCTTTGTCTTAAGAGTATCCATTTCAATTTGTATTTCTTCTTATTCTTTTGTACTTTTTTGTTGTTGTGGTTGTTTGTTCTCTTTGCTTATCTAATTGGTTATTTTCTTGATCAATACCTCTGTGTGCTCCTCAGTAATGTTTGTTTTGTATCCACTAATTGCTGAATTAAAAATAAATAAATGAATGAATGAATGAATGAATGAATGCTCCTTATTAAGTTAAGTCAAGTTTATTTGTATGGCACATTTCAGCAGCAAGGCAGTTCAGTGCTTCATATCATAAAAACATCAATCAAGTATACAGCAATATCTCCAAAAACATCAAACTCATCAAGCAAAATCATCAAAGTTATCTAGCTAATACACATGAAAATCATCAAAATCATTGGGAAAATATCAATGCATCAAAATCATAGGGCTCATCAAGCAAACATCATCAGATCCGATCAGCACCCACGCTGCCGCAGACAAGACCCCACTCCATCTATCTACCTCCACCTCCATCCTACCTTCACTCATTAGCAAGACCACAACATACCTGAACTCTTCTGCTTGAGACTGATCCCCAGCCTGGAGGAAGAAGTCCTACTTTTTTCCTGTTGAGAACCACAGACTCACACTTACAGGAGTTGACCAACAGAACACATCGTCTGCAAAATTCAAAGATAAGACCCCGGGGTTTCAAAAACACACAGCCCCACTCTTCAACTCCGAACACCAAGAACAGATTTGGAGACCAGGAGCGGTGCTCTGATGGATGCAGATGCATCTCTTGCGTTGGCTGAACAAGAACCAGACAACCTTAAAGTCAATCGGCTGCCCCCTGTTGCTGTAAACCCCCCGCAAACCTCATTCACACAGATACAGAAAACGTAGAAAACTCGATTTCTGCATTTTCTCTGGCATTTCATTAACATGACTTCCAGCCATAAGAACAGTCTGACAGAGGAATAGCTTGGTTTTAAAACCAATTGTCACACCTTGATTTTGTAAACTGGACCATGTCTCTAACAGTATTGAGTCTTTGAAACCTCTGTAATTTGCTCTGACAGGCTGAATATCAACTTCTGGAACAATCCTGATTGATGGTGACATTTTCTAGTCTTAATAGAGCACTGCAAAAGCACAAAATCTTAAGTATTTGTGGTCTAGTTTCTACTGCAAATATTGCTGAAAATAACGAGTTATAAGTGAAATAATCTGAAAATAATACTTTTCCAATGTTATAAGTTAAAACGTCTTGTTCCACTGGCAGATTACTTCACTTATAACCAGAACTTTTTAATCAATAATAAAGAATTATTGACCTAAAACAAGCTGCTATATTGTGTTGAAAAGTTACTTGTAAGTTAGTTTTGTCTTATTTCAAGTGTACTAAGATATCTGCACTAGAAACTAGACCAAAAAAACTTGGTAAGATATTGTATTTTTGCAGTGAGGTGTGGAGCGGATCAGTGTTTGTTGGCGTCTGATTCTCCACCTACTTATTGATAATTGAGCGCAGGTTCTCAATTTGGTTAAGATCTGGGGAGTCTTCTCTTCACAGGTTCAAAATGGAACTGAGATTTGGGTCAGATTTTCACTTTTCCCAGGCGATGCGGTGCTCATGGAGAAAGCTACAGAAATCAACACTAGATTGTTCCTGAACTGTTGAAGGTTGACCTTAAAGGATGTTGTAATGGCACTTTGTTAATCAAGTAGCATTGATTAATTTGCATCCATGGCCATTTTGCTGCAACCCATTGTTGGATGTACACTTCTGTTTGCTGGTAGCTTCTGACAACACATCTGTTCTTCTTTTATAGCAATCAGGCGTGTAATTATATTAATCGAGGCATTTTAGATGGACTATTTTTGATGTCATAAAACTAACGCTAATGCTGCCTTCCAGTTATACTCGAAACTGGGAAATTTCCCAGTCTAAAAAATCAAATGGAACGCCCTCCGAAGTCGGATTTCCCACTGGGAAACTGGGAGCTACTCACTACTCCAGTTACGATTTGTAAGACGGACTTCCTGTTTCAATATGGCCGCTCCTCGCATCAGCAGTAGTAAGATGTGGTGCAAACATTTTACAAGAGTCGTGTAAAAGTGCACCTTAAACCAGTGTTACATGTAGTGCCTGCAGCTCAAAGCTGAACAAATTAAAAGTGGTGTTTGCTTATGAAAAGTAAACCTTAAAATTATGTTTTAAGAGGAACGGTAAATAATGTCTATGGGCATCGCCATGTTGAAATTGCGACTTCTTAACTGGAATGCCGTTACCTCGGGTCTGACGTCATCCAGTTCCGCGTTCCCACTTCGCAGGTAACTGGAGCACACCATAAATCTACAGGACAATTAAAAAAAACAAAACAAACAAACAAAAAAAAACCCAGTGTATTAACGCATAACTCAAAATTATCTGTGGAAAAAGCACCTATTTCAGAGGGTTTTTTTTCACACAGCACATCTAAAATATTCCAAGGAAAACGCAGCTTGGGAAGTTGAAATACCTAGCTAGCTAGCAACCAATGCTACGTCACACTCTATTAGCTGGTGTTTGTAAAGTAGCCAATCCAGGATCCCTGTTTGTTTTCCTTTGCGCTGATTGGCTGTTCCCCCAAGAGCAGAAATACCCTTCGATGTTAGCATGTGCGATAACACTAAGATGTTTTCCACTGTGCATTATGCATATTAAGGTATATTTGGTGTTTGAACTATTAAAATAGGCAGTTATAAGCATTTTTAATTGGAGATTTTAGATATTTGCGGGTGGCTGTGGTCCCTAATCACTGTAAAGCCATCTAATGAATATTTAAATGAAATCAGCTCTGGTTTACAAGAATAAAATGGTCTAGCAGTTGTTTGAGTCATTTCAACAGCTCTGTATGTCTGTTGATCAGTGTGGGTCATTTCAGAGCGTGCTCCTTTGCTGACCTTCATATATTTTTGGCACCAGACCACTTTTATTGGCATTGCATGACACAAGTCTTTCCATTCTTGGTGGTCTAAGCATAACTGCAATGATTCACTGGGGAAGTCTTTCAGTATACGCTGCCTTACAACCAAAAATAAGCTGCTACAAGAATCCCTGCACCTGTTGCCTCGGTGCCAGCTGGGTCTATGGCTTCAATATAGATAAATCAATTTAAAAAAAAAAAAAAAATCTTTATACTCTAACTTTACCTTTAATTAGCCACAGAATGGTTGAAATTTCGTGTTAGGAGTTTCGAGAGTTAAATGGGTTTATATCTTTTGTTTGGTGCAAACATTCCCGTAGTCCTGATGGACCATGGTTGGTTGAATAATACAATAAATGAGGCGTAAATATCAAAACATTGAGCTTAAAGAGACTCGGAAGCTCCTGATGGCTGCAAACAGGTTCAAGAGCTTTCGTTCTGCACTACATATTAAGCTTACAGTTTTTATATTACAGTTCCCATGATAACAGGAATATTGACCAACAAGTTTTATGTGTATTGATGTTTTAAATGATGGCACTTGACAAAATGTAATGTTTGTTACTTCACAACCGGTGACTGGTGTTTTTATGTTTTCATGATGTAAAGCACTTTGAACTGCCTTGCTGCTGAAATGTGCTTTACAAATAAACTTGACTTGACTTTTCTTTGTCACATGATTGTTTTCTGATCCTCAAACTAATAAGATCCCACAGAAATAACCACAGTAAAAACAAAAACAAATTTTTCAAATAATTATTCAATGTATTTCTTTATCCATGTATTGTCTATGCTCAATCATCCTTGCAGGGTCCCCACTGTGGAGCAGCAGGGGGGTTGGGTTGCTGGTGCCCATCCCCAGCGATCATCACAGGGCAACAAAGAGACATGCAGAGAGAAAAAAGCCATGCACACACGAACTCTCTCTAACGGTGGAGTATTGGGCCAGACTGAGAGAAATTACATAATATTATGAGAAAAAAAGCCATAATATTATGGCAATAAAATCCTAATATTAGTTGTATCAAGATGCAATATTACCAGAAAGAAGTCATAAAATTACAAGAAAAAGACATTTTAATGCACTGCAAAAACACAAAATCTTACCAAGTATTTCTAGTCTAGTTTCTACTACAAATATCTTGAATACAGTTGAAATAAGACAAAACTAACTTACAGGTAACTTTTCAACACGACATAGGAGCTTGTTTTAAGTCAATAATTCCTTAATACTGATGAAAAAGTTATAGTTATAAGTGAAATATTCCACAAGTGGATCAAGATATTTTAACTTATATGAGGAAAATATCTTGTCCCACTGGCAGATTATTTCACTCATAACTTTTTCATCAATATTAAGGAAATATTGACTTAAAACAAGCTCCTTTATCTGCTGAAAAGTTACTTGTAAGTTAGTTTTGTCTTATTTCAAGTGTATTCAAGATATTTGCACTAGAAACTAGACCAGAAATACTTGGTACGATTGTGTATTTTGCAGTGTGAGAGCAAAGCGCTGATAGCGTTATCAAGATGTGATGTGACCACCTCGTCAAGTCGTTTGCGCCATCGTTTCAAATTGCCACGTGGGCCAGACTTTAGAAAGAGTTACAGGGGCAGAAGCCCAGGGCCCCAAAGATTTTTCTTTCCTTTTTTTTAATGAAACATTGTACTTTACATTAAACTCATAGACCTACATCAAGTGAGTTGTATTAATATTTTTGAATTCTTATGAAGTTAAACGATACTCAAGTATTTTAAAATTTTTGGGAAACAATATGGAGCTACTGGCCAGGGGACGTATTAAATCTACCATGAATCACTTCATACCTGCTGATGAATAGGACTACCTATGGATAGGGGACCAAACCTGGCTCCAGCCCAGGGGCCCACATCCTTCTAAATCCAGCCCTGACTGCTACTAATAATAATTTTGTGTTAAAAGATTAAGTATGTCCTTATTTGTAAAACTGAAACCAGACTCATACCTTCACAAGATGCTCAACATTCCTCATTTTGTTTTTTATTATTGTTCATGTAGGAGCTATGATAAAATTACTACTTTATTCTCCTAATATTACGACTTTATTCTTGTAGTATTTCAACTTTATTCTTATATTATTTTGACTTTATTCTCGTATAATTATGATTCTATCCTCGTAATGAAAAAAAGACATTTTTAGCCTGGCCCTACTACTCCATTGTACTCTCCTTAGGACAGCTTAGTTGCCTAACCTGCATATTGTTGGATTGTGGGAGGAACATTTGTAGGCTGCATTCTTTATTTACATGAAATTCACCTATTTTAAAACTATTTTAAAATTGTTTTCCAAGAGCAGATCTAAAATATTCAAAAGAAAATGCAGCTTGGGAAGCTGAAATACCTAGGCACAATGCTACCTGGCTGGCATTTGCAAAGCAACCAATCCATTAGTGCCATTCATTTCTCTTGGCGCTGATTGGCTATAGTCTCAAGAACGGAGATGGTTTAGAGCTACCTTTGATTAGTAGTAAGTAGAACATATACTATATTTGCTTGATGATCCTTATAATTTTGATGCATTGATATTTGCTCAATGATTTTGATGATTTTCATATGTATTTGCTTGATGATTTTGATGATTTGCTGTATACTTGATTGATGTTTTTATGATGTGAAGTACTTTGAACTGCCTTGCTGCTGAAATGTGCCATACAAATAAACTTGATTTGACTTAATCAGTGAGGCTAACTGGAGAAAAAGGCTTCAATTTGCAAGACAGCACAAAGATTGGACTCTGGAGCGATGGAAGGAGGTCATGTGAGTCCAGATTTACCCTCTTCCAGAGTGATGGGTGCATCAGGATAAGAAGAGAGGCAGATGAAGTGATGACGAGTGTCTACTGTAGCAGCCTGTGGAGGCAGCGCAATGATCTGGGGTTGCTGCATGGATTCATCAAGCTCAGATTGTGAAGGAGCGGTTCAGGGAGAAGTAGATGTCATTTTCACCACAGAGTTCAGACCTTAACCCTATTGAGAATCTTTAAGATGTTCTGGAGAAGACTTTGCTCAGTAGTCAGACTCTCCCATCTTCAGTGCAAGATCCTGGTGATAAATTAATGCAACACTGGAGGGAAATAAATCTGGTGACATTGGAGAAGCTCATCAAAACGATGCCACAGTGAATTCTGCCGTAATCAAAGCTACAGGCGATCCAACAAAATATCAGAGTTTGTGACCTTTGTTTTTGGTGGCTCTTTTTTTAGGCAGCCATATTGGATTTTGCAATGGAGGTTAATATGGAACATTTAACTTCCCTATAGGTTGAATTACGACTCCTACTAACTTTTTTTTTCTTCTGTTTCAACTTCAAACTTGGAAAACCTTTGAGTAAAGGAATAAATAATTAAACAAGACCATTCACTTTTCTTTTTTGTTTTTCCTGGTTTGTATGACTTAACGCGACAAACTTAAGTAGTACAAATCTGGGAAGCTGTTTTTAAAAATGCCTGTAGAGTTAGTGGTAGTTGAAAAACTATTATTCAGAGGTGGTGCTTTGAAAACTCCTGGTCTGCAACATCAATTATTGAGTAAACAATGGTTCTTCACAAAAACTCCTACAAATTTCAGCTACTTCAAACATTTTTTTTGTGTTAATGTTATTTTTTTCTTGAAATGCTTAATGTATCATTTCCAACCGATCATCATCCCTGATAATTTTTTACAAGTTGGAAAAACAAAATTTTTCTAAAGCTGATTTTTGAATTTTTTTTAGCACATTTTAATAAAACAAATCCATGTGTAGAATAAATACATTAATAGACTTTGTGATTTTTATGCTTTTAAGGCTATTTTGGTGAAGCGTTTCAACCAAGTCACATGCGATGCAACTATTTCTGTTTGTTGAAACTTTTTTCATTCTCCGCTGCGACTGTTCAGGTGAAGCCTTCGAAGTTGCATGTTTCAGTGAATCGAATTACTACAAAATTCATTGGACGGCAGGTTTTCCCGGAACATGTCACACAGATCCTGGTTTGGTGTTTTCACTGTGGCAACACTTGCATTTTTCCGCATGTTAAAATTTGTTCTCAAAACAGTGTTTATGTTTTCATTCACAACACAAAATATTGTCAAGGCTAACAGCGGCGCAGCAGATCTCAGGTGATGTGATGAGAGAGAACATCTTCCCACATTTTGGGAGTGTAGAAAGCAAAACAGATGCAGTGCTGTGAGCATGTCAGCGATTTGATATTTCTCTGCAAGTTTAATATGATGGAAAAAAGATCACATGGGGGCCGGGGGGGACCGGTGCACCTGCGTCTCTCTTCTCAATCCCTTCTTTATTTCACATTGCCTCTCAAAACCATGAATTCAGAGTTCAAACACTGGATTTAGGGTCTCTTTAAAGGAGGTTTTTACATCAGGATATTGATGCTTTGAAGCTTAAAAGTAGAGATGCTGCTTCTTTTTTATCTCTCATCTTTCCACAGAAGTGTTACTTTTGTCCAGCTGCTGTTTTGAAGTCAGATTCTTCCAGGAAAAGCAAATCCTCCCTGTTGTCTTCAAAACACAATGTGATGTTGGAAAAGGGTCTAAATATTTACTGGAATAATGTAATAAATGCTTGGAAACATAGCTTCTTTTCATTCAGGTGTGCAGACATTTGTTTCAATACAACCTTCTTAAAGGGGCAGTATTATGTAAAATTGACTTTTTTGAGCTTTACATCATATTATAATGTTATTCCCTCATCAAAAACATACCTGGAGTGTTGCTTAGATTCTTTCATGCATGTTTGAGAAATCCTTAAATTTCCTATGGCAACCATTCAGCTGTGCAAAACACCTGGATGGAACTAGTGCCGCCTTCAAGACGCAGCTCCTCCTCAGAGCTACAGTTTCTAAGCCCCCACCTTACAGAGCACCCCTCCCCTACAACTCCCCCACTCAGCTCCTGCAGACTATCCAGCAGCAATTAGCAAACACCTGGTGGAACTGCGCATCTGCTGAGCTCATTATATGAGCTATAGCAGTGAAATGCTGGTAAAAATGTTGTTAAAAGGTAGACAGAGGAGTGCTGGTATGGTGACTTCCTGAAAGCGGAGTTTCAGAAAGAGCAGGAGTTCTTAAAGAGACAGAGGCCCAATTAAGTCATTAAGTTACAAAGTCAAATTTCTTTTGAGTCTTGTTTGATATATACAGCATTTTTGTAACAACTAAAGGTAACAAAGTTACTTGATTGTGCTATAAAATGGCACTATGGGCCTGGAAAATACATAATACTGCCCTATTTAAGGTCTGCCATTATAGCTTTTTATTAGGTTGAAATCTGGACTTTGACTGGGCCATTGCAACAACTTTCATCATTTCCCTTTGTAGTACCCCCAACTACTCAGATTTTCTGTGGAATGTGATTATAAATAATTTGCGGAAGATTTGCCTATGCTCTCATTGTCTTTTTGTATTTGAACACTTGGGAAGCTGAACTATCTTGGTGCAATGCTACTTGACACGCTATTGGCTGACATTTGCAAAGCAGCCAATCAATCTTTCATTTTCCTTGGTGCTGATTGTCTGTGCTTCCCAAATAAGGAAGACTGTAGATGTTAGCTTCTGTGGTAGTGTTAAGATGGTTTCCACTGTGCATATTCATGCAAATTAAGGTATATTTGGTGTTTGAACTATTAAAATAGACAGTTTTAAGCATTTTTAGAGGGAGTCTCAAGTATTCACAGATTTTAGCTATTCACGGGCGGCTGTGGTCTCTACCCCCACAGATACAGTAACAGTAATTCTGTTTCAGACTTGCTGCTGTATCATTGTCCTGTTGATGACCCAGTCTGATTTGTTTCTAGATTAGAATACTTTGGTTTTCAGAGGAGCTCACAGTAGGAGTGGGCATTTATCGCATTGTTTATCATTTACCGTGATAAATATCTTATCATGATAAGATTCTGATTTATCAATGTTGTGATAAATTCAAATTAATGATGTTTAAAACCCTCTAAAACTGTTCGAATTGTCAGGACTGTTATGTTTACTATTTTCTCCACTGTTCAACGAGAGCATCAATAAATATCAATAAATTTGAAAATATAATTAAATGCCGTTACCGCGTGCAATTTAATGATACAAATCACACTTCTTTATGTGACTGGTGTCCTAAAACAGTATTGCAAATAGGTATGTTTTTCAAGAGCAGTATTTGTATTTGTGGGGCTATGATATTCCTTCTTTTTTAGGTCACTAAAAAAGAAGGAATAAATAGTTCTTATTGTCACTGTTATCATTATCACAATAGTAAAACAACTAGTGACAAATGTTTTTTTGTTGTTGTTGGAGACCTTCATGGCGACAACGTGACTGCAGCATCTACAACCCTACAACCCTGCTCTGCCATGAGCAAGCAGCGAGTGCTGCCGTGAACCCCTCCCGCTTCCTAAGTACTCCAGTCGGTCTGACACAGTCATCCGTCCTGCAGCAAACTGTCACCAGTAGTCACAGCAGAGGAGACCCGTTACACTCCCTCTCCACATTATAAATAAATTACACATTTGCAAAGCTGAGAGACGCAATCGGTCGATGCCCGCCACGACCACGCTCGCTATTCCAATTCCAGACTCGCCACCGAGTGGGGCAGTGTGATGTAAAGCTGTACCATTGTAAACAATAGGAAAACTGAACTGCAGTAGCCACTTTTAGGAAAAATATTGCAGAACTAAACAAATTTACACGAAAATGTCAAAATTCACTTAGAAACATAAAAATAGAACCCAAAATAATAACCTATTTAGACAGCTTATCAGCAAAAAAAAAGTTCATTTGGGAATTAGTTACACTTTAAACAGTAAGTTTATTCAACACTGAGTTAAAAATCAGTTTCTACTATACAGTATGGTGTGAAAGTGGGTCACATCAGTGATGTATGGTGTATATGATTGAAGAAAATAGGTCAGGAAACAAAAGGCGGAAGGCGGCATACCTGTGGAGGAGGACACAGAGAAGTTCATGTGGAGTCAGGCTTTGATCACCTGAGAGCCTCACCGGGTCCTCGGGTTTTCCACATCAGAGCCGTCAGTGTTGCAAAACAAAGGAAAATTCCCAACCCAACCACAAGCTGACCTGCAGGGGTCCAAACTGTTGGTATGAGGTGTTCATATGCTGTGTTTGGTTTTCTCCAGCATGATGCTGTGCATTGAGGTCCAACATCTCTACTTTTGTAAAATGCATTTGATTAGCAGTAGCCGACTACTAATTATCATCTAAATTCCTAAGGAGGCAGGAAGTGTGTGCTTACTTTTCAACCCAGTGTTTTTCCAGAGGACAGCTTTGTGGAATTAATGACACAGTACGGCCCGTCTTGTGTTATCTAAAAATAGGATGTCACTTTTAATGAAAACAGACACCCATCACCTCCACGTTCAGATGAAATCCAGGAAGGATGAATCAGTTATTTCTTGGAATAATGCAACATCTTTTTCATAAAAAAAAAAACAAAAATATAATTTCAGATATTATTTAATAAACCCTGAGCTAAAAATTAAGCAGCAGGAGGAGAGGATATGCAAGTTTAAATTCATAGTTGAAGAACCAATGTTATAAGGAGTTTGAACAAGATCACTTTTTTAGCACCGTTTCATCCAAATTATCAGCAAAAACTGCATTTTTTACCTAAAAGATGATGGAAAAGAGCTGCTGTCAGGATTACGGTCTGACACACGTTCCCGTATTTGTACGAGCTCTGTGACGGGAAACAGAAAAGCCTCTTCTGAGCCTCCTGATGTAAACCCCAGTGACCCAATGATCCTGTTTAACTCCAAACTGGACAGCCTTCACAAAACATTTACCTTCACATCTTGCACACAGACATGTGGAGCACAGAAACTCCTCTCTGAAACTGCCAACCAGCCGTTGAATATTCATTTATAAATGCAACAAACTTAAAATAAGTTCCGCTTTTATTGTAGTGGCACATTGAAAAATGGCTTTGCTGTTCCACAACAGTCTTAAAACAAAACTGAGGGATACCAGTAGACATAAAGACGGGGTCTTTTTCTTAAAACACAGACGAATCAGAGACATAGGCGGATGACCACTGTAGGAATCCTGATTTGTTGCAGACCAAAAACATGTTTTCAGGAAGGTTAAGCTGTGAAAAATAATGGTGGATCTGTTGTGGTTATCTCCCTCAGGCTCTGCTTGGAGTCATTGATTTAACAATGAATTCTGCATCCAATAAAGAAAACTGAGAGTAAACATAACTTTCCTCTCAATAAAGGTTGGACTTTTCAATGTTTTTAGTGTGAGGTGTCAGAGGAGATCAAGGTCTTCCTTTGTTATAGATGTCTGAACTTACAGTGCAACCGGAAAGTATTCACAATACGGCTGCAGCTAATAATTATTTTAGTCGATTAATCTATTGATTTTTCTTACAATTATTTGATGAATCTGATAAAAAATTGGCACATTCTGAAGATTTTTCATTTATGGCTTTTTTTTAAATACAAAATTAGAAAAAACATAAAAAGATGCAAATACACAAATAATTAAATTCCTTTTTTAAATAAGGAATTAAACATTTCATTGCCTAAAATATAATAGCAGCATTCCTTTCATGAACACTTCATCATTTGTAGCAAAGAATGGATCTGCAGCTAAAAAAATACTTCAAACATCAGGGTGTGAAAAGCTCAGTGCTTTCTGCTTGATTGAACATCAATACAGTGTTGGGCTGATCTGGTGGTTATTTTTGGGGGGATTAACTGATCAATAATTGGATGCAAAAGGTGCTTAATAGATTTTTTAACAATTTGAATTCTTATTTTTTCACTTTGATTCCTTAAATATGGTTTAGGTTTATAAACTAGGATGAAATTTGTGCTTTAGTGTTTTAAGCCTTACATTAACCCAACAGGCTGTCTTATGCCTTCTGCTGCACTTCATCTTCTCCAAAACACACACATACGTTTTGTTCTTACTTTAAAATTCAAGTGTCACGGAGGTTGTGTTTTGTTTTCTGAGTAATAACATCCAATCGATCTGAATTAAAAAACATTTTGGGAGCACACTTTGTTTTAAAAACTAAAAATAAGTTGGACTCATTTTCAGACCTGGATCTAAAAATCAATTGTTTTAACAAGTATATAATATTTATGTGCCCTTTTTGTTTAAAGCTGGAATTAAACACCGGGAGAAAAGAAATTAAATGAATTCTCACAGAATTTACTTCGTTTTACAAGTTCTGTGTCTCCCCCTGCTGTACAGTTTAGGTACTACAGGTTTAGCAAAAGATTAATTTAATAATTAATCTTAATTTTAATGGGATAGAAGAAAAACAATTTTCTTACCCTTTAAATAAGCGGGATACAGATTATTTTACTTACTGATTTACTGCAGCTTCTTTTCACTGTGCATCATTCTTTAACTTTAGTTTTTAAAATAAAAAAATAAAAAAAATGACATCAACAACTCATGGAACACACTATGACTATTATTATTATTATTATTATTATTAATAATAATAATAATAATAATAATAATTATTATTATTATTAATAATAATTATTATTATTATTAATTATTATTATTATTATTATTATTATTATTATTATTATTATTATTAATAATAATAATAATAATAATAATAATAATAATAATAATAATAATAATCAGTTTATTGCCCCATAGTGCCGGTTCGTAACAAAGTTCAACTCAAATGATAATTATGACACACAACAACAAGTGATGTTAGGATGGAGCTGGAGATGAGCAGAAGGACTGGGGCCCAGCCTGCAGCAGTGAAGGTGTTGCCCTGTTCTGCTGGAGTGCAGAAAGGGCTGAGCCAAATTACAAAGCTGTCTGTCCATGTTCCATTCCTCATATGTTCATGTGATATGGATCATGACTGAAACTGATACATTTAAGTGAAATAAGCTTCCTACATAAGGTGGCTTGACTGCCTTAGAAACAGGATGGGATAAGAAGCTCCATCATCTAGGGGGAGCTCAGGGTAGAGAGACTACTCCTCCACATAGAAAAGAGTCAGCTGGTTCAAGCATGTAACCCTGGGAGGAGACCCTGGGCCACTGGAGGAATTATACCCCTTCTGGTCTGGGAACAACTTGTAATCCCCTTGAATTAGATGCAGATTGTCGTCTGGGAGAGTAATGTCTGGCTTTAGCTCTTGGACCTGTTATCCCTGTGACCCGATCCACAATGGATGGATGTTGTATACTGAAGTGTTTGTGTATGAATTGATTCTTTTTAAGTAACTGTGAATTTTATTTATATTATAGTTTTATATCTTTAAAACATTTTTATATTCTATATTATGATTTATATGTTGTGTTGTTTATTTTTGCCAATAAAATCTGCCAATAAAGTTTTGAATTGAACTTCAATTGATTTATACTGTTTTGATATCTTGATTTTACCCATGTTTGTCTTAGTTGTCATTATTAATAATGAAATGAACATATATTTCGTATCTAAAAATAACTCATCAAAACTACTCCGCATAACAGCAGCGTCGTTTTTAAATCCCGTTTAAATTGCCACTCACAATATGGCGGACGTACTGACGTATCGTTTCTTCCATGGGTCGCCTGCCCCGTGTCTCAGTGAGCGGTATGGCGGCACCGATCTTAGGCCCCGCAACCCTCAGACCTTTCCCGGTATACACATGTGCCAAAATATTTGCTCTCACACCCTCAACCTGGAATGAAGTTTAACTCTTGCCTTTCATCCCTTACCCCAACTTTACCCTTAAACACAAACTAGCTTAGAAGACCTTAACCGTTATTTCTTTTTGCGCATGCGCTTACCCGAAAAGACCTCAGAGCGGCGGCCGGCGGGGAGCCCTCACCGAACGGAAAAGCGGAAAGTCTCGCGAAAATTGACAAATTTGACCAAAAATGCCAACACACAGCTGTTTCCGGGTCAAGAGGAGGTTCTGGAGAACAGAACGGAAGGTGGAATGATCGGTGGGGAGATTCTGAGAGCACACCGATTGATAGGGCTATCGATTGTTTAGCTAACCGCGGCGGGTGAATGATTCACTGCAGACAGCTGACAGACAGCCCACCCGCCGGTCACATGAAGAGGATCTGACCGTACGGAGAGGATGGCGGAGCAGGGTCAGCCGACGGGAGATTTACCTCCGCAGGCAGCTTCAGAGGTCTCACAAAGTTCTGGGACAAGCGGTCAGAACTCCTCGGATGAAAACGGACATGTTATTGACAGCCCGGACGACGAGACTCTGTCCCCGACCTCGGTGATTTATTTCAAGGAAGCTTTGAACTCGTCAAACTTGAAGTTTGGGAAGGCTGAACCTGTGTCACCAGCACCGCTTCGACAGTATGACTTCAGGATTGAAAGGATCGACTCAAGGCGAAGAAGTAAGTGCGAAAAAGAGACTTTATTAAAGCTTCAGAGTGGGGCTGTGTAGGTAGCCTGAGCTCCTCTGCTGTAACCAGCTGTGAGCTCACTTCCCTAAACAAACATGACTCAAGAAACGACGCTAATTTTGAAACTGAGTCATGAGGGGGAAAATCATGTCTTTTTTGCTGATATTTACGTACAGTGGATCTCAGAGATGCACGGTTGAAAACTGAGACCAAACATTTTCCACCTTTAATATGACAAATATGTAGGATTCAAATGAAAAGCGAACACATTATTATGGTAGTGTGTTGAATTACCTCTTGATTCAGTTTCAGAGTTAAATCTTCTTTAGTAGGAATCTGTCAGCTTGACAAAACCCCAGGTCCACCCCAGAGCATGATGCTGCCACCATCATGCTTCACAGTGCTATTTCTGATCATAGGCATGTTTTGGGGAGATTTCAGCTAGACCTTGATGCTTTCTTTGCAACCACACTTAGGCCTGTCGCAATAAGCCATTAATCAATTGATCGCATGATAAATTAAAATGAGCTTGATAATTTCCATTCTGACTAATACTTTTTGAAGGGAAATTTTGTTTTAAGATACATTATAATCTATTTTATTTATGGTTTCAGTTGTGTGTGGTTTTTATTCCTGTGTTATTTATTGTTTTAGGTTGTATTTTATTTTGGATATTTAAAATTTCTTTAAAAATGACTAAATAAAGAATATTGAAAAAATAGAAAAAAATACATCATGAAAAAATTACGATAAATAAAAAATATTACTAAATAAATACAGAATATGGGAAAAAATACAGAATAAAAATTTACGATAAATAAAAAAAGTACAAAATAAATACAGAATATGGAAAAAATAGAAAAATACTGAATAAAAAAAATGATGACAAATAAAAAAATACTAGATAAATACAGAATATGGAAAAAATGGAAAAAAATACATAATGAAAAAAAGTGACAATAAATAAAAAAATCTTACTAAATAAATACAGAATATGGAAAAAATAGAAATAATTACAAAAAATGGCGATAAATAAAAAAATGACTAAATAAATACAAATTAAATGTAAAAATTAATTAAATATAGGTAACTAATAAAATAATAAGATTGGATATAAAATGGAAAATTAAATAATAGTGGTAATGTTAAGTGTTCTTTACAAAATTAAAGTTTATTGATCTTTGAGAGGGTGAATTTGCATTATTATGCCATTATAAATAAATCACTTAAAAATGGTCTCAAAACAACAATATTACCGTTTATAATAATAATAATAATAATAATAATAATAATAATAATAATTTCTGGCAGAATTTATTGTTCAGCTAAATGTTCCTAACCACACTTCCGAATCCAGTAATATGGAGAATTGCCTCGATGAAAGATCTGCAACTCCAGTCCTCAAGGGCCAGTGCCCTGCAACTTTGAGATGCGTCTCTGGTTCAACATGCCTGAGTCAAATAATGAAGTCATTAGCAGGAATCTGGAGAACTTGACTGGAAACTGAGGGGGTGATTCAGCCATTGTATTCAGGTGTGTTGGACCAAGGACACATCTAAAAGTTGCAGGACACCGGCCTACTGCTAAATTATTGAATAAATAGACGTATTAGCTCAACTACAAAGATATTTATCGTTTTTAATCTGTTATTCAACCACCAGATTGATGCAAAGTGCTATTCTACACATTCAGTTTTCAAGTGTTCATTATTCATGGAACTTCTTTGAAAAAAATCCTTCTTTAGAAATATGGACTGTGGACACTGACATTAGCGTTAGCGTCTGTGCTGCTGCTACATGTTTAGCATTGAGATGCTATTTTAGGCTAGAATACCTTCTCTGATAGACCGCCTGCTTTTCGCACAACTTGAACACAACTAGAGTCTTTTCCAGCGTCCCATCAGACCGTTTATGAAGCAGAAATTAACCCCCAGTGGGCCAAGAGAAGCGGCTTTGTCGTCTATTGCTGTTTGTTGCAGATGTCGCTTGTGCTTCAGAATTATAGGTGTACTTGAAACGTGTGAATGCAAAAGTTCCAGCCAAAACCTTTGACTTTAAATGTTAAAATCTATGTAATTAACTAATCAAAATTCCGCCTTAAAGTCTCGGCCCCAGTCGGTATACCATTAATAATGCATTCAAATGCAAACACTCATACATTGCAAAACAGAAGTTACAGTAGGAAATTTTTAACACTGTAAATTAGCTACACCAGCAAGCCTAAACTGTTTTACAGTCCCCAGTTGTAAGGAGTTTGAATTTACTTGGCTCTCCCTGTGAATAGCAGGAACAGTCCAAAGGAGAAAGTACCATAACATGACAGGACTCCTGAGTTTTTACGTTTGATGTACGCATGTTTGCAGCAGAAAGAGATTTATGGATGTGATGAAAGAGGACATGAAGTTAGCTGGTCTGAAGGTGGAGGATGCTGAGGATAGGAGGAAATGGAGACAGATGATGCGCTGTGGTGACCCTAAAGGGAAAACCCAAAAGAGAAAAAAGAAGATGATCTACACGTGTTGGGAAGGTCTCTGTTTGGTCCAGATCTATCTGAAGAGCACAAATGTAACATTGTTAGTTTACTGGCCCAATCAGTCTTTGAAAGGTGAAAACTATGGGGTGAAGATTTTTGTACTCAGTTATTGACAGCCTGTTGGCAGAGTAGAGCATCTTATTTGGTTCAACTTTTGCGCAGCTGAGTTATTTTCATGCAATAATTCTGAAACTGAAGATTCTAATCAGCTCAAGATACGTTTTATCAGACATCTGACAGAATGGATAGGCGCTTTTTTGGGGGGAGAGGGGGTTGTTATTATGAGGTTTATTTGATGTGATTGAAATGAAAACCTAACATTGTTGCTTTTTCCATTCGTCAAAAAACAATTTTACGAAACACTGGGCCCTAAAGTGTAAGAAATTCTAACCTAGGTTTATTATTTTAATTTTAATTACTAAACTATTTATTCACCAAAAGGTATTCAACATCCCTGGGATTTAAAATTAGCCTTTAAATTTGTAATATTTTAAGAGTTTTTTTTTTTTTGTTCAGAATTTATTAATCAAGTCAAGTTTATTTGTATCGCACATTTCAGCAGCAAGGCAGTTCAGAGTGGTTTACATCGTAAAAACATCAGTCAAGTATACAGAAAAATCATCAGAATCATCGAGCAAATATCAGTGCATCAAAATCATAAAAATCATCAAGCAGAAATAATTCGAAAATATTAATTAATGTTCCACTTATTACTAATCAAAAGCAGCTTTAAACAGGTGGGTTTTTAGCCTTGATTTAAAGGAACTCGGTGTGTCAGCAGTAAATTAAAATGGATCGATTTCCACCCATTTATTACCATTTATTACACTCCATTATAAAACATGGAGTGTGAGCATCAGTTATGATGGACAGTTCTCTCATTTCTCCTGTTAAAGCTGCAGTATTTAGCTTTTACAAAAATATGTTTTTGCATATTTAAGACTGTCACCATGTGGTGAGGGTTTGGTATGAGACAGATAATCTTTGAAAAGATGGTGCTCCTCCCCCTCCTCCCTGAGTTACTACTGCTGTCTAAAGAAATGCACCACTCCCGACCTAAAACAACCAATCAGAGCCAGGAGGAGTGGTTTAGCGCTGCCAACCACCCTCGTGTACGCGCTGCTAAATGTGCTGATGGTGGAGAAACAATTTACCGTTCCAGGAAAACTGTTTATCTGTCATCATCAGTGCCATTCTAACTAGCCTTAGCATTAACAGTTTACCAAGTATTTTTGGTCTAGTTTCTTGTGCAAATATCTTGAATACAGTTGAAATAAGGCAAAACTAACTTACAGGTAATTTTTCAGCAGATATAGGAGCTTGTTTTAAGTCAGTAATTCCTTAATATTGATGAAAAAGTTCTAGTTATAAGTGAAATAATCTGCCAGTGGAAAAGATATTTTTGCCATAATATAAGTTAAAATGTCTTGTTTAACTGGCAGATTATCACTTATACCGAGCACTTTTTAAAAAAAATCAATGTTAAGGAATAATTGACCTAAAACAAGTTCCTATATCTGCTGAAAAGTTACTTGTAAGTTAGTTTTGTCTCCTTTCATCTGTATTCAAGATGTTTGCACGAGAAACTAGACCAAAAATACTTGGTAAGATTTAGTGTTTTTACAGTGTGTTGTGGTGAACCAGCTGTAGCGTAGCAGAGAGCAAGGAGGAGCGTGTGAGCGTGGTGTACATGAGGGTGATTGACAGCGCTAAGACCCTCCTCCTGGCTCTGATTGGTTGTTTCTGACTGAGTGGTGGTGTTTCTTCAGTTAGTACTGGGAGCACTGGGAGAGGGCAGAGGAGCTTGATTTTTTTTTTTCACAGATTATCTGTCTTGTATTATACTGTCACTACATAATGATAATTTTAACAAATATGTAAAACTATTTTTTATAAAAGTTACATACTGCAGATTTAAGATTCTGACCTTGGTTACTGTGTAATGTGAGCTGTGATTAATTTTATTTTTCTTATAAAAATCCATTAATCAAACCTGCATCTCTGCTCTGTGACCTCTGACCTCATGAGCCCTGCTGCTTTCCGCTGCAGCCGGTTCTTGTAATTGAGTTGTCAAGACAACAGGCGGCTGTTTCAGCTCAGAGGGATGCTGCTGATGCTCAGCTGACTCATTAGCATTATCTTTGTTACTCCAGAGACCCCCCGCCACCATCCTCCCCTCTCTTTCTTTACGCATGCACCATCTGGTCACGTGACGAGTGTGTCGCTGTGCCCAGCACCGCTGTCAGCCATCTTGGTCGACACCCACCCGCCTGGTGGATTCACTGCGGTGCACGGGCAGCCCAATCAGAGCGGACCGGTGCTGAGCCGACTGGAGGAGGGCTGGGGTTTCTTCACAACGCTGTGCTCTGTTGCATTTTAAACAAGCGGTCTGCACAAAAGGGAAAACAAGAGGCTGAAGAGGAGGAAGAGGAGGAGAGAGGAGGGCCCTCTCAAGTCAGCAGCTTATTTCATCCAGTTGTATCCAGGAGGAGAGGAGGATGCAGACCTAAAGAGGAAGAGGAGTAGCACTCTCTCTCCCCCCACACCCCGACACCTGCTCACATTAGCCCTCCTCGTCTGGGTTTATTGTCTCCTCTCTCTCTTTCTTCATCCTCTCTGAGCTCTTCTTCCCTCCACCATCTCTGGCTCCTGGAACAAAGCCTGCTGCGCCGTTTTTCCCTTTCTTCCCTTTTTTTTTTTTTTTTTGTTTTGTTTTCTTCTCCTGCCTCGCGAACGCTGAGTCATCATGTCTGACCTGACGCCTCAGAGCGAGACCCCGACCCCCACCACGGACAAGATCACCCAGGCCGCCCGGGAGACCATTTATCTCTGCAACTTTCGCGTTTCCGTCGACGGCGAGTGGCTCTGCCTGCGGGAGCTCAACGACATCTCGCTCACGCCGGACCCTGAGCCGGCCCATGAAGGTAAAGAGACGGATGGTGTGTTGTGATCCCCGTCAGGGCGTGGTGTTTTGACAAAGAGCGGAGCTCTCTGCGATCGTGTTTGAGCTGTGTCATCATGGGCTTCCTGAGCGTTACACAGCAGGATGACGCCACCTGTACATAAGCCAGGGACTGGCAACCAGGAAGTGCTGCTTTGGTTGTTAGCTATCATTATCCAGTATAAAAACACAACAGGATTAACGTCCTCAGGGGCCCCTGGGCACCAAAGCTCAGGGGCTCCTAGGCTTTAACACCTTTAAATGCAGATCCTATGTAGCATCTACATGACACTAAACGTCTCAGAAATTATTGCGATAAACGATAATATTGTTGTTTTGAGACCATTTTCAAGTGATGTATGGCATAATAATGCAAGTTTGCTCTCTCACAGACCAATTAACTTTAATTTTGTAAAGCACACTTAACATTATAAATATTTAATTTTCTATTTTATTTCCAATCTTATTGTTTTTAGTTGCCTTTATTTTATTTTTTTTATTTATTGTCGCATTTTTCATAGTTTTTTAAAATATTTTTTCCATATTCTGTATTTATTTAGTAAGTTTTTTTTATTTATCATCACTTTTTCATTATGTATTTTTTCCTATTTTTTCCATATTCTGTATTTATTTAGTAATTTTTTTATCATCACTTTTTTAAATAATGTATTTTTTCCTATTTTTTCCATATTCTGTATTTATTTAGTAATTTTTAAGTTTTTCACTTTTTAAATTATGAATATTATTCTATTTTTCTGATATGCTGTATTTATTTAGTAATTTTTTATTTATCGTTATTTTTTATTATGTATTTTTTTCTATTTTTTCCATATTTTGTATTTATTTAGTAATCAAGATATTTTAAATATCCAAAATTAAAAAACCCCCCAAAAACAATAAATAAAACAGAAACAAAAACCACACATGATCAAAAGCGTAAATAAAATAGATCATGAAGTCTCTGTAAACAAATTTGCCCTTCAAAAAATATTCATCATCAGAATGGAAATTATTGAGCTCATTTTAATTTATCATGCGTTTAATGATTAACTGCTTATTGCGACAGGCTGAGAACAGGCTGGCCAATACCAGTTTTTCTCACTTCCTAAACTTCATCTCATTTCAAAAGGTGCATCAGCGAACATGCTGGTTAATGTGTTTCTGATGCATGTAATGACTGGGGAATAAAAATCAGATTTATCAGTATTTGACCTGCCACATGTGACCATGCTACAGAATGAGCTGTCAGCAGATCCTCTCATGTTTCTGTAAAATCACCAATAAATTAGATTCACTGAACTTTGTTATTCAGACCCAGAAGGGTAACACGTTAGTGGATATCTTTATAATTCAAACTCTTAATAAACTCAACTAGATTCAATTCAAATTCAAAAATACTTTATTGATCCTAAAGGGAAATTAAATGTTGTTGTAACTCCAGATATTCAAGATTCGTCAAAGAGTTGTAGTAGATGATGATGGCTGTGGGCAGGAAGGATCTCCTGTAGCGAATTTGAAGAAGCCTCCGACTGAAGACGCTCTGTTTTCCAATGGCAGTCTCATGAAGAGGATGCTCAGGGTTGTCCATAATTTTCTTGATTTTATGTAAAATCCTTGTTTGCACCATCATCTCCAGAGGTTCCACAGTCCCCCCCAGAACAGAACCAGCCTTTTTCATCAGGTTGTTGAGCCTTTTTAAGTCCCTGGTTCTGATGTAGCCCAGCAGAGATGATGTAAACAATTTATGGGTTCTTAGTGTCAGCACAAAGACGATAATGATTTTTAGCACACATCAGAAACCATCTGAAACACAGCTGTACAGCTCAGACCTCTGTGGTTCTGGGGTCAACATGGGGCATCTTACTGCACAATGATCACAGTGGATGAAGTCCGGTCCTACTTTCATAACAAGCGATGCAAAGAATAATCACTCCATTTATACTCTACTGCATAATCCACTGATCATTATTTTTCCACAAAAAAAAAAAAAATCCAGGTTTTCCAAAAATAAAATATTCAAAAACAGAAAATTCGATTAATCACTAAAAATCGATTTATCACCCCGCCCTATCGGTATGCATGGGTGGTTCTAGACGGGGGCCCAGAGGGGCCCAGTGCCCCTGTAGAACTGGTTCTGGCCCCTGTTAAGGCCTCTGTACTGAAGGGATAAAACTGAACTAATTTCTTATGATGATATGAGCTGGCACAGAAACCGTAACTAATTGGTCCCTTGGACCAATTTCATTTTTTACCTTCACAGTTTCACTTTAACAATGAACTAAAAATTAAGATGTTTCACTTTTAGCTTCAACCGTAATGAGATCCAGAGCTGCAAGTGGCTCTTTGGCTCACTTAATATATCAAACAATGAAATATTGCCTTGTGTTTTTTTGTTTTGTTTTTTTTTTTTTGCTTGTTTTTGTTTTGTTTTTTTTTTTTTTTTTTTTTTTATCTTTTTCTTCTGTCCCTGCATGAAATAAACACTGCCCCGCCCCCCCTCCCCGATCATTTGTTCTAGAACCGCCACTGTCTGTACATTTTGTCAGTACATTGTTGATTCGAGGTGCAAGGATACAAGTGACAACCACTTATGGTGGAAACATGAAGAAGAAGCTAACTAGCGGCAGCTAGTCATACCTGCTAGCTCTGGAACATTTAAAAAAAATAAGTAAAAATGAGGTTAGAGTTTATTGAAGGTTTTGCTGCTCTGTGCAAATAAATATATTCATTTAGGGGGAAGTTGGAAAAAAACAATACTTTGCTCATCTTTGGTAACGCAATGAGTTCTGTTGAACCACATCACTGTTATATTTGTCAAGCTTAAACAATGGGAAATGTGGACCTCCCTGGCTATTGATTTGTTCAATTGTTTTCATTTACACCATAATTACAAACTTTTTGGATTAATAAATATGGTTAGAATGGGAAAATTGGAATTTGGGAAAAAATAAAACAGTTTTGGAAAATAATAAAACAGTCCTTAGAACAAAGTGCAAAGTGCTGACATTAATTATTGATTCAAAACTCTGGTTTCACTGGAATAAAGCTAAAGTTGTATAAATAAATTAAAGTTTTATTACAAAGAGCTCCAGCTATTTCTAATACTGCTACAACAATAGCAAAATAGCACAAAAAGTAAGGACATTTATATTTCTTGATTGTAACAATGCTTTCTTAAATGGTGCCACATTTGTGGGTTGAGCAGTAGATTTGAGTGTGCAGTCAATAAATCCTCTCTGCCAAAACCAAACAGCTTTTTCAGCTATTGGCTCTTGGTTTTGTTTCTTGGATGACACAATGCAATTTCTTTACAAATGAAGCACCATTTAAGGGGAATAAACATTCTTCCCAACAGTTTAAGTCAAATCAAGTTTATTTGTCTAGCACATTTCAGCAACAAGGCAGTTCAAAATGCTTCACACCATAAAGACATAATACAGTTCCAATTATGAAACAAGCAATGAACATTACATTTTGTCAAATGCCATCATCAAAATCGAATCAAATATATGTGAAATATGTTGATCAATGTTCTGGTTGTTTTTAATCAAATTCTGTTTTGTAGTTTTTTGGAAGCTTATTCCAGATTTGTGGAGCATAAACACTGAATGCTGCTTCTCCATGTTTGGTTCTGGGGATGCAGAGTTAGCCTACTCCCCAGACCACTCAGGTCTTCTGGTTCAGACTAGAACCAGAAGACCTGAGTGGTCTGGAAGGTTGATACAACAACAACAGGTCTTTAATGTATTTTGGTGCTAAGCCGTTCAGTGATTTATAAATTAGCAGAAGTATTTTAAAGTCTATTCTCTGAGCTCCAGGGAGCCAGTGGAAGGACTTTAGAACTGGGGTGATGTGCTCTATCTTCCTGGTTTTAGTGAGAACACCAGCAGCAGCGTTCTGGATCAGCTGCAGCTGTCTGACTGATTTTTTATTTTTTTTTAGGTAGGCCTGTAAAGACACTGTTGCAGTAACCAATGTGACTAAAGATAAATGCATGGATGAATCTCTCTAGATCTTCTTAGGACATTAGTCCTTTAATCCTGGAAATGTTCAGGTGATAGAAGGCTGACTTTGTAACTGTCTTTATCTGTCTCTGAAGGTTCAGGTGATATTATATTTAAGGTTTTCTTACCAAGAAGAATTATTATAACAAAGATATAATCAACCAAACTTTTTCTTTCTCTTTTTAAGATCCCAAAGACCCGATTGCTATCGAAAGGCTTAACTTGATGAACATGGCCAAACTGAGTATCAAGGGCCTGATCGAGTCGGCACTCAACCTCGGACGCACGCTGGACTCCGACTATGCGCCCCTCCAGCAGTTCTTCGTCGTCATGGAGCACTGTCTTAAACATGGACTAAAAAGTAGGTATTGTCATCATAACCATGTAAAAGTGACTTATTTTTCTGCTTTGAAGGGTTTGTGCTCTTCTATAATCTAACGTCAATCTGAAGATACAAAGTTGGTAAAATCTACAACCTGAGCGTGTTTCTGCTGTATATAAACTGGCGTGATGCGAAAAATAAGTGTTTCCATTGAAGTTTTGTGAAAAACACCAGTTTCAATAAGGCTGAAAAATCACCTCATCCTAGCACAAAAACTTATCGAAACATGAGTTGTTTTGAAATTGGCGTGTTTCCATTAAGCGAACTTAATTCCAATTTGCACAATTTTATAGTCAATGGAAATTCAGCTTGTGTCTCCTCAGAGGTTTTTGTGTCATTTCCTTCTGTGGTTCTTGGTGCAGCGCCTCCACAGGCGAGGAGGGGAACAGGTTGCTCAAAGGGTTTGGTTCGTTTGACTCAGTGCAGCGTGAAAGCGAACCTCAGCAGCTGAAAATGTAACAAATGTTGCAATTTTGCTCCCCAGTCAAACTGAGTTTACTGGACTATCAGATGTGAAAACACCCTAAAACCTTTGAGTATTGATATTTCCTCCCAAAACATGCAAGCTGCCCATGCCGGATGCACTCGCGCACCCCCCGTGCCATCAGAGATGCCGGCTTCTGAACCTAACGCCTATAACACGCTGGGACGCAGCATCCGTTCTTAGCTTTAGTTGGCATCCGCAGATGGAACGGCAGGTTGTGTTTACCAACAGTGGTTTTTAGAAGTATTCCTTGGTCCGTTTAGTAATGCGGACGAGTGATGCAGTGTCATCTGAGAGCCCCAAGACATCCATTAAAGGTCTTCAGCCTTAAAGAGAAATCTCTAGTTTCTCTGAATCTTTTGATGCTATCCTTTGCAATCTGACATGGAGGAATGTTGTTTCTATGGTACTGTTTTCACATATCAGAGAGCTTCTGTCCATCTTCTGCCTGTCTAGAACATCCCTTTTTATAGCTGACCATGTTGCAGACCTGATATCAGCTAACTTTATTAGTCGCCCAGATGAATATTTTTACACTTTCCAGCTTTTTCAGCCATTTGTTGCTCTTCTCCCAACTATTTTGAGATCTGTAGCACGCATCAAATCTGAAATAAGATCATTTTATTCAGTTTCAGCCTTTGTTATGTTATCTATGTTCTGTTGTGAATAAAATATTGGCTGGTGTGATTTGAAAATCTTTTTGTTTTATTCAACTATAAAGAATGCCTAAACTTTTCTGGAATTTGGGTTGTATACTTAAGGTAGTTCTAATAAACGTTTAAAGTAGGGGTGCACCGATTTCCTTCATGTTGGGTGATCGGCAATCAGCCGATGCTTGCATGCGAACCCGACCTTTTCTTCCCCTGCAAAGGTCCGAAAATCTGCCACTCTCCCCTTGTGCTCTGTCGTGAGAGACGGCTGTGCAGTTAAAACAAGTTTGTATTGTTTCACAGGTATTGTTCAAGGTTTTTCAATAAGTTAAGTAGGGCTTCAACAACGAATCGATAAATTCAATAAAAATCAACTATTAAAATTGTTGGCAACAAATTTCATTATCGATTCGCACGATTTATGCCTCACTCACCATGTCGACAGGCTTCTGTTTTTCCCCCGATTCATCAATTAAGCAAAAAAATAATGGACCAATCAATCAATTATTAGAATAATGTTAGTTGCAGCCCTAAAGTTAAGATTGGAACATTGATGGTGTATTGTGACCTTGTAACACCTGATAGCATCAGTTCCAAAAAAAAAATTTAAAATTGGTATCGACAAGTCAGGCTTTTTAAAGCTTGATCGGCCAGAAAACTGCAATCGGTGCACCCTCGGTTCAAAAACATACGAACTAGGGTTGTAGTGGTTTTATCCTTGACCTGTTGTGTCTGTTTGGGGTTAAAAGGGAGACGTCGGTGTTAATAACAGAAGGAAGCTAAAGATTCGTCACATTCAAGGAATGAAATGACACTTTTAAAACCAACGCTGTCCGTCAATCATCAGCTAAGAAGACCTTCCTGGGACAGAACAAGTCGTTCTGGGGGCCGTTGGAGCTGGTGGAGAAGTTGACCCCTGAGGCCGGGGAGATCACTGCCAGCGTGAAAGACCTGCCTGGGTTAAGGTGAGTCTGTCTGTTGTTTCCTCAGAGGTATTTCCGGTCAGACACTGATGCTCAACTGTTAAACCGAGGCATGAAACCCACTTTCTCTGTGTTTGACACCAGAACTCCTTTAGGAAGAGGACGAGCCTGGTTACGCCTGGCCTTGATGCAGAAGAAGCTCTCTGACTACATGAAGACCATCATCAATAGAAAGGACCTGCTCAGGTGTGTTTAGATTATCGCACACTGCACTCAACAATCGGAACTTGAAATGGATTCATTCTTTAATCTTTGTTTTTCATTCAGAGCAGTCAGACTGTCCTGTAATAGTTTTAAGTGGTCTTGATTAGTTTTTCTCTAGGCTTTTGTTTTTCTCATTTTAAGACTGCAGAAGAGGATTAGGGTCACCGGGAATTTTTTTTTTTGTTTTTATTTTAATATTAGAATTCTGACATTTTTCTCAGAATGCTGATTTTTTTTTCTCTCTAAATTTTGATTTTAAATTCAGAATTCTGACTTTTTTCCCAGAATTTTGACATTTTCTCAGAATTTTAACTTTAAACTCAGAATTCTGACTTTTTTCTCACAATCCGAAATGTTTAGATTGTTTATGCACCATCAGGAAAATCTAGTCTTGAAACTCAAATCTACCAAATAAATTTGGGATGAGCTTTCAGTGTGGATAAAGTGCAGTTTTAAAATCCTATAACAAGGCAGAAACCGTTATGTGACTATTTTCATATACTAACAACAAAAATGCCATACACTTGAGAATGTTTGGTTATTTACAGTTGAAACCAGATGTTCACAAACACTATATATAAAGACACTTCTGCATTTTTTGTCTCACTGTCTGAATTGAAATCAGAATAAACTTTTCCAGTTTTAGGTCAGTTAGGATTATCCAAATTGTTTCTATTTGCTAAATGCCAGAATAATGAGAGAGAGAATTTTTTTAGGGCAATTTTTATTACTTTCTCAACGTCAAAAGTTTATATAGCGTATGTAAACTTCTGATTTCAACTGTCTTTGGATTTTGACACAGAATCCGTTTTTTTGGGGGGGGGTTTTCAGTGGCCCTAATCTTTTTCCGTAAAGACCTGATGACAATTGTTTTGTTTTAATTGGTTGGATCTTTCTCCTACATGTTCCTCTGTCTTTAAATTTCTTTCTTGCGTCTTTGTCTTTCAAATCGACGCAAGTTTTTCTTAGTTTGACTTTGTTAACTTTTTAGGACGACATAAAAGGAGTCAGACTTGTAATAAAACCTCCCATCACCTCCACGCTCTGCTTCTATGTCTAACTCCATTTTGCTTTAGTCAGTGTCAGCTGTCGAATCTTGGCCTAAAATTGAAACGCCAAGCATTTTTCTCACAGTGTTTGCATGTGAAGTGACTTTTTTAAAACCTCTCTCGCTCCTGCCTTGCAGTGAGTTTTATGAGCCAAACGCTCTGATGATGGAGGAGGAGGGCGCCGTCATCGCCGGGCTGCTCGTTGGGCTGAACGTCATCGACGCCAATCTGTGCATGAAGGGAGAGGACTTGGACTCGCAGGTCGATTAGCTTTCAGTTCCACTTTACCTTATAGCTTCTGAAACTCAGGAAGGACTTGATTAGAATAAACTTTTTTTTTCTGCAACTAAGAAACCAGAATAATTAAGCAGGTGCATTTTTACGTTACATACAGCACTGCTATTAGTTCTTAACTTTCAAAAGTCCCACAGTGGAGCTTCAATCACTCGAACTGTAGTTTCGTTCCTAAAGCTGCTGAGAACCTCAAGATCTGTTGTCACTTTTCAAATCTGACACCTGATTGACTCAAAGGGGTGGGGGCAGTAGTTTCACTTCAAATTTCTAAAGAAATCTTCTAAAACAGTGAAGTGAAACCTCTCCAAGTGTAAACCTCTTGCTATTTTGGGGCAACTCTGGCTCCTAGAACATTTACATAAACTTTCACGCTTCCTTATTTTCCCCTGCAGCCCTGCTTTCTGTTGTCAGTGGCGATTTCTGATTCAGGTGAAACGCCACATCATCCAGGGCGCCATTGCGTCAGGGGGTGGCATGCTTTCTCTAGTTTACACACATGTCCAGCAAATGTGTGAGGTTTGTTTGTGAGTCACTGCGTGAAATGGCCTTTAAAGGTTCCTCCTCTTAAGGAACTGGGATTACATTCGGTAATCTCCTGGATCGACCAATTAAAACTGAGATTCTTTGAAACACAGTTATGGGACCTTCATTCTATTTGTGGAATCCCAGAAAAGAGCATTTTCAATGCTTTTTTTCCTAGAAGCGGAACTTTAACGCGTTAATGTCGATTAATTACAAAGATTTTAACTCATTAAATATTTTAATGCAACTAATCGTTTTTGGGTTTTTTTGTTTTACATACAAAGTCCTGAGCCAGAACCTCTGTATTCGCGTGTTTCTTGGTACGCGTGTAAATCTGACACGCACTAAATCCACAAAGAACAACAATGTACAGCAAAGCTGCTCCTCTGGGGGTTAATTTTTGCTTCAAAAAACGAACTGATGAGACGCTGGAAAGACTCTAGTTGTGTTCAAGTTGTGCTAAAAGCAGTTGGCCTATCAGAGAAGCTATGCTAGCCTAAAATAGCATCTTAGTGCTAAACATGTAGCAGCAACACAGACGTCTAATGTCAGTGTCCACAGTCCACATTTCTGAAGAAGCTCCATGAATGGTCAGAGGTTGATGGTGATGCTGTGGGCAGGAAGGATCTCCGGTAGCAGTCAATTTTGCAGTGAATCTGAAGAGGCCTCTGACTGAAGACAGTTGCTATATGCGAGTCATGCTAACAGCTCAATTTGCAGGCAGTAGTGGATGACACCATCAGTTGTTAGCAAGCTCTGCTAATCCACCTCATTTGCTTTTGCCACTCCTCTTTAAATCTCTGTCTGGTCGTATGGTTAGAAAGCCTGGCAGAGACGACGGAGTCGATTTTGTGTGGCCCTGCAACAACTTTGGCCCATTTGCACAAGCGGTTGATGCAGATTGAGACATTTTATTTTTAATTTGGGCAACATTATTACCGACTAATTCAAATCTTCTTACAAGAGAACATGTTAGGTGTAACACAGTGTTTGTCTTTTAATAAATTTCATAGAAAGTAGGACCATATCTATCCAGTGACTTCTGGTGCACACAACTCCGCTTTTAATTTATTAAACTTTGGTAAATGCAACAAATTTTAACTCAAATCAGTGACCGAAACTCTGTTCTTATTGTTGAGAATTGATTAAACTTTTTATTTATTTATTTTTTTCAGTTAGTTTTTCTCAATCAAGCCTAAATTTGCAAAATGAATACTTTTTTTTTATTTTGTACTTTTCCAAGGCAAACATGTAAACCCGTTTTTAAGTTTTGGATCTCTAATGATTTACACATCCTATTACTACAAAAAAATCTGACTATTATATATTTTGTTATGAAAATATTACATTTAAATATATATTTTTTGGCCCGTGAGTACTTTTGACGACTTCGGCGCTCAGGTCAAGAAGTTTGGACACCCCTGCTTTAATGCAACTGTTAAAACCACACAGTGGGTTCATTCATGCACAAACCGTCACTGTGATTATTGATGATTCCATCCTTTTAAAAAAACCAAAAGGTTGGTTTGGATCTTATTTCTTCTGATTCTTCATTTCAAATATTTAAAGTCAAAATGCTACTTTTGTTAAAACATAAAACTTTGTAGTGACTGGTTAGCTCCCAGCATAACAATGAATCTTTGAAAGAGGAGCTAGTTTTTTTAGGATGTGTTCCTTGCTTCTTCTTTTTTTTACTTTGGGAACCGAACCTTACTTTGTTCTTGCTTCACACGTCCAGGTCGGCGTCATCGACTTCTCAATGTACCTGAAAGATGGAGGACACAGCAGCAAGAGTGCAGAGGGGTGAGTTGTTCCATTCCATGGGCCAGTATAACCTTTAGGCCCTTTTGTCGATTACAGAGAATAAATTGCGATAAATTCAAACTTATGCACCCAGTGGTTGTTTTTAATTCATTGACGTTATCTTTTATTGGAATGGTTCAAATCCATCATCAAAAAACCCCCAAATTAATTACATTGAGGTTATGGGCAATCAGTAGGTTACTCTCTTAGCATCTTCACCTTTAATGAAGATGCTAAGAGAGTAATCTTCACCTCTTTGGGTCGACGGAGGCATTTTGTTCAGTGTGACGTTAAATCCCTGTTTTTACCATCTTCCAGCGACGGTCAGATCACGGCTATCCTCGATCAGAAGAATTACGTGGAGGAGCTGAACAGACACTTGAGGTTTGTCCGGATGATCAGATTGAGTCGCTCTCCTCCTCCTCGTCAGGCTTCATGACTCACACCACTCTCTGTTTTCTGTTTGTTTGTTTACAGTGCATCAGTAAATAACCTCCAGGCCAAAGTAGACGCTCTGGAAAAGTCCAACACGAAGCTGACAGAGGAGGTGAGTGTTCAGCCTGACGGTTTCAGCTTGAGTGGAAGAAGAATCAGATTCTCTTTATTTAACCAGCTGTCTTCTTTACGTCTGTTTTCACAGCTCGCGGTGGCAAACAACAGGATCATCACTTTACAAGAGGATGTGGAGAGAGTTAAGGAAGAGAGCTCATATCAGCAGGAGTCCAGGAAGGTGAACGGATCTTTTCCTCATGAATAATTATTAAAAGTTGTACCGATGCAGCAATCAGTCGGCCAGTTTCCTCTGATCGACTCTCACTCGTCATCAGGAGGTCAAAACCTAAAGATATTTTTAAAACTCTTTCTTGAAGCCATAAAAACTGCAAACTCAGGCTTGTTTTTAGTCTTCTAGCACATTGACAGTGCACGCTTTATATATATATATATATATATATATATATATATATATATATATATATATATATATATATATATATATATATATATATCCTCCACCTCCTCCCTGAGCTGCTGTTGCCATCTAAAGAAACACACCGCTCCTGACCTGAAACAACCAATCAGAGCCAGGGGGAGGGGCTCTGATTGGTTGTTTTTAACTGAATCATGTATTTCTGCAGTTAGTACTGGGAGCACTGGGAGAAGGCAGAGGAGCTTCTCACAGATTATCTGTCTTATACTGTCACAACATCATGATAATTTTAACAAATACGTAAAAAACATTTTTCTCAAAAGTTACATACTGCAGCTTTAATTCAGAACAAAACATCTTCTCTGAAGGTGTCGAGCTGATTTTTCATTTGTGTGTAACATTTCCAACATTGTTTTTTTTTTACTTTCCTTCTGATTTGTGTATTTTACATGAATACATAATGATTTTATATCATAAGAGTTCGGAAAATAAATAAATTCCTGTTTACCCCAGGCATCATCAGCGGACGGACAGGTGCTGGGCGAAACCCGGAAGCAGCTCAAAGAGGAAACTCAGCTTCGACTGGTGCGTTTCCGTTTGTTCTGCAGCGTTCGTTTCTCCCTAGCCTTTGACCCCGGTGGTGTTCCTTTTGTTTTTACGCCGGCCTTGTCGTTGGTCTTAGAACGGTAAAAATGCTAGAAAATGATCAGAAAATAGTAATTCCACGGAACTCCGTGCAGGACGTGGAGCGGGAGCTGGAGGTGCAGATCGGGATGAAGCAGGAGATGGAGCTGTCCATGAAGATGCTGGAGAAGGACATCTGTGAGAAGCAGGACGCGCTGGTGGAGCTCCGGCAGCAGCTGGAAGACCTTCGTGCCATCAACCAACAGCTCAGCCACAAGTCACAGGTGAGGATGCGTCCGGGCTGCCGACCGGCCAAATGTCACCTGCAGGTCACATCTGTGCATCGATTTATCTTCATCCGGTGTGAGGAACAGAGGTGGGGACTCGAGTCATTAACATTACGACTTTAGACTTGACTTGGACTACAAACACTCAAACGTGAAAATGTTTCATCACGATTTGAGATAAATACAGATTTAAAGAAGAACACATGATCTATTATTTAACTTTAACATATAATTGCGACAATGTTAAAAGGGCAGTATTGTGTAAAAGCAACTTTTTTGAGCTTTACATCATGTTCTAATGTTATTCCCGCATCAAATACATACCTGGAGTGCTACCTTGATTCGTTCTTGCACTTTTGAGAAATCCTTTAATCCTGGATGGACCTAGTGCTCCTCCTCGGAGCTGCAGTTTCTAAGCTTCCGAGCTTCCCTCGCGACTTCCCCTCTCAGCTCCTTCAGACTAGCCAGCAGCGAACACCTGGTGGAGCGGCGCATCTGCTGATCTCATTATACAAGCTGCTTTTCAGTGCAACACTGGTAAAAAAGAAAAAAAAAACATTGGTAAAGGGTTAATAGAGGAGCGATGTTGTGATGACCTCCTGAAGGCGGTGTTTCAGAAAGAGCAGGGGTTGAATTATGAAGTCAAATTTCTTTTAAGTCATATTTGATATTTATAGCATTTTTATAACAAGGGAAGGTAACGTAGTTACTGCATTGTGCTGTAAAATGGTTCTATGTGGATGGAAAACATAATACTGGCCTTTTAAAAACGCGAAAGGAGTTGAAATTCCACCTTTCAGACCTGGGACTTGCGAAACAATGACTTGGTCTCACCTCTGGTAAGGAAGATCATAAACACATTTCCTTTCCAAAGAGCAGTTGCACAAAGATCTCCGTATATTCCTCAGGATTCAGGGTTTATTAAAAATCAAAGTGGGCTCTGAAACTGGAGCGCCATCCCTAGTAAGTATTGAGTTATCACACAAGGCGGAGCTCGACTGACTGTCGGATCTTCCTCAGAGCGCAGACGCCAGCTCGAAACAGAAGAGCGAAGCCATCGCTCGGCTGGAGGAGAAAATCAACCAGATGTCGGGGACCGTGAAGCAGCTGGAGAACAGGTGAGGACGCCTCGGACGTTTGCAGCAGGATGTGTTTCTCCTCAGACTCTTCCACCTACTCAAGCCTCTCGCTTCCCTCTCTTTCCATTTCCATTATGTCCTATTTTTTTTTTATCCATTTCTTACTCCTTTTATTTCCTCACTCAGTGATAAAGATTTGGTGAAGCAGGCCAGAACCCTGAGCGCCACCGCAGGGAAGCTGCTGCAGCAGCAGTAGCAGCCCAGCTCTCAGAACCATGCGTACAAACATGCAACCCTGCCTAATATAGACATAACCAAACTAGGATGTTACCTTTTCTGTACGACGCTCGTTTGTTGTTGATGATTTAAAACCCCACATCTTTCCTGCAGTGGCTCTCCAGCTTTTATTGTGGACCGAACCGACCCCTCTTAGCGCCTGTTAAAACCCGAGTTCTCCAGCAGACGTCCGACGTCTTCAAAGCTCCCCGTTTACGATTTATTTTTGCCAAAAACAGGGCAAGTGAACGGCATCGTGTCTGAAAGAGTCGACGGACTGAGGATTAACGTGTCAGCAGACCCGGATATTTGCTTGTTTGTAGTGTTATTCCAAAGAACATGGCTGCCATCCAGGCTGTTCTTGAATATTTTTTTGGCGAAACCCAATGTTTTTCTGATACCCGACAGGTTTGCTTTCATTCGATGAGCTGCATGCAAGTGTCAAGGTCAGCACAGGCGCAAGATGACATTAGAAAAAGGGCAAAATTAATTAATTTTGAACTGTGTGTGAACATAACATTGCTGTAAACTGTAGTAATCACTAGGGAAATAAAACAGTGAACAAAACACAGCCTGCTTCATCCTCTTTTTGTTTTCCTCGTCTTCAGACTTTAGGTCTCTTCTTCCTGTCTGTCTCTTTTAATTTTAGCTTTAGTTGCATCTCCTCTTCGTTTTTGTTTCTCCATGAGTTTGTTTTAACCCGATCACCCCGCATTCAGATGCAAACAGGCCGAGAGGGAGCGGGATCTGGCTCTAGAGGCCAACCGGCTCTTCAAACAGGACTTTGGAGACAAAATTGAGAGTCTGCAGGTGGAGGTGGAGCAGCTGTACAGACAAAGGTGAATATCAAAGATTTATTAAGTTTTGCAGGTTTCTGTCGATCTTGAAAGTGTTATTTAAAAAATGAATTCGGGGTCTAAAATTAAAATTACATTTATGAGATAATGTGAAATTCTGAATGAATCTGTGTAAGATGTTCTGGTCCAAGCACTGAGCCCTGTGGAACTCCATCACCAACACTGCTACGTGAGGAAGCTTGATTATTGATCATAGACAAACATGAATCTTCAGATCTAAACCAAGAGAAACTGCTCTACAGAAGAGGATTAGGGCCACTGAAACAATAAACAATTCTGGCTTTAATCTCAGAATTCTAAGAAAAAAGTCAGAATTCTGACTTTGATCTCAGAATTTAGAGATTAATGTCAGAATTTTGAGATTAAAGCCAGAATTTTGAGATCAAAGTCAGAATTTAGAGATTAAAGTCAGAATTTTGATATTAAAACCATAATTTTGAGATTAAAGTCAGACTTCTGATTGTAATCTCTGATTCTGAGATTAAAGTCAGGTTGTTGTTTTTTTCGTTGGCCCTAATCCTCTTCTGTATGAGTCTTCAAGCTCTGAAAACAAAAAATTACAGGTGGCCTGTTATCCTCATGTTAAAATTCTACCTTGCCATCAATACTAAACAAAACAAAGCTTTTTTTGCCTGCAGTTCGATCCTGCTCTCTGTTTCAGATCCGGTCTCGAGCAGGAGCTGAAGAGAGAACGAGAGCTGAAGCGGGAGCATCATCTCAGCGCTGCATCCCGAGCTTCTGCTCCAAGGAAGATCAGACATTCAGAGAATCCTCCTAAGGTGGGTCCTAAACGTTGCCAAGCAGGTGACGCCAGAGATCTCAGCTTTGGATTTAGATAGTATGGGTTTTCTTTTCCACCCAAACAGCTTCTTTCACAGTCCACACCAACCCAGACGGCCCAGCTGCAGGGTGAACAGGAGGAGAAAACCAGTCTGAGCTCCAGTCTGTGAGTCCACAGAGTTACATACTTTGTTTTTCATATTAAAGAATATAAAATAACTTTTTCTGTCTTGTGTTTATGTTTTAAGCTCCTTGACACAGACTGAGGATGAGCTGGTGAGGCTTTTATGGGATCTCCAAAGGTCTAGTTAGTTTTAATGCTTAAATATCCAGAATGTTTTTTCAAAGGACACATTTTTGTTTTGCTTCAGGAAGAGACCCGCCCTGAGGTCCCTCAGCCTTACGTGTGCACCATGTGTAAACAGGACGACTCCCTCTTGAGGACAAAGGTATGAACTGCAGGGACATGAAACAGAAAGCAGCTAAAATCCCACTTACAGGCCTGTCATAATAACACATTTTTCTGAATGATAAATTGTCCCAGACATTATTGCGATAAATGATAATATTGTTGTTTTGAGACCATTTACAAATCGATATATTGATAATAGCATAAAAAAGCAAGTTTGCCCTCTCAAAGACCAATAAAATTTAATTTTGTGAAGAACATTTAACATTATCACTTTAATTCTCCATTTTATTTCAAATCTTGTTTTTTTTTTTCAGTTGCCTTTATTTTATTTCTTTTATTGTCACATTTTAAAAAAATATATTTTTCCATATTCTGTTTATTTAGTAATTTTTTATTTATCGTCACATTTTTTCATTATGTATTTTTCCATATTCTGAATTTATTTAGTAAATTTTTTTATTTATCGTCACTTTTGTTTGTTTTTTTTCCCATATTCTGTATTTTAGTAATTGTGTTTACTTATTTTTTCCATTATGTATTTTTTTCTATTTTTTCCATTATCTGTATTTTAGTAATTTTTTTATTGTTTTTTTTTTTTTTTTTACATTATGTATTTTATTCTATTTTTACATATTCTGTATTTATTTACTAATTTTTTAACTTTATTGTCACTTTTTTTCATTTTGTATTTTTTCCTATTTTTTCCATATTCTGTATTTATTTAGTAATTTTTAAAGTTATTTTAAATATCCTAAATAAAACACGACCAAAAGCAATAAATAAAATGAAAATAAAAACCACACAACCAAAACTGTAAATAAAATGGATTATGATGTATCTAAAAACAAAATTTCCCTTCAAAAAATATTAATCATCAGAACAGAAATTGAGTTCATTTATTAGTCACTATTTTAATCAATGTGCAGTCATTTTTATTTCTAATTTCTGCTAAACATGACAGTTTTTCTCCCTTTCTTTCCTAGAAACAATGCAAGAGCTGCTTAAAGTTTTTCTGCGAGAGCTGCGTCTCCCATGAGCTGCCGCTGCCTTCCTCCATCCTCCCCGAGACGGTGTGCGTGTCCTGCTACTCGCAGTTGCTGCAGCAGTACGCATCGACGCCAACATGAGCACTCGCACAACCACCAGAGCAAGTAAAACCTTAAAACCGGCACTGCAAGAAGCACTTTCCCCCCACCCTCATGGTCCCGAAATGTCACGAAAGATCCGTGAAGCTCCTTAGGGAGTTTTTAAAACGTTCAAATATTTGCCAGTGAGAGTTTTCAACACCATTAACGCCGTGTTTTTGGTGTTACTGGTGACTTTCGCTGCAGAGATTCAACTTGAGGGAAAATCGGCTGTAACATAGCTGATAAAGGCACCAAACTGGACTAAAAAAAAAACCCAAAAACATTTAAATAATCTCACTCATTGTTTCTTTATATAAAAATATCCTCCGTGTCTTTAGAATGGGGTATTGCAGAGCATTTCAATAGCTATTTAACTTTTTAATGAATAAAAATGGAAAAACTGGATGTTATGCTTGTATTTTGAGCTTCTGCTTTGCTTTTTATAGTGTTGATATAATGAGGGCTGGTTACTTTGTACCTTCGCAGCTTCACACATGAGTAGTTTTGGTCTCTTTGCATCAGATTTCTACATATTTCCACTGGTGCCCAATCGAGACCATCCCTTCTGGGAGTTTAAACACATTTCACCCAAAATGTTTGTTTTAAACCGAAAAGAGGAAGCCACACACTGCTTATTTCTCCTTATTCGTAGAAATTACATTAATATATAGTAAAATATTAAATATTTTTGATTTGAGGTGAACCCCATACCATAGCGTAGCTTAGCGTAAAGAGGAGGTAGCTAGCTAGATCTCAGTTAGCTGCCTCGTTAGCCGTATCACCTAACCAACATGCAGAAGCAGATTAGTCCACGTATGGGGCCCATATGGACAGAAAATTGGTTAAATAATGGACCCCAACATGGGCTGGTCAAATGGTTACAGAATGGCTCCAGGGTAAATGCTTATATAGGTTTGTTATGGGGCCCTGATTTGAACTATCCATCTTGGTGCCAAATTGAGACCCAAAAATTGACCTTCATAGTGTGCTTCTTTACCAAACCACCACACAGAAGTTGATTAGTAAAACTCCATGGCTTTTCTCATATTTATTAATATTTCACATATGGGCCCGTATGGACAGAAAATTGGTTAAATAATGGACCCAACATGGGCTTGTCAGATGGTTACACAATGGCTCCAGGGTAAATGCTTACAGGTTTCATGTGGGCACAAAATTATAACTATTCTAGTCCCAAACTGAGACCCAAAAGAAGACCTGAGTTGGCCCAAGGAGATGCCATTGTCCAGGTTGTGCTCACACAGCCTGAGAAAATCCTGATGGGGCCCACATACATGTGCCGACTGGTATGTTGTAGGTGCTACATCTGCTGATCCAAAGCAAAATAATAGTAGTGCATTTCATGATGGAAAGGTTTACCTGAAATCCACAACCATAAAATCCAATATGGCTGCTGTATGAATAAAAGTAGAGGAAATAAATGGTTTGTACCTCTGACTGGGCCTCGTTAAATCCGTCACCTACAGTATTGCTGTTTAGATGTGGCTTTAGGATTTACAAACATGTAGAGAAATACATGTCGGCCATGAGCTTACATCGCTACCTGTAGCTCGTCTGGCTCTGACTGGAACAGGGTTAAGTTGGGCAGGAGGGTCGTTGTTAAAAACAAACAGCATCACATTTTTAAAAACGTATTCTTTACTAGTTTCTTTTTTTCAGCCGTGTCACCAAACCAAAGTGCGCCAACAATCTACAACTGCAGTAAAAGTCGTAGGTGGAGTTTTCACTGACTGAACCCCGTTTTCTTTCTCGACAATGTTTATGCAGCTTTGAGTTTTTAAAGCGGAGTAGTTTATATTAGTGCTGTTGGCTGTTCCGTACAAGCTATGAGTGGCATTACTGCAGCTTCTAAAACTAAAGTCCTCCAATTGACTGCTGATATCTTCCTCGGTGAAACACTCAGATCACCGTTTTTAGATCCAGTAAAACCAGCAAACATTTGGTCATTGTGTTACTGCTAATTTACGTGTAAGATGGAGCTGCTTTTATGATAAACAATAAACTGGTATCCAATTATTCCTGTACTGTTGCATTATTTATTTACACCTTATACAACATATTAAGGGAAACCCATCATTAAATCCAATCAACAATTTCATTAAGCGAGATTAAACTATAGAGTGCCAAATTACAATAAATAAAATGAAATAATTAAATGTAAGTAATTTATTCAAACTGGAAATACAGAATAAAACATAGAATAATTTTGTGCCTCAATTAAATGGTTTGATTTCATTTTAAAAACTACATATAATTATTTCATGATTTAACAATCATGAGTTGAAGCGCATCATGAATTAATATAAACTGTCAACTTCGCCTATCAAACTCAGCGGGCGGGATTTGGGCGTATAGAGATCCTGGCATCTGATTGGCTGCTTTTATAGCGAAATTGACGTCTGATTGGCTGCTTCAAACAGCAAGTGAAGACAACTTCCTCCAGGTTTGCGAGGACTCTCACGTTAATATCTTTGCTGAAAAGTGTAGAAATAACTTCAATGACATAATTAAATTGTTGTAATTTATTTACTAAAAACTCTGGGTGAGCAACTCCAGCTTGTATATCACAAATTTGGTCTGAAATATCTCGGAGTTCACGAGAGAGCGTTAGCCTGTTAGCTAGTGGGTGGGGCGAACGTTGATCCCGTCTGAAGTCTATGCCAGCCTCTTCCACGCTATTATTATTTCAGACCACCTGGAGATATAGGGGCTGGAGTTGCTCACTCAGAGTTTGTAGTAAATTGCAACAATTTAATTGAAGTTATTTCTGCACTTTCCAGTGACGATATTGACCCAGAGTCAAAGCAAACTTACAAAAAGTTTTTACCATGACTTGCTGTTTGAAGCAGCCAATCAGACGTCAAGGTTTCTATAGAAGCAGCCAATCAGACGTCAGGATCTCCCTAATCCCGCCCACTGAGTTTGATGGGTGAAGTTGACAGTTTAAATTAATTCATGTTTTAGCAATGAAACATGAAATAATTTAATAAATTATGAAATAATTATATCTAGTTTTTAAAATAAAATAACATTTAACTGAGGCAAAAGATTTTCTATATTTCACATCATTTCTGTATTTTCAGTTTAAAATTAAATAAATTAATGACATGTAAATAATTATTTCATATTATTTGTTGTAATTTAGCACTCTTCATAAAAATATAGTTTTTTTAAGAGATAAAGCTAAAATAATTGATATAATATTCCAGAAAATATTTTAACCAAGAAATGAAAAACGCATTTAGCTGCCAGAGCTAGGAGATAAATTTGGAAGCAGAATCTCGTCAAAACGAGAAACTTTTTCATTTTATCGAGATATAAAAATATATTTCTCTGCCAGATTACGAGCTCCCTCTGACTCTCCATCTTCTTATTCTGTTTCTTCTAAACACTCAAAACATCCAGCGACCTTTCTCATTTAAACAGGAACATTTTCTGGTTTTAACAATATATAAATCTCTCGTTAAAACAGTAAGGTTTGTAGTTATACCAAGATACTGCACCTGAATTCATTTCCCATCTCTGGCAGTTAAACTGCTTCTAAAAATATGTAATTTTTAAATAAACAGTTTCTCAACACAATAATATATTAAAAAAATAAAGATGCTCACGTTTCTTTAACAGGAATGTTTATTGTCTCATATTTTATTATTTAAAGAATAAATATGATGATCTTGATTATCAATTCCAAGGTTGTGTGTCGACATTCACCTAAAGAAGAAATTAAATATTCAGTCAGTGTTAGTATTAATTTACATTTACACTGTTCCCAGAAGGGAGTCAAACAGGATTTAGATGTTATTGTTGTTCCATGTTGTATGTTTACAACAAAATCTTCCAGAAGAGGTAAATTATTGAACTTTCCATCTGAAACATTTGAGGATTACTTCTTCGGTATGAAAGCATAAAGCTTCAGGACGAAGGTTGGATTTTCTCACCGTCATTCAAGAGTCTGGCACAGAGTTCAGGAACAACTCGATGTATCTGTGTCCTGAAAAAGAAAAGAAAATATAAAAAGAAGTTCTGGCATCAGCAAAGATTAACCTGCAGTTTTTAATTTTAGTGTTGATCTGGAATAAATCCTGAAAAAATATACATAAATCTCCTGGCTGTAGGAAAAGTGCTTCAGTTTATGAACCGTAATAAAGTTTAATCAAGATGAGCCACTGAATAATAACATCAAAAAGGCCAAAACTTCAGGGATTCAGACAAAATGAAAGCTGAATCTCTGAAACTAAGATGCTTTAAGGATAATTCTCATATTTACATAAAATGACAGCAGGTTAAAAATCTAAAATATTCTGCATCTGATATATTTCCCACATATCTAATCTGGAGATGGATTTTTACACATCACATTCTCAGATTAATTATTTCATTTAACAAGTGCTGCTGATCTTATGAAGATGAATATATGCAGAGTTAAACGTTGGGTTTGAAAGCTATGAACCTTTTTCTAGCGATACGAGTCGAAGCAATCTGGAAACTCAAACAACTGTTAAACTTCAGTCTCTTTAAAAACAAAACAAGCAGTTAGACCGAGCTGTTTTTGTCCAGAACACCAATTATTCAGTAATCAGGCGTTTCTCTAACCATGAAAACAGTTCAATTCGATAATACTTTGTTTATCCCAAAGGGAAAATAAATGTCGTCGCAACTCATCAACCAATCAATAGACCGCATCTGAGAGTTTTCATTGAGGGTTGAATAATAATAATAATAATAATTTTTGTTTTATTTTACAGTCTAAAATATGTTCAAAATGCTTCAAATTTTGCCAATAAACCCAAATTTGCACTTCTGTATCAGTGACCAAGTTCCTACCTATGTTCATGCGGTCCCTGGACATGGCGTCCAGCGCGTCCCTGTGGCAGCGGAAGAAGACGTCGGCCTCTCCGCTCGGCCTCCCGTTGGGTCCGTACTCAACCAGGATCTTCAACACGACGAGAGGAGAGAAGAACTGCAGGAGGAGGAACAGAGACGCTGCGGTTCTGTCGTATGAAACTTTTCATGTCAGGCTTCGACTTCTTGTTTTCTTGGCCGTACCTTCACAATGTCTTCTCCAGTAACCTGGAAGGGAAGGCCTCTCATATGGATGTAATGCGTCGGCACATCTGAGACCTGATGGGAAACTGAAGCAGTACAAATAATTTAATATCTGGCACCACATTTAAACATCAGTTCGTAGTAGCGGTCATTAAACATATAATATAAACAAATATTAGGGTTTAAAGATGTAAAATATAATCCCTTGACAAGTAGATTGGATTATTGGATAAAAGTAGCTTTTGAATGCAGGCAACACGTTTAAAACATGGTTTCCTCTACAGGTAAGTGACTGTGGCGAACCGCCACAGCAAAATAAAAGCTGCCACACCTTCCGAATAACGTTGCTTTTTGGGTTTTTTTTTTCCCTTATAAAGTCTTAAATTCATGCATCTAAAATTAAAGCCGTAAAATGTAAATTAGCCTTAAATACGCCTTAAATACGTTAATCACCGGTCTTAAATTTTGATGTGGCAGGAGTATTTACTGTCTTATACTCAATGTCGATTATTTTTCTCGTGAGATTTTTCTGTCAGGCAAAAGTTTGAGTCGCACGCAGACGTCTTCATTACGTTCTGTGACTCTTAGCGGTTGAGGCTACCGCTAACTAGTTGCTAATAAACCCCAGCTAGCTAGCTAGCATTAGTGCATCTATCATTGTCAAGTAATTATCGCCAGTTGGTTGGATGATGTTCATCTCCGCCACTGGCTCAATTCTGTTGCCAACCCGTACGATGCTGCGTGCATTCTGGGCAAAAAAGCTGGGAAGTACATATAAAATATGCGATTTTCTTTTGTACATTTCTGTCATGATACAGGTTCTAAATTTCATTCATAAAGGTCTTAAAAAGTCTTAAGTTTGAATTGGTGAAACCTGCAGAATGAATTTAAATATCATAAAGCATCAAAATTTACTTTATTTTGAAAAAAACCAACACTGCTCCTTCCTGTCTGGCTGTGAAGCTGCCTACGGTGCTGCGCTGCTCTCAGGAGTGAAGGAAAACTAGAGACGACAGTCCGAAGTAGCGGGACAGAAAAGGCGAATGAATTTTTAGTTCAAGCCTGTGAAAACCACCCAAATGTTAACGTATGATGCATTTGAACAACAGTAACGTAATTAATATGATAAATTAATATGTTAATTACTAACCCGTAATTAATATAGTTTGGCCTTTTTGTGTAATGTTTCAGATACGTTTTAAACAGCAGGATGCAGCTTAATGTCGGGTAATTTTTCTATTGAGACTCATCTCTGGCTGCATTTTCAGAAGAAGAGGAAGGAACCCGAGGAAGATGTTGAGGTAACATTAGATGGAGCTCAATGTTCTTTATTGTGACGCAGTTCCCTCAAGTTCTGAGAAATATACAGATAATAGTGATCTGTACCGTGACACGTGTGATATTTAAATATTCCTAATATGATATTGGTGATTGAAACAAATAACACTTTCCAATTATATTAGACGAAGTACACAGGCTGAAGAAGTGGAGGAGGGGAGTGAAGGAGAGAAAAGTGGGGAGGCAGAGCAGGAACTCAACGCCCCAACCCAAAGAAGTGACGAACTAAAGAACAATTCAGAGCTAACAAAACAGAGCTGCTGAAATTAATTAACTGAAGCCCCTCACCAGCTTTGTGGTTGGTCTGGGAGTCAGGAACTGGTCTCCTGCTCACCAACTGGGATGGATTTGGACTCGTCCTCCTCCTCCAGGCGGACTGGACATCGTCCATGCTGCTGGGAAACACCTCGATGTATCTGCAGACATGGTCACGATAAACCCGAGACATTTACAGCTTTCAGTTAGCAAGAGGACTATTTACACATAGCACCCCCCAAAGTATTCACACCCCTTTAGCTTTTCCACATTTTATGACGTCACAGCCAGAAACTTTTTAATGTATTTCATCAGGATATTTGTGATGAAGCAACACAAATTAGTGCATAATTGTGAAGTAGAAGAAAAACGATGGTTTTCAATAAAAAAAATAAAAAAAAATAAAAAAAAAATTGTATTCAATCCCTTCAAGTCAGCATTAAGTACAACCACCTTCCACTGCAATAACAGCTGCAGGTCGTTCAGGGTGTGTCTCTGCCAGATCAGAAAGAGCTCAATCTCAGTCACACTGGACGGAGAGCATCTGTTAACAATAACTTTCAAGCTCAGCCATAACTTTTCTACTCGATTTAGGTCTGGACTTTGACTAGGCCATTCCATCACATGAATATACTGTGATCTAAACAATGTATTTAGTATCGTCGCCCAGTTGGAGAGTGAACCTGCGTCCAAGTCTAGTCCACCCAGCTTTCCATAAACTCTGAAAGGCTTCACAAGCCCTGCAGAAGAAAAGCGTCCCCACAGCATGATTCAACCATCACCATGTTTCACCACAGGGATGCTACGTTCAGGATGGTCTGCGGTGTTAGTTTTCTGCCACTTCCAACACTTTGAATGGAGAGCAAGACATTTGGTCAGCATGGTTGTGGTGTTATTCACGTAGATACAAATTAAAGTCCTTTATGTATAAGAATGAGAGTTTCTGTCACTGAATTGTCCAAATGGTACAAAAAGTTGCTGTTTTAACACCTAAAACTGAACATCGGCAGTCTTTACAATCCAAATTTGCCCTCATTCCAAATAAATAAAATATATTCAGAGCCAAAAAAAATCTACAAAACCCTACTTTGATGGACACTAACTGTACAAACTGAACCAAAAATGGATCTGATTTATAGTTTTAGATCAAAGATGTTTAACCAGAAGACAAAGCAAAACATTTACTTGAACTAAATGTTCTCAGTTTATGGAAAATGAAGTAATAACATGTAGTTTGCACCCTAATGACAAAAAAAACAAAAACAAAAAAAGAAATTCTTGTATTCGTAGCGTCATGCTGTTGTAGAAATTTTATGCAAGTAAATAAAAAAAAAAAAACCAGAAATAACTGACATTTTTTATTCTTTATACTGTAGATAAAAACATTTTTCAGGTCTCTAAAATAAAGACCCCTGACATAAAGTCACAACTGTGACTCTGCTGCTGCAAAATAAGTTAATTTTTTCCAGAAACTAGTAACACCTTGAGACAAAATTTGATGTGATTTTCTGTCCCAAGTCAGATGCAGCACACAGTAACCGTTCGTCAGCGCCGGTGTGCAAACCGGACCGGCTGCTGCAGCGTCTCACCTGTGTCCCATGAGCTCTCGGTCTTTCTGCAGAGCTTTGTCAGCTTCCTCCTGAGAGGAAAACTGCACGTATGCTTGTCCGGAGATTCTCCCCCTGGAGTTTGTGACGATGGTGATCCCGTTTTCGGCTATATTCAAATCTGTGTCGACAAAACAAGGAAGCAACCCGTGACAAACATGTAGCGCATTAAGGCAGAAAAGTCCATTTTTTTACAGATGGACGTTTAGAGGAGACATGACCACTATGTTCTCATGTTTAATTATCATTTTTATGCAAAAATTTCTCTTAAAACAGTTCATTCAGAAATTAAAGACACAGCTATTTAACATCAGCTCACACAGGGAAAATAACCACCATGAAATCGCGCCGACCTGAAGGTAAATGTCTGAAACAAGGCCAAAAACTAAGGCCACAATTTATGAATAAATTAAATAAATTTGGACAAAACCACAACTTTTAAATCAAAACCTGCTTTCAAAAATGTCCTTCCGTTGTCACGGTAACTAGGACCACATCTACTCATTGACTTGTACTCTAGAGTCCAGCTTGGTGCAGCCAAATCTGCCTTTAACCGCTGTATTAAAACTTGGCTGAACACAGGAAGCGTTTTCAAAAGAAGACCGGCCTGGATCCTGTTTTTATTGCCGAGAATAAATAAATAATATTTTCCCAGTTTCTTCAATCGAGCCCAGAAAAAAAAAAAAAAAGGAAACCGGATTCCTTTCATTTAACAAGGAAAACGTCCAAGAAAACATTTGAAGTTTTGGATCTATGATCCCATATCTACAAAAAAATAAATAAATAAATCTGATTATTTATTTAATTAAATAGTTCATGGTTAGTTTGTTGTTGAACAGGTAAAAAAAAAAAAAAATCTCAACATTTTAGTTTTTAAAAATTATACTTTTTTGTCCCACCAATACTTCTGAGCTGACAATTTTGCCCCTCGTGACAAAAAGTTTGGACACCCCTGGTCTAAACAGTTTGTGCCCAGGATGTGTGGGGTCTGCAGACCTGTACAAATCCTGGACGGAGGGAAAATCAGCTCTGATGATCCTCTCTGGACTTTTCCTGTTAAATTTTCAAAGTCTTTGAATTGCTTTTTACCGGAAAAGAAGCGAGCGATGTCGTCCTCGGTGCAGGAGAAGGGGAGCCCTCTGAGCAGCACCACGCCGTCCTCAGCTCGAGCCTCGGCTGCTTTCTTCAGGATGTCTTCAGCGTCGTTGTTTGTCACTTCATACACTGACGAAACACAACAGAAACTCCTACTGTTCATGTTTTGGAGCATCAAGGTGGAAGTAATTTAACGAAGCGGGATAACATCCGTTTCTGCGCTGGGTTTACAGCACAACCCTGCAGCTTTTTCTGAGGTGAGAACAATTATTTTAATAATATAAAAGCTTTGAATTTTAATGACAGTTCTGTCTATTATTTTCTTTAAACTTTTAAAGTTTTTTTGGGAAATTTTTGCTGCTTTTCACATCTTTTCCTTGTGTTTTTGTTTTGTTTGTTAAGACGCTCAGAACCTAAAAATCATTCAGGCCTAAAAATGCTCCAAAATGCATCAGATGAGCCAGTTGTTCTGACAACTGTTTTCATTTCATAGCTCAGAGTTGAACTGATTTAATGAGGTGAAAACATTTTTTGCATGCTGAAGGTAATTCTAAATGTGAACCGTCTTCGTCTTTAGGGGGCTCACATTTCTTCTTCTGTCCTATTATCTGCTAAATTTTCATATAAAACTATGTAACACGTCCAACTAGACAAAAATTTAGTTAAAAACCAGAAAATGTCCAAAGAGCAGCTTTGGCTCAAGAAACCCCCCCAAGAAAGAAACCAAAACCTTTGCCCAATCTTGTACCTTCAGTGGATATAAAGAGTTTACCCTGTTAATGATGTAAAAGATGTAAAACTGGTGCTATGATCATTCAATACTTACAGTTTCCCTCCTTTAATCTGACCTAAACTCAAAAAGCAGAAAACTGAAAACTTTTAGGGGGGAATTATAGTATGCATAAGCATGTATGCACTGCGTAAGTGCTACATTCAAACTCATGTTAAACAGGAGTCAGCGTCTCTTATTTCTCAGAGCAAAAGCTGTGGTGGTTTGGGAACTTTCAAAGAATCAGAGGATCTCATTAACAAAAGTAATAATAATTTAAAAAAAAATTAAAGGAAAAAATAAAGTTAAAAAAAATCTGAAAATGTAAACAAATTCTAAAAAATAAAATATTAAAAAAGGTACCAGTCATAAAAGAATTTAAAGAAAAAAGGTGAAAAAAAAAAAAATCAGAAAATTTAAATTTTAAACAAATAATGAAAAGGTACCTGTCATAAAAATAAAAAAAAGAACAAAGTTTTTTTAAAAATCTGAAAATTTAAACAAATAAAAAAAATAGAATAAATAAAAAGGTACCTATCATAAAAATAAAAAAAAGAAAAAATGTTTTTTTAAAAATCTGAAAATTTAAGCACATTTTAAAAAATAAAATAAAAATAATAAAAAGGTACCAGTCATTAAAAAATTTTAAAAAAATATGAGAAAAATCTGAAAATTTAAACAAATTCTAAAAAATAAAATAAAATATTTTAAAAAGGCACCAGTCATAAAAACATTAAAAGACAAAATACAAACTTTAAAAAAAATCTGAAAATTTAAACAAATTAAAAAATAATAGTAAAAAAATAATAAAATAAAAATAAAAATAATTTTTTTGTCAGGTACAAAAAAAAATAAAAAAGTAAAACAAATCTGAAATTTAACCAAATTTAAAAAATTAAATAAAAATAATAAAAAGATACCAGTCATAAAAATTATTAAATTAAATTTAAAAAATAGCATTAAACTGAAAAATAAGTTAATAATAAAAATAAAATTTAAAGAAATGTAAGCATTTTTAAAAAATTACATATAAAAAAAATTAATTAATTTAATAAATCACAAAAATCTATCATTTCAACAGGGGTTCATGCACTTTCTATCCACTCTGTTGCATTAAATCCAATAGATCCCCACAGCTAGGATAAAGGATAAACAGAAAACATCCAGAGATTTAATGACCAGCTCTCCGTCTCCGTTGTGGACGTTGAAAGTGACACTTCGCCAGCGAGCAGAGCCACCAACCTTCGACGTAACGTGGACCGAGGTACTGCCTGTGCTTCTCCAGAGCCTTGCTGACGTCCTCCTCGTGCTCCACCTCGATGAAGGCGCGTCCCGATGGCCGCCCCAGCCGGTCCAGAGTTAGGTGGATCCCCTTCTCCCCATCACGGATCCTGCAATCTGCAGCACAGTTGCTCTTTTTCTCACCATTTCTTTTCTTTGACATACAAACTATTTTCCTTCCTCACAGTTTTCTTCTGTTTTTCACCCCTGAAAGTTTTGTGATCATCAAACGAACTTTAATTCAGACAAAAACAACCTAAACAAACAGAAAAAGTGGTTTTTAGAAGCTTTTATGATGATTTTATTTACTAAAGGAATTCAACCGAACCTCTATGTGAAAAGTATTTGCTCCCTAAATCTAAAAACTAACCCAGCCACAGCATCTCATTTCAAGTAAAGTCTGGACTTTGATTAGGCCACTCCAAAATATTGATTTTGGTGTGGCCTAATAAAGTAAAGCTGAGGCAGCAGAGCAGTAAAGTAAGAAATACTGCCACCTGCAGGTGGGAGTTAGCATCACTTAAACCCAACTTGACCATTTTGCAGAAAATTTGCAATAAACTCAAAATTATGCATTTACACAAAAATGCGGGATTTGTTGATTTTGTATTTTCATGGAAAACTTCTTTGATTTGATTGATAAAATAATATTTCAGCACACATCTGTTATCCTGAAGGTTTTATTCATGTGTCAACATGTGTCATTGTCAACTAATTTAGCAATCGATTAATCATTAACCGGAGTATACAGCTTCAGAAAAAGGCAATTTACTGAAAGAACGACACACTCAGAGCAGGAATTAAGTCAAAACTGTACGAAAAATATATACGTTTTGCATTTAAGATAAATAAAACCTTTGTTTTCTACCCAAAACTCCTCAAGTGGCAGTTTTAGCTTCACCGGTTCAAATTCTGTCTCCAATTAAGCACCTTTTGTGATCCAATTAATCGGCTAATCCAAAAATTAATAAACAGATCAGTCCTATACTGTACTGATGTTAAGTCAAGCGAAAAGCTTGAGCTTTTCACATGTTGATGGGTTTTTTTTTGCACCAGATGCATCTTTTGCTACAAATGATCAAGCGTTCACTAAATTTGAGGCAATAATATGTTTATTTTCTTATTTAAAATAGGAATTGATTAATTTATTTCCATTTTTCATTGTATTTCCAATATTGTATAAAAGGGCTTAAATGGTTCAATGAAAAATCTGCAGAAGGCACCAATTTTTTTATCCAATTAATCGTCAGAATAGTTCGTTTGGAGCTGAAATCAACATTTAAAAACTGCATGTTTTATTTACTCGGGTTATCGTACGTATATGAAAAAATTTAACTGCAGTATCAGTGTGTAACATCGAATGCTAAAGATCATAGAGGCAGCAGGAAGCATTGTGAAGACAGATGAGAACACACCCGATATCATCATCGCATCGCTTCCTACCGTGAATGGAAAACTTTCTACAAGCTGTCAGAGTCGGACTCCGAAAGCTGCTGCTCACCTGAGAAGAACTGCAGGAGGTCCTGCACTGTGCAGGACCAGGCGAGACCCTTCACCTGCACGATGTAGACCTCTTTGGTTTCTGGCTGGGAGTGGCCCTGATAGTCCGGCAGAGGAGGGTATTCCTCTTCGCATGGTGACCCTGCCTGGAAATACATGAAAACCAGATATAAAACATCTTAAACTTCAACCATGTATGTCTGAACCCTTTTAGCCTTGTCCATGTTAGAAATATTCCTAATTGATTTTATTAGATTGAACTGACAGCATTTATCTTTACAAATATTACCAAGTCTGACTGAATCAGGACTAAATTGGCCTAGTTCAAGTTCAGCTGACCAAACAAAACCGACTGGCATTTAAAACCATTCATAACTTCTTGCACCTTGATAAAAAGTCTAGATCAGGGGTGTCCTAACTTTCTATCAAGTGGGCCTAAAAAAATGTAATAATTTTAAAAACTAAAATCACTAAGTTATATTGTGTGGGTTTTTTTTTTTTTTTACCTACTCAACAGTAAGCGAAGCATGCAATATTTTAATTTACAAAAAGTTGTGGGATTTAAATCATTGTTCATCCAAAACTTAAAAAGGGTTTTGCATGTTTTCCTTATAAAAAGAAAGGTGTTGGTTAAAAAAACATACCAAAAAAAAGCATTTCATCTATTCTAAGCAATTAGATCAGAATTTGAGTCACTCTTTCTTTGAAAAAGCCTGCTATATTAAATAACTCATGAAAAGCTGATTTGGGAGCACCAGAATCTGCTTCTGAGTAAAAATCACTGCGTAGTTGGAGTCTTATTTGCTATGAAATCAAAAAGAACGTAAAAAGCCTGGTCGTTTCTTATTTATCTGGCATAATTTTGCCCTCATTAAGAATAAAAAGTCTCCATCCGCATCAACCACCTGTGGATTTGGCAAAACAAATCTGTATCATCCTTGAATTGCAGTCGGGGGCCTCAAATGGCCCCTGGGCCACACTTTGGACACTCCTGTTCTAGATCCATCTGAATTAAAGTAAGCCCAGAGCATGATGCTACCACCACCATGATTTTATTGTGTTTTGGAACAGGTTTCAGTTAATTCTAGCCAGGACTAAACATTTTCTGTCCTTCAGCCCTGCTGGGAATATGGAGAATACAGCATAATGTTTTTTGTATTCTTGTTCTGACTGATACCTTTGTATAATAACATTATTTTGATCCTTTATAAACTCTTTGAAAAGACTCACTGTTGGACAACGTCTCCCAACCCATGCACGAAGCTGTTACTGGAAGGGAGAGCTTCTTCAGTGACAGACTGCTGCATCCTCGGTGCACAAAGGAGCGATACCACAGATCCTTCCTCCCAGCAGCTGGAGGACTTTATAATCACCCCTCCTCCCAGCAAAGTCTTTAAAACTCTGCTGTTATTTTTGCATCCCTGTTGTTTTTGATCCACATATTTCCATACACATCTTGCACATTTTTCTAAATTAACCAACATGGCTGCACATTACTTTTAAACTGAGTGTGCTATTTTTTTTTTTTTAAGTAACTGCACAGTATTATTTTTTTTATGCTGCAAATCTGTCCTTACTGTAAAGTCTCTTATTGTTATTTTTATATATATTTTTTTTTTTTTTACTTTAGTTTCAATATGCATGTTCCCACTTACCTTAACTTGATGCTGCGACACCTGAATTTCCCCACTGTTGGACAATAAAGGATATTTCTATTCTATTTTAAAGTATGGTTTTAACTAATGAATCCAAATGAGAAAATTTCCAACCAGATTATTGCATCTTTTTTATTATTTTACACATGTTTCTCCAATACATTTAATAATAGGTTTCTTTTTCAGTTGAATTGTGCAGTTAAAATGTCATTTTAGTAGGGATGCAACTAACAATTATTTTAGTAATCGATTATTCTGACGATTAATCGAATAAAAAAATTGGCACATTCTACACATTTTTCATTTAAGCTTTTTTAATATTAGAAATACATTAAAAGAGCCAAACAACCAACTAATTTAATTCATTTTTAAATAAGAAAACAAACATCTTATTGCCTTAAATAAGAAAACAAACATCTTATTGCCTAAAATGCAATAACACAGCATTCCTTTAGTGACTTTGAACCAGGTAAAGCTAAAACTATGCCTTTTTAGGGGTTTTGGCTAAAACATAAATCGACCAACAGAGGTGTTTTTATCTTAAATGCAAAATGTACATATATATTTTGTTTAGTTTTAGCTTTATTATTGCTCTAAATATATATATTTTTTCATCAAATTGCCTTCTTTGAGTCTGTATACTGCAGTTAACGATTAATCGATTACTAAATTAGTTGACAATTATTGCAATAATCCATTCATCACGATTAATCGTTTCAGCCCAACATATTAACAGCTTAGAAATATTTTTTTATTGTCTACTTTTACATCACAAAAAGTTGATATTTTAACAGGGGTGTGTAGACTTTCTATACCCAGTGTGTGTAACAAAACAATATTTTAGTATGGGATAGCACTGAACCAGAACAAACAGTATTAGATTGGACTTCTGCTGAGAAATGATGCCAAATAATGCAGTGAACTGAAGATATATCTCAGCACAGCTAAGATCCAATCAGATACTAAGAATATGATCAATTTTAATACCAAATATTGAGCTGCGATATGATGCTTTAATTAAATTATGTTTTTCAGGGTGGCACTGAGCGACTTTCTATTATGGAATTATGGGCCTGACCTTGGTGCAGAACCGGTGCTGGATGCTTCTCAGCGGGTGTTGTAGCTGACGGACCGTGGTTCTATCAGAAGCCCATGCTCGCTGCTGAATGTAGCTCCATCTGACCCCAGACAGCACGCTGCTTCTTGTTTTGGTCGCTACTGCCACAGGTAGCCGTCTAACTGCGACACACCGCTGCAGTAAAAACAGCAGAGACTTACAGTTAACGGACATGTTCTCCCGACGCAGCTGGAGGCTGATGGTTAAAAAGTAAACAGAGATTTCAGGACAGTTTCTCTGCTTCGGGTTCGCCTCAGTCACCCGGATTAGTTAGCTTGCTGTTAGCTTGCCATGATGGTTAGCTAAAAGTCACGTGGGTCGTTGACAGTCAAGGACAGCGCACGAGCGCTTTGACGCTCCAGTGAATTCGAGCGCACACACTCTGCATCCGGTTTACACTTTCAAAATAAAGGCGTATCATTCAACCTCATCTCACGCATGAATATGTGACCTCCGAAATGGTTCTTCTTCTTCTTCTTCTTCTTCTTCTTCTTCTTCTTCTTAAGAAGCGGTTGGTAAGAAACGTTTGGTAAGCATTACCGCCACCTACTGATCTGGAGTGTGGCTCAAAATACTCAAAATATACATGTATTATCAATAGTCATATTTTGTCGATCAACTTTGTTTTCCTGAAAAGCCTATTTAAAATTTTAGTACTTTTACTTTCTGAATCTCCCTTTAGTATATATATTAAATTAAATGTTTCTTTATTTTATCTAAATTCCTCCAACATTAATCTTCTATCTCACATCTCCAACATACTAGAATATGTCCTTTTGTTTAATTTTCTCCACAATATTGACAGTCTCCTGTATTATGTTGTTGTATTCTAAATAATGGCGAACTGTTTTCAATCATCTATAGGCATTAAAAAATATTACATTCATTTTTTAAAAACATCTTTACTTGAGTAACTTTTTTTTTTTTTTTTTAAATGTACTTGTAGGAGTATTTTTACTCCGCTGTACTTTTTAATTAAGTAATTTTTTTTTTTTTTTTTTTTTTTTTGTATCGCTACTCTTGGTTGAGTAAAATCTCTGGATACTCTATCCACTGTGAGTATCTTCACTGAATGAAGAACAGGGTTGTTTCAAACAAAAATCCACCAGACACAGACACACACCTTCAGTTTTTGTTTAAATTTCATAATTTTTTTATTGAAAAAAACTGATTTGGAAAACTTTGAATTTTGTTATTTTGTAATTGTGTTATTTATATAAATTATTTTTATGTTGGTCTTCAAAATACCAACATTTCCACATACCTTTATACTTTTTTCCGCCAGATGATGTAATGATTAAATGATTGATGTTTGGATTAGCTATTCAGTACTTCAGTTGCCTTTTTACCAAATACTTTTACTCTTACTTGAGTAATTTCTTGGATGGCTACTTTTTACTTTTACACGACTTTTACTAATACTTTTACAGCATTACACGAATAAAAATATGTTGAAATAGTGCTACTCTCACTTTAGTACATTTTTTTAGATTAAGTTTCCTCAAGCATTTTACTTCAAAGTTACCGTTACAGGAAGTGTTGTGACAATGTATCATTTCACAACTCACGTCTTCTTCAGCTTGTGTAAAACTAACGTGAATGCTGCCATCTAGCGGTACGGATTGGAATAGCAATCCTAACGCAGGCAGTATTCTGCAGTCAAGTTTTGATGGTCCTCTACAATAACTATCAACTTTATTTGTTCTTTGGCTGATTAATTAGAACACCCAAAATACCAACATGATCACATTATAATTTCGTGTCTTTTTAACATAAAGTATCAACCATTGAGTTAATAAATGACAGCCTACTTCAAGTCTCTTTCCCAGCTGATTTTGATGTCTTTACAGTACTGAGCACTTTTAGCACTGATGCAGTTTTTGTCACACAAACCTCAGTTTATTAAAACGAATGTGGCCCATTTAGCTGCAAATGATTCGGCATGTGGTGCACTGCAATCCAATGAAAAGGGTTACTCCCTGTTATTAATGTGCTATCATAGAATATGTTGATGATTCAAAAGTGTAAACACCTATGGGAAAATGTCAGGTTTCAGTGTCATAAAAATAAAACCATTTCCAAACCTTTTCTAATTTTGTGCCATATACAGTATCCTGTACAATTTAACTGAAAACCAATCTGTTGAAAGGCAAGATAACCACTTTTACAATCAGTTTCAGCACTCGTTCTTTTTTAGAAGTCTATCAGCATTCCACCTCTTCACTTAGTAAAATTTGGCCAATCTGCCAAAATTTCTCCAAATCTATCAAAGAGTAAGAGCATCTCTTGCTGGACTCTGTTTAGGCCAGTCCAAAACTTCAGTTTTCTTCTTTTGTTGATCTTGGAAGTATGATTGGACTCATGATACAGGAAAACAAAATCCCTCAACATCTCCAACTTCCTCTCAGACAACTGGTATTTATAAATATTCATAATTTCATCCATTTTGACAAAATGTCTAATTTTATCTAAAGAAAAGTAACCCCAGAACATGATGCTGCCACCACTGTGTTTCACTGTGGGTATGGTGTTCTTTTGGTAGTGTGTTGTCCTGTTTCTGTTTCTGTTTCCTGTTGAAATCATGGCCCAAAAGTTCTGGTTTGGTTCCTTCAGACCATAACACAAGGTTATGTCATCTTATCAGCTACAGTTGAAACCCTGTATTTACATACAATGAATAAAAAGACAAATACTCATTTTTTTTTTTCATCACTGTCTGAAGTTAAACCAGACCAAACTTTTCTCGTTTTAGGTCAGTTATAATTACCAAAATTATTTCTATTTGCTAAATATCAGAAAATTTAGCAAGAACATTTTATAGAGATTTTTTTTTATAACTTTCTTTGAATTCAGAAGTTTACATACATTTGGTCAGTATCAGGGATAATTATCTTTTAAACTGTATGACTTGTGTCAGATCTTATGGTTTTCCTTCCACAAACCTCTGCGAGCTTAACTGACACATCTGGCTTAACTGGAGGCTCACCTGTGGATCCGTTTTAAGGCCACACCTGGAACTCACTGTTTTCTGGTTTGTCACGATTGAACAGTTAAAAGAAATCAGCCAAGATATCAGGAAGAGAATCATGGAGGTGCACCAGTCTGATTCATCATTGGAAACAATTTCCAGATGATTCAAGGCGCCGCAATCATCTGTTCAAACAATTATATGCAAGTATAGACATGATGGGAATGTCCAACCAACACGCTGCTCAGGAAGGAGACGGGTTCTGGTCCAAAGCATGCAGATTGACTCCAGAACGAAAGCCAAAGATCTTATGAAGATTCTGCTGAAGCTGGAAAGACAGAGTCATTATCCACAGTGAAGTGTGTCTGGTGCTGAAATGGGCTGAAAGGCTGCTCAGCGAGGAAGAAGCCATTACTTCAAAAGTAACATAAGAGCCAGATTACAGTTTGCAAATGCACACAGGGAGAAAGACCTTCATTTCTGTGGACATGTCCTTTGGTCTGATGAAACTAAAGTGGAACTGTTTGACCGTAATGACTATTGTCACATTTGGAGGAAAAACTGGGGATGCTTGTACCAGTTTAACAGTGAAGTACGGGGGTGGCAGCATCATGTTGTGTGGCTGTTTTGCTGCAGGAAGAACTGGTGGACTTCATAAAATAGATGGAATCATGAGGAAAGAATGTTACGTGGAAATATTGAAGCAACATCCAAAGACAAAGTTAAAGCTGGGGTGCAGATTAGTCTTTCAAATGGACAATAACCCTCAACATCCAAAGTGGCTTCAGGACAACAAAGTTAATGTTCTGGCGTGGCCATCACAAAGCCCTGATCTCCGTCCTATCTCCAGCAGTCATCAGGCGAGAGGTGGGGTACACCCTGGACAGGTCGTCAGTCCATTGCAGGGCAACATAGAGACAGACAGGACAAACAACCATGCTCTCACACATTCACACCTAAGGAGAATTTAGAGAGACCAATTAATATAACAGTCATGTTTTTGGACTGTGGGAGGAAGCAGGAGTACCCAGAGTGAACCCATGCACAGGGAGAACATGCAAACTCCTTGCAGGACCTTCTTGCTGCAAGGCAACAGAGCTACCAACTGCACCACTGTGCATCAAATTCAGTCAGATTAAATGGAGACTGGATAGCAAATTCCAAATCTTTCTGCAGATTTGCATTAGATTTAGGTCTGGACTTTGATTAGGCCATTCTAACACATGAATATGCTTTAATTTATACCCTGCCATTGTCGCTCTTGGAGGTAGGGTTAGGGTTTTTGTCCTGTTGGAATCCATCCCTAACCAGCTTCTCTGTCCATACTGAAGAGAAGCATCCCCACAGCATGATGCAGCCATCACCATGTTTTACCCTGAGGATAGTGTGTTCACGTTGATGAGCATTGTTTGTTTTCCACCAAAAGAACTAGTTATATTTATTTCAGTAACTTTTTGAAAAAAATATTTCCTCTAGATGTACTTTTACTGCACTGGATTTTTTTTTTTTTTTTTTACTTCTACTTTTGATGTAAGAATATTTTGAAGTAACACGACTCTTAAGTACAATTTCTGGCTGCCATAATGAAGTTACTTTGCTTAATGAATAAAAACCAAATGCAAGCAAACATCAATATTTTAATGTTATTTTCTATCTGCTAAGGTTGCTGTGTCATTTGGAGTTCAATCGAATACACTTTTAAAAGTATATACTATTACTATTATAGTATATACTATTAAGTACTTTGCACTGTTCTAATAGAAATTATACTGCAAGTGTTGCTTTCAAAAGCTTTATGTTGTGAACAAAATTAGATCTGGAAATGTGTGTTTCTATGTCTGAATTATTATTTTGTGTTGATGTTACTTACTTTTTTTAATTTGTTCCTTTAAAATAACAGACTTTGCTCATATTTATGTTTGTATTTGTATAATTACATAATATTTTTACAAATAAATTCAGATAGTATAATCAAACAGTTACTCTGCACTTGACGAGTCATTTTACCAAATACTTTGTTTACTCTTAGAGTATTTTTTGGAGGCAATTACTTTTTACTTATGCTTAAATAAAAATATATTGAAGGAACATTACTTTTACTGGATTATAATTCTGGACTACTCTACCCACCCCTGTCCACCATTTCTCCAAATGGACCAGCTCAGGGGTCTGCAACCTGCAGCTTCGGAGCCACAAATAGTTCTTTGGACCTTCGACAGTGGCTCTTAATAACTTTGGCAAAACGTAATAAAGAAGCAACTAATGTTTTTAAATATAGATATGATATCAAGTGCAGGTTTGAGCAATTTTTCAGTTTTTCAATGGAATAATTGCAGTAAATTTCCACAAAAGAATGACTCTAAAAGAACCAGTAATATATATATTTTTTATTAAATTCTTTTTTTCTTTCTTTCTTTTTCTTTTTTGTCATTAGTTTTCTTTGTACATTTTCAGAATCAGAAATCAGCTTTATTGGGAAAAATTGTGTGCCCAAACAAAAGATTAGACTTGCATTTCAAGAGCTCACGGCATACAAACATTAAGTATATATAAATAAACTTTAGAAGAAATAAAATAAAGAATTTTTCATAGCATTTTCCACAAATATCAACATCTTAAAGAAGAAAATGTATCCATCCCCTTTATAGCAAAAATGGTGTGTCTTTCTTTATTTTAAAATCTAAAAGCAGAAATAAAAATATGGTTCTTTAAATATGAGAACAAATTTTCTTTAGTAGATATTTATCAAAAATTACCAGCAGTCTTTAAAGAAAATATCATGTAACATTTGTGGCTCTAAACAATAGGGCTTAAACAATTACTCGATTAATCGTGATTAATTGATTATTGAAATAATCATCAACAAATTTAGTAATTGATTAATTGTTACCTGGAGTAAACAAACTCTATAAAGGTCATTTGCTGAAAAAAACAACACACTCATAGTGGTAATTAAGCAAAAACTGTACAAAATATATATACATTTAGCATTTAAGATTAAAAACCTTTTGTCTGTAAATCTGTTCTACCCAAAACTCCTCAAGTGGCAGTTTTAGCTTCACCTGGTTCAAATTCACTAAAGGAAAGCTATATTATTGCATTTTAGGCAATAAAATGTTTATTTTCTTATTTAAAAAATGAACTTAATTATTTGTTTATTTGGCTCTTTTAATGTATTTCTAAAATTGTATAAAATAGCCTAGAAGTTAAATTAAAAATATGCAGAATGTTCCAATTTTTTTATCCCATTAATTGATTAATTATCAGTATATTTGATAGAATAATCGATGATTAAATAATTGTTCGTTGGAACCCTTTTAAACAAGTTTTATTTAGCTGGACTGAGGGCAAAATAGCTCTTTGGATTATAAAGGTTGCAGGCTCCTGCACTAGTTTTACTGGACTGATTTTCCTGGAGCCAGACAAAGATTTAGCCTAAACAGGAAGTGTGGTCCATCCATCTTAAAGCAGAGCATAAGTGTGACATGACGGGGCTTTATAGGAACTGCTTGCTCAAGGTTTTCATAATACACCCTGTTGACAAAGTTTCAGGCATTCTGTTTCCAGCCATTTGTGTCTGTGAAACTGATCATTTGACCTCCACAAACACCTCTGTTCAGTAGCTGTTGGCTGTGCACGAATGTGAAAACATGCCGTGTCATCAGATTACGTTTCTGTTCGAAGAAATATACCCTCACCTCTAAAACATTTCACATTTCCTGTACACACACACAGTGAGCCGGTGTCTATTGGCTTATTGTGAGGATAGACGTGTTTGGGACACAATGGAGGGGAAAACTGACCCCTGGATGTGCTGAAATACAATGGGTATTCTTTTACATACAGCCTTATCTACAGGGTATGTAGTGGGAAATTAGGTATTTGCCTCATCGTTTTATAAAAGATCTTTATCAAGTCTTACTTTGAACATTTCTGCATATTTAGACTAAAATGCATCTTTAGAATTTGCAAAATTTAAGTGCAAACTTTTAATGTATTTCTAATATTGTATATTAAAAAAAGACTTAAAACTGCAGTATGTAACTTTTACAATTTTTTTTTTTTTTTTTTTTTTTTTTTTTTTTTTTTTTTTTTTTTTTTTGCATATTTGCTAAAATATGCAAAAAATGTCTCTGGTATGAGACAGATAATCTGTGAAAAGATGGAGCTCCTCCACCTCCTGTCTCACCGACTATTGCTAACGAAAGAAATGCACCGCTCCCGACCTAAAACAACCAATCAGAGCCAGGAGGAGGGGCTTAGCGCTGTCAATCACCAATCACCCTCGTGTACGCACTGCTAAATGTGCATCAGGCTATGTTGTGGAGCAAGGGGGAGTGTGTGAGCGGCACGTACACGAGGGTGATTGACAGCGCTAAGACCCTCCTCCTGGCTCTGATTGGTTGTTTTTAACTGAGCGGTATTTCTGCAGTTAGCACTGGGAGCACTGGGAGAAGGCAGAGAAGCTTGATTTTTATCACCGATTATCTGCCTTATATTATACTGTCATGACATAATGATAATCTTAACAAATATGGAAAAACACATTTTTCATAAAAGTAACATACTGCAGCTTTAAATGGTTTAACAAAAAAATCTGTAGAATGTGCCAATTTTTTTATTCGATTAATTGATGAATTGAATCGATTGGCAATATAATCCTTAGTTGCAGCCCTGTGAGTATATATATATATATATATATATATATATATATATATATATATATATATATATATATATATATATATATATATATATATATAAAATTTGCAAGCTTGCTAAAATAGGTCCTTCACCCCGTGACGTCACCTCTTCTTGTTGGTAAGAATGAGTGTTTCGGACATAGAGCTCATGAGTGAATTGCAAAATATGACATTTATAGAATTCAAATAATATGAAAATATGCACCTGACAGAGATTTTTTTAAATAAAAAAATTACTTTTATTTCAATTTAATGTTTTTATCTTCAAATGAATATCAGACGTTACACTTGTTTTCAGGTGTTCCTGGTTTCTGATTAGATCTTCCAATTGGGGGAAAAAAAATATGCGTGAGTTAAAGTTTTCTGAAAAAGGATGTGCTTTCATGGATGAATCCTAAAAGAAAATGAAAGTTATATAAAGTGAAACGTGTTCATGTCAGCATGGAGAGGGGGGTGAGGAAAACTGCTGCATCACGTGACCGCCTCCTTTATTTCCTGCAGCAGCCTCTCCTATCGTCTCCTCTCCTCGGCTGCTCGCTCCTGCTTCCCCGCCTGCGACAGCTCAGCAGCGGTGTGGTCGCTTCGAACGAGCGCTAACGGAAAGGAGAAAAAACCCCACCTCCACTCCGCACTGAAAGGCCTCCACCTCTCTTACAGACCCAGCTACAGTCACTGCGGCGGCGGATACAGAACATAAACATCCACAGAGAGGCTTTGTGTCGACTTTAATTTGCTCTTCTTTTATCCGAACGCCTCGGTAGAAAAAGCCAATCCCCATAATGGCGACAGCTGCCCCTGCTGGCTGCGGCCCCAGCCCCGGACCGGGAACGGAGCTGGTCCGCGGACAGGCCTTCGACGTTGGGCCTCGGTACAGCAACCTCTCCTACATCGGGGAGGGCGCCTACGGGATGGTGTGGTGAGTTTTTACTCGAAATGTTTAGTTTATCGTCGAAACTGTTTTAATTATTTCCTTTTTTTTAAAAAAAATCCCTTAAACACAACTTCAACTTCGCTTGTCATGTTTTAGCTAGCGGGCAGACGCCAGTTAGAGCCGTTTGTTTGTGAGGAAAACGGATTAAATCACGCTGTGTGACCACCGGAGACGGGCTCAAACGCACAACCTGGAGGTTTTCAGCTGCATGGAGGCAAAATCAAAGCAAAAAAAAAAAGTTAAATATTTGCTTTTATCGGTCCCTAAGCTTTAGAAATATACATAAAGCTAATATCCGCAATCTTTATGAGGACTTGTCACACTGTGCGGGATCCACGTCTTTATATTAGCAGCATTGTATAAACTGTATGCCTTATAATGCATGGTTATCACTTTTTTAATTTGTAGATTTCAACCACTTTCACTCAATTTGAGCGTGTTCCCACTCATGCTACCTGTGCACTGTTTAGATGTGGTTGCATAATGTGCCAGAAAATGTGTTGTGGGAGGATCTCAAGGGGATTTACTTGTACCTGCAAAATTTCCAAAAGGGTTAAAATAAGTCAAAACAAATTTATTTCAAATAAGAGGATGAGTTTTTTTTTAATTTTTTTTAGGAAGAACATGTCTCTTGGTTAAGAGTTGAGAAAGTCATAGCATCTTAAGATACAAAATTATTGATTGATTCACTAGTCTGTTTGCTAGTTTTTCTCTTGAATGGTTCTAAGACCTACTTAGTCTTTAGATACATCAACCCACAGCATCTACTGTGGGCTTTATTTCATTTAATGAAAACCAGATAACTGCTAAGGACACATTTGATGCACAAATTGTGATAATGTTGCAATTCCCTATTTTTTTATGTTGTATTATTAATAAAAACAAAAAAAATACTGCTATTCACATAAGTATTCTCAGACTTTTTTCAGGGGAAAAAAGTCTGAATTGGTTAATACCCTAATTGACCTCCAAAGAAAACCGGAAACTGGTATCGACCAGGAACCACCGTAACATTCCTTCTCTACTAAAAATCAATTGTGGGAGAATCTTAAAGGGATGTTCTTACACCTTCAATATCTTCTAAAGAGTTATATGTAAAAACTCAATTTTATTTGAAAGAGATGAGAAAATATTTTAAAATTTTACTGAGATCATGTATATTTAACTTATGTTTTTAGAAACTCTGGTCCATATCATAAGGATAGATGACAAATCCAAGTAAAAAAGAAAAGGAAATCATAAAGAAATGCATGTAAATGTTACATTTTATCAAGATATGATTGTTATAAGACACACAGAGACTTGACCTGGTGCAGGGCTGGCCCAAGATTGAAAGGGGCCTTGAGCAGAATTTATTTTGGGGCCCATCACTAACTATGTTCCCAGTTCAGATTTAGTTTTTAGATCATTCTTTGCACTTTTGCAAAGTAAACTTGCCAATTTCTTTAAAGCTTGAATAAAAATTTTAGACAATTTAAAATATTTTACTTTATCTATGCTGAAACCATCAGATTAAATGTAACAATATTCTCAATAAACAGATATAAACATTTTAGGTCTATGGTCTGTGTTAAAAGCCAAACATTTATGGGAGGACTCTTATGGTTTGGGGCGCTAAGCGTAGTGGCTTAGCTTGCTTATTCCTTGGGCCGGCTCTGTTCTGGTGTTTCCAGTTGGTTTGTTTGCACAGAAACGAGTTATGTCCAAACTAATTATTCCATCTGAAAAAGTATTAAATAAACCTTTTAAGAAATACTACTTTATCAGATACGTTTTAAAAGCTAGAAATTCTAGGGTTATGTATGTCCCACAGTTGGAATTAAAACCTGCAACAATTTGTGACCCAAAGTGTAAAAGAAATGTGGTTTTTGTGTGTGTGTATATACAGATAGATAGGTATTCAACAAATGATCTGCGTTTTTTTGTTTGTTTTTAATTAAAATAGATGTCAGTTGACTTACAACTTGTTTCATGTTTATTGCTGTAGAATACAATATTTTCAGCATTTGAAATGCGCGACCAAGAACATTTTTGCTCTGTAACCAAACTGTCTCCAGTTTGCATTTATTAAAAATGAAACCTTACTGTTTAAGCCAGAAATCAAGATATAAATATCTTCCCTTTTTTTTTTTTTTTATCCTTTTTGTCTGGATATTAGGTGATTTTTGGCATATAGGTGGTTGAAAGCGAAAACAGATTGTTTACTTGATTTAGGGGGGGGATCTAATTTTGGGAAAGTTGAGCATTGTTTGGTCAAACCAAGCTTTACTTTGCCTGGTGAAAGGAATTTTAAAGCAGTTTTTGAAAATTTAACCTGCAGTTAATCATTAGTGTACATTGACTTGGTCTTAAGTTACATTAAATATGAAGAAAAGGGAAAAAAAAGTAGGGGTGCACTGATTGCTTGGTCCCAATTTTCTCTGTAGTCTAACCTGTTCAGCAAGTTTTGATGTGAAAAATAACTTAAGTCTTATTTTATTAAGAATAAGACCTACCTATTTATTTAGTTAATTTAGTAGTTTGGACAGCAATGCTCTTAACCTTTTTTGTATTTGAGAGCACTACCTCGTGTGTGTGTGTGGTTAAAACAAGCTTGGATTTCCCCCCCCCAATAAAATAAGATTTTTAACAATGAAGGTGTATTGTGACCTTATAACTCACACTATCAGTTATTTAATAATCTGTATCGGCCAATATCGGAATCGGCAAGTCAGGCTTTTTTTTTAAAGATTGGTGATCGGCCAGAAATCAGCAATCGGTGCACCCCTTAAAAAACAATGCTCCAAGCAATAGAGATCAAAATTGGCTGGGGGGGGTTAAAAAGACTGTTGCGTTCGACCTTAAACTGAACACTGTATTGGATTACATCATAGATCCTTGTCAAACAGCAGCAGAGTGGTTCTTTTGTCTTCTGTTGCAATACAAGCTCTGCTTTCTTTGAACTGCAGTTCCTCACGCTGATATCTGTAAAGCAAGTTGATTAGGATTTTTGTTGTTGTTTTTGGTCCAAGTACTGATAAATCACATAACCAGAGTTGTTCCCAGTAAGAACTTGCCATAAAAATGTTCACACGCTCCTTAAGACAACTCAGAGACCAATGTCAATACAGTGGTATGAGAGTAAAGAGTGAGAAAGAGCTACATTGTTTTTCTTTAACTGCAGAGTTAAAGAAAACATTAGTTGAGAAGATTAAAATCTAGACCTGAAATATCAAGAAGGACCAATAATTTTTTTTTTTTTTTTTTAGTGCATACCCAGGGTTTCTTTAAGGCAATCTGGTTGAACTAACTCTGTTGCAGATTACCCTTATGTACCCTTATGCTGTGTTCAGACCGAAAGGCGTCCAACGCCTCAAATTGGACGCTTGTGCACTTCAAAGTCAGACGCTTGACTCGAGCGTCAAAATCGCTCTAGACGCGTGTCAGAGCAAAGCATGGAAAGACGAGCATTAGGAGGAGCCTCTTGACTTTACTCCTTCGCATAGACTCTTCCAACGTCTCCTGCCAGTTTCCTCTGAATAAACGGATTGATTCTTCAGCGTGAAACTAGTAGAAGCTCAACGTTGGATGGATTTGGCTAGCTCAAATGCGGGGGAAAATATTTACTGTGGTAACGTTTTGACCCGAGATCCCGACTCCTCGCTAATCCTCCTGCAGCCAAGGTCCTTTCTATTCCTGTCTCTGTAGTGATGGCTCGACTGGTCGTAGATGGGCTCTTGGTCTTCCCGTCCTGTCGGAAAAATGCGCCATACTAGCTGCGGGGATGGCGTGATTGGTGCCATCTGGCATCCCCTCGTGCCCACTTCAATGTGTCCACTGTAAACCTTGCTTAACCCATCTTTGCTATAACTATTTCTGGTTTATTTAAAAAAAAAAAAAAAAAAAAAAAAAATCTAATTAAAGTAAACGTGACGCTTAGCCTGTCGGGGGGCTAGTAAAGCCTGGTGGGCCGCCAGGCTTGTAACACACTGGGGGAAACCCTGTAAACCAGACACCCCTGACGCTCAAGTCGCGTTTGGTCTGAACACAGCGTCCTGCTCTGAAGCTGGTTATCTTTGATTGGAAAGTCAACGAAGGAGTTCTGAGTCTGGATGGGTGCAGGTTCATGCCAAGTGATGGAAGTTCAAATCGGATAACCAGAGTGAAGAAGCAAAGAAAAGCCACTAATTGTTCAAGCATTGTTCTTTAATGAGCCACAAGTTCATTAAAGAACAAGTAGATCTGTTTATTCGTAATCATATTTCATTGGATTTTCAGCTTTAATAGTGAGAAAAAAGGCCTGATGGGTAGCAGGCAGTTCTGGTGCTGTCATTTGTACCAAGGAATCTCTCTCCTCCTCTGACTCCCAAATCTCAGATCCTGGTTGAAAAAGCTCTTTTCTCTAAACCAGCAGAGTCAGCACACCTCTGGGCTGGCTCCTGGTATACCAAGGTCCTAATAAGCTACGCTTCCGAAACCTCCAAGACAAATTTCACTGTTGCTGGAAATGCGTCCGGTTGTGAAATCAAACAAAATGGGCGCCACTCATCACTCTTACTTGGATGAGACTTTCTTTTTGTTTTGTTTTGTTTTTTTCTTTACATGGCAGCTCTGTAGAGCTGTTATTCACAACTGTTTTAGTAATCAATTATTCTGACGATTAATCACGATTATTTTGATTTAATTGGTGCAGCCCTACAGCTCTTAAGTAGCTGACTGCAGGCTAGCTGCCAGGAGCAGATAGCCTGAATAACTAACCAGTTAATAGCAGTTTGTGTTCTCAGTGTTATACTAAAAGAGCAGAACGACTAAAAGATGTAACATTCTGTGCGAAAAGCGCATTTATTTGCAAACTAATCCTAACTGGAATCTGTTCTATCTTACATTCTTCAAAAACACAAAATCTTACCAAGTATTTTTTGGTCTAGTTTTTTGTAATTTTTAGTAGAAGTTTTCCCATTTCATAAGTTAAAATGTCTTGTTCCACTGGCAGATTTTTTTTTCACTTATAACTGGCTCTTTTTCATCAATATTAAGGAATAATTGACTTAAAACAAGCTCCTATATCTGCTGAAAAGTGACTTGTAAGTTAGTTTTGCCTTAAAGTGTATTCAAGATATTTGCGTTAGAAACTAGACCAGAAATACTTGGTAAGATTTTGTGTTTTGAGGTGTAGGAGCCAGTGCTCAAAACAAGGTTGTAATAAAGTACTTTTTATTTTATTTCTCACTTTTTTTATAAAGATGCTCGACTTATGACGACGATTGGATACGAATTAGTGAGGGAATCTGACCTGGAGCTTAAAGTGGACATCATTTTTGTTTTGTGCAATGATGAAGGTTTGATGACGGGGTTGTTTTTGTTTTTTTTTTTTTTTCCATTTGTTTTAACCTTCAGTTTGTGTTAGCTAAACTTCCTTTGTACGCACATAAACAGGCACATGGCTGATGGTCTTCTGAGCAGCTGGGGAATTTCTCTCTGTATTCAGATCTGAATCTCCTCTTCTTTGTTGCCAAAGCTCTGACGTTTTTAGCTTTTGAAAACTCAGTGAAGTTTCTTTTCGTGTCAACTTTTAATCGTCACTGCAGTACTGAAGAGAGATTTTCCTAACCTAAATACAGCTGGTAAAGGGATTTTCTGTTTGATATTTTCCATATTGTACAGTGAGATTGTACTTTCTGTAGAGTTTACATGAGTGAAAACTTTTTTTTTTTTTTTTTGGTCAAATTTAAGTATTTGTGGTTTGAAATGGCTTTTTTTTTTTTTTTATAAAGTTAGGCGTGTTGTGGCCACTCTTGTGAATCCCTGGAATGTTGTAATCCACTTGTGGATCTTGTCTGGGCACGTGTAAAGAACTTCTTCCAACCCAAACGCTTTTTTGAAAGAAAGTTTTGATTCTTTCCCTATATAACAGTGACTCCTTTTAAGAATACTTCCTGAAGATTTGACTATCAAGGGATGGCAGGCCTTTGAAGTTGCATTGAAATTCCTGCTGATGCCATAATCTGGTAAAAGTTTCTTGTCTGCCATTAGAAGAAACTTTCTGTTTGTTTGTTACCCTGAAAAGAGAAAGCTTGTACGTTTGGTAAATGGAGACCAATTTAGATACATTTTTGAAATACTTCATGTAGGAAAAACAACTCTTGAGCATACCCTAGCATTGTTTGTGTGTAGTTTGAGCATTTTGGTGCGTTCCAAGGTCTGAGTGAACATGCATCGGCCTCCATGCACTTTTCTCGCTGTCTTCTTTTAGAAACCTGTGGTTTTGAAGCACATGGACATGTTTGCTTTGATGTGCAGCGCCCTGCAAAAGTGGTGCAGTAGGTATTTCACAGACGTCCCTTAGTTACTTGGAAATACTTTCTAAATATCATGAGAACTTTCTTCTGTTAGGTTTCACTGGTTGCATTTCCATTAAGCCCCTTTAGTCTCGTTTGGAGAGGTGGAAACTTTATCATCAAAGGCTGGATGTGGTTGGGTGCAGTGGAAAAAAAAAAAAAAGTGCAAGTAAATAATGACGTGCTGAAATTGTAATGCAGCCGACATGTAACATTTATCTAATGCAGTTTAATACCCTAAACTTTCCTATATTTATGCAACGGTACTTTCTGATGGGATCCACAAACACTTCCTAATCAACTTGCTGTGGCTTGCATGCTGCCTTGCAGCGCCCCTTTTGTTTTAGAGCACGTGGAACCAGATTATCCAGCACTGGTTATAAGTCACCTCAACATGCATTTAGAAACTGTTTTTTTTAAATATATATTTAAGGATTAATTAGGTCAATGAGATTAGGTCCTTATATTTAGATGTGGAATATTTTGGGTTTTTTGGAGATATATTAAAATTGACACAGCAGCAAAGGAACTATTAAGATGATATGCTGCAGTAGCGATGCGTAAATCAGGCTTTTTGTGGTCGGTACTATTTCCTTTTTTCTGTGGGGTGGTTGTATGAGATCTGACCTGGTAATTCCTATTCTGATTAAAAATAAATGTTCTCCCTCATGGACTAATGAGAAAAAAGGGGGGAAAACTTGTACACGTTTTGAAAGTGAGGTAATTTCAAGATTATCCTCCTTTTTATACATCAAAACATACATCCCTAGTAGAGCAGTATGGTTTTAAGAAATCATGCAATGGCGATATTGTTAAATATTGCAATGAGGATATCAGTCGCAATAAATGCCCAGAGTAGCCAAAAATTGTCCTAAAGTAAAACTACAACATATTTTGACTCAAAAGTAAAAAGTAGTTGTCTAAGAAATTATTCAAGTAAAAATAAAGTATTTGGTTAAAAAGGCTACTGAAGTACTAACTGTAAACATAACATCTGACTTAATATTTTCAAGTGAAGTCATCAGACAGATAATATGAAATTATGTGCAAATTTTGATATTTTAAGGACTGAGAATAAAAACATAGAGCTGACTTATTTACAAAATAACAACAAATTCAAGCAGGAGAAATACTTCTACGAATAATTTTCTATATAAATCCTATGAAATTAACACTTACAATAGGTAACGTATGTATGAATATATATGGAAACATTGCAAAGTACTTCCAGTGACACTACTATGCTAATATTCACTATATGTTCATTTGGTCTCCAAATGGCTCAACAGCTCAGCAGATGCAAACTAACATTCAACAAAGCTTGTGAAGAAACAGAGGTCTCACTTCAACATAAACTGCAGGTTTGTCTTTCATGCATTACTGGTTGAAATGTTTGTTCTTCATTCAGTGAAGTTACTTGTAGTAGCCAGACATTTCACCCAAGAGTAGAAATACTTCATAACATTGCTCAAGTAAGGTGTATTGAAATTACTCCTAAAAGTATTTTTTGTTTCCCCCCCCCTTCAAGAGTTGCTCAAGTAAACGTAACTAGTTACTACCCACCTCTGTAAATGCCCTTCTTTAATTACTCCTCTTCTTCATCTGTCATTTCAGTGCTTACCCCTCTGTGACTTTTAAACATTTTGTCAGAGGTAGAGATGGGTAGTAACGAGTTACATTTACTTACTTCGTAATATTACTCAAGTAAATGTAACTGTTGCTACTCTTGAGTAAAATTTCTGGACACTGTGAGTAACTTCACTGAATAAAGAGCAAACATGTTTTAACCAAAACTGCACCAGACACATTCCTCAAAACACATTAAGAGTGAGACCTCTTGTTTGCGCCGAAACGTTGTTGCTGTAATTCTATCTCCTGTCTATTGAGCCATTTGGAGATCACGAAGGTGCAGTAAACCATATATATCATCACTGAAAGTACTTTACTGTGTTCTAACAAATATACTCACTACCTTCTGTATTAGTTTTTTATATTGGGTGGTTTTGGGAAGTTTATTTAGCTTAATATTTGTGGTCAGAGGTGACTGCCTATTACAGTGAGACTTCACCGAAACGGCTGTAAATATTTTTGAACAAAGAGTAAATTTGTGTGGAGTTAAAAATATTCCATTCTAAACAGTTCTTAGCAATTTTAATATAGCACTGACTAATATTGGGATGATGTATTGTACATCCTCACTCCCTTGCTTTTTGTTGCTTTTTGTTTAAAATACTTTTTAAATAAGCTTAAGACTAGAGCTGAGATGTAATTTAGTGAAAACTGTACAAAAAAGTATACATTTTGTGTTTAAAATTAAAAAGGAAACCTCTGTCTGAAAATATGTTCTACCCAAAATTCCTCAAGTAGCAGTTTTAGCTTTACCTGGTACAAATTACTGAAAGAAAAATCTCCTTAAGCACCTTTTCAATCCAATTATTAATTGGTTAATCCAAAAAATAATCAGCAGATCAGCCCTACACTGTATTAAGTCAAGTAGAAAGGGCTGAGCTATTCACATGTTTATGTTGGAAATGATTTTTTTTATTTTTTTTTTTTTTATCTGCAGATGCAGCCTTTGCTACAAATGATCAAGTGCTCACTAAAGGTGAATGCTATGTTGCATTTTAGGCAATTTTTTTTTTTTTTTTTAAATTCCGATAATAGTCATAGTATTACAACAATACAGTTGTAGTAATATAAAGTCGAAATAATGACAACTCTGACATGAAAAACATAAAATTAAATGAGGAATGTTGAGCATGTTGTGAAGTTATACTTTTAATATTGACATGAAATTATTTTCAGCAGCAGGACTTTGAAACGATTGAGCAAACGACTAAGTATTTCGAAGAAAGAACCACACGGACTGAGCTTCTCACGTTAGTTCTCGATAACTCAGGAAGCTTTTTTTTTTTTTTTATTAAAACTTTTTTCTCGTAATTTTAAGATCTTCTTGTAAAACTGTCTCTTACTCTATTATTATGACTTTATTCTCATGATTAAACTAAAATTCTCATAGCCCGGTTCTGATACTCTGTGGCCCAGCTCACAGAAGGGATGATTGAAATAAAAACCACTTTTTGAAAAATATTTTGCCTTTGATCTGGTATGAAAAAATTGGGAGATTTTGTTTTTAAGCCCTGCGCTGAGGTGTGCAGAACATGTGTGGATCACAGATTAAATGCATAATCTGAGAGGTTTATAGAATTATGAAAAAGTACCACCAGGATAGGTGTTTATGTAATATTTTCTTATGAGTGATATGTTACATCCTTCAGATCCTCCCAATGAATGAAAAGCGCCTTTCATTTTGCTTGGCCTTTCAAGGCGCAGCAGCAAGCGTGATTTTTGTTTTGTCCAACAGTGCTTGTTCTTTTCCCCATGAACCCCTTGAGTGCTTTTCCTCCAAAATCTCTCAAGGCTTCAGTCGGGTATTGGAGCTGCCGCTTTTTTCCCCTTCCCTCTTTGTTGATAACTAATAACTGGAGTAGAAATGGGCACCATGGTAACTAGGAAAATGGGACCAAAACTTTTGTTCTCACCTTGTCTGTTTATCATGCTGGGTTTCACAGTGTGTAGTATGTTAGGCAGGAATGGTTGAAAAAGGCTCTCGCTTTGGTTAGCGGAGGATAATAGAGATGCTCTGCAGAACTTTTCATCTCCTCACAGGTTCGGTTCTTGATCGCTTTTACTCTCCTGGGGCCTTGGACTTTGTGTTTCCTTCATTTTATTTTTGTTCAACTGGTAAATAAATGAATATGTGGAAAAAAATGAATCGCCCCCTGAATCTTTTACATCGGAGAAGGGATGTTTCGCTCTACTTTTCGTGCAGAATTTTTTTTTAACTTGAAGTGTTTTGTGCAAGAACGACAAGTTTATGGTTGCACCACAGTTTTTATTTCATATTCTAAATATATTTGACGCAACCCTGTAGATGGGACACGGTTGCTTATTGATGCTCTAAAACTGTCAAAGTTTCCATCCTTTTTTGATATTAAGGACGAGTGTCCGTGTGGTCTTGATGATGGCGGAAAACTGAGTATTAAAAACCAATTTCTCAATTAGAAAACAAAATTCAGCTTCATGAAAGAAATCGGAGAGCTTTATTTGATCCCAGGCAGCAGGAAGCGCACTCCAGCAACCCTCCCGGCCTTTTTCTTAGAGAATAGCATTTTGTCTGCACACGTCCCTAAACCCATACACTGAGATGCTGTCTGTGGTTGTCATGACAACTTGTGTGCAGCTCTGCAGCTTTTTTTTTTTTTTTTTTTTTTTTTTTTTTCTCTGATGTGGAGACAATAAATGTAATATTGAGTGATGGGTGCTAGCATGTTGCTTGAAGGCTTGTTGGTGGTGTTTGTGAAAAGACTTTGCAGCCTTCTTTGGTTTTTGTTTTTCTACTTTGGGTTCATAGCAAACATATGGCCCAGATAAAAAGTACTAGATTTTAAAGCTGCAGTATGTAACTTTTACAAGAATATGTTTTTGCAAATTTGTTAAAACTGTCACCATGTCGTGACAGTTTGGTCTGAGAGATAATCTGTGAAAAGATGGAGCTCCTCCACCTCCTCCCTGAGCTGCTATTGCCGTCTAAAGAAACGCACCGCTCCCGACCTCATGTACGCGCTGCTAAGTGTGCTAATGGTGGAGAAACAACTTAGCGTTCCAGGAAAACTGTTTATGCGCCATCATCGGTGGCCATGCTAACTAGCCTTAGCATTAGCAGCAGGCTATGTTGTGGTGAACCAGCTGTAGCAGAGAGCATGGAGGAATGTGAGCGACGCGTACATGAAGGTGATTGACAGCACTAAGACCCTCCTCCTGCTTGGTTGTTTCTGACTGGGTGGTGTATTTCAACAGTTAGTACCGGGAGCACTGGGAGAAGGCAGAAGAGCTTGAGTGGTGTATTTCAGCAGTTGGAGCACTGGTAGGAGCTTTCTTTCTTTTTTTTTTTTTTTTTTTTTTTTTTTTTTTTTTTCCCCCACACACTATCTGTCTTATACTGTCATGACATAATGATCATTTTAACAAATATGTAAACACATTTTTCATAAGTTACATACTGCAGCTTTAATTTATTTAAAAAAAAAAAAAAAAAAAAAAAAAATCAGTATGTTGAATCAGTGCATTCCTAATTTTTGGTTTGATTGGTTCTGTCTGGGGATTGGCAGATCAGTGCAGTTTTTTTTTTGTTTTGTTTTTTTTTAAACACTTATGCATTACTTCAATAAATTTAGCTTCTTGTTGATCTATTAACATGTCGACAAAAATGTTGTACTTTGATGCACTTTTTGAAGTTGAATAAAGTTTTGTGAAAGTTATGGAAATGTGATATGTAAATGGTGAGGATTTACTGAAATCAGCATTTCATTAATTCAACTTTATTCTGACACTAATAAAAACCTTTTTATTTCTCTTATTTTAGAATCTGATAGCCACAGAGAGGGTATTTGTCCCCTTTTTGAATATGTAGTATAACTGTATATGTCTGGTTTTACTGCAAGGAACTCGTAGCAGGCCTATTTTAGTTTGATAGCCTCTTGCTAACAGTTGAGGATGCTCATGTTGAGGCTTTTCAGTGGCTGACGTTTCAGATTGGTGATGCTCTGAGCCTCTTAACAAAAGCCACAGTTCGTGCACACAGTCGCAGGACGCCACATTACCGTCTGTGATGATATTCAGGATCCGCTGCGGCATGCTCTGCCTTTTCAACCCGCCCACGGGAACAGTTAGCTCATTGAGGAGTGCTGCTGAAGTGGCCTGCGCTGATGGAAAGTTATACGTCTAAACCCTTTGTCTTGGTTCTGTTGTTTATGCAAGATCAGGAAGAGGTTCATTGTCTCTGTCATTGAGCCTTTTTGTTCAATACTTTTCTCTGCAATCTGAGCAGCTTTTGACTTATCACTGAAGTAAAAGCACTTGTTCCTTTTTTACAAATTTCAAAACCTATCCTTTCTCAGAAGATGGAAATCTTTTTGCATTTGTTTCTTAAGCAGTACCACATTTTAGCCTACAATCTTAGAGAACTTTGGTCATTACAGACACTTTTTGACAACCACTGTTTTGTAACCTTATTGATGTAAGAATCTGCCATCATACAACTGATTAGTTTCATAGACTTGGGAGTGTTTGGTAACATTAGAGATCTGTTTCAGCTCTTCAAAAAAAAAAAAAGCCTGGGTACTTGGAAATTAAACATGCTTGCGATACGGCCCAGCTCCAACTTTTTTGCTTAAAAAGAAATTAAAAATGACAAATTTTCAAAAAGTGGCTTTCATTTCAGGCAACCCCTCTGGGTTGTACGATGGAGTTTTAGGGCCAGGTTATGAAAATTTTTGTTTAATTACAAGAATATTGTCAGAATATTAGCAGAACAAAGATGCAATTTTGCTTTTAAAAAAAAACAAAAACCCTTAAAATTATGGGAAAAGTCATTTTAATGAAAAGCCTAAAATGATCAAGATCTGACATGAGCAGCTCAGTTCATGCGTTTTTGTCTATTTTTTTTTTTTTTTTTTTTTTTTTTTTTTTTTTTTTTTTTTTCGAAATAGACTCCAATCATTTTAAATTCCTGCTATTGATGATCTTTTAACACATTAACATGAAATTAAGTATCTAGGTGTTATACTTTGGTATAGGTTTTACAAATAACGTCACAAGATGCTCAACATTCCTCATTTTAACTTTTAATTTTTTGTGTTGGAGTTCTCCTAAAATTACTTTATTCTGGTAAAATTACGACTTTATTTTTAATAAATAAACTGTTGCCTAGCCTTAATATTCCGTCATAGGGTTGACCTGAATTCAAAGTCCAAATATATAGAAGCTGTAAAACACGCTTGTCAAACAAGATGGCCACCATGGGTGTGCTGACATCACTGAACTATGAAACCCACGGAGCGCATAGTTGGGGAACAAAAATTCCAGATTTTTTCAAAAACCACAAGCTTATTTAATTGATCTATTGCTCAGTCCTACTAACAGTTGTTGTCACTTCAAGTAGAAAAGCATTAAACACAGCTGCCGAGGAGAAGAAACAGGAAATTACTCTTAGTGAAAGGCATCTAAAATTGTATGGAAACAAGTTGCCTCCAAACGTGCAGAAAGGTTATAGTTTTAAAAGCGAAGTACTGTCACTCCGATGTTAGGGTAACTGTAACAGACTTTAAATGAAGCAGTCCTATCCTGGCACCCCGGCATATGCAAGGGAGAGGGGAAAAACTTCCATTAACTAAAACTTCGACGAAAGGGATTAAACCTTATGACTTATTTAAAGTCACTCCAGTTCAAACTCTAAAATACATTCAAATTTTGTTGCCTTTCAGTAAAGACAGAAGAAATCCAGTCAGGGTAACAACCTATGATCTCAAATGACTCGACTCCATTATTTCACTAGTGCTACACTTTGAAACTGGATTAGAGTCACTTGTAACTCACAGGTAGTTAAATAAGCAGATTTTTAATGATCAAACCTTGTGCAGCGTGTCTACAGACCATACTGCAGCAGGTCTGCTCACTTCAAGCTTTACAATCAGTTGCACTAGTTTTAATTAGCTCAACCCACAAACGGTGGAAAATAAAGTTAGCGGTTTACATCTATAAAAAATGGCTTCGACAAGAGCTTTTTCTCCCCCTTTGGCCTCCGCAGGTGGCTAAAAGCAGAAGTCTGCGCTTAATTTAGCTCATTTTATTGACTTATTTGAATGTACACTTTGCAAATCACTGATTCAGCAAGTAAACTGAGTTTAAATGTGTGCAAAACAAAAGCATCCTTTACCCCCTTCTTATAATTTTTAAAGTTTACATAAAGTATCAGCTATGCAGGAATTAGAACTAGAGGACGACAAGCAAAATGCATGAAATATTCAACCAGTAACAAATGTTTAGGACTCCCCCACCTACACTTAAATGTCCGCCTCCCCCCCACCCAAAAAAATTTAATTCCTCACAACTTTTTTTTTTTTTTTTTTTTTTTTTTTCGTATTTTATGGTCATTTTTCGCTACTGACAAAAATTTACAATACAATTGAAGTTAAAACTCCTATAGGGGCTCTCTAGAACCCAGTTACCCAGTGTCAGAAGAGAGTATTGTCCAGAGACTCTGGGGAACAAAATGTGTACATGAAAGATGTCCTTTAACGTCAGTGTTAATACAGCCTTGTGATGTGAATTTTAAGTTACTTTGATAATAAGGAAAATGTTCTACTTTATTTGAATTACAAAACTGTTCCAAAAACTATGGATAAGTAAAACTTAAGTGAAACTGCGCTGATATTAACCACTGAAGTTTATTTCCATCCTGTTCCTGCTTGAGAATGTGTTTCGAGGGGGCGGGGTGGCCATGTGGTATTTGTTTGTTTTGGTTCATGTGATGGTGATGCAGGATTAGAGAGGTGTTTCACTGAAGCAGAGATGCACCGTCAGAGGTTCTGGTTGTTTGTTTTTCACAGTGTTAAAAAGGTAGAGAATTACATATCATGTCAGTAGATATCGGTTATTGGTCATACCGGCAGTGTTAATATCAGATATTGATATTGGCCCAAATTTTCATATCAGTGCATCCCTAATAAAAACATTAATTTCTTCATTAATCTCAAATTTGGGTTAATTTGTAGTAGTTGGACTTTTAATTAGTCACAAGATCATAGAAACATTTTTAGTTGAGTTAAAAAAATATGAAGAAAATTTGAGAAAGCATTTTAAAGAAATTGGGTGAAGAGCTGTATGTTTATTACGTTACTGTATTTACAGAATTCATAGTTTTTTGTTTTTGTAACAAAGACAAATATTAATCAAGAATAGGTTTTAAACAAATGTAAAATTTGAGTATCTGGTATAGAAAATGTTTTCCATCCCTGATCTATATTTAAAATCAATTGGACACAGTACTGCTGATATACCAACTGCATTTTGGGCTCATCCTTATCCTTGAAAGCAGAAAATGGTAAAAATTTGAAGTAGCCTCAATCATAAATATGTAAACATCTCTTCAGTTTAAAAAGCAAAGACGCCCTCAGTTGTTTACATTTGTTTTAATATGTTCAATTGGGGGAAATTATTCTTGCATTCACTTGTACCATGTTTTTATTTAACTTCAGGTATAAAAAGATCTTAAGTAAATAGATATTTTTACAGATAAAGATTTTATTTTCACCACTGACCTCTTTTATTCTTTGTTTACTGAGTCCAAATCCAGATTTTTTTTTTTTTTTTTTTTTTTTTTTCTGTCCTCCCTCTGATCTCGACCTGCCTATTTATTTATTTCTTGCCATGGCGGTTGCTCTGGTTCATTCTGCCATCTGATGTGTCCTCTCGAAATGCCACCGTGGCGCCCGTCTCCATGGCAACCCTTCTGCCTCTGACATCAGTACCAGCGCTCTGTAGCCAATGAGGGAGGGAGAGAACAAGAGCCTTGACACTGTCAAATCCTGTTGTGATTCAGGAGGAGATGTAATTTGGGCGCTCACAGCTGCCAGGACGAGCCCGCTAAACACACGAACCAATCAGGTGCAGCCAAACCATGCTGCATCGTTGGGGTCTGACGAAGGGATTTTATAACACTGGCGTTTAACGCCAATGGTTGTTGCATCTTCAAGAGTTCAATCAAAATGAATGCAAACTGTTGGCATGTCGCAATGAGCAATTAATCACATGCTAAATTAAAATGAGCTTGATCATTTCCATTCTGATAATTTTTTTTTTGAAGGGCAGAGACATAATCCATTATATTTATGGTTTTGGTTGTGTGTGACTAATTTACCTTGAATTTTATTTTTGTTTTTTATTTTGGATATTTTACTAAATTAAAGTTTATTGGTCTCTGAGAGGACAAACTTGCATTATTATGCTATTATCAATATATCACTTAAAACTGGTCTCAAAACAACAATATCATTTATCACAATAATTTCCTGGACAATTTATTGTCCAGCAAAACTTATTGTGACAGGCCTGGCAAACTGCTCTAGTGTGTTTTGTCTGGGGTAACAAATGGAGGCTGTTAGGTGATTCAAAGTAAAATTTGCACAGTTGGTCCATCAGCTTTCATCTCATCTCTTGTGGTCTTGTTTTCTGTGCCAGAGTGTGGTTGCAGAAGCTGCAGCTTCCTTAAAATCTACTCGTGTACTTTCCTGAAGACTTCCTCATTTGAGTCAACCTCACTGATGTAGGCACAGCCAAGAGTGTTACATGTTCTTGAAAATCTTTCTCCTTACTTCTGCTGTTTGTACCTGAGGTTTATACAGTTTAATTAAAGGCCTAAAGGAGGGGGGAAAAACAAACTCTGTACATTCATACACTTTGGCTCCTACCATCCTTTTTCATCAGCAGTCTTAATTGTTAGATAAATAAAAATCACTTCAGGTTCATCAACAAACATTTGATTTATTAGTGATTTATGTTTATCACTAATTTGTTCCAGTTTATTCTCCTTCCTTGGAACCACCAGGTTGATCATTACTTTAACCTTACAGTTGAGATGTAGGAGCTGGTTAATTAACGCTTCTGTTTAGTTCATTTTCTTTAAATCTTTGTATTGCTGAATCTGTTTTTCTCATGTTCAGTCGTATACAATTTTACTAAAAATCTTTCTTCTTGCTTTTGGATCTGGCTTATTTTAAATGACTGCTCCTAAAAACCAGTCTTTTCTGGCTGAAGCTGCAGAGATGGAAGTGATTATTTTATTTATTTATTTATTTATTTCTAAGCTACCAAGTTAGCTTTTACTCTGAGATGAACTGTGTGTTTGATCTGATATCCTACAACTTCCTGTGGGGAATGAGTCAAATTGAAACAAGTTGAGATTGTTGTGATAAGTCCAGGTTGAATGCTACTATTTAACTGCTTTCATTAACACTTGTTTGACTGGAAAGATTGGCACGGTTAAACACACACAAACACATCTTCACAACGCAACACTTATGGCCTCTTGTTTTACATTTATTTAAAACAGGAAACACGTGTATTGATAAACCTTTTATAGATTTAAATACAACAAGATTGTAGTCTGGCTCGTTTCCATCGGACAGGTTGATCCTTAACTGAGAAACTAAATAGAATAAAAGAAAAAAACATGAGTTAGTTAATGGAGTTGAGAGCTCATATATTTCATATTTGAGAGACTCAGCGTGAGAAAGTGTTGGTTGATTGGGACGGTGAAATCTCCTCCAATGTCCCATTGTTCTGTTCATTAAATTATTGCTGTAGGGGTGGGGCTTGACCATGAAAGAGTTTATATATTAAGGTTAATATGTTTAACAGAAAAGGAAAAAAAGTTCATTTGTTCCTAAAATATGTCAATGACGGTTGGTTTTCTGGCTTAAACTTCAGATCTTGTTAGCTATTTTTGATGGGTTTTAACAATCCGATACAATAAGGCTACGTTCACACAGCGGGTCTTGATGCTCGGTTCCGAATTTTGAAAAAAAAAAAAAAAAAAATTTTCATGAGGTTCTTATTACTCAATGATGTGACCACAATCAAGCAAGGTTCATATTTGACCATTTGACTTGGGTGCCTATTGAGGCGCTTGGTCGTGCACCTCTGAATTTTTCAAACTTGACCTGGATCGCGCGCGCCACCTTTCTCTAAAAATGGATGATTGTGAAGATGCACTTGCAGAGCAGGTTCGCCTGTACTGGCATTTACAGGATCCCTCTATGATGGCTAATTTTTAGAGGATGCTGCACCAAGATTAGCGTCAAGTATAAAACCCACACCGCCTGCTCGGCTCGTGTGTACGCTCAACACGAACTTTTAAAAGTGCGCCTTTAGACTTCTGTGTGAACCCATGACCCCAAAGCGACTCATGATTAGGGATGGGAATTAATAAGAATTTGATATCTATTCCGTTATCAATCTCTCCTATCGATTCGATTCTCCTATCAATTCTCATTGAATAAACTCTTTAATTCAAAATATGCACCATGTTGCATTCGGTTCAAACAAAATTTAAAGCTGGCTTGAAAATAAGAATCCTTCTGTCATGACATGTTGAAAAGTTGCATTTCAACAGTTTTTATGCAGACAAATCTGCAAGTTTGCCTTTTCAGGAAGGATCTTTCAAGACTTAAAGCTTGTTTTCAGAAGGTGCTTTTAATCTGACAAACGAGCCTCATCGGAACCCATATCCTAATTTACTGAACATGACTGTAAATGTTGATGAGATGGAGATTATTCATACAGCATAGCGCTAACATTAATACAAAAACCAGGATATGGAGGAGTTTAAAGTTACCTGGAAGCTCCCCCCCCTCGAGAGTCACCGCCGTTGCTAAGCAACGTATCAAACACTTCACCTTCGTACCAACCAGTTTCATGCTGTGTGGTCAGCTGTTTGAGGATGTTGGAGGCGTTTCATCCGTTTATTGTGATTAAAGCGCTGCACATGTTGCAACCAGCCCTAGTGGAATCTATTCCAAGGAATCGTTAACTTTCCTGCTGACAACCGGTTCTCTATTCCCATCTCTACACATACGCAGAACAACAACATAAACGTCACACAGCAGCGCATTGTTTACAGATGTAATGATAGATGCCACCGTCTGTGGATCAGTTTTAAGGTTATTCAGCAATGAGAGCCGACAGTCTCGTCACAAGATCGTAACGAGACAAAGGAAGCTGATAACAAAAAATCACAACTAATAGCGACGGCCTTTAGTGTAGCGTTGACTGCAGCTTCTGTAAAGAAGTGTTTGGATGTGTAGTCAGAACCAGGAGTGGTGGGATCGTGATATGATGCGCTTCAGTGACAGACTTTTCTGACTTCTTCTGGTGCAGATTTACGTCTCACGTCAACGACGTAAAACTCAGATGAAATGTAACATGAGCGTTAAAACTGCAGACTCTTTGAAAACAATTGGATACGTATCTGATTTAGCGCCATATATGGAAGTGACGTAAATCGGTGAAAAAATCGGAGTGAGGTTGCTCAGACTGCCGTGAAAAAAATCGGATTTGGGTTGCATTTGCCTGCTGTGTGAACGTAGCCATAGTCATATGTGACATTAGTGCATTTAAACAAAAGTTGTTGATTCAGAAGTTGAAATATTTCCGAAGTATCTAAAGTTGGTCAGATTTAACTTTAATCCTAGTCTTTTGTTCCTTTCCGCTGTTGCCAGATGCTTGCTCAGAAGAAGGCATTGCTGCAAACTCACACAGCTTTTTCCACATTGGATAAAAAGCCCCCAACTATTAACCTGTACTACTTCTGTCAGTTGATAGACCATTTAAGTAGAGGCTAATTAATAAAGACCTAAAACAGAACCTTGTGGTACTCCAAGATTGTTCTTACAAGTTATACTCTGATACACTGAGAGGAGTTGTATGCTTTCATTAATTTCAATGAGTTCAGAGCAAAACTAAAGCTGAAATGAGTCAATGTTATTAGTAGCTATAACTATCCAAAGAGTACTTTTTTATTAATAAATGCAACACTAACACCTCTTCCTGCTGGGGATTTTTTTTTTTTTTTTTTTTTTTTTTTTTTTTTTTTTTTTGAGTCAAGAAATGTCTTACAGATGAAACACATGTTTTGCATCCAGATAGCGTTATCAAAACCTTCCCTGACAATATTGCAATTTTTATTTCATGCAAATTTGTAATATTTTTTTGTAGCACATACATGGTTATCATGTGACAGTAGCTAAGACTTTATGCATTTCTATTCATCTGTCATGACTTGTTTTAATTGTATGCTGGGCTGTTTAACAAAATATATTAAAAAAAGTAACCACAAACAAACCAACTCTAAAAATGAATCGTTGCATCTCTAACGTCAACAGTAGTATCCCTGCCTTTATTCATGTAAATATTAAGATGAGGTTTCCACCAGCAAATGTCGTAATTTCACCTCTTCTGTTTTTTTTTGTTTTTTTTGTTTTTTTCTCACTGAATGTTTTAAATGTGCAGATTTTCTTCGAATTGCGTATGTGGTTAATGTTTATTAAGGTTGTTTGGAGCTGTAAATATATACTCTGTCTGACCCGAATGTAGACGTGGACTTTGACCTGAAACAGAATATGTCGCATCACAACGAAGCGATAAATGTCTTCGTCTTTGCACAGTGCAAGAAAAAGTTTCTTCATCTAAGTGACTTCCTCTTATGTTTCTTCACAGCTGGGTCTTTCTCACCACAATGATTTGGTGATATATCCTTTGCCTCAGGGAAATTAAAGTTTTCAGCTTACGGAGGCGCTGCAAGTTGTTTTTGATTACTTCATTTTGATATTAAGAGTTGGTGTTTAAAGCTTACATTTTTACTGAGGTTAAAAAAAAATAAAAATAAAAAAAATATGCAACAGGCTTCTGATGCATGCATAGTTATCTCACAGCTTTCTTAGCATTCAGCCTTGCAAACTGTAGCAGGAGGAAAAACCTTTGTTTTTGCAAACATGAACCCCTTGCACTAGATTTGCTAGTAACAGACTATTCTGAATTCTTTGGAGAAATCAGGGAAATCATCAGATTTTAGTCTACAAGCATTATGATGTGGTTTTGTAAAGATCTGACAGTACGCAGCTTCCTGTTAACATTGGCAGAAAGAAATTAAAGCACTTATTGGGTCTGAAAATGTCTATTACTACTAAATGAGCTTAGATCGCCATCTGTTTTGCTCCATATCCTCACACATCACACCAGCCAGGATGTTTAATCAGATTTTCAAGCCTAAATGTTCATATCTGCACTCGAACACAACGAGCTTCTCCCTTCCTCCTTTAACCCTGCCTCTTTAACATCATTCTGGTTACAGTCCTGTTGCATAACACTGCTGCAGCAGAGAAAAAGCCTTGTATTCTTATTGCCATGGAAACGCCCCCCTCCTCCCCACACCCAACGTTCCTCTCTACACACCGAGCATGCTCAGACAAAAATTATAGATGCAAAGGAAACAGGAAAAGCATCCCAAGTATAATCTCTTTAAAATGCATGGTTGTCACAATGAGAGCTTCTCTGTGAAGATGGAACGGTTGTAAATTTGCACAAAAATAAGTAACTGCTTGTATTTTAGATGCTTTTAATGGAGATTCTAGTCTGCACAATGGGAGAAAAACAGCTCCAGCATTCATGCTCGTATCCATATTACTTTTTACAGTTCCTACGCAGTCCTAAAAATCCTGGAAAAGGATGAGATTATCATTACTTTTCAGATCTGTGTAAGGAAAAAAGAAACTTGAGCATAGAAATGGATTAAAAAATGTCTGTTGGTTCATAGACCAAGAGACAATAAATGAACAAATTAGGGCTGGGCACTGTCCCTTTTAAAAATAAAATCCTGATCTAATTTTAATAAATTTTTAAATCTCGCTTTCTTTTCTAAAAAAATTCCAAATGACAGAAAATGTTTTCAAAAAGTGGCTTTTATTTGAATCATCCCTTCTGAGTTGTATGACTGCGTATCAGGGCCAGGCTACAAGAATTTTTGTTTAAGAGTAAAGTCACTATATTAGCAGACTAAGAGCTACTTTCCAAGAACATCGTAAAATTGTGAGGAAAAAAGCTGTTTTAATCAAAATAGCTTCTAGCGTTATCGAGATCTAATGTGAGAAGCTCAATCTGAGTGGTTCTTTCTTCGAAATAGACTGTCGTTTGTTTCCTATTAAATACAAACTGTAAAACTCCCTAGTCAAACAAGATGGCTGCCCTGGGAGAGCTGACATCTCTCTGAGCTATGAAAACACACCAGAAATCCCAATTTTCCAAAAAATTTGATTAATCAATTTATTGCCCAGCCCTAAAACAAATATCAAAAAGCTCAACTTTCCTGCTTTGTTTGGCATCTAGACTATCTTAATTTTTTTTTTATTTTATTTTTGGTACCCAAATTCTTTGGGAAAGCTTGTTCAGAAGTTTAAGATGGTGTCATTTGATTCTTTTCATTCACTGTTTGTTTTTAGCTGCACTACAAGCTAGCTGCCATCTCTGTGTACAAAAAGGATGAAACCAAAGGGTTTCACTGTCAGACAGCTGAGCATTAAGCTGCCTGTCATTTATCAGAGGAATTTGAATCCACAAACTTGTCTTTAGACTAAAGTTCAAAAGTCCTCAGTTGTGCGAAGACATTGCTGATAAGGCAGAGTAATTCAGAACCCTTTCAGTTAACTGGCGCCATCATAAAACACACTCAACTCTTTGTACTTTCTACTTCCTCAAGAAGTTCTTTCTGGTTTACTGTTGAACAAACCGATAGTAAACTGACCTCAGTCGTAACATGTTGCGAAACCAAAGCGCTTCTTTCTAAATTAATCAAGTTTCATTTCTTTATTTCATAAAATATTGTGGGTTAAACTGGGGTTAATTTTAGTCATTGTTCTGTGTTATTCACTATAAAGATGTGTGGGTTGTAGTGGTTGATATCTTTTTTTTTTTTTTTTTTTTTTTTTTTTTTTGGACAGCTCAGTGACTTTCCAAGTACCGTAATTCATACAAATGTTATGTAGACTGTTTGCAGTTGTTTTTCCAAATGTGCTTGCAGGTCCTTCGTTAAAAGGTGGTAGCTTTAATGAGATTCTCAAAGTTTCATAGTATTAAGACAGATTTTAAGGCCAAATGTACACCATGAGCCAAATGTCGGTTTGATCCGATTATATTCTTGGATATGAATTTGATCAGTTTGTCTGGAATTGGCTTTCCATAAATGCATTTGTCATTTTGATTGAATACAAAAATACTTTTAATTTCCACCTGGGATTAATAAATGTTGTAAATCATGCTAGTCAAGGGTATTCAGAGTTGTTGTAGATACTGATGGCTGTGGGTAGAAGGGATCTCCTGTAGCAGTCTGTATTACAGGGAAGCTGAAGAAGCCCCTGACTGAAGATGCTGTTATGACAGTCTCATAAAGGAGGATGTTCAGAGTTGTCTGTAGGCCTGTCACGATAACAAATTGTTGTGATAAACAATAATACTGTTGTTTTGAGACCAGATTGAGCCTTTTAAGTCCCTGCTTCTGATGCTGCTACTCCATGTTACTGCAAACACTAAAAAAAACCTGTGCTTCCTCAAGAAATACCGTCTGCTCTGTCCCTTCTTGTAGATGCTTCATTGTTGCGCCTCCGGTTCAGTCTGTTGTCCAAGTGATCGCAGAGGTGTTTATATGGCTGCATAGATTTTAGCTGCTGATTGCTGCAATATTATCCTTTCTTGCTGTTTTGCTCTTGATGGACCAACAAGCTTTTTGCAAATGAATTATCCTGATATTTGCTGGTTAGTCGGGCTATCTGCTTAGTTAGCTAGTCTGCAGTCTGCTGTCTCACATAGTGCTCATAGCTTTTCAACATTAGCTTTTTTAAAACAATTTATCAAAACTTTGCAACCCAAGAAAGGGCCTCAAACAACATGCAGGTAGTTGATCCGCATACAGACAAAAGAGCTGATTTCTCATTATCAGTTCTGATGCGTTTAAGTTCAGATTTTTCTGTATTTGATGTAGGGATGCAACAATTAATCAGATTGATTATTGCAATAATCAACTGATTTAGTTATCGATTAATCGTTAACTGGAGTATACAGACTCAAAAAAGGCCATTTGATTATATATAATAAAATTAAGCCAAAACTGAACACTCTGTCAAAATACCCAATTATCTGCAACCAATGCAAATTAGTCCACACATTTCTTTAATTTAAATTATGCAGAAATAAATTAGCAGCTCTCTTATGCAGATTGTGCTTATATCGCTTTGTAAGAAAAACACTACTGACCACTTGTAAATGATAATCAGTGATAAGCAGGTTCCAGATTTCAGCTGCAGCCTGTTACACGAGGGTATCTGCTCGAGTAGAACAGTTGCATGGAAAACTATTTACTTTCCTCCCACGCACACATGCACACACACATTCCACTGGAGCGAGTAGAAAGGAAGGTCACTCATATTTCCCCTTGCAGAAGGCTGGCACATTTGTGTTTACGTTGTTTTTTTTTTTGTTTTTTTTTTGTTGTTTTTTTTTTGTTTTGTTTTTTGTCCTTACACCCCCATCACTATAGCAACTCATTTCTTATTTGGTCCTATTGTGTGGGTGTTTTTTGCAGACATTAGCGTTGCTTGTAATGTGCAGAAATGAGACCGTGCTTGGCTTGGACGTAAACAACGAGATTCTGGGATGTCAGGAAACCAGAAATGTTGCAACACTTCTGTCTGTTATCTTGAAGTACAGCAGTGTTGCACAATTTCTTTTGGTTTAGTGACTGCACCAAATGGCTGCGCGGAGTTGTAGTCTGGAGTCAGATGAGCTGGCAAAAGGCATTTACATTCAGCGGCGGTACTAGTGGGTCAGCAGGACTTGCAGGAAACACAGCATTGAACATGACGAATGAACATTTTCTGTTCACGACATAAAAAATAAAGTTTCATATAGTATAGATATAATTAATCGGCTAATAAAATGTGAGCATGAAGATGCAGCTCCATCTCAGGAAATTAGAATACAATCAAAAAGTTAATTTGTTTCAGTATAATAAGTGAATGTTATTCACTTATTCATAAGTGAAACCTGTATGGGTTCCATATATTTGTTTATTTCTTAGTATTTGATATGGCTTAGCTCTAGAATTGTGCCACTCCTGTTGGAGTAGCTCAGTGTTAAGAACTTTGTTGTGATGTGTAACCGTGGCAGCAAGGTGTTATTGGGTGGAGGAGGTTACACACAGGAGCGGCTGAACCGATTAATCGTGATTAATCGCTTAATGAAACAGTCGTCAACTAATTTAGTAATCGATTAATCATTAACTGGAGTATACAGACTCTAAAAAAGACCATTTGCTGAAAAAGCACACCCAGAGCAGGAATTAAGCTAAAACTGTACAAAATAATAAACATTTTGCATTTAAGATGTATAAAAAAACAAAAACCTTTTGTCTGTATATATGTTCTACCCAAAACCCCTCAAGTGGCAGTTTTAGCTTCACCTGGTTCAAATTCACTAAAGGAAAGTTGTATTATTGGATTTTAGGCAATAAAATGTTTTGGGTTTTTTTAATTTAAAAAAGGAACTTATTTGTGAATGTACCTCTTTTAATGTATTTCCAGTTTTGAATAAAAAAGCCTAGGGGTTTAAATTTAAAAATCTGTAGAATCCACAAGGAGGAAAAGCCACAAAAAGTCATTACTGAGGAAGCTGGCTATTCTGAGTGCTGTATCTGATCATGTTAATGGAAAGTTGAGTGGAAGGAAAAAGTGCATTGGGTACTTGGTTTACTGTAGCCTTGAGAGGTTTGTGAAGCAAAACCCATTGAAGAGTTTGGGAGAGATTTATAATTTGAGTATTTCAGCTGATCAACAGGCTGCTCGCCTCCATGGCCTGCTGCATTGATGCAGTAAATCATACAAATGATGCCCCAACAAAGAAGTACTTTTGCATATAAACTACATTACATGAAAATACTTCTCAGTACCCTGATGTGTGCATATTAATGATACTTTTTTTTTTTTTTTTTTGTTAGCCTTAAGTAATTGAATTTTTATCGCTCTGTGTAAGCAGTTTTGAGAATAAGTTTTCATTTTTTGAACCGAATTGCTGATTTTTCAATATTCTAATTTCAGATGTACTATGCATGCTATACGTTTGGACTTTAGGTGTTGAGATTTCAGTAATTCACACTGAACATATATAAGCCTACAACGCAGGGATCAAACCAGTGAAATGGGATCAATGTGCAAGAGAAGTCTCCTTCAGTTCTTGAATCAAACACTGCTGAGCTCATTATACACATGTAAAATAGTGACTTGCTGTTTTGATGTTGTTAAGCTTGACTTGGGTTGTACTGCTCTTTAAGTTGTTTAAAAAATACAAGCTGTACCCATTTTGGGGAAGAAAAATCCTGTCACTGGTGCAGAGTTTTGCAACAGAAAGCAAAAAGCGTGCAGAGTAAGCAGAAAATCAAAGATCTCCCAGAGGATAATGCTTGAAGTCAATATGGTCCGTAAAGAACACACACACTCTCACCATTTCTCTCTTTCCTGTAATTTTACCCCAAGCTAATTATTTAAACTCTCCTAACTGTAACATTTTGAAATTATTTTTTTGTTTGGGGAAAGTTTATGCATTAAAAATAAAACAAAAGATTAGCGCTACAGTTTTAGGCATTTGGGTCAATATTAAAAACTAGTTATCGGTTCTTAACTAGCTTTTGTGTGACTGCAAATGGAAACTTGACATTTCCTGTCCTATGGTTTTTACTTTTAAAAGCTTTCCAGCAGCAAACCACAGGAAGGAAGCAGCGTTTGTCACAGAGCTCAGCGACTGTTGCCTCTGCGCAAAACTGACATTTTTCCTGTTAGTCAATCAGTCCAATGCATTTCATTCCCCAGTTTAGATGTTATTGTTAATACAGGAGACATTCTTCGTGTAGGTGATGATGAATACAGTAAAAAGAAATACTGATACTTAATCTGAAAATGATCATTTTTCAGTTTTGTTTTGTTTTTTGTTTGTTTTTTTTTTTACACCTAAAATAACTGTATTAAAATATTGTCCATCCTTAGTCATTTTAATAATAAAAAACTAACAAAGTAGTTGTTGTAGTTGACTTTATAAAAATATATGCATAAAATAACACATTTTAATAAATTAATTTAAAAAAAAAAATAAAAGTAAAACTTTGTGTCTTCAACCTCAGCTTTTAATAGTACATTTTGGTTATTTTCAGGATAATTGCTTTAGAAGTGATATCAATAAATTTCTACCCAATCATAATACTGACAATGCTGTATGTTGTAATTACAAATTATATCTTTAAGTGAACATATCATGGTTTTAAATCCTTCCTTTTCACATTTATATCATTCAAAAGTGGTCTATATAAAGTGGAACTGCAATGCTGTCCACTCGACCACATTCGGCCATTTTTGTAGTTTAATAGCAGACATGTGATTATCTAGCGGACCTTTTAAAAAAGAAAGTTTGTTACCAAATTGATTAAAAGATGTCAACAATAAAAGACTTGTAAATCCGGCTCTACGTGTTCGAGCCGGAAAATGCCACCACAAAATGAACGAACACGTCCTGTAAACAACACCTTAACATTGTTCGCAAGTTAGCTAATGCTAGCACCAAGAATTCATTTGGATCATGCGTTCCCCAAGACAAAAATAGCAAAAACAATGCCAAACTGTTTATGTAATAAAACTTTTCAAAATACGCAGTACGGTTCTGTTCTCAGGCTAACAGCTAGCACACAGAGATAGCAGAAGGCACCATGCTACTGCTAGCAAAACATGTCTAAAATGAAGTTTATTTTGCTGTGTCCGTAGTTTCCATAGACGGAAGTAACTGATCCCTCAATTAGACAAAGTCTTTCGGTGGAGAACCTTTAAGTGCCTGGTTAAATTTTATTTTTCTTGGAAATGTGTCCACATCAGTGGTGAAAGTCCCTTTTATTTTCATGAAGCACTTCAAGGATGAGTGCTTTAGCAACCTGATGCTGGGGTATAGTGTTCAATACACCCAATAACCAAACATTTTGACTTCTCCACTTTTGCATCCTTAAACTTGGACTACAAAATCGCTGCGAGAAATATAAATTGCGGATTCATGAAACTGGTTAGCCAGAAGTCCATGACCTTATTGAACAGGTCTGCTTCAAATACTGTGGTGTAATAGTCAAAAAACATAACAGAAAATGGAGAAAACTGAACAGATTGAAAAATATGACCCGAACAGAATATAAAGATATCCACGCAACACCAGCAGAGACTAAATTCAACTTTTCTGCACTCCGAGAGACTCAAAGTACACAACAAAATGCATTTAAGGGCTTTAAAAAAGTGGATTTTGTGTGATAAGACATACTTAAATATGTCCAAGCTTTTGTGACTTTAACTGAACTTTTTTTTTTTTTTTTTTTTTTTTTTTTTTTAAATCAGGCTTTGTTCCATATGTTGGTTGCAGGCTTTAATGGCCACACACGTCTGCTCACATTAGTTTAATGGGTCATTCTAGGAGGGATGAAAAAATGAAGCTGCAAAACGGGCTGAAACTTGACATGACTTGATTGATATATTTTTAAACTTACTCCTTCATTTGAGTTTGTTTTTAAAGGGGCAGTATTATGTACAAACAACTGTTTTGAGGTTTACATCATAATGTTATTCCCTCATCAAAAACATGCCTGGAGTGTTGCTTTGACTCTTTCATGCACATTTGAGAAATCCTTCAATCTCCCGTGGCAAGCATTCAGCTCTGCAAAACGTCTAACGTCTGGATGGCTACAGCGCCGTCTTCGAGATACAGCTCCTCCTCGGAGCTGCAGTTTCTAAACTTCTGGGCTTCAGCCTCACAGAACACAACTCCCCCGTGACTCCCCCTCTCAGCTCCTTCAGACTAACCAGCAGTAATTGGCAAACATCTGGTGGAACTGTGCATCTGCTGAGCTCATTATACGATTTACTTCTCAGTGAAATGCTAGTAAAGACGTTGTTAAAGGGTTAATAGAGGAGTGCTGTTGTGATAACTTCCTGAAGGCGGAGTTTCAGAAAGAGCAGGAGTTTTTAAAGAGACAGAGGCCCAGTTTCAAGACGTGAAATTATGGAGTCAAATTTCTTTAGTCATATTTGATATTTTATACTGTATTTTTGTAACAACTAAAGGTAACAATTTCTTGGTTCTGCTATAAAATGATTCTATGTGGCTCCCCCCTTTAAGTCTAACCTGTGGCTTTTCTTTTCTTTTTGTCCAGCTCTGCTTATGACCGGGACAACAAGATCCGTGTAGCCATCAAAAAGATCAGCCCCTTCGAGCACCAGACCTACTGCCAGCGCACCCTGAGAGAAATCAAAATCCTGCTGCGCTTCAAGCACGAGAACATCATTGGGATCAACGACATCATCCGGGCGCCGACCATCGATCAGATGAAGGACGTGTATCCTAGCACCCGGAGTGATGTTTATGACGTTGCTCTCACATTTTGAAGATGTTTATTATCTCGGTAATGTTTGTGTTATTCTCAGGAAACATGGAGACTGGCGAGGCTTACACGGCCGTTTTGTTTGAGTAGGGATGTTCATTTGTGTTTTATTACATAATGGCCACCTGTCACCGTGTATTTGCCTCAGATGCCCTTCACTGTATCCCAACAGCAGCAGTAAATTGAGTCCTCATTGCAGACATTGGGTGATTCTGCTTCAATGCAGTGAGGACAAATGATGTAGAAAACTACACTGTATGATTTCTTCTTGTTTTTTTTTAAAAAAGCAAATTTGTTTGCATTTTATTACATAAAATAAGTATTTAATACAATAGAAAAGTGGAGACTAATATTTGGTGCGGAAGCCTTTTGTTTACAGATACAGTTCAGTGCAGCAGGGATTTTGGCCTGTTCCTCCATTAAGATCTTCTCCAGATGTCTGAGGTTTCATTGCTGTTGCTGGGCAACAGAGTTTCAGCTCCCTTCAAAGATTTCCTATAGAGCGATTGTTTGTAAACATGGCATGTGCGCGCGCAACCTGACTGCAGAAAGTGCCAGCCTGCCTTTTTAAACTGTCACCAGTTGCCATGGTTACCCGCAGTCCTCTTGCTGTTTTGAACCGAAGACATGAATGGGGCGCCTACGTATTTATGTCTATGGTTTAACTAGCGTGTTGTCAGCGTACTACAACTGTTTATCGCGGTGTGATAAGAGAAGTTGCGCTACCAAACTGACATTTGTGACTTGGATAGGCTGATGACCCACACGCGTTACATGCAGGTGAGTGGATAAATGGCGAGAGAAAATGGCCGAACATGACTTACTAGGAATATTAAAGAAATATCACAGTAAGATCATCAGCTCTCAGTGAGATGCGAGTCCCTCTAAATAATCCATGGTGAGCACAGGCAACAGAATAGGATTTTCCTAAAACGGTGTAAATTTTCATTAAAAAAATGAATTGATATTTAGTGTGCAAAGGACAAATGAAATACGATCATTTCTACCTGTTTTGGTCACAATTAGCGGTCATTTTGACTGCAGGGAATTTCACGCTGTTCTAGTTCAGTTTTTCGTGTGGGGCGAAAAAAAGAATAGATGGCAGTTTTCATAGAGCATTGCAGTGTTTGGTTACCCTTACTGAAAAATCCCATGAAGTTCATATATGAAAATCACTTGTGAAAACCACGAACCACATGAACAATGAACAGGTAGCTGCAGCCATCAAGGCAGGTGGTAAACTTAGCCAGGCTAAATGGGAGGCAATGTGGTACCGAGACGCTGTACTAAATTTAACACGTCTGAAATCTGCAGCAGATGCCACAAAGCTATGTGTGAGTTGCGCCCGGAGAATAGAGGTGATCTGTGCTGGCTGCACGTTGGAAATAATTTTATTAGCCTAATTGTAAAAAGTTTAAATAGTATATAATAAATTAGTATACAATATATTTTTGTCTTTCTTCTTGCTGCACTTCAGAGTGATGTCAGTGCTCCCGGGGCGGCCATCTTGTTTGACAGCCATGTTTTACAGCTTCTATTTATTTGGACTTTAAATTCAGGTCAACTCTACGACGGACTATTGGGGCCAGGCTGGGATTTCGAAATATGAGGATATGGATATATAGATGGCAAGCAAGCAGAGTTTTGGCTTAAGATAAACAAAAAACCTTTTGTCTGTAAATCTGTTCTACCCAAAACTCCTCAAGTGGCAGTTTTGGCTTCACCTGGTTCAAAACCTGTAAAAAAAATCTGCTATTAAGCACCTTTTGCTATCTGGTTATTAATTGGTGTATCCGAAAAATCAACAGATCAGTCCTACACTGTATTAATAAGTCAAGCAGAAAGGCTTTATCTTTTCACATGTTGATGTTTGAAGTTTTTTTGTTTAAGCTGCAGATGCATCCTTTGCCCCAAATGATCAAGCGTTCACTAAAGGAATGCTGTTAGACAATAAAATGTTTTTCCTATTTAAAGAAAGGATTGAATTATTTATTTGCATCTTTTAATGTATTTCTAATATCACATAAAGGTTTAAATGAAAAATCTGCAGAATGTTCCAATTTTTATCTGATTGTCAGAATAATTAGTAGATTGAGCTATAGCTATAATAATCGTTAGTTGAAGCCCAACTAAAACTTTTTTTTTTTTTTTTTTTTTTTTTTTTCCCCTTGACTTACAGGAAGCATCTTTAGCGAAGGATTTTACTTCCATTTCCACGACCAGCATGATTTAATGTTGCATTTAGTTGATGTTACGCTACACTTGATTCTACAGTTAGGTTTTGTGGAAACTAAGCACGATTGAAAGTCTTTAACCTGGGTCGGTTCAGATATATCGTCCAGGATCTCATGGAGACGGACCTCTACAAGCTCCTGAAGACTCAACATCTGAGCAACGACCACATCTGCTACTTTCTCTACCAGATCCTACGAGGGCTCAAGTACATCCACTCTGCCAACGTCCTGCACCGGGACCTGAAGCCCTCCAACCTTCTTCTCAACACCACCTGTGATCTCAAGGTTAGTGTCTGACATTTTAAACGCCAAAGAAACCGGAAAAGATGCCCTGATTTCTTCTTTCTGTCTGATGTAACTTACAGGTAATTGGTCAGTAAGTGGCTTACAAGCTTCCCTTGGCGTTCTAAACCTGTTTCCATAAACCTCGGGATGCACTGTCCTGTGTGTTTACATGTGTCAATACACACCTGAATTAGCTCACAAGCTTTATATCAATTATTCAGAAGCCTCTCAATGATCCACAAATCTGACTTTAATGTCAAGGAAATGTCCACGACTGGCAGAATTAGGGCTGGAACCAACCACTTTAGACTACTGCTAGGCCTGTCACGATAACAAGTTTTGCTGGACGATAAATTGTCCCAGAAATTATTGCAACAAATGATAATATTGTTTTTAGATCATTTTCAAGTAATATATATTTATGATGGGGATAATGATTCAAGTTTGCCCTCTCAAAGACCAATAAACTTTAATTTTCCTAAAAAAAAATTATTATCACTATTTAGATTTCTTTTATTTGCATTCTTGTTTTATTCATTCATTCTTGTTTTCATAATTTTTTTAAATTTATTTTATTTTTAGCAATTTTTAAAAAAAAAAATTTTTTTTATTTTTTTTTCATTCTGTATTGTCATTTTTTTCCCCCCCTATTTTTTCCATATTCTGTTCTGTGTATTTAAGTTTTTATTGTTTTTCATCATGTTTTTTTTTTTTTTTTTTTTTTTTTTTTTTTATCATTCTGTATCTATGTAGTAGTTTTGAAAAAATATTTTAGATATCCAAAATAAAACATGACAACCAAAAACGAAAAATAAAACTGAAATAAAAACCACACACAACCAAAACCATAAATAAAATGGATTGTGATGTCTCTGTAAACAAAATTGCCCTTCAAAAAATATTAATCACCAGTATGGAAATTATATAACCCATTTTAATTCATCATGTGACTAATTAATTCATTGCTTATTGTGACAGGCTTAACTACTGGTTCAGTTTTCAGATCAAATGAGTCTCCTGCTGCACATTGGCTTCTAAATTTCTAATATTTAAAAGCATAAAAAATTTGACAGGTGCCAAAACAGACGGTTTATAAAGTAAATGCAAAAACAGTGGCTATCTGTAAAAAGTGTGGTGCAAAGTGCTAAGGGACATATTAGAATATTAAGAGCGGTTTTTGTATACATTTAAAGCTGTTTATATGCATTTGACAGTGGATTGCAAAAAATCCATAATATATTCAAACTTGTTAGCCAGATTTTTTTTTTTTTAAATCATTTAATTTGATGAATCCACATAAAATTAAATCATTAAAAGCCCCAGAAGGTTTACATTCATGCCCTTAACGACTGTATGTAAACTTCTGACTCCATCTGGATATAAGATGCAAAAAGGATGAACTAGAAGAACGAAAAGCGTGAAAGACTGAGAAAGACCGCTTGCAGAAGAAATAATAAAATCCCGTCCTTTTGAACTAAAACAGGATGTGAGAGCTTAATACATCAAACTATCACTTTGTATATTTTAAAAATGATCTTCTGGTTCTGTTAGCTTTAACGCGCCCTGTTGTCTTTCTGCAGATCTGTGACTTCGGTCTGGCTCGCGTGGCTGATCCCGACCACGACCATACCGGGTTCCTAACAGAGTACGTCGCCACGCGTTGGTACAGAGCTCCAGAGATCATGCTCAACTCCAAGGTGAGGCTCTGCATCGGCTAGGTTTCTGTTTCTACGTTCAGAATATCATGCATTTCACTTCTTTTAAAGTTTACTAAGCATGTCTGATGTGTTAAGCTGAGGGTTTACTTTTTTCCTGCCTCTTTGGGTTTTTTCTAGTCAAGCATATTTCATAGTAGTGTGTGTTCACTCTTTGTTTCGTAACGCTGTTGTAGAGATATGGAGAAGTAAAGTGTTGCTACTTTAGTTTCACCAAAACCAAATGCACAAATTATCTTTGAGTGACCACAGATTGAGATTTCATAGAAAATATTCCTTTTTTAACTTTTAAAATTAGTTTGGTTTTTTTTGTTGTTTTTTTTTAACTTCTGTACATCTAGGCCTGACATGATAGCAAATATTGCTGGACGATAAGTTGTCACTTTTTTCATTAGGTATTTTTTTCCATAAGCTGTATTTATTTAGTAATTTTTTTTAAGTTTAAATATCCAAAATAAAACACAACCAAAAACAATAAATAAAACAAATAAAAAAACAAACACAACCGAAACACAAAATGGATTATGATGTCTCTGAAAACAAAATCTGCCTTCCAAAAATATTTTAATATATCATACGATTAATTACTTGCTTGCTACAACAGGCCTATATACATTAAAGTAGCATAAATCCAATCCTTTAATCCCTGTATTAATGGTTATGAAGCTGAATTTTAATCCATACATTTTTAATAAAGAGACTGTAGATATTTTGATCATGACAGTGTCGTTGGGTTTCACTTTCAGGGATATACTAAGTCCATAGACATCTGGTCGGTGGGTTGCATCCTGGCTGAGATGCTGTCAAACAGGCCAATCTTCCCGGGGAAGCACTACCTGGATCAGCTCAACCACATTTTGGGTAAATATGGTTTTTATAGCCAGACTCTGATGGTTTAACAGTTTCCAAACCAAAAATAAGACGATACCTGTTTTTTTTTTTTTTTTGTTTTGTTTTGTTTTTTTGTTTTTTTTTTGTTTTTGTTTTGTTTTTTTGTTTTGTTTTGTTTTTTTTTTTTTTTTTTTTTTTTAATATCTTGGGCTGTTTTTAGAATAGAATTGAAAGTCTTTATTGTCCCACAAAAGGGGAATTGAGATGTAACAGCAGCACACAAAGTTCTTTAAATGTAAAAAACAAGATTAATAATGTGCAAGACTGGCAGAAAATACTGTGTAAGTAGTAGAAATAGGCCTATCAGACTCAAGATCCTACGGCTGTGCAACTGAGTCGGATCACTTTTTCCAAGAATGTACATAATGTGCATGTGTATTGAACATTAAAAAAAGATTCAGACTATTTACAGTATATCGGTGCAGAAACAGGGGAAGTGTTAGTTAAAAATGAATAACAGAGTAGATTGTGTAAATGCCAGCAGGGATGTAAACACATATTGATTCTGTTGGGAACAGTGATGGTTATAAAGTCTAACAGCTGCTGGGAGGAAGGATCTACGATAATGCTCCTTTGAGCATACGGGATGTAGCAGTCTGTCACTGAATGTCAGTCTTTTAGAAGCAGTTGAAACCCAAATGGAAACATAAAAACGTGCAAAATTTAATCTCGTATATTGTGGGGTGTGTGTTTTTGTTTTTTTTTTTGTTTTTTTTCCCCTCTTGTGGGACTTTTCTGTCAGGCAAAACTTTGAGCCGCCCTCAGACATCCAGTACCCATAACTAGCTGCTAATATACCCTTGCAAGCTAGCTAGCTAGTTACCATGAGCCACAAACAGACCGAAGAACTCAGTCTGGCATTGCTGTTCAGTTTGTTTTAGGTTGGCTATTCGAGCTTCACGGCGTCAGCAGCCTCTGGCTCACGTTTGGCCGCCGCTGCTAGCATTGATCTAGGAGCAGAATTTGGTGCGACACAAACTCTGAAGTCGGAGGTTTAGTGGATTGGAGCCAAATGAGAATAGAGAGCCACAGATGCAGCTATGATGACAAATGGGGAAAAAAAGATTAAAAGGAGGAACTGTAATTAATGTCTTCGACTAACATAAGAATGTGACAGTATCTATGGTCAATCTAACCCATACATCAATCTAATTACCATTTCTTCAATAGTTTTGCATTCTTACAAATTTCATTCATAATGGTCTCAAAAAGTCCTAAATTTGAGTTGGTGAAGCCTGCAGAAACCCTGGTATGGATACTAAAGGTAGGCACTAAAGTTGTGGAAACCCAGGTGTGCAAGTCAATTAATTTTGACAAAGTAAATGGAAGATGTTCCAATTAAGGAGTTCTGGATTGAACATTTTTATATATGAAGTTTTTATTATCTTAAATGTAAAATGTATAAATTTTTTTTGTACAGTTTTGGCTTAATTGCTGCTCTGGGTGTGTTTGTTTTTTTTTTTTTTTGAGTCTGTTATACTCCTCCAGTTAACGATTAATCGATTTACTAAATGAGTTGATGACTATTTCAATAATCGATTCAACACGATTAATCTGATTAATCGTTTCAGCCCTAAAGGGAAATAAGCCGTCATTTTTTTTTAAAAAGCCAGCCCTGACTCAGTAAAATGATCTGCATCCTGGTGGATATTTGGTAGCGAAAAGTGAACAACTTAATGATCTTTATAAGGAACTGCGTTCTCGTTTTTATTGCTGACTGTATTTGCAAACGAAGAATGCTGCAACAGCATTGAGCCGCCGTGTTAATCAGTGCAATGCAATACATGCATCTTTGGTCCGTGTGCAAAGCTTTGACACACTGTCACCAGCAGCAGCTTGTTGGTCCTCATCCACAGACGATGCTGCCCTCAAGTCAGACTCTCGCTGCAAGACCAAACACTTCAGTCATCTGCCTTTTCTCGCCTTTCGAAAGCTGAAAAGTTTGTGTGGGACATCTCTGATTTAAAAACAAACGTGCTGACTGTTTCCCTGCTGCTCCCCTCAGGGATCCTGGGCTCTCCCTCCCAGGAAGACCTCAACTGCATCATCAACATCAAGGCCAGGAACTACCTGCTGTCGCTGCCGGTGCGCTGCAAAGTGCCGTGGAATCGCCTCTTTCCCAACGCCGACACAAAAGGTCAGAGGGTGCTCTTCAGCCTCGTTCTATCGCAGAGGTTTTAATTAATTCATCAGAAACGACAGGGAATAAACAAAGCAGAGCTTCTACTGGGAAACTCCTGGTTTTGCTGCTAAAATAACAAATTGGAGCGTCTGTTTTCACAAAAATGGACGCTGAAAACCTGAAAGTGGAGGCTGTAAAAGCACTGAACTTTGACTGGCAAATGGTTAATAAGCCCCGGATGGAAATTGTACGCTGTTGTCCACAGAAAGCTGTGATGTTGCAGCTTCAGTACTTCAGTGCTTCAGATTATATTGATATGAATTAATCAACTATTTTTCTCTGAAGCTTTTCCTGTCGGATATAGAAAGTAAATCCAGTTGTCTTTAGGCCTGTCGCAATATACACAGAATATGGAAAAAATAGAAAAAAAATACATAATGAAAAAAGTGTTGATACAGAATTATGGAAAAAATTAGTGAAAAGTGACAAAAAAAAAAAAAAAAAAAAAAACAATATGGGAAAAAAATAGAAAAAAAATACTTAGTGAAAAAGTGTTGATAAAAAAATTGCTAAATAAATACAGAAATATGGAAAAAAATGTATGAAAAGTGATGATAAATTTTAAAATACTACATAAATACAGAATATGGAAAAAAAATTAAAAAGTACACAATGGAAAAAAAATAAAGATAAATAAAAAAAAATTACTAAATAAAGAATATGGAAAAAAATTGAAAAATGAAATGGTGACAATAAATTACTAAATACAGAATATGGAAAAATGAAAGGTGACAACTTAAAAAATTACTAAAAAAAAAAATACAAAAATAACTTTTTTTAAAAAAACAATAATGAAATGAAGGCAACTATTAAAACAATAAGATTGGAAAAGGAAAAATAAATAGTGATAGTGTTCTTTACAAAATTAGTTTATTGGTCTTTAAGAGGGCAAACTTGTATTATTATGCCATTAACAATATATTACTTTGTGTCAAAACAACAATATCGTCATTTATGGCAATCATTTCTGGGACAATTTATCATTCAGCAACATTTAAGACAACTAGGGCTGTCATATCAGCTTCTTGCAGACAGAATCTGCCTTTATCTGCTGTGCAACATAAACTGTTTACTGCAAGGATGCAATGGCGCCCCCTGGTGTTCACCTGCATGTTAAATGTTGCTGTGCTGCAGCTCTGGACCTTCTGGACAAGATGCTGACGTTTAACCCTCACAAGAGGATCGAGGTGGAGGAGGCCCTGGCCCACCCCTACCTGGAACAATATTACGACCCGACCGACGAGGTGAGGCGCTCTTGCCCGCTGATACAGCGCTGTTACTATGGTTACCGCCTTTTAAACCAGTGGGTTTTATGTTCGCTTTCTTTGTGTCCCGCGTAGCCCGTCGCCGAGGCCCCGTTCAAGTTCGACATGGAGCTGGACGACCTGCCCAAAGAGACGCTGAAGGAGCTCATCTTTGAAGAAACGGCTCGTTTCCAGCCTGGCTTCAGGTCCTAACGGCTCTCACAGGTACGCATCCGTGACCGCAGTCCCCAGAAACCTCTGAAGTGAGCTCTGAAGGACGGTTCTGTTCAGTTTGAAAATAATCACACCTGTAAACTCGACTGAAACCGTCTTGGAAGTTTAGTCCCTTCAATAAAAATCTGCTAAAACAGGAGCTACTGTTTAAAATAAAAATATATAAACACTTTCAACCTGTAAACATGTTACTATTTACTGTTACTTAAAAATAAGCCTTTTATCAGCATCTGAAATAACCAAATACATCAAATGAAAACAGTATAAACTCAGTATAAAAGCTTGATGTCTAAAACTGAGTCTTTAAGTCACCTAATAATCCTATTTTTTAGGAATTGGAAATTACATTTATGTCTTGAATATATAAATTTGTTCATTTATTGCCTCTTGCATCATCTTATTTGTGCGAAATATGTTGGCAATGTTAGTTTTTCTCGTGATTTGTAGTTCTGGCTGACAAATTTGTTTGGTATTACACTGAGAAAACTACAAACCCCATGATACAGGGAAGGATTAAGGATTAAGTCCTTTTTGAAAAGGAGTTTTGACTAGTTTTAATTGTCATTATACCGGGAGGCACAATGGGGAAAAAAAACCCAACAAAAACCCAGAAGATATTAAATAACATTAAAAATGAGGTACTTCCCTTTACACGAAAAAATATATTGGTAAATTTTTATCTGTCCATCTGTAGTTGCAACAGCCTAGTTAAAGTCTAGCCAAACGCCTCATTGAAACGCTGTGCTGGGACCTAAACAGAGCTCTGCAGAAACAAGCTCCTGCAAACCTTAATAATCTGAAGCAGCGCATGTGATGAAAATTGGGGCTCAGTTGGGTTATTTTAGTAACCGATTTAAAAAAATCACCACATTCTGCAGCTTTTTCATTTAACCGCTTAAGCTAATTTTATCCAGTATTAGAAATGCATTATTTATTATTTTGATTAACAGATTAATAATTGCAAAGAAAAAGTGCTTAATAGATTTATTTTATAGCAGTTAGAACAGCTAAAACTGCCACTTGAGGAGTTTTGGAGATTTTTTTATTTTTATTTATTTATTTTTTTTTTATTTATTTATTTATTTATTTTAATCTTAAATGCAAAATCAATTTTTTTTTTTTTTTTTTTTTTTTTTTGTGTGCAGTTTTTGGCTCAATTACTGCTCTGTTCTTTCAGCAAATGGCATGTTTTTGAGTCTGTATGCTTCGGTTAATGATTAATCAGTTGGGGGTAGTTTCAATAATCGCTTATGTACTCACAGTTCCTCCTCTAAAGTCCTCCAGAGCAGAACTTCCTTCCATTATCGTTTCTTCAGCTGCATTTCACAGCGAAAAACTGTCGAAATAATAAATCGTTTTCATTTTGTCCCTCTAGGAGACTCTGCGGACAGGCTTCAGCATCGCCACTGCTACTCCCCGCCTCCACTCTGTTGCTGTGAATTCCGTTTCGGGGTTTCTGTTTTGCTTTTTGTTTTTTTTTTTTGTTTTGTTTTTTTTTAATTCTCCTCTCCTGTTGTCCACACCGCCTGGATTCCTCCGGTCTCTCTTTTCTTTTCTTTTGTCAAGTCCACTTTGCTCAGGAACGGCGTCAGGAATCAATCAGTCATTCTCCGTCTCTCCTCTCTTTCTCTTTCTCTCTCGGTGGAGAGGCGAGGTAAGCGGAGGGAGGGTTGGGAGTCGCATCACAGCTTATAGTTTGGGGGTAAATTTTGTGTTTTTTGAAGCCAAGATAAACAACTTTTTTTTGTTTGTGTGTCTCAAAAGGCATTTGGTTCTTATGATTTTTCTTTTTTTTTAAATATATATATATATATGTATATGTATGTATGTATGTATATATATATATATATATATATATATATATATATATATATATATATATATATATATATATATATATATATATATATAAAATTTTTGTTTTGGTGCAGCTGCTTTGCACAAAAAAATCATCTATCATTAAAACAAAACGAGTTTTCATACCTTTTATCACACTGTTGCAACAGGATGCAGTGATTTTTGTCTTTTCTTTCTCTCTCATTTAGAAAAATTCGACTTAATTCACCTGATTTATGCAATTATGACAGAATGAGCCAGACTTTACTGGCCACAAGCCATTGCTTTGGTGTTGACGAGGATGTATATTTTATCAAACCTTGTATTTTAATCTCAAAACATATTCACACAGAAGGCCCCAGATAGGAGGACCGCATATAACTAGATATAAATATATATATGAAGGCTGAAGAGTCTTAAGATGTTTTATTGTTTTGGGTGAATTTAATGAGTTTCTAAAGGAAAAAAAAGTCCCCCCTTTTTTTTTAAATTTCTTATTGGCATTAAAACGTGTAGATATGTACGGTTCATTGGAAGTTTCTGCCTTAGCCACGAGGAAATAAAGGAAAAGTTGATTTCACTCAAGTTTGTATGATATTTTCATATTTTTCAGGGGGGTGGGACATGTAGAGTCCACTCCCTCTTCCTTCCCCCTCCTCTGTTTTCCTATTATTATTATTATTATTGTTATTCCTTTGTCCTCTTGGGTGTTTTTGTGGATCTCTCTCGCCTTGTTAGAATAAAACTGTGCCCTTTTGCATGACTGTTATAAGCTCCGTATACAAAGACAGCGACATTAAAAGTGCCACACAAGCCGGCCGGGCCCCTCCCTCCCCGCCCCCTCCTCCTCTTTCATGGTTAAAATCACTCGTTTCCAAACACGGTGCTTTCCGCCTCTTTTCTTTTTTTTGCTTCAACCTTCCCCCGCCCCCACTTCTGTCCGGCGAGCAGTTCTCCCTCTCCATGAAGCAGATTTTAATCTCCGCATGCTCCGTAATGATAAATCCGTGTTTAAAAAAAAAAAAATAAAATTTAAAAATTTAAAAAAAATTTAAAAATCACCACAAAAAACGTTAGCAAAACATTTAAAGCACAGCATGATGAACCGTAACGCATTGCTCCTGCGTCACAATACGTTTAAAATCGCGCGTTTTAGTTGCAGTAAGAGCTGGCGGCATGCGGACCAGCGCACAACCGCATCATCTACGAGGAAAAAACATGCGCAGCTGCAGCGGACGTCCAAGAATATCTTTGCTTCTTGTGTTGATCTGATTGAAGACTGTTAAATTAAATACTTTTATTTCAAATATTATATTTTAACAGGGGGGAGAAAAGGGTTATTCTTGCACCTCAGTTTATCTACAAGCTTAATCTCAAAGCTTCAGGGCATCTACGGAAATATTTAACAAAATTTACCGAAATAGCCAAGATTTTAGTCGTTAAATTCTCTCCAAATCGCACTGATTGAGTAGGAGATTTGATTTTCGCAGTAGAAGGAAGAGAAAAAGGCGGATAATTTGCTCAGCAGCTTGTTTGGAGATTTTTTTTCTTTAGTCTTTCGTTATAAAAACAAATCATGTTTCTGTTAGCAGAGAAAAAATAAAATAAAAACAAAGCCATGTTGCTCTATTGTTTTTAAGGTTGGAAACGGTCGGTGTAAAAAGCGTTTTTGTCGAACGTCTTATCCGGTTTCGGTAAATAAACGCGGGATTCTTCACACAGCTCACAGTAAAGGTTATCGTTTGTTTTTGTGGACACTTGTCTTTACTGGAGGACGTCAAAGCGCCACTCAGACGCGCTCAAGCCATAGCTGGTCAGCCGCACCTCTGACCACATCCGGTTGTGATGTCATCGCGCCCGGATGCCATGTTGGATGTTAAACCACTGCGGGTCGACCACAAAGCAGCTCGACTTAAGGAAACTATGGAAGCCTGTTTACGCTACCGTGACGTCATCAAAACTCGTCGAATTTTGGATTCAGTTTCTTCTACAGTGGCAGGAATGGGCTTCCGTAATACCATATTAGGGAAAAACTCCATTTCTGCACATCGTTATCAGTTTAAAACTTGAGACGGATGCAAAAAAAAAAAAATAAAAATAAAGTCTGATTGGGTTTAATAAAAAATAATAAAAAAAAAACGCAGCACAGATCAAAAACCTAACCAGCTGCTCTCAATCGCAACACATTTTTCTTTAAAATCGTTTTTTTTTTTTTCCCTTCTCGCAAAATTAACGTAAATTTCAACCTCAAAGGTAACGGCATAAATCACCTGTTCGCTCCTATGTCGGTTCCGCCAGATTTAACCCATCTGTCGACACGAAACGATGACCAAAACGTCTTGTTTTGTTTCTTGCACTTTGCAGATTTAATCCCAGCGCTCCTCACACACCCGTCCGTCTGCGTTATGAAATGCACTCGCTTCTCCGGTGGTTGGGATGGGACTTGTAATCCGAGGTGCCTGCCAGGACTTGACATGCCTGTAGATAGTTTTCTTTCTTTCTTTCTTCGAGAAGCAGGGGGGGGGGGGGTGGGTTAGATGGGAACTTTTAGTGGGATTAGTTGTATAAAAAGAGGACAGATTAAAAAATTAAAAAAAAAAAAAGAAGCTTCAGCTGAGTTCTTTGTGCAACCTTGTCTGTTTGTGCCTTTTTTGATAGTCTCGATATCCAAGATTTTTGATGTGCAGCTTTCGTTTAGTCGGGAATCCGTTGTGATCGCAGTATACGCTCTTAAAGATGAACACAATCAGCTCTGTTCGGGGGCGGGGGGTGGAGGTTGGGGTGGGGGCGACCGTATCCTTCTTTTCTGTAAATTTTAAAGAGATTTGTTGCAACAGCTGTGTGATCTGTGACTGTAATAAAAGACGAAAAGCAAACATTTAAATATATTTTTTGCGTTACCCCTTTTTTTTCCCCCTTTTTAATATTTTTTTTTATTTTATTTTTTTTTATTTTGATGTTTTTGTGCAGATATTTTTATTGTAAAATTAATGTTTCTATCAGACACTAATCTTGTTTGAGTTGTCTCCAGTGGAACTACTTCACTCTGTATGTTTTGATCAATATAAATCTTTAATTGTGTAGTTTTAAAAAAGTAAAACTAAAATAAAAAAAGAGAACCATTGGTTGTATTTTAAAGGTTTGTTTGAGCTGCCATTAAATCGTTTGGAGTTGATTGGTCAGTTTTATTTCGCTGTCGTGTGAAGGATTTGACTTGAACGAAGCATTTGCTATTATTACAGACTGACTGCTACTTTGGTTTTTTTTTTTTTTTTTGTTTGTTTGTTTTGTTTTTTTGGGGTGGGGTGGGGGGTGTCTTTTGCAACTCTGCCATGACATTTCAATAGACGTTCATTAAAAATACTATACCTTCAGCAGTGTGTCTAAGTCTTCATTCATTACAAGTTGGTTTAGAAATCTGCTCCTCCATTTTTAAGGACTTTTGGAGACTTTTCATCTTATTTTTCTCCACTTGGAGCTTTACTGTTTATCTGCAGATCTATACAGCCCAAAATTAAGGATGCACCGATATGAAGATTTGGGCCGATAACGATATCTGATGTTTATATTGCCGATAACCAATATTTAGTGATATTATATACATTTCCCAATGAAGTAAAACAAAAAAAAACAAAAACCCTAAACATCTGACTTTCTGCTGCATCACAGTGGCAACGTTCACACAGAAGGCAAATGCGACTAACCTGCGACTTTTTCACAACCGGCTCAACAGCCCAATTTTGATCTTTTCACCCAATAAAATCCGATCTTTGCCATTTCGGTATGCGGTACGAATTCGGAAACGTATCCGATAGTTTTCAAAGCGTCTGTCATGTTTTATCCGACTTTTACGTCATTGAGGTAAGACATGCGTCGTAATTCTGCACCAAAAGAAGCCAGACGTGATAAATATGGACAATTAATTCACTTATAAATGTCGCAGTTTCAAACTAGATACTAAATAATCCAGCTAAATATTTAGCTAATGTTCAAATTACCGTGGCGATTAGTGGAAGAGGACTATCAAAATAATAGTTGGGTCGTGCGAACTGCTATATTAACTCCTGCTGGTGAGAAATGCTGTGGAACATTAGTAAACGTCTCTATTGCCATGAAAATGGAGAATACAGTGGCTACGTTCACACAGCAGGCAAATGCAACCCAAATCTGTTTTTTCCCAATTTTGATCTTTTCACCCCTAAATCCGATTTGTGTCACTTCTATATGTGCTACTAAATGGGATACGAATCCGATTGTTTTTAAAGCGTCTGTAGTCAGAACGGTCCTGTAAAGGATGGCTGAGAAATGGCTGAGGACGTCTGTGTCAGTGAACGCATCACATTCCAGTCCCACCACTCCTGGTTCAGACTCCACATCCAAACTGACTTCTCAACAGCAGCTGCAGTCAATGCTCCAAAAAAGGTTGTCCCTATTGCTTGTGTTTCCTTTTTATCTGATTGCATCGCATTTAATTAGTAGCATGAACAACCGCACTTTTTTTTTTTTTTTTTGGTTTGTTTGTTTGTTTTTGCTGAAAAATCGTATTTCAGCAAAAATAATTGAAATTGAGCATCAAGACCTGCTGCGTGAACGTAGCCCACCCACCCAAACATACCGGACTGACACCGGTATGCTTAAAAAAAAAAAAAAAAAAAAAGGGGGGGGGGGGCATCAGCCGATACGATGCGTCTACATCATAAATCCCAACCAAAAATTATTCATACATTTAAATCCATGTTTTACATGAATGGAAAACTTTGGATTTATCAAAATATCGATAATGTGGCTTCAGCAAAAAAGGAGGATTTTGCAAATTGTGAGAGTCTGGGGTAAAATTCATAGTTCTACACCAGTCCAAATGGTTGGCGCTGCTCTAAAGCATCCCAGTTTACCCTGATTAACTGGGATTAATGTTTACTTTGACTAAACAATTGAAAAACGGCCACTTTCCGCTGCTGGTTAGTTGGACAGCATGGCTGAAACAAAAGTGAGGCTATTATCTACACCTCTTCAAACTCCAGTGGCTACGGTGTCAAGTTTTTAATGTTTCACTCTGAAACATCTTCAGCAGATGTGGCAGGAAGTCAGAAGTTGCTGCGGATGTGAAAGTGGGGGAAAAAAAAAAAAAAAAAAAAATCCAAGGATCATTCAGAGGAATGCTGGCGGAAACGCCTGGAGGAAGACGCTGCGTACTGCTGGACGCCGTGGATGCAGGACAAGGAGGGAGGCCCCCCAGCAACGCACACAAGGGCTCATCTAGTCCTCGACTTTTGGTCAAATAAAACAAAATGTTCATGCCCGCGATGACGCATGGAGGTGGGAACATAATGATTTTAAAAATATGTGATGCTGAAATTCAACGAGTGACAGAAATGATATTTTTAGGGATTGTTGTTGAACATGAAATAACTTGGAAGCAACATATTAAATACATAAAATATCACAAAAACAATAGCAGTTCTGGATGGGTCTAGAAATATATTAAATTACAAGGCTTTTTATTTAATTTACTGTTCAGTTGTACTTCCTTATATATCACATTATGTGGAAGTATGGGGATCCACATCTAAAACAATAAACGATACACAAAAATGAGCCATATGAGTTATTAATAAGGCTGGTTACTATGAACACACAAATCCACTGTTTATTAAATCTATCATGAAACTTTATTTGGCTGATTATAAAATAATATAAATGTTTAGAGCAGAAGTTGGGATATAAAAAGTTACCTTATATGAATCTAAATGATTTGTGACAAGTTTGTAAATTTACAAAAAAAATTAAAAAAAAAAAAAGGTCATTGGAATTAAATTATGGAATGATGAAAGCGTGGACCTCGGAGCCTGTAGTTCATTAAAAAACTGAGGAAATATTTGACGGTTACAAGGATAAATGACGTCAAATTGTGCTTATCTGTTTTGGTTTTGGATTGTTTTCTTTTGTTTATGTTTAGTTATTTATATACAAGAAGTGATGTGTTTTGGGATTTTTATATATTATGATTTAATAAGGGGTAATGTAATGTGCGGGATGGGAATAAATATAAGCCCTGTGCTTCTACCTGTACCTTTTCATTCAAATAGTTACATTTTGCAGTGTTTTGAAGTATGGATAAAAAAGTACTTGATAACTAACTGAATAAATAAAAAAATCAATTTAGGGGTGGGGGGGCAGTTCCACATTTAAAAACAATGTTAGGCTGAAATTTTCACTGATGTTAAAAAAAATAAAAAAATAAAAAACACTTAAAATCTTAAAATGGAAAACGTAAACTCCGTTATTACATTCCCTAAACCCTAACTGGCTTTGAACTTGGCAAAATAAAGCAAGAGTGAGTCACATCCTGTTTTTGTTGATAAAAAGACACTAAAAAAATCCAGAAGAGATGAACATTTTAGGACATGGACTGCTGTTTTTTAAATCTGGCAAACCTGCAAGACCTTTTTTCTGTTTTAAATCAATGATTTACTCATCATTTATGAATAGAAATCCGACTGATTTGCTTATTTCATTAAAAATATTTTGTTTATTGTTTATTTAGCAGGTAAAAATCAAAAAATTAAATAGTTTTTAAAGTTTAACTAGCTAGAAAAATACAAAAAATGTTGTGGCCCTTGGAGTAGTTTCAACTTTGCATTTTTGACCTCCGAGCCAGATAGTCTGGACACACTGGTATAGTTTGTGCAAATAAGACAGCTCTCTCCACTAAAACACACACAACGGAAGCAATTTTTAACCCCCTAAAGCTGCTTTTACAAACAGCTTTACTGTTGCACAGAGTGCGTATTTACATCAATTAGACAAATTGGTTAAAATGGCCCCCCAAAATCATGGTTCTGTACATTTAAAATCTTTTCCCACTTAATTGTGTTGTTTATTATCATTTTTAAAGCACATTTGTACGTTTAAAAGAACAGTTTCCTTAAATTAAACCATAATAAATCCGTACAGGAGACGGTACTTGCTTTAAATGCACCGGATTATGTAATTTACTGGGAGTTATACGCCTGATGTACTCTAGGGGTCGCTGTAGTACAATTTAAAATCCCTCTGCAGTCTTGTTCTGCACTACAAGACCTATTACGTAAGATTTGATTCATAAATTTAACATTTATGTTTGTGGGTCACAAGCTCTACGACGGAGGGAAGAGATGGTTTTATCTTTAATTTACAAAACAGATTCACAATCTTATTGACATTTTAGATTTATTACAGATACTCTGCTTTATAATGAGTGAAAATGTTTACAACTAAAAATAAAAACATACATTTAAGTGTTATAAATAAGCTACAATTAATCTAAAAATAAGGAATTGGAGAAAGATTAAGTGAATATATAGGAGAAAACAAACCAATCAAATGTATCGATTAGCCACGAGTTTGTTTACTTGCTCTAGTTCCACCACGTGCCTGCAATGCGGCCACGCATGCGCCATGAATGATTGCGTTTACATTTGGCACGCTTTACAGGTGGCGGCGCTCACAGCCAAAAACAACAAGCGAACGCGCGGAAATTACAGCCTCCCCTCGCGCTGATTGGCTGTATTTAGCTTTCCCCGCCCTCTCTGGTAACTGATTGGTCGACTGGACGGTCTTCTTCGTTCTCATTGGACGCTATTTGTGGCTTGGGCTGTGTAACTAGGCTACTGCGCTGCTGCTGCCGCCTTCACGGAACGCGCTCTGAGTCGGAACTCACGGTTTTTTAAAGAGAAAGACGTTGTTTTGGTAGGAAGAGCAGTAGCTAAGCGTCCTCCAGGGGTCTGTTTGTAAACCTTTTGAATTTAACAAAGTCTGGTCGAGTTACTGTTACTTTATTCGTGTATTTTTGCTGCGTCCATGTTTTTAAAAGACTGCAGCTTAAGAAAGAAATTTGACACCATATAAAACATTCAGTTCTTTCGAAAGAAATGTATCTGGAAAAAATAACTGCTGAATTAATCTTCATTTATCGTCTTATACGGTCTCATTTCAGGGTGAAACGTTTTCGGGGTTTTCTATTTTCCTGCACTTGTAACTATTTTTCGTGGAAATAGTTAATAAACGGTGGAAATGCTGATTTCAGTTTCGTTTTAGACCTCTTTAAAATTCTTACCAGACCCATCAGCTGGTACCATCTTCTTTCTGAAGGCTTCAGCCAGCTCTTCGGATCTCATCATGGTGTTCTCTCTCATTCCAGCAGTCAGTAGTAAACCAAACTATGTCTGAGGTTTATACAGGCTAAACCTCCTGAATAAAAAGCTGTGGTTTTAGCTATTTTAAGCAGGTTAAAATGTGGGGTATCTAAATTAATTCTCACCCGAAATGGTGATTATTTATTGTATTTTACAGAAAGGGTCTTTCCCCCCATTTTTTATTGTTAACTTGTATCATTTTGTATTTCCCAGGGTATAAAACTTAAAGCTGCAGTATGTAACTTTTACAAAAATATATTTTTTATATGTTTGTTAAAACTGTCATCATGCCGTGACAGTACAGTATGAGACAGATAATCTGTGAAAAGACGGAGCTCCTCCTCCTCCACCCTGAGCTGTTATTGCCGTCTAAATAAACGCAGCGCTCCCGACCTAAAACAACCAATCAGAGCCAGGAGGAGGGGCTTAGTGCTGTCAATCACCCTGGTGTGCGCTGCTAAATGTGCTAATGGTGGAGAAACAACTCACGTTCCAGCAAAACTGTTTATCCGCCGTCATCGGTGGCCATGCTAACTAGCCTTAGCATTAGCATTAGCAGCAGGCTGTATTGCTGTAACGTAGCAGAGAGCAGGGGGAGTGTGTGAGCGGCGCGTACATGAGGGTGATTGGCAGCGCTAAGCCCCTCCTCCTGGCTCTGATTGGTTGTTTCTGACTGAGTGGTGGAATTCTGCAGTTAGTACTGGGAACACTGGGAGAAGGCAGAGGAACTTGATTTTTTTTGTAGATTGTTTTATATTACACTGTCACAACATTATGATAATTTTAACAAATGTGTAAAAAACACATTTTTCATAAAAGTTACAAACTGCAGCTTTAATCACTATATATATATATATATATATATATATATATATATATATATATATATATATATATATATATATATATATATATATATTACTCCTCCTGGCTCTGATTGGTGGTTTTAGGTTGGGAGCGGTGCATTTCTTTAGACGGCAATAGCAGCTCAGAGAGGAGGTGGAAGAGCGTCATCTTTTAACATCTGGTTAAAACGAGAAACAATTTATTTCCAAGCTTTGGCAGTTAAACGCTTCCAAAGTTCCGTACTTTTTAGCTTGCAGTTTTTTTTTTTTTAATTGGTGGCTCTTTGTAACCTGTATCTCCTGCAGCACGTGAACGCAGCATCAGTTGATGAAATAAAACGCAGCTTTTTCTGCACTTTTCAGACAAGTTTCACTCCGCAGTCAGCTCACACGCTCTTCTCCAGACAGACCAGAGACTTTGGTCACAGCTTCATCACATAGTTGGATTCATGGCCGCGCATCTGTTTGGGTTTTGACCAAATGCGCGCCGCTCTGCACAGATTATTAGGATTTTCGCTATAAATAAGGCCTCAGACGGAACCGCTCGGCCTGTCATCCCACTGCTGCTGCTTTCGGATGTCTAGAAGTATCCAGAGGGGGGGTTTGAAAACAACAACAACATGAGCCCACTCTGACGGATGGGTCTCCACTCTTCAGCCGGGACACCCGCAAGGAGAAGATTCCCGCAGATTTCCACGGATCGCCCTGAAGAGCGCAGAGAGGGGGTTCAGGACGGGACGCCGCTGATGTTTGTGGAGACTTTTTAACTGATCCAATTTGCAGCGGCTGCAGCTGGATTTATGGAACCGTGAAAAGATCTCAGTGTTCCAGACTCCTGCAGCAGCTCCAGCCGAGAAACGCGCTTCCTCCGCCGGGTTGTTTTGGTCTGCGCTGGAGGGGGGGAGGAGGGAGACGAAGCGTCTTTGGGGTGAGTGCAACAAAAAGCCCCAGGGTGACCTGCTGGAGGACACCAAGTCATCAGCGAGTTTTGCAGCTTTAATGTCGCATTATGTCTTAAAGCATGCATGCACTGAAATATTCATAAGGTTGCTGTATTTGCACCCTACTTTCTGCAGACTACACGGTTCGATGCATGAAACTCTTGAAATATTCTGCTCATTTTTATGCACCACCGATGCAAAAGTGTTTGATTCTCTTTAAAGAACAGTTTATATTCCTTCTTAGATATCATTCTTAAAATTTAGCAGCATGTAATGAGGTTACAGCGTCTCTTTCTTCCAAGAGCCACGTTTTGTAATTTGATATTGGAGTTGCGTTCAAGAGCGCGGCTCGTTTCAGGAGATCAGTTGCGTCCTCCAGATCTCAGCCTCAGCTCAGGTTTTTATTTGAGTGTGTATGTGTGTTTTCATGGGGGTGGGGTGGGGGATTATAAAGTCACGTGAACAGGCGACAAAAAGAGAGAAACGTCGGATTTCATAACGCACACGAGCACAGCGGCGTGCAACCCCTGGTGGAAGCTGCAGTAAATGTTGTGTTTACATCCATCCATCCTCCGGGCCTCGGGGTGTTTGCAACGTTTCACCAATTTATTGAAATACGAGATAGTTAAAATAAACAACAGCAATAACAAAAATAGATAAACATGAAAATAAATAGATAAATAAATGAGAGCAGTTGGTGGATTGTTGTTTTGGCTGACGCGCGTCCTCGACGTCAGAGCTGCAGGAGGAAATAGGACGAGGAGAGGCTCACAGTGCGCGGGTAGGTCGGCTGTCACATTCATGCTTCATTTAAGGCTTTATTTATTTATTTATTTATTTATTTATTTATATTGGTTTGTGATTGTCCTGCGTGGATTTTTAAAAATACATCTGTGTCATTGTCACGACAGGATGACGCTGATATGAGGATGTAAACAGTTGCAGGAAAAAATAACAGCAAAAAAGGGGATCAATCTGCTTTTTTTCAATTTAACCCAAACTAAAAGAAAATAAAACAGTTTTTCCTCATATGTTGAGGTATGTGACGAACTAAAGTGATTTTATTATTAATAATCTATTGCATAATTATCTTGATCTTTTATTTTCTATCTTTTTACTATCTTTTTTCCTCCTGATTGACTCTGACCCAGGTGTCACCTCATCCGTTTTTACAGGAATTAACAATAATCTGATTGCATTTTTACAAATGAAGTATTAAAAAAAAAATTGTAGAGTTTTATTTGCAGAACCTTTTTTAATCAAGAGATCAAAATGGGAACCAATAAGCAGGAAGGAGGTGCATATTTATTTTTTCACCCTGTCAGTGAAATGATGAGGAACTATTTATTTACACATCCTGGTATCTGCACGCTGCCTCCTACTGCTGGTGGCCCGTTCACGCCGCATGGGAAATAATTTCCACTGCAATAATAACACCATTTTATATATATATATATATATATATATATATATATATATATATATATATATATATATATATATATATATATATATATATATATATGTGTGTTCATATATATATATATATATATATATATATATATATATATATATATATATATATATATATACACATATATGTGAACACACATATATGTTCCCTTTGCACTCAGTGTCTGTGGAAGGAGCTGGAGATTTGCTGATGAGGCAGTTTTGACTCGGGTTATTTGATGTTTTTGTGGATTTGATCTGTGTTTGAACTGAATTTGGTGGTTGGGGAGTTGAAGATGTCCATTATATTTACAGTGCCTGGAAAAAGGGATGAACTGTTTCACATTTTGTCCTGTTTCAACCTCATAATTTAATGTATTTCATTGGCTTTCACAAAAAAGGCCAACAAGCGGAAGCAAAATGATCGTTTTTAAAAGATTTTCTCAAATAAAAATTTTCTCAAATAAAAATCTGAAAAGTGTGATCAGATTACTCTGATGCCCCTAAACAAATAAAGTCCAGTCCCATTAATTGCCTAATTAAATAGAGTCCCCCTGTTTGTAATTTAAACCCAACATAAACGCAGCTGTTCTGCGAAACCTACAGATGTTACTGATATCATTATGTTGAAAGATAGTGGTGGCAGCATCATGCTACAGGGCGATTTTGGAAGAAAACCTGTTAAAGGCTTAAAAAAACAACAACTTGAGATTAGAGGAGAGGTTCACCTTCCAGCAGAGCAATGACCCAAAACATACAGCCAGAGCTACTGTGGGACTCTTTAGATCAAAGCATATTCATGTGTTAGAGTGGCCTAGTCAAAGTCCAGACCTTAATTCATATGAGAATCTGTGGGACGATTTGAAAATAGCTGTTAGCAGCCACTCTTCAACCAATCAGACCAAACAGGAGGTGTTTTATGAAGAAGAAATAACAAAAACTACTCTGGATGTTTATATTGAAGACAAATTTCACACTTCTCAGGTTTTATTTGTTTAAAAACAGTGAAAACTATTTTTATCTTTCCGTTCACTTCACAGTTATGCAGTACTTTATTTCTGTCTTTCTAAAAAAAACAAACAAAAAAACAGTAAAACGTATTGGTGTTTTTTTTTTTTTTTCACAGTTCAAAAATGTGGATCCTTTTGGAAAAAACTGTAAGTTGACCCTTTACAACCAGTTTTAGTTCCGGCAGTTTCTAAAGAAAATTGCTCCTGGTTCTCCTCCCGTTCACAACTGAGCTCATGATATTAACCAGTGAATATTTAATGACTTATAAATGCAGTTTATATCTAAGGTGGTGACTGGGCAGCCTTTCTATAATCCACGTGTTGCCACTTAGACTGTAAACAAGCCCTCTCACAAACTTAACCATGCAGTATCATAAGCTGCGTTTCCAATACAAATGTGCGCAAATCGCCATCAATTTTCTGCAAATGCTGAAAAAACACAATTTCGCAATTGTGGTGTTTCCATTAAATAAGAAATTAAATTAAAATCAGATGTGAATAAGCTTGTTCACGCGATATGTCCTTAAAAACATTCCGCGCCATTATCCTCCAACTACTTCCTGTTATCTTCTTCTTCGTGGTTTGCACCACCGGTGGCAACATCCGGTTGTTGATCATGTGACTCGTGTGACGCGAAAAAAGTGTTTTTATTGCAGTTTTGTGAAATAAACCAATTTCATTTCGGCCGAAAAACCACCTCATCCCAGCGCCAAAACTTTTTCTCAGAAAAGTAGAAGTTTTTTTCGAAAATGGCGTGTTTCCGTTAAGCGAATTTAGCTTCCTTATTTCAGTTTGCGCAATGTCAAGGTTAAATGGTTGTTGTTGGTGATCAATTATGGTGACAAATATTAACACAGAATAATGAAATCCCACAGATAATTCAATTCGATTGTATTTTATAAGACTGAGTTTTACATAAAATTTCCATTCATTTTGGTTCTGATCCCAGTTTGGGCCTGACAGCTCCCAGAAGGCAAAATATGTTCTAAAGACCACATCTCAGCCAAATCATCATCTGTTCGCACTGCTGCCCTCAGGCAGATGTTACCAGTCTCACAAGCAGGCTTTTAAACAGCTTCTATCCTCAAGCTATTGCCACCCTGATCTAGCTAGCTAGCAACTTTTTGTGTTTTTGGTGTTCCCTTCAAAAATATATTTTTAAGAGCTTTACAAAAGCAATCAAATAGAATTTGAGTTATTTTTTGCTGAACTGTTAAGGTTTTATACATTATTTATATAGATACAGTTAGATTAGATACTGCTTTAGGTTAAGTAATGTTTTTTTGTTAAAAATTACAATCTTAAAAATATTTAGGGGAGGCAAGAACGTAATTTCAATGGGTCCTAGACACCAAACTTCCCGACCTTGATGACTCTATCTACCTAGTTAGCTAGCGAGCTAGCAACTTTTTTGTGTCCTTGGTGTTCCCCTAAAAAGGTTTAATTTTAAGAGCTTTTCAAAAACATTCAAATACAATTTTTTTTTCCCCCTGAACATTAATTTTATAAATACTGCTAGATTAGATACTGGTTTAGGTTAAACAATGCTTTTTTTTTTTTTTTTTTTTTTTTTTTTTTTTTTTTTTTTTGTTTTCTCAATGTGTCTTAGGTTTAAGGAGCTCACTGAAGGAATCAAGAGGCCTTGTCACCCTGGGTTGTTGTATATTAGAACTGTCCCCGTGTATCTGGAGGTTCTACCTCAGTTCTGTTCATTTTTTTGCTTATTGTTGTATATAAATATTGGTGGGTTGTTGTTTTTTTTTTTTTTTTTTTTACTTTTTTAACAAATAATTTCGGTTGAACACATTTTTAAAAGAGATTTGCTCATCATAGTTGTTCCAGACCCCAGCGGTTATCTAGAAATCAGTTTCTGATCTTTGAAAACGAAGTTTGAGAACCGTATTTTTTTTTTTTTTTTTTTTTTTTTTTAAACTTTCAAATCGGTTGCCTTCAATCCTACGGGTCCCTGAAGGCAACACGCCCGCCCATTGGTTGATTCAGCTGTCAATCAGAGCGCGCTTCTCCTCCCACGTGGTGACGTCCCCCTCTCCAAAGTAACCAGGCCAGTCCATTACGCACACAAAAGGCACAACAAAAGCCCGTGCTGGGAAAATGAGATCCGTCAGCACCCACTGGACGCAACAATAAGTTCCCACCTGGCAGCATCACACGTGGACCAGAATCTGGGACGAAGACAATCACTGGTTCACCTCTAAAAGAAAAACATCAACATTAGCAGAAAAATAATAACAACAACATCCATCTGACTGCAGTTTCCCCCCACCGAGCTGCGCTTTGCTCAGATCTGACTCAGGTGGTGAGTAGATCCAGCTCTAGCACAACAATGTTTTCATTATGAGTCTGTGAGAAAGATTCGGTTCTGGTGTTGGGTTCACTGTCAGAACAAAAAACAAGAAGAAGAAGCAGCAGCAGACAAAACAACGAAAGCAGCAGAGCCACACTGTTGCGCTTCTGCTGGCGTCGAGCTCTTTTGTTGGGGATAAACACGTTTGGAAGCGGCGGAGGCGGAAAAAAAACCAGGGAATTAAGCAGATTGGAAACGGCTGGAATGCCAAGATTAAAGCGTTTAGATGTGGAGAAAAGATGTGTGCTTTGTTTCACGTTGGTTTTAACAGATGAGGACAGCGAGTCTTTTGTCTGGACACCTCTTCCTGTTCGCGGTTACCAGAGACGCACAGTGCGCCGCTTCTTTGTTTTCACTTGGAATATCAGCTGATACTGCCGGGATCTCTGCCCCCCACTGTTAAGCGTTAGTTTTTAATCATCTCTCAACTTAAAACATCATATAAAGACAAAACGGTCCCGATAGAAGGCGAGGAAGTGGACTCAAACGAAAGAAGAGCAGCAAATAAGTAGTTTGTTGGACTTTAATCATCTTTTAAAATGTTTATTTGATCAGTTGTTTCATCTGTTTATTATGGGGAACATAGATTATACGGTAAAGTAGCATAAATAAGCTAAAAACAAAGATGAGCTTGTTGTTAGGTGCGCAAAAGTCACCAAAGCCAACGGAAACACGCTCTGCAGACTGTTTGCTTGTCCATATTGGGTATTATTGAATAAATAGTTGAGAGAGTGTGTCATAGCAAGCTGTCAGTGGGGAAAACAACCCAGCTATTGTTTGTACTGATCGATCATCCAGAGAATTTGCTAATATTTTGTCAGAGAGGGGAACTCTCTGATTGGCTCTGATTAGTGAAAACTACAGGTGGGCGGATCGATCCAAAACATCGATACCACGTCGGTATCAGTATCGGATAGATACTAGCGTGGTAAGATCGATAGTTTAGTTTCAGATTCCCTCTTGAAATTTTGTTTTATTTTTGTATTGTAGTTTATCAACTCTACCTTTAAAAAAGTTTGGATTGCTCTCAAATGATGATTTTTGCACTTTATTTAGAAAAAGAAATACACACAAATCATGTTAATGTTATTAAAGTATTTTGTAGACACCTTTTTAAACTTTTTTTCAAATTCTTTTCTAGGTTTGAACAAAATAATTCGAAGGAAAAACCACAAAAACACCTAATGGTCAGAGGTTTGATGATATATATCAGACTTAAATTAAAGGTATTGGGGATACCAGCCTTGTATTTACTTGGCATTGGATCCATACCAAAATATGCAGTATTGCACACCAATAGTGAAAACTAGGGCTGGGCAATAAATCGATCTTATTGGTTAATCAAATTTTTTGGTTTTTGAAGATTTAATTTACTGGAAAATCTGGATTGCCCCTCCCCCCCATCACCACCAGTGCACTCCTTGTGTTTCCATAGTTCAGAGTGATGTCCGCGCTCCCGGGGCAGCCATCTTGTTTCACAAGCGTGTTTTACAGTTTTTATTTATTTTGACGCAAAGACGGTCTAGTTCCAAGAAAGAATCATCCAGACTGAGCTTCTCACCTTAGATCGCGATAACTCTAGAAGCTTTTTTGATTAAAACAACTTTTTTTTTTTTTTTTTTTTTTTTTTTTTTTTTTTGCAATTTTAAGACATTCTTCTTGGTAAATTGCGTCTTTATTCTGTTAATATTATAACTTTATTTGTGTAATTAAATAAAAGTTCTTGTAGCCCGGCCCTAATACTCCGTCATCTAACTCACAGAAGGGATGATTAAATTAAAAGCTAATTTTTGAAAATATTTTCTGTCATTCTCAATTTCTTTTTTAGAAAAGAAAGTGAGATAATTAAAAAAATTTTTTTTAAATGATATCAGGTATGAAAAACTTGGGAGTAAGCCGCATCACCCAGCCCTAGTCAAAACTCATTTAATTTTTGGCCTATAAATGCATCAACCAACAGGATGATACACTGTCTTTATAAGAGCTTTTTTTCTAAATAAAAATGAGTGAAATGCTAGTGACGTGACTTAATGCACAAACAGAAACATCCTCGTAATTTCTTCATCTTCTATGACCCTCTGTTAAAGGTTATTTTAAACTTATTTATCATTTGAACAAAAGAAACCGGAATTGGTCAAAAACTGAATCGACACGTTAGCAAAAGTCAAAAACAGGCCAGGAAGCGGCTGATTGGTGCATCTCTACTTACTCATAACAGTTGTGGTTTGCTGTTTTGATTTTGATGCACAATCAGAGACGACCGGAGATATTTACTGTCAAATTTGTCTCATAAGTGAAGGAAAAGTGCTGTTCTTTTTCTGCTTGGTAGTCGTAATACAACAGAAAAGTAACCCAATAAGAGAGAGAACAAAGAGGAGCCAGTCAGGTTGTGCTAAAGTCAGGCAGGGAATTAAAATGTGTCTGCTGCCATTGTTTGCGTGTAAAGATGCACCGATCAATCATCTGCAGATTGGAATCAGCCAATTTTCACAGTTGGCTGGTCGGATGCATAAAAATCAGATTTTTTTCCCTCATCATTAAATCCATCAAAACAAACACCTTCCATGACTTTTTGGTCTGAAGTGCATCAACCTTTTTTTAAGTTAACAAATAGTAACAAACTAAAAATTAGATGAAGTTTGCACTCACTTTGGTGCATAACGAGGGACAATCTTATTCGTTTGTTTCTAATTAGTCCTTTCTAATTCGTTACCATCCATACCCTGAAATCTGTATCAGATCAGTGCATTTCTAGTTATCTGTGAAATTGATTTTGATTTTAATACATAAACACAAACAGACATGTTCCATTTTTCATGACAATGAAAATAAAATTTATCTTTCTTGTAAACATGGGAAAAATATAGAAGGGTTGTTTAAGCCAGCTGATGTGGAGTGCTCAGCAAAAGGTGTTTAAGGAGGAAGATCTAAACTGGAATCAGCAGGTCAGACCTTAAAGAAAAGATGGAATCTGCATTGTTTTATTTAGATTTTGATACGACACAGATAGACGTGACTAGGGGTTCACCGATAAATCAGCCCCGATTTTCTTAATTTTGGGTGATCGACGATCGGCCGATACTTGCATGTGAAACCGATCTTATCCAGCGACCCGCCACATCTGCACACACGGTTAACAAAAGTCACCCCACTGTGGCCAATTTTGTGTTTTTGATGCTTTATTTAGCAACTTTACAAACAAAAAAAATCAGAATTTATAGGTATCATTTTTTAAAGATCGTTGATCAGCCAGAAAACTGGCATCAGTGCACCTTAGGACTGGGCAATGTGGCTTAAAAATAAAATCTCCCGATTTCTATCATACCTCATCCGATTTTAATCGATTTTTTTTCCCCCCACTTTCTTTTCTAAAAAAAAAAAAGAAATTGGAAATGACAGAAAATATTTTCAAAACATGGCTTTTATTTTAATCGTCCCTTCTGCGAGTTGAAAGACGCCGTATCAGGGCCAGCTGGGTTAATCTATACCCCATACAGCTGGAGAAACTACTCCTGCACTTCCTCCGGCATCTCGTTAAAAGGACTTTAACCACATGAAGTTTTAGGAGGCTTTGAAACCGTAACTTTTTTAAAAAACCTGGCTCGTGCCAAGTTAGATGGAAAAGTGTTTGTTGTTAGATGCCCTAAAGTCAGGGAAGAAAACAAACACAGGAACATGCTCTGTGGATTGTATTTAATTGTCGACGCAGGGCATAATTGAATAAATATTTGAGCGTTTGCGTCATGTTGAGGGAAAAACAACCTGCTATTGTTGATGTGTGCAGCGGACAACCCTTCCTTTCTGCACAAAGCTCATTTAGTGATGTTGATGATGCTGAGGTGTGACATTTATAAAGCTCTCTGTGAGTGTGTGTGTGGTCACCTCTCCTCGTGCACACGTGCACGTGCCACTGGGTTTAAACTGGGCTAATTCACAGAGGGGATTTTGTCCTTTTCATGCAGGGATTATGCCTCCAGCACCTGTGCAGATTATGCGCAGTGTATGTAAATATGGCTCGTCTGGGAGGCCCGCCGGTCTTCAAGGCCGGCGCTCTGTGTGTTTATATTGTCATCTAAACGCGTGTTTGCAGAGCAGCCATGCTTCATGTCACGACTTACTTCCTGTTGAGCTGCGGAAGTGCTTTTTTTTGTTTTTCTCGTCTGGCCGCCGGCTTCTGTCTCGACGCTGCTCTTCCTGTTGCAGCTCATTTGGAAACTTCCAGTCTTGTTTTTAATGCAGCATTATTGTTTTTACCTTTCACTTTGTCCAACCCCTGTTATGCACACACAATGTTTTCAGATGAGTGTGAAAGTGAACCCCTGACAACTCTTGCTTTTGGCTTTTGCTCATAGACTAAAGTATAACATATTTTATAAAAAAAGGAACTGGGATTTGTGTTTTTGGGCAAAATGAACAAAAGTTTGCATGATTAAAGGTCTGGCTGGTCTATATGAGGGACCATCCAATCCAAATTACACCAAATTTGTGTTCCTTTTTAATTAAGAAGTAAGAACAGCTGTGGTTTTTGCACATGCATAAAACCACCCATAAGTTGTATATTTTGAAAGAGGAAACAGTTGCTTGTGTAGAGGGTTTCACACAAACCTGATGAGTAAGTATCACAGCTGATTGTGATCATTTTGCATAAAAGTCATTATGAATTCCAGAAACAGCAGGTTCAACCTGTTTCATCACTGTTTCTGCCGCTGACATATGTTGATTTATTTAAAAAAAAATTTGTCAAAAAGCCACAATGAGCAGAGCTAAAAGATGTTAATCCCTAGGCCTGTCACGATAACAAATTATACGAGACAATAAATTGTCCCAGAAATGATTGCGATACACAATAATATTGTTTTGAGACCATTTTAAAGTGATATATTGTTAATGTTTGCCCTATTAAAGACCAGTAACCTTTAATTTTGTAAAAAGAACTTAACTTTATGACTTTTATTAAATTTTCCATTTTATTTCTAATCTTATTTTTGTATTAGTTGCCTTTATTTATTTATTTTTAAAATTTATTTAGCATTTTTTTTAATCATTACTTTTTAATGTATTTTTTCATATTCTGTACTTATTTTTTTATTGTCAATTTTTTAATTCTGTAATTTTTTTTTCTGTTTTTCCCATATTCTGTATTTACTTAGTAATATTTTTTTTAATTTTTTGTTATTTTTTTTCATAGTGGAATTTTGTTTTTTCTATTTTTTTTTCCATATTCTGTATTTATTTTAGTAATTTTTTTTAAAGATATTTTAAATATCCAAAATAAAACACAACCAAAAACAATAAATAAAACCACACACAACCGAAACCATAAATAAAATGGATTATGATGTCTCTCAAACAAAATTGACCCTCAAAAATATTAATCATCAGAACAGAAATTATCAAGCTCATTTTAAATCTTTTATTAGTGCCTCATAACCATTTACATAATTTATAACCAAGTCAGTGAATTTAATTGATTATTTTAGATAAACAATAACAGATGTGCAGACGTCTTGTTGATAGTCGACTGTTTGGGATCCAGGCTCTGAGGCTCATTTGCATTTAAAGAGAGGAGGTGACATCAGATCACTCGAGGCAACTGTGGAGACGAACACCAGGTGTAAAGTGACGCTTTCGGTCACTGAATATTACCACCAGCAGCATTCAGTGTTGAAGCTGCAAGCACCACTAATTGAAACTAATATGTCTGTAAAACAGATGTAAAATAAATATCAGTTTTTGTTGTCAGTATTTAAACTTGATATCAACAATGGGTTTGGATTTCAGTTTGGCAGGTCTGAACAGCAGCAATGTAATGATAAAAACCTCTCATTTCAAATGTTTTGCTTTATTTATACTAATATATTTCAGATACATTGACTGAACATTATTTTGTTGAAAAACAGTTGTTCAAAAGCTAATATTACTTTATTTCCTAGTTGATTTTATCTATGTGTGATGTTGCCAAAAAGCCAATGTGTGTTGCCAAAAAGATTAAAAAATATTGGTTACTTAAAGTTTCAGTTTCAGTATTACATAAAAACAGTTTACTGAATGTAAACATGCCTAATATGTATCTAAATTACAGTATGTTAGACCAGGGGTTCTTAAACTTTACCAAACTTTTTTCAAACTGCATTAGCTTCTGCGTGGGGACCCCCTTTGCAAACCCACAGATGATGCTACTAAATATGTAAAGAAACATCAACTTTTAGAATATTTTTTCACTTTTATTCTCTATTCCAATAATTATTACATTCGTTTAGCATAAATGATGCCTCATACCTTCTGATTTTAGTTGGCCATGCTAACGCTAACTTGACGAGCAAAGCATTTTGAAAAATTTGACTGGGAGCCAATCAGAAAGATGAGCATGGCAAAATAACTTTTCAATAAAAAATGTTTACTTATATTTTATAATGTTGATTGAAAAACAGCTTTTATGGAAAAAAAAATAGTGAAATTTTCTGATGTTTTTTTTTTTCTCAACTTCCTTCCAGTTTCCTGAGGCCCCCCTAGCGCCCCCTGGTGGACCGCCACTTTGAAAAACACTGTTAGACTACTTTTATACAGTCGCATACCTACAATGAATGTAAAAATCAACTTTCGCTACTAAAAATTAGAAACCTGAAGGTCTTATATCAGCCACCAGGGGGCGACCTCTTTGGTTGCACTGCAAAATTTCATTTTCGAAAAGTGCCAATGAAAACATCGCATTGCACTAGGAGTGTAACAAGATCTCCTCGTACAAGACCTTGCGATGTTAAAACTTCACGATATTTCTCGTTGAGGTGACTGCTAGCCAGTTGCAGTCATCATGGCTGGAAGGTGACCCAACTACTCTTAAATCATTTGTTCGACAGCATTTTGGGTTTCCAGTAGAACCAATAAATGCCGACAGAGAGACAAACAAAACACGAACAATATATAAGCATTGCAAGTTGTTCTGACGCTGAAAGAATCGCCAAAACAACCGATGGCAAGTCTAGCTGTACGTTGAACGACGTAAAAATCACCGCGCACCTATCAATAGCAAAGGTTGTAGTTCAGACCAAGCACTGTTCTATGGTTTGAATTCAAGAAACCAGATAAAGAAAGACCTCAGATTGTTGGGAGGATGACTGGGAGAAATGGTCTCTGATGACCTGTTCTAGGATATTTAGCTGCTTTGTCAGCATTAACTGCTATGCAGGGAGAAGTAAAAATATAATTTAATTCAATATTGATCTGGCCTTTTCTATGCTTTTACAGCTGCTGGGAGCTCAGTGTTGAGGCTGTAGTGGAAACGGTATATCTCGTAGACAACCTAACCATGATGTGGTTAGGTTGTCCGCAAGATCCAAGTGGCTTGCAGTCATGGATGTGGAGAGGTACGTTACAAAACTAATGGTTGCCACTAGGGGTGCACGACATATCTGCACTGATATCGCCGTAGGCAAATCGGTTAGGGTTGCCCAATATACCTCGAGTTTATTGTCGTCGCAATATCAGAGTGCAGTGTTCATACCGCAAAGGACTGTTTGGAGTGCAATAACTGTTGGCCAGTATATTTTACAAGTTCTGAAGTTATGTTTGTTATGCTAATGCAATATTTAGCCAGTAGGAAAGAGTCACGTTGCCACAAATGCTAACGGTCACATAGAGTAGAAAGCACAGATCAGAAAGACAGAAAAGAATGAAACATGGATATACTGATATTAACAATCGATGTTTATTTGCATCTTGTTGTTGTTTGTGTTCAGGAGGGGTCCGCCATGTGGTTTTTCTTTTGAGTCGCTGACTCGGTAGCTGCGTTTCCGTTGCAAAATCTTTGTCAATTTTCTGCTAATGTAAAAAACCCCACAATTTTGCAGTTGCGGTGTTTCCATTAAATAACAAATGAAATTAAAATCACACGTGAATAAGCTTGTTCACATGATTAAAAACATGATCCTCCAACTACTTCCTGTTGTCGCCTTCTTCGTGGTTTGCACCGCTGGCAACATCCTGTTGTTGATCATGTGACTCGTGTGATGCGAAAAAGTGTTTCCACTGCAGTTTTGCAAAATTAACCAATTAAAACCACTTCACCCTAGCGCCAAAACTTGTTATTGAAAAAGGATAATATTTTCAAAAATGTCTGGTTTTCATTAAGCAAATTTATTTTTGTAATTTCAATTTGCCCAATTTCAAGATTAATAGAAACCCAGCTGCTGATAGTGATGGAGCGCAGGATTGTTTAACTGAAGTAGAAAAGCAAAGTCAGCGGTGATGTCGTTTTCTAGATAGCCGTAGCAGCAATATTAATATCTTATATCGATATCACTCCAACTTTTCATATTGGTGCATCCCTAGTTGTCACACAACAAAAATCAATAAATATTAAAAAAACAAACAAAAAAACCCATCAGTATTTGAATTATGTTTGAAGGAAGTGCTCATGGGAATTTTAAACTCCTTCTTTTCTAACTTCCTGTGGCCCATCGCTGTGCTCCAGAGCTAATGCTAACCTATAGCTGCAGGAAAGTGTTGTGGTTTGGCTTTAGAGGTGTCATGTTCATATTAGTCATCCTTTATAACAGTACTGCAGCTAACAAGATTTTGTTTCTTGTTTCGCAAAAAAATACGACGCTCCTTTTCTTGGGAATAATTTGTTTATGTTGAAGGTTACGACAAGTTGTAGTAACCATCAGCCACCACTAGGAGGGAGAGACGGAGGGAGTGGAGGTTGCAGCTACTTCTGATTTGATCTGATCATCAGTAAATATTTAGCTTTAATTTCCAGTCAAAAGTTTAACATCTTTTAGCATAAAATATATATATTTTTAAAAAACTAGTTATTTAGGTACAAAAATAAGATATAATACAGTACGATAATTTACTGTAAAGTGCTGTATTGGTGTTTTTTCTGTCTTGCTCTAGTTCAGATTCACCCCACATAAAAGTCGGTTTCTACATCTTGAGCATGTCCAAGAACCTGCTTGGACCTGCTGAACTATTTGCAATGCAAATTATTTAATGTTCAAAAAATATTTGCAAACCTTTTTTTCCGTAGAAGCTCAAACCTCAGCCTCCACTAACAGACGCAGACCAGCCGCAGTCTGCCTGCACACAGACAGCAATGTCCACAGAAACAAGCATTTTCTTTGATGGCTGAGCCTTTTAGCAGATGCTGGCTGTAAACCACTGACAAATACAAAACAATTAATAGAGAGAATTGCATTGACAAGATGAATGAGAGGCTCATAAAAGGCAGTAGACCAGAGTGTAAAAAGGAACAAACCTTTTCAGTATTAGTTAGGGAGGACTGATGCATTTTTAAAAGGCATTAATGTCATCATTGATTTGTGCCGAAGCACAGTAGGAGGTGGAGCAGATCTTCATTTGTGTGAATATTTGCTGCTGCTGTACACCTGCAGAGACGTTTCTGTCAACAACTGCATGCGTCGACTGTTCTGGTCTGTCCTGTTTGTGGCGTCGTCTGGTGTGCACTTGTTTCTGTAGAACTGAAGACCTAAAAATAGGACACAAGTTCCTTTTTTAAAGAAGTTTTTCTTTATATGTTGCTTTTAAAGTAGAGCTGCATACATTTGTGCAGTTTTGCAATAATAAAAGACTGGATGCTTTAGTTCAAAAAGAAAAACTCGTGTAGAGTCGTCACACTCAGAGAAATGTATATAATTTTGCACGTGGTCATTAAAGCAGGTATCGGTACTTTTGAGTGAGCAGCTGCCAAGTCCTGCTGGAAAATGAATTCAGCATCTCCATAAATCTTGTCGTCAAAGAGAAGCATGAAGAGCTCTAAAACTATCTGTTAGACAACCGCTCTGACTTTGGACCTCGATAAAACACACTGGACCAACACAGATGACATGACTCAGCAAATCAAAGCTGACTCAAGCAGCAGTACATTCCTTGTGAATCCCTCCTAAAATCATGAATGGGCTTCACAATCCTCTCAAGGCTGCAGTTGTTCTTGTTGCCTGTGCACATTAATATTAAAAGAAATTAACGCGTTTAATTATGAGGCGTTCAAAATTTTAACGCAATCAATCGCAGTTTTTTGGGGGCCGGAACTGTTGTATTCATGTGTTTCTGGTATGCCAGCAAGTCTGACGCACAAGCTATATCCCCAACAACAAGGCCGCTTCTCTCGGGCGACTGCGGGTTAATTTTAGCTTCAAAAAATGATTTGATGGGACGCTTGAAATGACGACTGTTGTGTGCAAATTGTGCCAAAAGGAGTCGGCTGATCAGAGAAGCTATTCAAGCCTAAAACAGCATCTCAATGCTAAACAGGTAGCAGCAGCAGAGATGCTAACACATTTCTAAAGAGGAACCATGAATGATCAGGGGTTCCTGAAACACTGGAAAGCTGAATGGGTATAAGAGCACTTTGCACCAATCTGATGGTTGAAGAACCTAAATAACAGATTAAAAACAATAAATATCTTTGTTGTTGAGCTCATATGTCTATTTAGTCAATAATTTAGCAGCAAAAAGGGTTTTTGAATTGAAATTGTTGCTTATTTTTCAATTTATAGTCTGAAAATTGCGATTTAATTACAGACCTTGAAAATTAACTTGATTAAAAAAATTTTAACCACTAATAATGCTCTTTTTTTTCCTTCCACTCAACTTTCCATTCATGTTCTTGAAAACCTTTTGTATCTGTAGCCTCTTTATGGAGGGTGTCAGTGACCCTGTCAAACAGCTCTCAGATCAGTGTTTCTCAATGATTGTTGATAAAATCCTTTTTTTAAAATTGTTTTTTCAAAAAATAATTATTCTTTTTATTACAAATTGATTTTGCAATTTTTAAAAATAATAAACTGTGTTCCCAATGTCATCTAGACCCATTTTAAGGAATTATTTATATTATTATGTTTCAGATAATTCTCAGTTGACTGTGAGGGATTAATGTCAACATTTCATGCATGCTTACTTTTTTATTTTTACCTCCAAAGCAACCATCTCAAAAATTGGATCCGTTTTGCCTTTTCGTGAGAATTTGTCCTGCAACTATCCGTCTGTTGGGACAAAACGCTCATAAATTACAAATAAGTAAGTTTGCAACCAAGTGAATCACATTATGAGACATTTTGATTGTTGGAATATTTAGTTACTTCGCCACATGTCCGCATTAGTTGCACACAACCTACGATTGTAATCATGTAATAGATGATTGTAATCAAATGACTGCTCCAGCTAATGAGCTGTGTTCGTACTGGAAATATAATCAGGATCATGTTTACTAAAAATAGCAGGTGTAGACCGTGCCTCTAACCACATCACCTCTGTGGCTTCTCCTCTGCAGCCTCGATTTTCTCCTGTGGTGTCTGTGTGGAGCGTCCCACACACCCACTCCACAACAACGACGGCTTTTGCTTGCATCTTCCAGTGTTTCTTCTGTCAGCAAGTCCAGCAGAGCTGCAACTCTTCCAGTGCCAGCCCTGACACCAGCGAGGAGCCCTGCCCCACTGACATGGTGAAGATGACCAAGTCGAAGACTTTCCAGGCCTACCTGCCGTCCTGCCACCGCACGTACAGCTGCATCCACTGCCGAGCGCACCTGGCCAACCACGACGAGCTCATCTCAAAGGTACGGCCGCTCCGTTTCTCTTCATTTACACTTAAAGGCCTGTCACCGTAACAGATTTTGCTAGACAATAAGTTGTTCCAGAAATGATTGCAATAAACATTAATATTGTTGTTTTGATACCATTTTCAAGTGATAGATTGATAATGGGATAATAATGCAAGCTCACCCTCTCACAGACCAATAAACAACCAGTAATTATCACTATTATTTAATTTTACATTTTTTTGCAATGTTATTTATTTTCTTAGTTGCCTTTACTCAATAATTTTTTCTCTGTATTTATTTAGTATTTTTAAATTTGTCATAACTTTTTCCCCATATGTATTTGTTTCTATTTTTTCCATATTCTATATATATTTAGTATTTTTTATTTATTTTTTTTTCTATTTTTTCCATATTCTGTATTTTAGTAATTTTAATTTATAATTATTTGTTTTCATCATATTTTTCTCAATTGTTTCTATATTCTGTTCTTAATTAATATTTTTTTAATAATTGTCATTTTTAATTTTTTTTTATTTTTCCATATTCTGTACTTATTTAGTAATTTTTCTAATTTTTCTAATTTTTTTTCATTATGTATTTTTTGTATTTTTTCCACATTCTGTATATAATTAGTAATTATTTTTATTCATTACTTTTTTTCACTTCACAATTATTTCTATATTTTGTTTTTATTTAGTAATTTTTTAAGATGTTTTAAACATCCAAAAGCAATAAATAAAACAGAAATAAAAACCAAACACAACCAAAACCATAAATGAAATCGATTATGATGTCTCTGTAAACAAAATTGCAGTTCAAAAACATTAATTATCACAATGAAAATTGAGTTCATTTTAATTTACCATGCGGTTAATTGATTTATTGATTGTTGCGACAGGCCTACTAACTTAAAAGAACTTCACAGGTCTTCCACTCCTCTATCAGTGTTTATACAGATGGAAAATAGCTTGAGGGGATTTGCAGCTGTCTGTCACTTCCCACCGCAGCCACATTTGGTGCCACTGGGGCGCTCAGCTGGAGAAGAATAACAATACATACATCTGACACTCTTGAAATACACTCATCAGCTGTTTGTGGTGGCACTTCGCTTGGGGCTAAAAATAAAAGCAGAAAGTGTGATGTAGCAGAATTAGGAGATGTAGGTTACTGTGACACAGCTAAGCTGTTTTTAATCTGTGCTAAAATGTAAAATGTGTGGTGATGTGAGAACAGATGACTCGCTTTCTTGTTTGCTTATACTTAATACTTTCATTTGTTTACTGTTTTTGGAAAATTTGAAACACAATGCACTTCTTAAAGATTGTATTTCTTACTAAACCCAGTACAAATGGTTAAAAAAAAAAAACAATTCAGACAATTTCAGACAACAAACCTATTGTAATAGTTAATGGCCAGGAAATTGCTTCTAGAATATCTAGCTGGAAATCGTGCAAATGATCTTTTAAGAAAATATCTGGATTTGTCTAAATGTGGTTTATCCTTCTAGGTCTAACTTGTATGGATAAAAAAAGTGGAATATTTTGTTTTTAAGCAGTTAGGAGACAGATGTTTATCACATTCAACATGATACTGTTCCAGTTGGAAGTTAGAAAACCACTCAGTTTAGATATTTGCTTTGTTTAGTAACCAGGTTAACTACAGCTAGCAAAAATAGTTGATAACAACATATTACTCCACATTTTAAGCAATTTAAGAGAGACATGGGCAATAATAGATGCTAACAGGTAATGTAGAGTCCCTAAAGTGACGCTGACCTACTAAAATGACAACGGTTTTAAGTTTTAATTATTATTTTATTATTGCAACCTTCACTAATTTGTGTATGCTGGCAGCCATGTTGGATCTTGAGGTCATAATTTCCAAGTCAGAATTTCAGAGGGCATTCTAGTTTCCTCTTTCCAACTTGTAACCCAAACATTGCGACTTTTGAGAACAAATATAAGTCATAAGAAGGTTTCTTTTAAAAATGAGTTAAATGTTTCAAACACTTGCCTATTAAAAGAAAAGATGTCGTTACCCAGCTTGCTGGTCGGGTAATGGCTAAGATTTCTTTAGCAAAGACCAGTTCTCTTTTATGTTTTCATGTAACAAAAAAAAAACAAAAAACAAAAAAAAAACAAAACTTAAAACTAAGATTTACTTTTGTAAATTAAAATGCCCCAAAAAGCTGGCATTGTCTTAAGGTTGGAAAAAAAACATTGGAAATAAAGGTAGCTAGCTGTCTTGCTATTAAAATTACTGATAGGAGCTAGGATTTTTTTTTAAACTAAGAAATATCTTAATGATAAATGGGACCTTAGAGTGTAAACTTTACTTTTATAAAAGAAATTGACTATCAAGTTTTTCATTTTTCAGGGACTTACAAGACTGAATACATTGTTAGTGTTTGGCTGACAACAAAGCTAGCTGGTTGGCTTTTAAGTGATTATCAAGTGATGATGGGTTAAGATTTCTAATTTTCTTTTAAGGAAATTTCTTTACACTATAAATAAATCCATTAAAATAAATTTGACTTTTATAAAAGAAAATGTGTAATGTTTATCTTTGGGTTGGTAACACAATGTTGGCTACAAAGACAGCTAGCTTGCTCGGGCTTTATTCAAATAATGATGGGGGCTAATTTGTATTTATACAATTATCTTCATCATAAATGAGCCCTTAGAGTCCAAACTTAACTTTAATGAAAGAAAATGTAGCTTTTAGGATGTAAGAAGACAAAAATAATTGTTATAATTTTTTTTTTTTTTATTTATTTTTTTTTTTTTTAGCGCTGGGGGGCAAAGCTAGCTACTAGCATGATGAACTGTTGGAAGGTCTTTGTGGATAGCCTTTCATTTAAAGTGTTATGAAAGAAATTCCTAAGTGTAGTTACTTCTATAACACAATTTCATTGCCACATTTTTTTTTTTTTTGCAATATTTGCATTAGTTTTTAATATTTCCCTAGTTTTAGTTAACAAGCTAACATTAGCATTTATTCCAAATCATGTTTTGAGGTGGCTGTGTTGAGAGCTTCAGTAAATTACTTGCGTAACAGAACCAAAACTCTTGTTAGGTTTAATCTAAAGTAGTAAATGTGTTTTATAGCTTAAACAATCAACCAGAAAAGTCTCTTTTATTCATTATAAAACAATATTTAAACAGTAATGGCTAGGAGAACCAGAAAAAGGAAAACTACCTGATTCATTTGTGGCTAAAATGGTGTAAATAAAGTAAACATTATGCAAATACAAAACAAAGCTGAAAAGGAAATTTGTGGAAATGTAGTATTTCTGCAGATTCTCTTGGGATCAAAACAACCATCTCAGTCTACTCATTTATCTTTTGGACAACAGAGCCTGACACATTTTGGAAATGAATAAATCTGTGTTCAGCAAAACATCATATTTTCACCCAGCAGTTGTGAAGTGTCATTAGGTACTGGTTTTATCTTTGATTTGAACACGCATGTAATTTAATTGGATGCCCACCTATTGGCTTTTGTGCCTGCTGGCTTCTGTTTTTTATTTTTCCTATTTCCATCCTTGGCTATTTTCACTCATTTTGTTTGCTGCAGTCCACAAATGATCTGGCAAGCTATTTAAAGTGGCTGTTTGAGTTTTTGGAGAAAGCGATGCCAGAGAGTATTTGGTAAACTCAAGGAATTGAATGTTGCTTTTTTTGCTTCAATCTGAGACTGTTTTCTGCACATTGTCTTTGTTATGTAAAGAATGCAGCTTCAGTTATTTTAAGCACTCTGGTAATCTATCAGTAGCCTGTTTTTACATAAAACAAATTTAAGTGGGTATTTATTTTAGATGTATTCTCAGAGGGAAAGGAAAAGCATAATATGGGCTCACATATGATTGATTAAACATGAAAGGAACCTTAAAATCCTTGACAATTTTTCAGTTAAGAAACTTTTCTCTCAAATTTTTGTCAAGATTTGATTTTGTTTGCATCAAATTGTGACGCACTGTTGAAAAGTCACTGCTGAACCTGAGAGTCTTCAGACAAACAGAGCCTTTCCAATCAGTTGTTGTCCAGTTTTGGACATGATTTTCTGCACACCTTGGCTCAGTTGGGACTCTAGTAAGTCGTTTTCACAACTAGATGCCTAAATGCATTGAGTTGCTGTCTTGTGATTGGCTGATTCACCATTAGTGTTAACAAGAAATTGAACAGGGTCACCTAATACCGAATGTGCTCAATAGCCAGCCAGTGAATGCACAATTTAATTAATTTACTGCGCTAGGGAATAATTAGTATTTGTCTAAAACTATCTTGAACTTGATTTAAACACTTTATATTGACTCAAACCTTCATTCTGGACAGATTCGATTTGTTTGTTTACATTTTTATAAACTGTCGTCTTTACAGAAGACCTTCGATATTTGTGAGGGTTTGGGACCACAGCTGCCCGCCAATACTTGGCACCCAATCTAAAAACGCTTATAACTGCCTGTCCTGAATGTCCAAATCTCAAATGTACCTTAATATGTACGTCTTATTAGAAGCTAACATCTACAGTCTTCCTTATCTCCATTCTTGGGGGATACAGCCAATCACAGACGAGGAAAATTAATGGCGGTCCTGGATTGGCTGCTTTGCAAATGCCAGCCAATAGTGTGTCAAAGAGCTTTGTAGCATATTTTAGATATGCTCTACAAAAAAAAAAAAATATCTGTGAATATGCAAATTTTCTGCGAACAATTTGGAGTTTTGTTCGAAAGAAGAATCAGTGAATACTGAACAGCGAATAGGCGGGGAATCCACTGCAATTTCTGGACTATAAGCTGCTACATTTTCATGCGCTTTGAACACTGCAGCAGCAACGATTTGGCTAATACATGGATCAAAATAACATTGATAACAAAAGAGAGACTGAGGAAGTGTGTGAAGAATGAAGATGAAGACTTTTTCTGGTAGGCTACGTTAATTTAATTCTTTTTCTAAGTAGCCGTGTTAGAAGCTGAAGCTGGTAGGTATTTCAATAAAAGTAAATAAAAAATCTTTCATTGTAAATATCTCACGTTACAACGTGGACTCCTGCAGCTTATATACAAGTGCGGCCTATATATGTACGTTTTTTTTTTTTGTTTGTTTTTGTTTGTTTTTTTCTTTTTAAAGTTATTCATTTGCGCTCAATAGCCCGGAAATATTCACCGCCATTTACTGCCCCACAATATGTACGTTATTGTATCGTTTATCATTTCTATCATAAGAATGTTGATTTAGCGTTGTCTCGATCAATTTTAATTAATGATGTTTTAAAAAAATTGACAGTATTATTGGAAATGTTATTTTTTACTATTTTCTCAACTGTTTGTTCAACTAAAGCATAACTAAATATCAGTGAATTCAAAGGTATGGTTAAATACAATTCCATTTTGTAGTTTAGTGATATAAATAACACTTCTTTAAGTAAGTATTTCAAATGGCAATGATTTTTAGAGGCAGTATTTGTGTTTGTGGGGCTATGAATGCTGTGGCATGCAATCACAGCCATACATTTACCTAAAAATTAAGTATTAGATGGTTCTTTTTAATCATTTTTATCATTATCGGAATAGTACCACAAAATATTGTGATAAAATTCTTAGTCCATATCGCCCACCCCTCAATCCTTCCATTGTCGGCATTTGTTGGTCCTGTGAAGAAACCCCCCCACCCCCCAAAGAGCTAATTAATTTCCATTTCCAATCGTTAATGATCGTTAATGGCTCCCGTTTTATTAGTGATCATTTCCAGCTGGGAGGAAAAGCAAACCAAACAAATGAAACATTCAGATCACACGGCAGCAGGATGCAGAAGATTCAGAGCATTCCTCAAACTGAAATTGTCCCGTCAGGCCCGGTCATCAGTCAGCCTGCGGAGACCCACGAATCTGCGTTGTTGCCTCCTTGAGCCTCCTTTGCTGTGATCCAGGTCCCGCTTTATTAAAGACGATTGAACGATTGAATTTCCCATTGACCAAACTACGATGATCTCTCGCTGACATTTGGAGCCACAGACTCAAAAGTTGCAGCTGATGTTGATCGCCGCATCGGCAGCTGAGGAGAAGTGAGTAAAGTTTATAAGCGATCAGATTAAAGCGGAGCTGCAGCACTGACCTTTATGTGTTATTATCGGAAACTGACAGCACGCTACCCCCTACCCCACTGCCTGATTGTTACAATAACAAAGATGATCAATCTGCTTACTCCCTGTCTCCGTGTCAAAATCCATTTCCCTCCCGTAACTCAGAGACTTGGTTGGCGCTTGCAGGTAAACGTCTCCAAAACCCAGCTGTGTCTCTCCTTTCAGCACGATCACAGGTCTTATCTGGCTAAGTTTTAATCTCTAAAGTCTGTTGTTTATCATAAATGTGATGTGTGTTTTCCCCAAGGCAAGGGGACCATCCATGTTTATCAGCACCTCAATTAACCTGTCCAGCGCTGTGTCAGATGTACGTGGATTTATTGTTGCTCTAAAAGCCGAGGCTGGGCTGCAGGAGGGTGTTTTATGCAGGGATAGTTTTATTGGATCCCCTGAGGGTAAATTAAATTGTTGCTGCTGCAAATCTGAACAAAATTATGCAGCTGTGCCTTAAAGTTTAAAAACTGGGCTTCAAAATAGCCATCTTTTGATAGACGAAGTGTTGTTAAAATCTAGGGCTGAAACGATTAATCGGATTAATTGTGATTGTTGCAATAATCGTCAACTAATTTAGTAATTGATTAATTGTTAAGTGGAGGTTACAGACTCAAAAAAGGCCATTTGATGAAATAAAATATATACTCAGAGCTGTAATCGAGCCAAAACTGAACAAAAATGTATATAAATTTTGGATTTAACATAAATACACCTTTGTCTGTTGTGTTTTAACCAAAACTCCTCAAGTGGCAGTTTTAGCTTTACGTGGTTCAAAGTCACAAAAGGAATGTTGTGTTATTACATTTTAGGCAATAAAATGTTTATTTTATTATTATTTTTTATTTAAAAAGGATTCAAATTAATTATTTGTATCTTTTTAATTTATTGCTAATATAAAAAAGTCTTAAGTGGTTAAATGAAAAATCTTTAGAATGTGCCAAATTTTTTTATTCGATTAATCGATGGAATAATCTTTTACTAAAGTAAATGTTAGTTGCAGCCCTATTTAAAATCAAGAACAAGTAACGAAAAAGTCCTTGAGTAAAACGCTGCAGTTGTGATGATTCTGTTTCCTTTTCATCTTATCTGGCAAAGGAAGTTTAGTTGTTTAAGGATTCACAAATGGAAAAACACAACTGATGGTGATAACGAAGCTCCATTTATGCATCTCCGCATTTAACTTTAAAAAAAAAAAAAAAACACAAAGTTTCTGATGTGAAATGCGTTACTAAAAGTTAAAGGAGCATCAAGTTTGAAGAAGAAAAAGAACTCTCTGGTTTTATTTATGTTTTTTTTTTTTTACAAAATGGCATCTCAAAAATCATTTATACCCTTCTTGATATTTAATGGAAAATCTTTATTGGCTTGAGAGCGATCAAATCCTACATGTAACTGCTGGGAAAAAAGAGCAGCCTTTTAAAAAAGTCTAATACCTTTTAATGATTGCTGGCCACTCGTGGCTTTTGGTGATGATATTTGTTCAAACTGCAACAAGGTTATTGCAATCAGAATTTACAAATGATTTATTGACATTTTTATGGATTAAAAATCTTCAGTGATATAAAATTGTGTGTATTTTGTCTGGAGGATACTGATGATGTTGTAAGCAGAACTATACAAAGACCTGCGTAATTTCGTAGTTTTAAAGCACTTTTTCCATAGAGTAGGGCTGTGGCTTAAATCGATTTTATTGATTGATCAAAATTGCTGTTTATGAAGATTTTTGAAAAATCTGGATTTTTTTTTTTTTTTTTTCACCATTGCACTCCTTAGCCTTTCGTAGTTTAGAGTGACTTCAGATCGCCCAGGGTCCACCATCTTGCTTTACAGTTTGTATTTATTTGGTCTTTGAATTCAGCTCAACTCCCAGAAGAGATGACTGAAATAAGTTTTTGGAAATATTTTCTACCATTAGTAATTTATCTTTTGGAAAGAAAGGGAGAAAAAAATCGATTTTAAAAGCGGGTTTGGTATAAAAAAAATCGGAGATTTATTCATAAACCATATCACAAAGCCCTAGCTTGCAATATTAAACCTTTTGCTCTTCTTTTCCTTATAGGTTAACACGAATCTAACAAGCTGATATTAGCAGATTTATTAGTTGGACTGAGACTTTTTTTTTTTTTTTTTTTTTTTTTTTTAAGGCAGTCGGAATGGCCCAATTCCGATCTTTTCATACCCACAAAAAATACGATTTGTGCTAATTCCAAAATGTGGTACTAAATCATTACATACATATCCGATAGTTTTCAAAGTGTCCACATTGTCAACAGTCACGTCGCATTTTATCCGACTTTTACGTCATTGACGTGAGACGTGAGTCATAATTATGCACCACCAGAAGAAGCCAACTATTAGTTGTGCTTTCTTTTTATTAGCTTCCGTTGTCTTGTTACAATCTTGTGACAATACTGTCGGCTCCTGTTGCTCAATAACTTTAAAATCGATCCATAGACGGTGGCGTCCATTATTACTTCCGTAAACAGTGCGCGGCTGTGTGACGTCTACGTTCTTCTGTGCTTGCGGGTCGCAAATTGTTTACACAGAAGTCTGATTGCGGTTGCATTTGATTAGCATTAAGAAAAATAAAAATAAAATCGGATTTCAGCAAAAAAAAAAAAAAAAAAAAAAAAAAAAAATTGGAGTTGAGCTTCAAGACCTGCTGTGTGAAAGTATCATGTGCTGCCGGTATTCTAGTGTTATTTGCAAATGGAAATGTTTTTTAAACAGAAAAAAATGTTCTTTTGTAAGGGAGGGGAAAATGTAGGAGCCTTCTTTCAGCCAGCTGACTGTCTGTGTTCAGCCACAGGTAGTGGAGGGGCAGACCGCATTATTTTATGCTCAGTTCACTCCGGAGTGTACCCTGGCATCTCATCTCAATAAAATAACTTGAAACCACAGCAGTGGTTTGTTGGGCGTAACTTATTAAAATCTTGGTTTACCTCGATAACGGCACCATGTCCGGGCCTAGACTGGACCGTCCAGCGGAGCACATTTACAAGACTCTTTGCTGTCACACTCTGAAAAGCAGAAAAATATGCTGATGAATTCCAGCTACGCCTGAACAAAACTGGACATCATCTGTTGGCTTGTAAATCAGGGTGTTCTGGAAGATCTGCAAACCAGCTGCATGCTGCAGTAAGTTGGTTTAAAAAAAAAACCGGAGCAGCTTGACTCTTAGCCTGTTTCAGTGGCTCAAACAGGCTCCACAGGACCTGGCATTTGATAATGTTGCCTTACAGGTTCATGAAATCATGACCTTAACATGAGGACTGAGGCACAAATCAGACATTTTTTTCAAAGCCTTATGTTGTTGCAGTAACTTCCTGATGTCTTCAGTGAGTTATTAATACTTCATAAATGATAAATAAATAGAATACGGGAACATATTTATGAGCTGATGAAGCAGAGCAAACTAGGCGGCTTAGGGCCCCAAAAACCATCAGGGGACTCTCGTAAATCTTTAAATTTAACACCGATCATAAGCTATGTTTCCAGTCAGTTCTGATGCGAATTTTGAGCAAACTTTTAAAATGTCTCAAAAGAAAAAAAATGTGAATTTCCATCTACTGGTTTGGAGCAAATTGACTGGGCTACGCAAGGTGTAATTTCATCAGATGTTGACGCTACGTATGTCTGTAATAAACAAGGTGTAGAGGTTGCAAACTAGCACTGACCACACATCTCGGGGAAAAATGGAGAGAACCTGAGACGATGCTTTGACATTTTTCCAAGTTTCGTGCCTCTGGTAAGGCACAGACCCACCAGTGGGTGGGAAAGTTCACTACATCAGAACATATTTGGCAAACGTGTTTCCATCTCCCCTTTAGCGCATTAACTGTTTTTCGGAAAATCACCTCAAGCGTGCGTAAAAACCTTTTTGCGAATTTGAGGAAGTTATTTTGAATTTTGCCGTTTGGATCAATCTTTTCCGATGTGATACTTCAAAATGCGCATTAAAAAAATGTTGATGGAAACGCGGTTATAGATCTAAAATTGTTGTATTTGTTTTTTTGAGAATGAGAATATCATTAGATTGATTTGATGGTTTCAATACATTAAAAAAATTTGTATTGTTTAAAATTTTTAGATTTAAAGAAATTGTAGAAGTGAAAAGAATAAATTTGCCAAAGTAATCTTAATTGTTTGAAGTGTTGAATTGTGTACTTAGTTGCACATTGCTTGAATCGAAGCGTGCTCTTTGATAACTGCACAAGTTTTTATGTTGTAATTTTGCCCTTCCTGTATAGTATATTGTTCTTAATTTTGTTTTTTATAATTTTTCTATACTTGTGTGAATCTACATGCCTCGATTGTCTGTCACTTTGCTCTGTTACACCCACTGTGGGACAATTAAAGATATTTCTATTCTATCCTAAGTTAAATTCTGATTAAGGCCACATATTATGCTGATGTCAGCGTCAGAAAAGCTATGAGAACTTGTTAGTCGTGTCTGTGCTATTTTTAAAGTCACGCCACGTTGTTTGCTGTGTTTCATCACATTAGCAGGAATGCTGGAAAACCAGTAGCTCCAGTTGCACTGGTGTGGCTAAAGCTGGTAAATGAACTAGACTGGAATGCTGTCTGTGTGACGAGACAGCAAACTGGTCTTTTCTAGGTTTGTGGCTGCAAAGTTAATTCAAGCTAAAATAAAACGTTATTCTATTAAACATCATAGGTGGTTTTGAGGGGCTTATTGTATTGAATGTCTGGTATTTTATCCATTCAGAGGAAACATTTAGTAGTTCTTTAACTCCTAAAGCTGTGGGTGTTTAAAATATTAAAACAGATCAACAAGAAAGAAGGTGCAGCAGAGGATAAATTTAACAAACATCAAGCAAAATTGCATGGTCAGTTGGATATAAGAAAAGCTTAAGTTTTTGAAAATAAATCACAAAGAGTCTTATTCTTTTTAAAAATCTCATGATGACTAAGAACAACAAATCGATAAGCAACATCTTCGTTTGTTTAATGCTAATTTTGGTGTCACGTGTTTTACTAAATGGACATAGACTTTAACTTTAGTATGAGTTCATTTACTGACTCACTTTAACTTGAAAAACAGGTTGTTTCTACTATTTTAAGCGTGGAAAGTTGTGGCAACCAACAGTCAGATTGTTTCAGTTTATTTATAAGTTAAAGAAGAAAGATTAGTTCTTTTTTTGTTTTAGTTTTATTTTTGGTCTCCTGTTAATCAGTTATATTTGCTTTTGGTCAGATAATTGAACTAGACTGAAAAAAAAAACAGTCCAATGAGAAAACTCAGTCATGTTTTACAGTAGAATCATCCTTCAAACCTGAAACGGGTGAGTGAAAATTGGACTTTTGTACTTTGATATCTTGTGTGGGTTTCTTTTTTACAATTACAGTTTAAGTTTTGTGAATTCTTTTGTTTGTTTTTACCACATAATGTTGTCGCAGTTGCATCTGTGAAAGGTATGCATGAACTCGTAGGCGTTTCTCTCTGTTTTCACCCCTATGGGGTTATATACTCAGGGTGCAGAGTGTGCACAACTGAACTATAATTCACTACATTTTAGCTGTAATCCGTCACATCTCCTTTATTAATGAAAAATAAGACATAAAATGTACGTGCATGAGCACCAGAAAAGGCGGGAATCACCATAGCGACCAGTGACTCCGCCGTTTCTGGGTAGCTACTGTAAAATTCAAACTGGGAAAATGAAGATGAATGCCGGGTTTTTGAGCGGTAGCTCAACAGGCACCGTTTAAATTACTACGTTTCCATATAGATCTGTCTGAAGTTCGGTCGGGTCCCTGAGTTTGACCTCTGACCTCGATGTGAAAGGATGAGCGAGCTCATCCGGATCACTTGTAAGAAATCAGTGAAGTGAAGAGTGAACTATTGACTGTGTTGTCTTGTTTACCGGGCTAAAGTGACTGTTGACGAATGACCTCATTAGTCTAAACTATCCACTTTAGTAATAATTGGATTTCACGAAGAGCTCTTCCTCAGACAGTCTGTCTTTCTCCTGTTGGTCTCAAAAGAGATCAGCTACTATAAAAATACTGCTCATGCTTAAATATGTGCATTAAAATTCAGCTTCCAGACATGCGTCTTGTTGTGTGTTGTTAAACACAGCTTTCTTAAATTTAACAACTTGAAACCAAAAATTACTTTGCATTTCTGAATCTTCCTGTTTTGAGATAGAGTATCTGTGCAACCTGTTGTGCTTTCCAGTACCTTTTATAACTAACATACATAAATAAACCTTTCCCTGCATTTGTTGCAGAAACGTGAGGAAAAGTTTTGCTAAATTAAGTCAAATAAAACTGCTGAAACTAAACAGACGTCGTTATATACTGCCTGGAGGTGCAGGAACATGTTTTCAGTGGTGTTTCATTTTCATTAATTATACAAAAACCAGAGGAGGACTTCATTATGCATTAAACATAAGTTTGATTACTTAAGGCATTTTTGCACACATTGCCTTAAATTATAAAGTAAATGTATGCATAATTTTTCTAATGATCATAATCAGAAGCAATAAGAAGTGAGGAAACATTTTTATTATTACAGCACCTTATCCTTTAGAGCAGAGGCGACGAACGTTCACGGCATTAAAAAATTCTCGGCTGATTTTCAAACCCTGAGAGACCCCACACATTGCAACAAAAACAACCATAGATATGACAGGTTTGATCCTACACTAGCTGCGTTTCCATTAGAGGTATGGGATACTGCATGTTTTGATCCAATCGATCCAATGCCAAGTAAATACCGTGCCTGTATTGCCGATACCAATACTGATACTTTCTATCTAAGTTTGATGTATCATCAAACTTCTGACCTTTAGGTGTTTTCATGGTTTTGCCTTTGAATTATTTTGTTCAAACCTAGGACAGAATTTGGACAAAGTTTATAGGTATCTACGAAATACTTTAATAATATATGATTTGTGTGCATTTTTCCTAAATTTCAAGAGGGAATTTGAAACTAAAGTATCGATCTTACCTTAGTATCGATATTATTGATATTTTTGGATCGATCCGCCCACCGCTAGTTTCCATTAGAAAATCTACGCAAAACTTTTTAGATATTTTGCTAATGTCGAAAAAACACAATTTAGCTATTAAAATAACACGTGAAAGAGCTAATTTATTGAGTAAGTCAATAAATTCCTCCCAGCAGCTGTTCGACTCTATAACCCTCACTGCTCCCAACAAAATTAATAAGTTTATATTCATACTGGTATATGTACAACGCTACCATTTTTCTATTGTCACTAACTGTAAATAGTTTGTATTTTTAATGCTCAGAGACATCTTTTACATTCCTAATTAACCAACTGAGTTGCACATTTATTCTGTTTTTTTATACATATTTTTATATTCTTTGTGTGAGCCTGTTTTTCTTTTCTGTTACTGCCTGTCACTGCCACTTTACTGCAGAAATTTCCCTATTGTGGGACAATAAAGGATATTTGTATTCTACTCTAAAAATCATAGCGGCGATGGATGTAAATGCTTATATGAGATGTATTCATATTTCATCCACGGTACTAGCGCTTATCAGCCATCAGAGGAGACCTCGGCGCCTTATTCAGGCGTTTCAAGCTCTTTATTCTTGGGAGCCACTACGTCTATATGTGACGTTTTGGGCAAATTGTAGTATGCGATTTTACGGAAGGGCTGTGGGTTCAACACTTTTGAATGACAAACTCAGCTTTTGATGAACTTTGCGATGCTGCACATTGTCCAAGTGCCAACGAATAAGTGTGTTTCCGTTGCAGTTTTGCGAAATACAAATATTTTGATACAGCTGAAAAACCAGTTCATCGTAGCGCAAAAACTTTATATGAAGAAACTAGAGTTTTTTTCAAAATTACCACGTTTCCATTATGTGAATTTGTTTTCGTAATTCCAATTTGTGCAATTTTATGGTCAGTGGAAACGCAGCTAGTGTGTGGTGTCCAGCCTCATGGCAAATATAACACACCACACACGGACAGATTTCACTCACCGACATTCAGAAGTCAGATGGGAGATATCGCGAAACCCCACAAGATCAAACGTGAGTTTAGAGTAAACAAACATGGCCGACGAGAAAGAAGCAATGGTGATAGTTTATGAACTATTTTTAACAGAGGAAAAAAAACCATACATATCTTGCTGTGTGAACCAGGCTTTAGGGCAAAAGACAAGATTTTCACTTGGCAAACCAAGTTTTTTATTTTCATTTTAATTTAATACGAAGATTTTGGTGCACCCTGTGACATTATGTTCTTTTTCCTGAAAGTGGAGTAAAACATCATTCGAGACCAAAAAATCGGAAAGTCGGTCCCTTTTTGGAACCCCTTTATTAGGTTTTGGATCTGTAACGTTTATAGGTCCCTTCCCACAAATGTCAGACTACCTTATTTGTTTCCACAAAGTATTGTGAGTTTAATTTTTTTTTTTTTTTTTCAGTAAAATTTAAATATTTCACAATGAAATTATTTTGGCAACTTTAATCAAAGAAAAAGGGACCTTTTTCGGCCCAAGTGGCAAAAGGTTTGGACACTACTGCTCTATAGCATTTACTCCAGTTGAGCAGGGATGCATGATACAGGCATAAAGTTTTATCACAATATTTTGTGGTATTTTTGTGATAAAAGTGAGGATGAAAAAAATGGGTTCTTCAGGATACAGGTCACTTGCATATAAGTTATTTATATCAACAGACTATACACAGTAACTGCATTTAATCATATTTTTGAATTTATTGATATTTTTGATGCCCTCATTGAACCAACAGTGGAGAAAATATTAAATCCTGACTCAGTTTTTGGGGTTTTCAGATATCATTGAGATTTAGCATTGTCGCAACAAATCAAAATTCTTATCGCAATAAGAAATTTTTCACGATAATGATAAATGATACCATAAATGTTCATCCCTACAATTGAGTTGTAGTTCTTTGGTATTCCTGGGCAAAAACAGCTTTATTCTATGCAACTATGCAAGCTGTTGTTTTAAGCAATCTACGCTGTGCATTTAAAAGGTGTAAAAATGGAAAAATGTGTCTATCCCACTATAACTTTATCATAATTACAATGTCTTCATTTATTTTATATGTATTGTTCACTATCATGTAAAACAGGGAAGCACCTATTTTAGAAAACCTGCGTTCATAATGTAAATTCAGAAATTATGTCACAATCTTAAATTTTAATCATTTCAATGCAAGCACTGAATTTGATCGATGTATTTTGATCATTCTGATGTCCTCTCTACTCAGCTGTATCTCCTCTGTCAAACCTTACCGGCAAAACTCGATGTGCGTTCACTGATCCAAAGCCGCATCTTCAGTCCGTTGCATCAACCCTTCTAAGCTGATTATGTTACTTAAGAGAAGATGACACCGTTGTCTGGTGTTTTCCACTACATACTGCCAAGAGACGGTCTCCTCGTTTGACTTAAAGCCACCGTGCTGCAGGAATAAGGGCTTTTTTTCGGCCTTGTGAGATGCTTGTTAGATACTCTTCCTGACGATACGAGAAATAGGTGGAGTATCTCTAAAGGTAGAGACTGATTTCTCTGCAGTTTGAGTGCATGAGTTTAGAAAAATAAAAATGGTTTCCCCTCTCTAAGGTTATGTACTGAATCTTTCGAGGCATGGCAGCGCTAAAACAAAGATGCAGATGGATCGGCCCAAAGGAGAGGATTAGCCTGAGCGCATGGGTCAGAGGGAAGTGTGGCGAGCATGGTGACACAGTCCTTCCTCCACTCGGTTGTGAAACTAAATATGGAAACCCTCTGTGGTATTGTTTTGTTTTTATTATTTAATTTTAAAGATGTTTCACAGGAGCACAGAAGTGGTGATATTTCTTCTCTGTTGAAGCTAAAAAATGTGTATTGTGCTTTTCCTAACATAGCCAGACATAATCCTAATCCTAAATTTATGATTTATGATTTTTTTTTTTTTTTTAAATTAAAAACGACCCTATCCCTAAACTATTAAGCTTAAAATATTTCAAAATCAGAAAGGCATTAAGTATTTTTACTGACTGGGCTGAAAATTGCCAGTTTTATTTGCATTCAAAATATGAATAAAAGGTGATGAAATCCGATACTACTTCACTCGTGTACGTTTTATGAGAATAAATAAATCCTGCAGTAAGAAGAAAAAAAACACCGTCTTACAAGAATTTCCTATTTCTCTCTATGAACTATACTAGGTGTGATGAAACTGAGCGAGAATCGACCTACTTTATCTACTATACAGAACATTTGGTTAAAATTTACAAGTACCACAGATTAATACTCAAATTTACATTTACACCCTAACCGTTACCTAATTTTTCAGTCATTGGACAGATTTATTGACCAAAAATGCTGTCTATTATTCATTTTAATGCATTCAGTGATTAGAAAGAAAAAAATAAAATCTAATTTTTCGGTATTTAAGTTGGGAGGCAGAGCTGACCAGGAAAAAAATGGTCAAACCCCAATCTCTGGCTGATTGGCGCAACTTGTTTTATCCCTAATAAGCCAAGTTTATTTGTGCAGCACATTTCAGCAGCAAGGCAGTTCAAAGTGCTTTACATCATAAAAACATCAATCAAGTATACAGCAGAATCATCAAAACATCAAAATCATTGAGCAAAATCATCAAAATCATCTAGCAAATACATGAAAATCATCAAAATCATCGGCAAAAACATCCATCAATGATTCACTTACTTTATTTAACTGATTTACATTCAAACTTCCACCCTTTGGAGAACCGAGCTTATCTCACCCGGATTTGTTTGCAGATTTATGGTCCAGACTACCAATCAAAGGCAGCTCAAAACAGGTGGGTTTTCAGCCTTGATTTAAAGGAATTTAGTGTTTCGGCTGTTTTGCAGTTTTCTGGAAGTTTGTTGCAGATTTGTGGTGCATAAATACTGAAGGCTGTTTCTCCATGTTTGGTTCTGGTTCTGGGGATGCAGAGCAGACCAGAACCAGGAGACCTGAGTGGTCTGGAAGGTTGATACGAAAACAACATGTCTTTAATGTATTTTAAAACAGAAGTATTTTAAAGTCTATTCTCTGAGCTCCAGGGAGCCAGTGGAAGGACTTAAGAACTGAGGTGATGTGCTCTATCTTCCTGGTCTTATCGAGAATACGATCAGCTGCAGCTGTCTGATTGATTTTTTTTTTTTTTTTTTTTTTTTTTTTTTTTTTTTTTTTTTTTTTTTTTAGGCAGACCTGTGAAGACACTTTTCAGTAATCAATGTGACTAAAGATAAACACATGGATAAGTTTCTCTAGAGCTTGTTGAGACATTAGTCCTTTAATCCTGGAAATGTTCTTCAGGTGATAGAAGGCTGACTTTGTAATTGTTTTTATACGTCACTTAAGGTTCAGGTCAGAGTCCATCACTACACCCAGATTTGGGGCCAGATCTCTAGTTTCTAGCTGGAATAACTGAAGCTGCGTGCTGACTCTAGATCGTTGCTCTTTAATAGTATAAACTCACATTTTTTTATGTGGTATAACAAACAAATCCTTTCTCCGACACTGAATATATATTTATGTATCTCCAAAGTGTGGCCCGGGTGCCATTTGCGGCCCCTGGACTTATTGTGTGTGGCCCCTGACTTCAGTTCAAGAATGATACAAATTATCCCCCCCAGCACAGGTGTTTGATGTAGATGGAGACTTTCTATTTTTAATTGGGGCAAAATTATCCCAAAGTAAAATCTTCTTACAATAGAAAATATTGGCTACAATTCAAAGTATTCATCTTTAAATAATCAGGCTTTTGCATTATCTTGCAAGGACCAGTGACTTTTACTCAATCTGCTTTTAATCTATTTAATTATCTTGGCTAAAAGCAGCAAGCATTTTCAAAGAGAGAGTGGCCTAAATCCCGATTTTATCGATCCGAATTGATTCAACTGTGGGGGTTTTTTGTTGTTTTTGTTTTTTTTTTTTTGCAAAATTTCTTTTAATAAGGCAAACCTGCAAAACCATTTTTAAGTTTTGGATCTGGAATAAATTACAAATCCCTTTCCAGCAACACATTTGACTACTTTATATGTTTAATTAAAGTACTGCATGCTTAGTTTGTTGTTGAGGAGGTAAAAGAACATTGTTTTGACCCTCAAGTCCTTTTGACTTGACTGTTTTGGCCCATGTGACAAAAAGTTTGGACACCCCTGGAATATGCTTTTGTCTATTTCTTGATTTGAAAGTGAAGCAACTTTTGGAAATTACATCTGTTACAAAAACTTGGTGTGGACAGACGCTCCATTGGTCACTCTTAAGGCAATGCTGTTTACAAACTGCTGCTGTTGAGTAAGGGGTGGGTGATATAAACTTAAAGTTTTGTCACGGTATTTTGTGGTACTGTTGTGACAATGATAAAAGTGACAATAAGAACTATTTATTACTTCTTTTTTAGGTAACTGTTTGCTGTCATGCAGTCACAGCCAATCACAGCCCCACAAACACGAATACCGCAGATGAAAAACATTCCCATGTGTAATATTCTTCGTTAGTACACCAGTCACCTAAAAAAAGTGTGACTTGTATCACTAAACTGCACACAGTAAATACATTTTATTCATATTTTCAAATTTATTGATATTGATTGATACAATCATTGAAGAAAAAGTGGAGAAAATAGTAAAATTGACAATTGCAACAATAAGGACAGTTTTGGTTTTTTTTTTTTTTTAAACCTCATTAATTGGAATTTATCATGACAACGATAAATCAATATTCTTAGCATGATAAGAAATTCATCCCAATAAATGATAAACGATATGACAAATACCCACCCCTACTGTTGAGCTAGGAGCGGCACGTCTGTAAAGCAGCGGGCTGCAGGCTGGCTAATCAAGATTGCCCAGCTGACAAAAGCTTTTTGTACTTCCAGTTTCACGACATAAAGAGCAGAACAGCAAAAAATCAAGATATTTTGCAGAACAAGCAGCTAAAAACTTCTAAATTTAGTGGGGGAATTTTAAAAAATTTTTTTATCAAGTCTGAATTCACATCTAAAAAAAATTCAATAATGTTGTAACTGCAATAATAAAGACCCTTATTTTAGCAGGAGTTAGTGTGTACATATAGCATTTCTCTTTTAAATGAAAGCGCTTTTGTCAATTTTGCTCTAAATTTTGGTCTAAGTACTTTTATTTATATTTATTTTACTGTTGTGAGAATCTCATATACCAGCCCATGTATGGGGTTCTGGTATCAGCTTGCTAGCTAAGGATAGCAGATTATATTGAGGTAGATTCAACCTCCACTTTAGTGTGTTTCGATCTGTATTTAATGATATCCTCTAGCGATGAGGTAACCCAGTATGCATTAAGTGCCACACGAGAGCAAGACTGTCATCTCAAAGCTATTCACACCCCCACTGTGCCAACAGCTTCCATGGGACTGCACACATTTTGTGGTAAACGCTGCTCCATTAGCATGAAGCATAACAAGACAAAACATAATCACTGTTTCCTTTTTTTTTTTTTTTTTTTTTTTTTTTTTCCTTATTAAGCCGGCACTTTTGGACTTTAAACTTTCTGAAAACAGAAAATCAGATCTGATGAGAGTCATCTTGTGCACGCTGGACCTTTTCCACATGTCAGCTCATATTTTTCTACCAGATATAAGTTGCGTCATGCGACAGATCCGAGCCTTGTCGTGAAATCAGAGAAGCGGTTGTCAGCAGAGCGTGAAGGCCCGCAGTGCGAACGTGGTTCTGGATCGAGACGATGTGGTCTGAATACCGACGAGCTGGCTGACTGTTTTTATTCAGCACCTTGGCTTCGTCCCACCCATCTGCCTGATGGAAGCCCATTTGTGGGTTGATCACACTCTTCATTTCTCCCCAATAATGGATGCAGCTCCATTTGAGGCTCCCACCTCTCTGGGATCTTTTCCAAGACACTGCCTGTGACCGAAAAAGTCAATATAGCCCTGCTGTTGCTCTAATGTTAATGTCTCAATTAAACCAAGTTAATTCGAAACCTGAAGTCTTTTAGTCTGGTTTGCCTTTGGTTGCCAGAGCTATAGGAAGCATTTAACCACTAAAGATTTGGAAATATCTGTTATTTAAATGTAATTACATTGCTATCCAGGTCTCTAATTACTCTCGTGATATAACAGTTTGCAGAACTGAAATTGATATCAAACTGGAGGAGAAAAAATCAAATCAAAGGAAAATTTCACATTAAGTACTCATTTATTGTTTTGAGGACTACTCTGAAGGATTTGAACACTACTTTAGGAGTATAATAGTTCCTTTTTAGGGTGATAAATGGTACAAAATCTGAAATCTCGTTCAAAAATCTAATTTGCCTTTTAAGCTGTAAATGTGAAAAGCTGGTCCTACTTTAAGCCAACTCTGAGATCACGTTTTAGGTTGAATTGGAACAGGACAAAAGTCTAAAGGGAGCTCTATATTTCTGTCATTAATAAAGACATGGAGGGGTGGGGAGAGAGGCCTTCAGAGCTGTAGTTTTAAAAGTTTCATCCATGAGCTGTGTGGGTTTTTTTTTTTTTAACAGACTTTGAAAATGTTGCAAAAATGGAAATGCAAATTAGGCGCTTTACCATCTACTGGTTTGGAGCGAATTAATCAATTTTGTCAGATGCTGACGTTACGTGTGGCTGTAACAAACAGTAGAAAGTTCGCTACATCAAAACTTATTTGGCAAATTTGTTTCCATCTCCCTTTTAGCGCATTAACTCCTTTTTTTTGGGGGGGGGGAGCCAAAAACCACCTCAAGTGAGAGTAAAAACTTTTTTGCAAAATTGAGGAAGGTATTTCGAATTTAGTGGTTTCCATCAACCTTTTCAAATACGACGCTTCAAAATGGGCATTAAAAAAATGTTGATGGAAACACGATTATTGTTACCTTAATAAACGTGATGAGTGGAGCTTTCTTGGTTTAGCGCCGGCTTTATTTCCGAACAACTGAATTTGTTTTCCTTGTAAGAAAGAGGGAAAAATGTAGCTTTCAGCCAGCTAACCAGCCGTGTGCAGCAACAGGTAGGAGAAAGGAAACTCTGTATTGTCCCTTTTTTCTGGCTTCACATTAAAATGACTTTAAACAGTAGGGAAAATATAATGAAAAATTTTTGTCTTGCAACTACGTTTGTAAAACCTTGGTGCAGCTTGATACTGGGAACCAGCAAATTTAAAAGGGGAACGACCAAAACTTTAATGAGTTGCAACATTATATTTTTAACTGTTAACACAGTTTAGATAGAAATAAATGGACATGCAGTTAACCATTTTGGATGCAGACATTAAATAGAAAAGAAATATCTGTGTTTATATGTTTTTGGGTTAAAAATTTTTTTTCTCAATATAGCAAAGTAGAAAATTGCATTACCAATCCTCAAAGTTCAACAAAACACCTCAGAAGTATTTAATAATGCTGTAACATTGCCAACAAAGAGTGACATATTTGAATTACACGACAATTCCCTTGATGAAGGGATCAAGGATTTCTGTTTCATCTTTAAAAAAAGCAAATGTTGTTATATTCAAGCAGTTTTCCCTCAGTTTGGAGTAAATGTTGCCCATCACTATGACTGAGTTAATTTACCTGTTTAGCCTCGTACCTCAGTTTCCTTAAATAGAGACACCGTACATTATGTAATGTGTAATTACAGACGTGTAGATCTTTAAAATGCCATCTCTAAAATGAATTAAATCAAAGCTTCAGGGTTTAACTTACAGAAGAAGATGAACCCTCGCTTACTGCAGCCAACATCTGTTGGGGCAGATGGTAAAAGTCAACCTCAGCAGGTTTCTTAATAGCTTTGGCTTAGCTTTTCTTTTAAAAGAACTGCTTTTAATATGTATAATTACACCATTTAAAGAAAATTAAAATGAGATGCAACGTTTTACCCCTTAATACCACAGTGTGATTGTGTTGTGTGTTTGGAGCAGAGTTTCTCAGCGCCACGTATTGTTCCTGCAGTCCCTGTGGTCAAGAGGATTCAGGGATTTTGAGATTTCCTATGCGCTTAAATTCATTTCTTGGGAACAAGCCTTTTTAAAATAAGCGCAGGGAAATGAGCTGTGTGGTTTTACCAAGCAAAGAAAGGAAAAAACCTGCAAGATTTGCTCTCCGGCCATCTGATGATTTGTCCGTTTTGGAAAACAATCCCTGCAGGATCCTTCTAATAGGATTGTTTGGTGTCTGCCAGGTTGTAATGCTGCCCCAGAACAACATGTCTGCATTCTAAGAATATAATCATTTTTGTTACTGGTCTTTCTGGTTTTTCTGGTAATGTTTTAGCAGAGTGAGCTCCAGCCAGGCTTGCAACAGTCCGGGTAGAGGTGGTGGGGGAATGCTGTCAAAGTAAAAATAGAATGTGGGAAACAGATAAGGGCAGCTCGAGACGGAGCCGTCTCTTCTTGCCAGTGGTTAAGTTGATGTGCGAACACCGCTGAAAAACAGATACGACACCAAGCTCTTGTCACATGGACCGACCCCCAACCCTCTTTGGCCTAAACGCTGCTGAGGTCTTGTTGTCGACTCCACAGGGACTGACCCAGTTCCCCCATGCTGCTGAAAGGTCGCGTCTTGGTGCTCTGAACTGCATGCGTCTGGGCAGATTACACTTTAAAAACACAAACACTGAACTGTAGGATGTGACAGGTAGGACATGGACACCTGGAGTGCAGAGAGAAAAAGAGATAAATTAGTTCCTCTTCACTCAAGACAGAGTTATTCTGTTTGTTTCAGATAATCACATTTTAATTTCAGACAAAGGTAATTGTGATTAATCTTTTTTTTTTTTTTTTTTTTTTAATGAAAGCTGAGTTCAGTATAACTTTTCACATCCAGGCCAGGTTACTGCCAAACCTGTAAAATCAAAAAAGTCTCTCAAACAGAACCTGTCTGACAGCATGAAGGAGGCTAAAAGAACTCAGAAAGCAACACAACATGCCTGAGCCTAAAGACCGTTGTCGCCATTAGTCTTTTTAAAAAGAAGTCGCTAGAAGGGTCTGAAAAGTTGCTAAATATAGAGTGGATAGGTTAGCAACAGTGCTACTTTCATCCTGACCACAGCCCCGCTTAACCCCTCCGCTCGTCCTCCTTTTGACCACGCCCCCTATGTCTCTCTTGGCTCCGCCCACTTTGGGGAAATTTTTCATTCAGCCTTGGAAGGAGGAGCATCTTATCCTGCTCTCTCTTGTCCGAATTTGATAGTTTTACCGGTTATTTAATATACCCAGTTTTTACTGATGATCTTCATGATTTTGATCCATTGATATTTCCTCGATGATTTTGCTGCATACTTGATTGATGTTTTTATGATGTGAAGCACTTTTAGCTGCCTTGCTGCTGAAATGTGCTGTACAAATAAATTTGACTTGACCAAAAATTTGTCTGGGGGTTATGCTTTCACAGTGGGGTTCGTTCCATTTTAATAGAGGGTATTCACTGTTTAACTCAAACCAAGTGTGAGATGGTGTACCTCAGGAATCCAGTTGTTCGATATTAGAGATTTACCTCCATGTTGGACAGAATCTGATTCCTTTTAGCCAATGATGCTCTTTATAGAATATGAGAAACCGATATCAGGTCGCCCTAGCAAGATGTGGTGGGTGGCGCTCCGTTAGTTTCCACACCGTGACTGTCCGCGGTTTTCACAGCTAAAAATATTTAAAAAACAACTCAATTCATCTTTCTTACAAACAGGAGAAAAGTGTAGTAACCCTGTTCGCAACAACATGTGGGGGAGGGGCAGCCGTGCATTAATCTATACCCCATACATCTAGAGAAAACGTCCATTAAACCATAGGAACAGTATGCTAATAAAAGGTCTGCTTTGCAACATTCCCGCACTCTGCAGCTCTAGATGTTGAAGTTGCCGAAGGAAAATGTGACTCTTTTTATTTTTCATTAGATTTTTATCAGGAATTTAGATAATCAAATTGGTTCTTGCCAAGTAACTTTATTCAAAACACACTTTCAGCTGTTTCCTCATAGCTCATGAATGCTCTGCTTGTACCTTCCTCTTACAGAAGTGCCTCTTGAATATATTTGGCTAAAACTAAAAGAATATGGTGACAAATTTTAAAGGTTGAAACTGTTTTTCTGCTCTGATGTAACAGCTTGTACAACAAGAAGTTCCCAATAAACAAAGACGTGGTGTTACAAAAACTGACAGGCTTGCTCTCTGATGTGTTGGTGCTCGTCCTCCAGTATTTCTGAGCTTTGTTTTATTTCTTATCTGCTGCCAGCCTTCTGTGTGGAAACCTTGACAAGGTGGAGGAACAAGTATGCGCAGCAGTCACGGGGAGAAAAATGTACCCCGGGCATCATTTACTAGCATTCCTGTGCTCAGCATTGCTGATGCGGCTCCATAATGTCAACTAACTTTCTTTCTTTCTTTCTGTTTCAGTCATTTCAAGGCAGCCAAGGAAGAGCCTATCTGTTTAATTCAGTGTAAGTATCTGTCTTTATTCTTTAAAAGCTTTAATTACCTTTTTAAGAGCGTCTGACTTCTTTCAGGTTTATAGTGATTGCTTAAAGTTGTATAATCTCAATCGATTTGTGATAAAAGTGTGAGGAGGAACTAACTAAACCCTTCAAACAGATCATTATTGTTCTTCCTTAACAAGCAATTAAAACGAATCTTTGCTGCATTTGTCACAGGTGTGATAATTATGTCATTGAAAGAGGAGACCACTTTTTCTTAGAGATGCACATTTTGGTGACTAACGTGCATTAACCCCAGAATAGAGGTAAAAATGCTATTTAAAGTTGGTTAGAGAGTCATAATCCATATTGGAATTAGCCCTAAACCAAGATGGTTGTAAAGGGTGGCCTTTAAGCAAGGAAGAAGCCATTACTATAAAAGCAACATGAGATACAGATAACAGTCTGCAACGATTTGGGCCAAAATTCCAGCAAACTATAGTCGGAAACTGTAGCTGGCTTTCCATCCAACTGTCATGCCAATTTTGAGTGAACTTTTAAAATGGCGCCCAAAAAAAAAAAAAAAAAAAAAAAAAGTTAAAAAAAAAAAAAAAAAAAAAGAAAGAAAGTAAAAATAAAATGAGAATTGGGCGTGTTTTCATCTACTGGTTTGGAGTGAAACAACCAGGCTACACAAAGCGTAATTTCGTCAGATGTTGATGCTGCGTATTGCTGTAATAAACAACATGTAGAGGTTGCAAACTGTCACAGACCACACATCTTAAAAAAAAAATTGTATGGAGAGAGTCCTCCCCTCCAAGCTGGAGGTTTGGATTTAGAAATTAGTCAGAGTTTCGTGCCTCTGGTAAGGCACAGACCCACCAGTGGATGGGAGAGTTCGCTATGTCAGAACTTATTCAGCAAATGTGTTTCCATCTTCCCTTTAGCACATTAACTCTTTTTCAGAAAAGCCAAGAACCACCTCAAGCGAGCATAAAAACCTTTTAGCGAAATTGATGAAGTTACTTTGAATTTAGCTGTTTCCATCAACCTTTTCAAATGCAATGCTTCAAAATGCGCATTAAAAAAAAAAAACGATAGATTTTCTTTGTAGTTAAGTTTCCTCATGAAATATGTAGCTAAATAATCACAAAAATGCTAAAATCTCACATTTATACACACATATATTGAGAAAAAACCTTCTATGACACTGATTGATTGTAAGTATGATCCCCATATGGGCCACTTTACTTATATGACATAAGGATGATTATGACTCTTGATCAAACCAAAATAAGTGATTTCCTGCTGCTAGTTATTTTTATGAGTCATTTAACCTCAGCTTTAAAAAGCTGTTTCAAAATGAGATCTCATGTACTTTTTGTTGTTGTGTAATCAGGAAAATGGCAGTTTCAAAGCTTTGTTCTTCAGCTAAACCAGAAGTAGTAAAGAACTACTGATTCAGTTATTTTAAGGTTTAAAAAGAAGAAGAGTGAAATGACCCTTTTTTATTATTATTTTTGGATGACTGAATTTATTTTTGAGTTCTCAGTTACTAGTACTGGTGTCTGAATTTGTTAAACGTAATAGTTTTTGACGTGACAACCAGTCATACCCAAATGATGCAATTTAGATTTGAACACACACATTATTTCGGGAAATTTTGAGGGTTTCTTTAATTTTTTTTTCATAAGCCTACTTCTTAAGACCTGGAAAATTATAAATGCTAATTCCATGCTTTTGAAGACTGAATAGGATTCCTGTTGTAGGTGTGTATATACCCGATTTATCTGCGCTCTCTGTTGGGTGATCTTTCGGTCCACTCTGCAGAAACATCATCCAGATTTTTAAACTCAATAAAAAACCTGTGGTGGTTTATGACTGTTTGGGTCTTCGGTCTTAATGAAACACACGGACGTCGATCCCCAAAGGCCAATGACATTTTTAGGTGTCACCATGCAACAGCTTTGTGCCTCCGGAGTCTGAGTTGCATTGTTCTCACCTGCTGCAATGAGTTGACTGAAAGAAGCACTCTCCAGGCTCGACAGGATGAATAGCTCAATTCAAACATTCACTCTTTTAAAAGTACCTGAAACCATGTGAACAGCCTGAGCAATGTTTAAGGGCTTTTGAATTTAAAACCATTTTTTAAATTTAGTCTTAATTCTGTAAAATTTGTCTTTTGTTGCTTATTCCCTCAGTGACATGGTTCTTTAAAGCCTTGTTGGTAGATCTAGGTAAAAGGAGAGTTGGAAAGTTTCTTTAACTTGGTTTGGGACAGATTCTCCTCATTCAAAGGCTGTTAAAAAGAACTTTATTAATCCCAAAGGGAGATGTAAAAGAAAAAAAGAAAGTGTTAGGATGTTTTCATTTTACAGTTAATAGTATAATTGTTAGTTAATTTGAGTGACCTCAAATCCGTAGTTGGTTTTTGCTGTCATCGAAACCTACTTTCATTTTAAACCGATAAAACATTTTGTATTGAAGTACTAAACCATAGGGTGTCCGCTGTATTTCTAATCATTTCATCATGGTAAGAAGTCATAAAAATGCTCGTATATAATTTGATTTCATATTTTCCACAGACTGTGGTTCTGATCCAGCTTTTACAAAAATAGACTAAAGTACAATAAACAAAACTAATTTAAATCAAAAGTTGTCGAATCGGGCAGGAAACATCCTACAGGCGGCTACAAATTGGTGCACGTTTGGTACAAAACGATGTCCCGCTGCTCCTTTTCATACACGACTTTTTGGGCTGTGAAATGACTAAAACTGCAGAAATACGAACAGACCAGTGGTGAACACCGTTTACTAAAAAGTTGGTTGTGCTAACCCTAAAGCACTAATCATAAACATTAGTTCTGCTAATGCTAAAGCACATTACCAACCTGGTATTTAGTGGAAGCTAATGCTAAACCACTAACTTCAATTTAAATTATATCTGCCTTTGAAAAACTACAGCCCTCGACAACCAATTTAATTTTGACATAATTTTAATTTACATATTTACATTGCCCTTAGATGTTGTATTTATGTTTATGTCTTGTTCTCTAATGTCAGGATTTTATTTTGTTCCTGTATGTTTCTTGTTTGCAATAACGTTATTGTGGGGGGGATGAGAGGAAACGAACTGTTTCATAAACAGTCTTCACCCACTTCAAAATAAGAGCATGAATATAAACCTCTAAGAATTCTTTAAAAGTCAGTAACCAAAACTTCAAAACAGACATCAAACTTTGTTCAACTGAAAGTTTGCAAAACAGCCAAGTAAATTAGAGCTTGTAGGATTTATCCGGAAAAAATAATATAGGGGAAGCTATGTGCGCTAAACATTTTAGCAAAAGCAAGTTAGCAAACAAGTTAACAAGTTGGCAAAAGCGCTAAAGCACTTAATGAAAAATTAGCTCCAACATTAGCGGAAGTGTGCCCGCTACTGTTGGTGACGAAATAACCCGCTCTGGTCCCTCAAAGTTCAGTCACTGCCATTTGCACAGTTTTGGGTCTTGGTCTATTTACCCACTTGTTATTTCATGCTTTTGGACTTTTTGTACTCAATTTTTTTTTTTTTTTTTGAGTACAAAATGCAGTTAGAAGTTGTTTTGTACCTGCTACATGACAATTTCTATCTCGTTTAGCCACGTTTTTCTGCTGCTTTGACGACTGAATATTTAAAGTAATTTTCCAGCCATAATCTGCTGTAAGGAAATGGTTATTTTGGTTTAATTTAACCTATTTAATAACTGATGACTTCCCCCAAAAAAACATCAGAAACACAATGAATTTAAATAACAAACATTTTATAACGTAATATAAAAGCTTGAAAAAATTGTATGCAATAAAATCTAACGAGATTTTTTAAATGAGAATTTTAACGATTGGTTTATACACATAATTCATTGAAAAACTTAACCATTGCATATCAACTCATTTCTCCCTTTAGTAAAATACATAAGTATGAAATGTTTAGTGATACGAAAGTCTGTTAGCATGAAATGGAAACATGGGCTACAAAATAGGGGTTTGAGATTGCAGAATTTGTTTAATAGTACTTAACCACTGGGTAATAGTTTATTTCTAATTATTTGCGCATTTATTTGATAGCATATTTTTAATTAACCCTTTTTTTCAGGTTGCAGCTCTTCAAAATTAACAGATATATTGTTAGATGAATAGATGAATGAATGATATTCTTTTAGAAATGTTAATATTTTCATCTATTTAGTTTTTCAGAATAGTTTTTATCTGCTAAAGTCGATGTCTCTTCTTACTTCCAGGGTGAATGTGGGCTGCGGGCCAGCGGAGGAGCGGGTTCTCCTCACGGGTTTACATGCTGTGGCTGATATCTACTGTGAAAACTGTAAAACCACTCTGGGTTGGAAATATGTAAGTCACTCACTCTCCAAAACTTTCCCTTAAGCCTTATCACTAAAGCTGCCACCGTATTGTTTTGCAACGACGTGGTTTTTCTGGATGTCAGGGTGAAAAATGATGTCATTACGGGTCAAAAGAGCAAAGCAGCTTCTATTATGACGGTGCTCTTTAATGCCACAGTGACACTTTTGTTCAGGTTTGTGTTGAGGCGGCTGCAGTTGAGCACTTCGTGGTTTTCCCAGCACACAACATAATTACAGCAGCAAAAGGTTGGCTGCAGACAACCAGACTGGTTCCTCGGAGACTCTGCACTGATTAAATGTCACACCATTTTGAAGAGCCTTGTTCTGGTAATTGTCTGAAAAGCCTAGAGAGGAGTGTAAAATAACTGAGCAAAGTAGAATATGGGGACTCCTTCAGTGACGGGAACGATCAGATCACGGCAGGGGCGAGCTGGTTTACAAGGAGAAGCAGGACGAGGAGCGAAGACGCTGACGCACGAGATCCTCGTGACGGCGAGCGGGACAGAGGCGCTGTCCGGAAATCTCACAGCCCTTAATGAGATGTGATGTTTCATCCGAGAGAGACGATTTTTGTCAGAAACCATTTTCTGTTCTCGTGTTGTTCCCTGCGTCACCAAAAAGCTCCCTCGCTGTTCCCAGACAGAAATGAGGCCGTGTAAAAATGTGAGCTGTTGTGTCCTGCTGTCTCTTTGTGTTGGCGCTTCGAAATAAGACGAGACGCTGCCCTTTTTTATGATGTCTGTCTTTGCTGGTTTTTCTTTTTAATTCAGTTAAAAGCATCAGAAATGGCTTCCTGGGCTGTAACGTTACTTCTGTTCAGAACATCAGGCATCCGTTTCCCTCATGTGGGAAAATGACGTTTAAATAAATAGAAGCATTTTTGACACCTTGGAGCTTCTGAAAAAATATAAAATATAACTTAGTTTTATTAATATAAGCTTTATTTGAAAAAAAAAAAAAAAAAAACCTCAATGCGTCTTAGGTTCAGGCTAATTTACCAGCTGCTGCTTGCTTTTGTTTAAAGTAAAGTAAAGACCTATTTCGCAAAAGTGCTCGAAAAAAAACTATTTCTTAGACTTAAAGATTAATCATTTATTTTTTTAAATCCCAATTTAACTGGTTATAAACCTTTCATAAGAGATCTGTGATGTTGGATTTTACAGTATTATATATATTACACTATATTATAACAGTTTTTATTGTACAATTCGAGGGAGTTTATGATTATGAAATATTTTGGCCATTATTTTGAGTTTTTAGCTTTTAAAAATGTCCCTGATTTAAAACAACTCAGAATTTGCATCATGCCATTATTACAGTTTAAACTTCTTTTTAATGAAATATTTTATATTGTGAGAAGGTAAATAAAACCTCCAAAACTCTAGCAGTTTTTAAAAAATGTACAAATAGCGTTTCAAAGATTGGTTGCACTTTCAGGCTGACGGCGTTTTGCGACGACAATATGTGAGTTTTAGTATCGACCAGTAAAATAAAAGGCTTACTGGTGTGGAAGATAACACTGCTAACTAGCCAACAATGCTAACAGTTATTTACAAAGAGAAGAAAAAGGCAGAAATTCTGTACAAGAACCATTGTTAATGCAGATTTAAACATCTAAATCAATAATATTGTGTTTATTATTGTGTTTATTAAGATATATACTCCCTAGAGAAAATTGCCATCCTACAAATGCCTTTCTTGGTATGCCATGCTAATGTAGTTTATACATTCAGTGTTATTTAAAGTATCACTTCACAACAAAAGTTATACAGAATAGTACCAATTCAAATCCAGATACATATAATCCAGTTCAATCCAGTTTAATCCAGTTACAACTGAAACCACTTGTCAGATTCAGAGTGAAATCCAATTACAAACACTGTTTTAGAGGTGCACCAGTTGCGTAAATAGCGAGTCATAATCACTAGATTTTCAGCTTTACTGGCTTTACTGGTTACTGGCTTATCTGAAAGTCATTTTTTAAAACATACGGTGCTAACACATCATGAAGTATTCAAAAATACAATCCTACTTTTTTTTTCTTTATTTTATACCCAAGTATATAAATTGTTTTTGACATTATCTCAGTTTTCTATGAGAGGAAATTTGAATAAATTTTTAGTTTCACTTGATGACTAGCTAAGTACCAACAGGGAAAAGCTCCAGTTTGATGCACTTAGTGTTAATCAGCATGTTAATGCTTCAATTTACAAGGAGTTGGCATCTGAGGGCATTACAGTGCCTTTTGTTGTCAGAACATTTCTGATAAAGCAGACTTAAAGAGCTCAAAAAGCAAGCGCACAATAGTCCAAAGGAATTGAAGAACAGGTGAGAAACAAAAAGCTGACATCTAAAAGTCTGGAAAGCTATTTCTGAGGTTTTAGAGCACAATGAGAGTCGTCATCCACAAACTGAGAACACATGGAACGGTGGTGATCCTTGCCAGGAGCTAAAATTACAATAGGAGTCAATCGACAACTCAAGGAGGTCACGAAAAACCCCAGAACATCTAAACCGCTGCAGAGCTCAACTGCTGAAGTTAAGATCAGTCTTCATGTGGTCAGCAGCACAGGAGCACCACAGGGGACTATACTCTCACCATTCCTTTTCAGTCTGCACACTTCAGACTTCCAGCACCAGTCAGACTCCTGTCATCTACAGAAATACTCAGATGACTCTGCAGCGGTCAGGTGGATCAGAGATGGACAAGAAGCTGAGCACAGAGAGCTGGTGGAGCGCTTTGTGGCCTGGTGTGGAAACACCATTCTCGATTTCAGGAGAAGCGGGGTCAGATCAAACCCTGTTTCCGTCATGGGAGAAGAAGTGGAGGTGGTTGAGGAATATAAATACCATCAGAGCCTGGAACCTAAAAAGGCTCAATAACCTGGTAAAGAAGGCTGGTTCTGTTCTGGGGACGACTCTGGAACCTCTGGTGATGATGATGCAAAGAAGGATTTTGCATAAAATTAAGAAAATTATGGACAACCCTGGACATCCTCTTCATGAGACTGTCATTGGAAAACAGTCTCTTCAGTCAGAGGCTTCTTCAGACTGGTTGTAAAACGGGCCGCCACAGGAGCTCTTTCCTGCCCACAGCCATCACCATCTGTAATAACTCCTTAATTAAATGAGTTACATCAACATTTAATTTCCCTTTGAGATAAAGTATTTTTGAATTGAATTTGAATGATTTTGTGAAAAAAAATAAAATAAAATAAAATGTAATCAACCTGTTTTGTAGCCCATAGACCTATCCTAACCTGTTCAAGGAATCATAATATATCACCTTTAATCAGCAACATAAGTTGTGACAATAGACTGAAATATTGCAAGAAACAGAACTTTTTTGTTGGATTAAATGTATCATTTCAGTAACTGGTATTTTTTTCTTTCTTTTTTTTGCTTGTTTTTCACAGGAACATGCGTTTGAGAGCAGCCAAAAATACAAAGAGGGAAAGTTCATCATCGAGCTGGCTCACATGATCAAGGACAACGGATGGGAGTGACACCGAGGCCACGTCCCATCTATTTAAATCCGTTTTCCTGACCTTGGAATGCTCTTTATTGAACTGAGTGGAGCGTCAACCATTGACCGCCCTTTTCCCTCCCCATTCCTCCCTGCCCCCCCCTCCCCCACCCAACCCCAATTCACACCTTCTTCCCTTTAAAAGAAAAGACCTCCACTCGCTGGCCTCCATCACGTGCACACATCCACCTGTTCATCGTGAAACCGGACAGAACGAACGCATTAGGAAGTGGAGTTGAAAAACCCACGCCACCTTGAAGATTGTGTGCTCTCCGTAGCCGCCGTTGAGCGTTTGGGTTCCCTCACCGCCGCCGCCCACCCCCGCACCTAGCCTCGGCCCCACCGAAACACGCTTACAAGTGATTGTGGTGACGTGGCGACCGCTGTGTGGATGGAGAGACTTCACTGAAAAAGTTTTCTTTATTCCACTCATCTTTGATGACTTTAATGTTATTTTATTGTTATTTGCCATAGTTTTAACTTTCGGGTTTGGTGAAGCTTTGGTTGGATGGCAGATGGATGTTACTGGTTAGCATTTTATTTCCATGAGTTTCGTTTGGTTTATTTGTTGTTTTTTGAGCGTGCTTTTTTTTTTTTTTCTTTCTCTTCGCTATTGTCCAAATGAGCAATCAGGGATGGGTTGAGAAGAAACGGGCAAAGGGAGTTTATTATAGTTACAAACATGTAGCAGCTTTTTCCCCCCCCCTTTTTTTGTTTTTAAACTGGGATTCCAATAATGTTGGATTTGTTACCTGACGTTTCCTTATGTTTTTATCTTTCATGTGGATTTTCTTTAATTCTCCCTTTCTGGTACTTTTCAGCACCCAAAAAGCATCGAACGCAGCACCTACTATTTTGTTTGACATAAAAAGATATAAAATTATATATAAATACACATATATGAATATATAGATATATAAATATTTGTTGTGTAAGGCTAATTGCGATTGTGGCTGGTCCCATTTTGCAGCAGCACCATGAATGAAAGAGACATGAAAAAGGAGCAGAAATCATTTTTAAAGTGGGGAAGCTGACGTCAGTGTCCACACTGTATTATCCCATTGTCTAGTAATGAAACAATGAAAGTCACTGCTACATATTAATATAAATACACATACTATGATTACATATCCATCAATACTATATTGTACGTAGTATGTAGAAATTGATCGGAACATGGTTTTGATAAATATATATAAATATATATATATATATATATATATATATATATATATATATATATATATATATATATATATATATATATATATATATATATATATTTGCTGTCATGCACATATGTGTATATGCATAGTGTGCGCGTGTGGTCACGCATTACACAGTGACATACTTGAATGATGCTACATCCTTTGCACGTTGCTGAGGCCCGTGTTTCGTCTTGGTTTGGAGGCAAAAAAAAAATAAAATAAAATAAAAATAAATAAATAAAAAAAAATATATATATATATATATATATATATATATATATATATATATATATATATATATATATATATATATATATATATATATATATATTCTTTTTTTTTTTTTTTTACACATACAATTTTGGGGGGGATTTTAACTTCAAGCTCAAATTCTGTCTTTTCCTCTCAGTTTTTGGACTGATCCTTGAGAACAAAGCAGTCTTAGCCTTAGTCCACAGGTAGCTGGATGTCTGGGAAAACGAAAACATTTTTATGCATTTTGGCCTTTCATCCACACAAAAACTCTGCTTAATGTCACTAAAAATTAGTATTTGTTAAAAACACCGGTCAAAGTGGAGATTTAAAAAAAAACTTGTGTTTGCGTGAGTACATGGGAAAACGGAGATTGAGGGTCCCGAGCACAACCGTCCGTGGCAAATAATCCGCCTATATACCCACATACTTGCAAATTAACATCGTCTTGTGTTTTAATAACTTTATATTCTAATACGCTACTTAAAGGTAGTTCAACATATATCTGTCCACACAAATGATCCTCCTGGCACCATGTTTTAATTCCTAACAGGAAGTCATGGTTATTTTGAAGCAATCTGATTGGCTGACAGGTTTTAGCTTTGCCCTACACTGCCCCCTGTGGGTGTGGCATGGTTAAAACAACTCTAAGGGGCGTATTTGTGCAGGTTCGTGTTAATGAAAACTTTTCTGAAACTGATCCCATATGTACAATATTATTATTATTATTATTATTATTATTATTATTATTATTAAATGATGTGGCGGAGATATAGAACTTTTTTTAAAGACCCAGCTACCTGTGGCCTGGTAAAAACATGCCCCTTGTTCTACGCTTTACTTTTACAGAGGGTCTGGGCTGTTGAAAAACGATTGCTTCCTAGAGGCGTGGACTCTGTTGAGGTTTTAAATTTTACCCAATCGCTAATGACGAATGTAATGCACCAATTCAACGCTATGAAGCTTACCGGAAATTACCTGCACTGTAAACAACCTTCTTCCACTGCGAAGAGAGAAGTGCCGAACCGAATGAGATGGCTGTTAGTATTAAGTCAACATTTTGAAGCGTGGCAAACATGAACTGAACGGCTTTGTTCAGTTCGTCCGCTGCCATTGCCATTCTAAAACGGCCCAGAACATTGACGTCATCGTTCACATCTTCTTCTTCTGTTCGCTGATTGGTCCGGTGGAAATTCTGCTGGAGGAATCCACTTCAATGGGAGAAAGCCCAGACTAAGCTGTGAAGCGAGATTAGAGTCGAGCTGAATTGCGTAGGAAGGCGATGGCCAGGCTAGGCTACTTGTGTACAAGGCCAACAAAATCCTGCTCTTGTAGGTCTTTTTTGCTCTTTCCTTACCTTGACATGTCTGAAGTATTTTGGATTTCTTTGCCTCTAAACCAAATGAATTTCGTGCCTCTTCAAAACATGAATGGCCTCCCACATTTTCTTTTTTTTCCTGTTGTGCAGTGCATAACTTGGAAAACTTTCATGTGAACCGATGTGTCTTCCCTTGTTCTGTTTCAACACGGCCCAAAACTATCCTCAGACAACTCTGCCCTTTTTTTTGTCTATATATATTTTCTACGATAATATTTAGAGGTGCACAAATGAATGGATATTGAGTATATTATTTCTCAGAGTAAGAAAAAGAGGAAAAGGCTGTAACTATGTGAGATGCCCGAGGATTTTCTTTTTTCCTATGTGCCCACTGAGAACTGGCCGTATGTTGTTGGTTTGATGGATGGCAGTTTAAAAAATCAGCAGTGATTGATTACTTTGCCGGCAAGGTCAGTCAAATCACTCTGACCTTTTATTCAAAAAACAACAAAAAAAAAAAAAACAAAACAAAGAAAAAAAAACAAAACGTTGACAATGCAAACCCTTAATAGATAGCAATGATACCTACTTGAAAATTTAAATACAGAAACCGCTGAGATATTGGCCCGTGATAGTTTTTGTACATAAAGTAACATATTTAAGGTTTTATACGTATTTCTACTGGGTTAGTTCTTTTACTTCCCCAACTTGAAGCACTTTTGTTCACTGTACCTCTGTCTGAGAGTGTGTGTGAATCTGTGTGTATGTGCGTGCATACTTGCATGTGTTTCAGCCCACGTGCATGGCTGCACATGAAAGTGAATGTTTACTTTCTCTTCGGTTTTTTTTCCTCCTCTCTTTCTGTTTGTTCCTTTTTTTTTTATTATATATATATATATATATATATATATATATATATATATATATATATATATATATATATATATATATAAATTTTTTTTTTTTTTTTTTTTTTTGCAGCTCTCTGGTTTCACTGCTGCTTGTGCTGATCTGAGGTCAAGAGCCGGTTTAGTCTTTTTTGGAAGTGATTTATCCTCTTTTTTGTGGATTTTTTTTTTTTTTTTCAGGTAGCTTGTTTGTTTTAGCTTGTGTGGTGAGAGCCCGTTTAGAGGGCCGGTGTTTAGGTCTCTGCTGAGCCGTGTAGACGTCGAGGGCGAGCTGGAATCTCCCACCGTGTCGCAGGGAAAGCCTTTATCGAGACCCTTTCACCACCACAGTTCGTGTCTCCTGTACACTCGAGCGCTTTCAGGTGACGGACATGTTGGAGGTCCTTCGCAGCGACGCTGGCTGTTTATCTGATTGTATTTCACAGACCTGTTTACTTTTGTCCCAAAATGACCTGTTAACTTCTGTGTGCTATTTAATGTGATGTGTTTGGGTCGATGGTTTTTATCTCCGTGACTGTAGTCTTGCCGATTTCTGTTTTAGAGATGCTTTCAAACACAGCCCACGTTTACTTCATTTTGCAAACATTTTCTACAACCAGTTGAGTTGACTCTTTTTTTGAGCAGCTCTGCAGAATTTAGTCTCTGGGATCAGGAAATGTACTCCAAAGGTGTCACATAAATTCACGTAAACATAGTTTAAGCATTAAGTTACTCCTTTGTGGTGCATTCAAGCAGTCTTCACTGAATTTAGGTTTTGTATTATTATGTGCCCTAATTTATTTGAGCTAACAGAATATTCTGGCCATCTGGTCTGTTTAGTGGCAGGGGCGAAGCCAGAAAATGTCCATGGGACGGCCAGGCTGGAACCGGGTGGCCAACAACTGATCAGAGCCGTTTGGAGCACATCATCTGTATTTTCAAAATAATTAGCTAAAAACAAAATATTTTCTTGAAGGCCTTGCTATATTAATTAATATAGGAGTGTATTGCTATTATCACTGCTGCCACCACCTGTTTTGGAGGGGAACTGTTTGTTCCAGAGTTAAGTATTTACCTAAAGACTCGTGAAACTACATAAATAAATGAAAGTCTGATGCCAGAGAAGTAAGCTAGTGATATTTTTAAAAATAGAAAAAGCCGAAAGACAGACGTTAATTCTGTCCAATCAGGCTTGGCTCTTGAGAAACGTCTTCTTTTGGAAACGCCTACTTCGTTTGTTGACAAACCTTCTTGCCCCTGGCCGTCCTCTGACTCTGGCCCTGTTTGGTGGCTATTACAAGATGAACATATACATTTATGGCATGAATTTTGACATTAAATTTAAAAAAATAAAAAAAAATTGACATTAATTTTGACAATATGAACCATTTATGTCGAGTTTGAGTACTTCAGTGCACCATATAAGGATAACGTTCTGACTTTCTTTGAATGTAGCAGCCCAGTATGAGCTTATATCTCAAAATAAATAAACTATTTGTTAAATTTGGAACCTGATCTTCTTCCTCTCACTATTCACACCAGCTCAAATTGTTACTGAACACACATAAGGAGAAATCGCACGCAGCCAGTTTGTCCGAAGGGTCCTCCGGGATGCCGCCAGCGGTGGTCGATCTAACCTTCGATGAGTTGGGCCAACAAAAAGCAGTTGCCAGTGTCACCAATGTGTACCAAATAAGAACCAGGTTCTGTTGAGCGTATCAGGAGCGAAGCCGATCGGCTCCAGGAGATCCAACTTCTATACCAAATTTAAAAGCGAGAAAGGGTGACGTTTTTGGCGTCGCCTTTCTGCAGAATGTTTAGATTCTCTGAGCTTAACAGCATCAAACGCTGAAAGTCGCATGTATTTGCTGCTGAAAACTGTTTACTTTTCACTGTTTTACTGTGACCCTGGCTGCCTGCTTTTTGCGCTCCGAAACCTGAAAGGATGTCGATCAAAGGCGGGATTTGTATACTGGGGAAAAGACTCCACAGGATCTTTTCTTAGGACTGTTAAAACTCCAGTTTAAGGTCTACAGCATGTTGTATTTATAATGGCTTTATGTCGTGCCTGTTTTATTTTTTTCCTCTAAATTTGAAGATAAATATATACTTTTATTTGGCTACATTGCTTTGCATTCTGTCTTAGTGAAGCCATTTCACATGTCTGTTTTCACTCTAATGTAAACTATCAGATATCACAATAAATTTTCAATGGCATTAAACTGTGGACTTGCAGTTGATTTTCTTCATTTTCTTAATTAGAGAAAATACAGTGAAAAAATTTAAGTGACAAATTAAAGTTGCGAAAAACATTAGTTTTAAGATCGTAGCCATCAATCCATTATCTTCTGCCAGAAGGCATACAGACATATTCAATAAATTAGAATATTATTAAAAAGTTTGATTTCAGTGACTCAATTCACAAAGTGAAATGCATTACATAGATTAATTACACACAAACTGATGTTTCAAAGCAAACATTTTTAACACAAAAATGTAGTTTTAAATGTATTTTTAATACCTACTTAAAGGTTATTTTCAGAAGGTGCTTTTATTCTGACAAATGAGCCTAATCCTAACACATTTTCTAATTTATTGAATGTGACTAGTCCTTTGAAAAAGCATTTCTTCCTTTTTTGTGACACGGTTAGGGACCATTTAATTTATTTATTTATTTTTTTTTTTTTTTTTTTTTTTGTGGGCGGGAGGCTAATCTGAGACGGGCCTTTAGGTCTTTAGTGGTTTTCACCTGGGAGCTCACTCATGGATACAGTTTTTGCTCAGACTTTTTGAATCATTAATATTCCCCTTAATTGAGGTCTTTAGATGTCCTGGGCTTTTTTGTGGCCAGCATTTTTCATAATTTTGAATTTGAAATTTTCAAATCCCCCCCAAGAGAATCATGTTCAATTTATACAAAGGCATACTATCAGGACATAAATCTGAAACCAATAAATATTCAAATACTATATATATATATATATATATATATATATATATATATATATATATATATATATATATATATATATATATATATATATATACTGGCCACCCCCATGAAAATTTTGTGGGGGCACGATTTCACGTTACTGAATTTCTTTCGAGATAAGAGCCTAATGTGATGCATTTTGAGGCCCTTTAGCCTACTTCGTGTTGTCTGACTGGTTCTATTTTAAATGATTTCTTGATTCTACAGATAAGGCAGTTGTCAAGTCTCGATGTGGGTGATGAAACTGAACTAAAAATGTGGTTAAAAACAGTTTATCCATGTGCTGTTGTAAATTCGGAGTTTACAAGTGGGGCAATCATATTTTCACGGTCGGTTTGGATAGCTTTTTTTCCCCTTAAGAATTAAATTCATTATTTGGAAACTAATCTTTTCTGATAACATTTGATTATTGATCTGAAACATAAGTGTGACCAAAAAAAGCAAAAACATAAGAGACCTATCAGAGAGGTCAGTCGTTTTTCATAGCACTACATAGTCCTTCCAGTAGAATAGGAGTTTGGGTGTGTTCACTCCACTCTGGGGTGATTTAAAAAAGAACCATAGATGATATAGCAGTGGGAGACAAACTGAGGGAAGGTAGACATAATTGCCTATGGTTTGATATATAGACTGTCCATTTGATATTAAAACTATGGGAAGGAAAGTAATTTTAAACCTGGTGTTTTCAGAATATTTCAGTGAATTATCATCACACTAAAGTTAAAGGAAAAAATGGGGAGGAAAATCAAAGTTTAAGCTGATATTATACAAAGATGATGAAGTATCAAAATGTTCTCGCAGTTAGAAAAGTCCTTCTTTTCATGATTCGTTTAAATCTGATATTTCTACTGCAAATAATTGATGAGCTAAATATGTATCTCTATGTTTGTCACTTCTTTTTCTAAGAAACATTTTTGTCTCATCTGTTTTTCTTTATGTCTCATTTTTAGACATACCTATTAAATTAAATCACATCGACATTTCTACAGACTGTTTTATTGTGTCCTGTATATTTAACTTGCTGGTTAATCATTATGAATTTAGAGTTGAAAATTAAATAGCGTGAAACTCAAAATGAAAAAAATGTTGTCTTGGGATTTAGCAATCAGTTTATCTTTTTTTTTTTTCTTCTTCCTCGTCTGACCTCATCTGTCCATCATGATGTAAAATCATAGTCAAAGGCAATAGGTTGACAAAAATCATGTAAGTGATCCCCAAACATAAACAAATGCTTTGGGAACTCCTTTAACCCCTTATGGACCAATAAAGCTAATTAGCTTCATACCTCTTTCGTTGAGAATACAGCCAAGGTGGTCCACGAATACCACAAATGTTGGTCGAGACATATACCACTCATACTAATGATACCTTTAGAAGTGCTTTCATACCAATCTAATGATCGGAGTGTGAACTACATGCAGTTCATGGAATCAGAAGTGTGCACTAGGCAGACTGCATGGATTGTTGCTGATAAATTCTGCAAGTAATTTTAACCCTGAGCTAGGTGGTGCAATAAGAAATATATTTAGGCTCACTAACTACTTCCACATATGAAATATTAAAATAGACAACATGTGACCAAAATTCTAAAAGTTATTTCTAATTTAGGATTTGAAGCTTTTTAGTGACAGTAGGCAACTAAGGAACAGAAATGAGTAATACTAGTATTAATAAGCAATATGTAAAATTTAGCTATAATTCTAGAAATAGTACATTCTGGGCATGTATTTTGATTATGCAACTTTGAATCAAAGGATTACTTCAGATTACAAAAAAATATTTAAATAATGATGAATAAACAATTATTGACATAAGTACTTACCCTAATACAGTATTTCTTTATTTTTGAAACAAGTGATTAAACACTTCTAGAACAGTACAGTAAAGGGCTCTTTCAGTATTTACATGTATTTGAAACACTGAAGGATAAAAAAGTAATGATTGTTCAAAAATATATGTTGAAATTCAATTTGTTAAACTGATTTTCACATTGCAAAAACCAGACTTCCAGCTCATGGGACTGTGCAGCAAAGGAATTTTGCAGTATTTAAAATATTTTAATGATGAAAAAGCAGTGGTGATTCAAAAACATATTTTGACATAATGACATATTTTTTCGTAGCATCAATAAAATAATCAACATACTAAGATTGAAAAGTCTGTTTCAGTCCTTAAGTGCCTTGTGGATCTAATTAGCATCATACCTAAATTTACCATAACTGGCGCAATATTCAGATTAATAATCTCTAATTAATTAAACATCTAATTGACAGTACAATTGGATATAAAGTCAGGCATGAAGGGGTTAAAGGAAATTCAAAGGGCCACATATTTTATTTAGCTAGCTATCTATCGAGATAGATAGATTGATAGATTGATAGATTACTCGTTATCTAGGGTCCATTTCTGATATAAACCCAAAGCAGAAGGGCAATTGCTGGAAGGATACTTGACCTGTGTGCACCACAGCTAGTTTGACATGAAGCATTTACTAAAAGTACATCCTGTACATTGGTTGTACAGCCCAGAGTTGCTATGGTAGTGCATACCCAGATAAATATTCCCTCCACAGCCTTCTCTTATCCATCTTTCTTGTGATGCTGATGCTCATACAGCCCCATGTTTTGATGTCCTTGAGGTGCCTGGCTTTACTTCAAGTACAAAAACAGTCTGCCAGCTTCCAGTTTATCTCACGCTCCCTCCCTGTGTTTTTTTTTGTTCTTTTTCTTAAAACTACTACATTTCCACATGGACATGACAAAGTCCCACGCTTCCACTCTATTATTCTTACTTTGACGGGATCTCTGGAGACTGGTTGGTAGATAAAATGTAGACAGAAACTCATCAATGCTAAAAGCAGCATTTCAATCACTCACTGCTGTGGACAAGGGACTGTTTTTTGCAAGTCTTCAAGTAAAGGACTATAAGTGTCTTGGTTTTTACGAGAAATGATAATATGTTAGGAGGAGATGAAAAGACAGATTGGGGTCTCGTCTGGAGTACTCCAGGCACTCCTCTTGTCTAATATGATGAAATAAGTCAAGTTTCAAGTCAAGTTTATTTGTATAGCACTTTTCGGCAACAAGGCAGTTCAAAGTGCTTTACACCCTGAAAACATAATACAGTAACCGATTATGAAACAAATAGTGAACATTGAACTTTGTCAAATCCCATCATCAAAATCATCAAGCAAATATACATCAAATATATTGATCAATGTTCGAGTTTTTATTAATCAAAGGCAGCTCTAAACAAGTGGGTTTTTAGCCTTGATTTATAGGAACTCAGTATTTTGGCTGTTTTGCAGTTTCCTGGAAGTTTCTTCCAGATTAGAGGAGCATAAAAACTGAAAGTTGCTTCTCCTTGTTTGGTTCTGGGGATGCAGAGCAGACCAGAACCAGAAGACCTGAGTGGTCTGGAAGGTTGATACAATGACAACAGGTCTTTAATGTATTTTGGTGCAAAGCCGTTCAGTGATTTATAAACTAACAGAAGTATTTTAAAGTCTATTCTCTGAGCTACAGGGAGCCAGTGGAAGGACTTTAGAACTGGGTGTTCTGCTCTATCTTCCTGGTCTTAGTGAGAACTTGAGCAGCAGCATTCTGGATCAGCTGCAGCTGTCTGATTTTTTTAGGCAGAGCTGTTAAGACATTGTTGCAGTAATCAAAGTTAAACGCATGGATGAGTTTCTCTCGATCTTGTTGAGACATCAGTCCTTTGATCCTGGAAATGTTCTTCAGGTGATAGAAGGCTGACTTTGTAACAATTTTTATGTGTTTCTAGAGGTTCAGCTCTGAGTCCATCATGACACCCAGATTTTGGGCCAGATCACTGGTTTCTAGCTGTAATAACTGAAGCTGCGCCCTGACTCTAGATCATTTTTCTTTAGGTCCAAAGATAATAACTTCAGTTTTATTTCTGTTCGCCTGGAGAAAGTTATGGCACCTCCATGCATCAATTTGTTCTAAGCATCTGTTCAGTGCTTGGATGGGTTCAAAGTCATCTGGTGACATCATAATGTAGAGCTGTGTATCATCTGGGTAGTTATGGTAGCTAATCTTATTATTTGTTGCAACCTGATCTCGTGTGAGCATGTAGATGTTAAATAGCAGGGGTCCCAGGATTGAACCTTGGGGTACTACACATGTGACTTCTGTCCGCTTTGATGAGAAGTTGCTTATTGACACAAAGAAATCCCTGTTCTTTAGGTAGGATTAGAACCAATTAAATTTTGTACCAGAGAGTCTGACCCAGCTCTCCGGTCCTGATCGATTATATTGTATTATAAATAACATATAACTGATCAAGGAATAAGTCCTAATTTACATGTTCAGACCCTCATTGTGCTCCTGAGTTATGGATCATGACCAAAACTATGAGATACAACTGGCTGAAATGAGCTTCCTCCTTAAGGTGGCTGGATTCAGCCTCAGAGATAGGGTGAGGAACTGTGTCATTAAGGGGGAGTTTGGTATAAACTTGTCTTGTGTAAGTCAAGTTAAAAAGCGTAAAGTTCCTTGAGAAGATTTTTATTTTGAATTCTCATTGTAAATAACATTTTTTGTGGTTTTTTTTTTTTTTTTTTTGTGGCACCAGTGGTCTTCATCCGACAGTTCTGCAGACAGAAAGAGAAAAAGAAGACAATCATCAAATGTCCTGCGCCAGGAGTCTAACCCATAAGCCGCATCAAAAACTGTCAGCCTCTGATACATGGGGCACCTTCTCCACCTATGGCACCTCAAATTAAATTACATTTATCAGACGAAGCAACACCATGTGTGCTGGCAATGTTTGCCCAAAGGTTTCTCATCATATTCTGTTTCTCAGCTCATTTTGAAGCTAATAATGAGATGTAATTGATCAGGTAATGATCTTAGAAAAGGACGTTATAGTTAAATATTTCAGCTGCTGGAATTTATCAAACAAAATGCAACAATTTTAACATTTGTCTGATGACATATTGGGATTTTTGTATCTTAAAAGATGCCATATACAGTGGCTTGTAAAAGTATTCACACCCCTTGAACCTTTCCATATTTTGTCACATTGCAACCACAACCATAAATATATTCCATTTGAATTTTATGTCAAAGACCAACATAAAGTGGTATAAAATTATGAAGTAGAGAGAAAATTATACATGATTCAAAACAGTTTTACAAAGAAAAAACTGAAAAGTGCGGTGTGCAAAAGTATTCAGCCCCCCTGAGTGAATACTTTGTGGAACCACCTTTTGCTAGTGACAGAAATTTTTGCTCATTCTTCTTTGCAAAACAGTTCAAGCTCAGTCAGATTAGATAGAGAGCATTTGTGAGCGTTTGTTTCTTGATTGGGTTTAGGTCTGGACTTTGACTGGGCCATTCTAACCAATTAATACGTTTTGTTTTAAACCATTCCATTGTAGCCCTGGCTTTATGTTTAGGGTGGTCGTCCTGCTGGAAGGTGAAGCTCCACCCCAGTCTCCAGTCTTTTCCAGACTCCAACAGGTTTTCTTCCCAGATTGCCCTGTATTTGGCTCCATCCATCTTCCCTGTCCCTGTTGAAGAGAAGCACCCCCAGAGCATGATGCTGCCACCTCTATATTTGAAAAAAGTTCAATTTTGGTCTCATCTGACCGAAGCACCTTCTTCCACATGTTTGCTGTGTCCCCAACATGGCTTCTAGCAAACTGCAAACGAGACTTTTTATGGTTTTCTTTTAACAATGGCTTTCTTCTTGCCGCTCTTCCGTAAAGAGCACATTTGTGCAGTGCACGACTAATAGTTGTCCTGTGAATAGATTCCCCCACCGTGAGATGTTCAAAGCTTGGAAAATCTTTCTGGAGCCTAAGCCTGTTTTAAACTTCTCCTCAACTTTCTCCCTGACCCGTCTGGTGTGTTCCTTGGACTTCATGATGCTGTTTGCTCCCCAATATTCTCTTTACCAGCCTCTGAGGCGTCACAGAGCAGCTGGATTTATACTGAGATTAGATTACACACAGATGGACTCTATTTAGTCATCAAGTCAAGTCAAGTTTATTTGTATAGCATATTTCAGCAGCAAGGCAGTTCAAAGTGCTTCACATCATAAAAACATCAATCAAGTATACAGCAGAATCATCAAAACATCAAAATCATCAAAATTATCTAGCAAATACACAAGAAAATCATGAAAATCATCAGCAAAAATATTAATCAATGATTCACTTACTTTATTTAACTGATTTACATTAGCAACCATCAGGCAACTTCTGAAAGCAATTGGTTGCACTCAGAGAAAAGGGGGCTGAATACTTTTATACCACCTGGTGTTATTCTTTCACATAAAATTCCAGTGAAATATAATATTTGTTTTTGTAATGTGACAAAATATGGAAAAGTTTAAGGGGTATGAACACTTTTGTAAGCCACTGTAAATAGTTTTACTTACAACTATTTTAAAGACATATTTGATGGTTAAAAGTGATGAATGCAGATATCTGAGTGCAGAGTGGATGTTTTTCACTTTTACCACATGCATATTTCAGTGTGGATAAGATCTAACCTTTACTTTGTGAGGGCCCATGTGCAGAGAGAGGTTATGTTAGTTAATGACGTTGTGATGGGTGCAGAAGACAGACAGGAAGCAGTTATCTCAACAGTCCTGATGACCTACTTTTGTGATGATGGTCCTCAGTACGAGGGTCTCTCAGCTCATATGGTGGTGGTGACTTGGCTCAGGTGTCCGGAGTGGTCGTTCTGTCTGATTTTTTTAGCTCACACTCTATTAACACAGACAGCTTCACAGCGTGAGGCAGGAAGCAGGCAGACGGGGATAAGTGCTGGGGTGTGAAGGAAGCATGAAGAGTGTGTGGTAAACTGAGAAACTGATGAGGGCCCTGTGCAAACTGGCCTCATTTCATGCGATATTTACAGCAGCCCTTCACACACCTCCGGTAAAGATAAAATATAATCATCTTTAATTGGACTAGCATGATCTAACACTGAGAAACAATTAGAAAAACATAAGAAAAGAAAAAGCACAGCTAAAATTAATTACAGCAAAGAATGTATGTGCAATGTTTTCTAATGTATGTACCTGGATGTGTGGCAACCTTTCGCATCTCAACAATTTTAACAAATAACATGTTATTTCTCATTTTTCTTTTTAGATTTTTTTGTTGATCTTTATATCTCTGTTTACAATTCATGTTGTATATACATTAGTTTTCTCACTAAGCTACATGGTTGTGTTCCGTTAGCTCCTTGTCTTCTAAGACCTTGTCCACACGTCGCCGGGTCTTTATAAAAACTAATATCTCTGTCACATCGTTAAAAATAATATATATATATATATATATATATCGTACACACGGGATCAGTTTCCGAAAAGTTTTCATCCACATGAACCCGCACAAATCCGCCCCTGAGAGTTGCTTTAAACATGCCAAACCCACAGGGGGCAGTGTAGCGCAAAGCTAAAACCTGTCAGCCAATCAGAATCCTTCAAAACAACCATGACTTCCTGTTAGGAGTTAAACATGGCGCCAGGAGGTTCATTTGTGTGGACAGATAAATAGGTTGAACTAGTTTTAAGTAGCGTATTAGAATATAAAGTTATTAAAAAACAAGACGATATCAATTGGGAATTGTGTCAAAGCAAGTATGTGGATATATTGGCGCATTATTTACACACAAACACAAGTACAGTACAAGTACAGAGTTTTCTCAAATCTTCACTTTGGTCAGAGTTTTTATGAAGAATCGTTTTTACTGATATTAAACTGAGTTTTCGTGTGGATGAAAGACAAAAATGCATTAAAGTATTTGTTTGCCCAGATATCCGGCTATGTGTGGACTAGGCCTGAAATTATTCAATTTATTTATTTATTCTTTTTTGTTTGTTTATTTAATTTTAGCTTCTGTAGTGTTTTTTTATGTTGGTGAGTTTGCTTAAACCCTTAAAAGAACTTTGTGTCATACTTGTCTTTATGAAGTCTTTTTGTCAAATAAATAAATATTGATTGATTGATTCACTGAAACAATCATGAAATCTTGGACGGGGTGATTGATGTGAAAAGTTTAGCGTTATTTATTTTTTAAGAAGTACTTATTGAATGCAGAGACAGATATTTATTAATATTTTGGGTTTTATCAATACATTCTGGCACAACCAGCCTTTTGAGGTCATTCATGAGCTTGATATGACCTAAAATGAAAATAAACTTGACACCCCTGATATAGAGTAAATAAAAAATTGTACAATTTGGGGATAATTTGGTCCACGTGCAGTGTGTTTTGCACCTTTTCTGCCTCATACATCAGCTCCCACAGCAGATCTTGCAGCCTCTGACTTGTTGCTCTCTTTACTTCATTATCTCCTCCACCTTTTCTCGCCTTCCTCCCTGCCGCCCCCTCAGCTTGAAGTGGCCGCCCGGGGTTGCAGGCCTCTCCGCAGGTTCCCATAACAGGAGGTTTTAATGCCGCTGCTATTTCCAGCCTACTGATGTCATCTGAGGGAGGGGCCGGCCCTCATGCCCAGAGTGGTGAGTCACAAGAAGAGAGAGGTTCAGTGAGGAAGAGCATCCAAACATTCAAGGCACAGTGTTTGTTGCCACCAGAGAGAGGGATAAAAAGGGAAGACGGGCACACATGACCATCATAACCATTTAACCCACATTATATTTGCTTTGTGACATCCAAATCATGGGGTTTCATGTTTAACCCCTGAAAATTAGTGTTTGTAAACAGCCACAGTAATTTTCTTCATCATCAGTATTTATTCATGACTCACCTGTTAGTCACTTTCATGTGTTACTCAAACTTTTTCACAGTATCCCAATATATCTGAAAATAATAATTATATATTTATGTGTGGTTAAAAAGGTTTCTGTATATAAAATTTTTTTATTAGATATAACACAAGATTTATTTATATTAAAATCTAGGAAAAAATATTATTTTTACTAGGTTTATATTTATTTAAAATTAAAACATATTTTTTTACTTGTATTTGTTTATTTATTATATTTTATAATTAAAAAAAAGCTTTTTCACACACTTTTGGGGGTAAAGTTATTATTATTATTATTATTACTACTACTACTACTAAATGTATTTATTTATAATTATATTCTTAAATAAAAATAAATTTAAACCCAGATTTTATTATTATTACTGCTAAATATACATTTAGTTAAAATTTTAAAATTCTTTTACTGATGTCTGGTTCATTTATTATTTTTATGTGTAGCATTGTTTATTATTGGTTATATTAGTATTCATTTCTATAAAATGTTTTCACAGAATTTGGTGGGGCAGGGGTAAAATTATTATTTTTTTACCTTTATTTGTTCATATATATATATATATATATATATATATATATATATATATATATATATATATATATATCATATCTAATATATATATATATAAAAATCGAGTTTTAATTTTTTAAATTATATATATATATATATATATCATTTAAAAACAATTAAAACCTCGATTTTTAAAGATTCCAGTAACACCTATTTATTCTCCGTCCCCTCTTCTCCCCCTATTCATTCTTCTTATTCTTATTCTTCTTCTTCTTCATTCTTCTTATTATATTATTATAATAATAATTATTATTATTATTTATAATAATAATAATAATTATTATTATTATTGGCAGAGTCAGTAATAGTATTGATAATCATTATTTATTTATTTACTTAAACTATAACCGGATAAGACAACTGACATCTCGTCCTCATTTACAGCGCCTCATGTATTATTATTATTATTATTTTATTTTTAATGGTATTTTTTTTAAATGATGTCTTCTTGCTAAAATATGTTTCACCTGATTATATGGGGGATTGTTTACTCATCTATTTGTTAATATTCCTACTTTTTCCAGCTATACAGGACAGATCAACAGAGAGTCTTTGTGGTGAATTATGTTTTTATACGTCAGCTAAACTGTCAACATAACAGCAGGTTTTGTTATTTAATGTCAGACTTGAACTGCTTGGTTTTACTGTTGTTTATTTTTCCTCTCCAGGATGTTAAGTTATTATTCTTACTTTTTTTTATTTTTTCCTGTCTAAGATAACAAACACATCTCATTTGGCATCTGCCTCCGAGCGCCATTTGTTGTTATGATAACAGGCAGACAAACGGACAGAGGAACTGGAGGAGATGTTGTTTTTCTCCCGTCTTCCCGTGTGATGTCATCCCCCCCCCCCCCACTCAGACGCTGCCCACACAAAGTCGTGGCAGCGCTCAGCATCCGCTGTCACCATGGCGACTGCTCTGCAGCAACACACTCCCCTTCGGCCCGGAATTGGCGGCCGCTGATTGGTCAGCGCGTCCGAGTGGCAGAACCTCCGTCCAATGGTAGAGGCGGTGAGTGACGTCATTAAAACAGAGGATCAGAGATCTGTTGATGCATCAACTTAATGTGGGAGGACGTCAGCCGACTGCAGGCGTTGAGAAGGTACTCTGCCTTATGTAGTTAAAAAAAAAGAGCTCAAAATATATATATACATATACATATATATATACATATATATATATACATATATATATATATGTATGTACATGTATATATATATATATATATATATATATATATATATATATATATATATATATATATATATATATAAAATGTTAAAATGTACATGTATGTACATGTATGTATATATATATATATATATATATATATATATATATATATATACACATGTATGTACATGTGTGTATATATATATATATATATATATATATATATATATATATATATATATATATATATATATATATATATATATGTATGTACATGTGTGTATATATATATATATATATATATATATATATATATATATATATATATATATATATATATATATATATATATATATAATATTTTTTATATTTTTTAATTTTTATATATATATATATATATGAGAAATGACTGGAGACTGGGGTGGAGCTTCACCTTCCAGCAGGTTGACCACCCTAAACATAAAACCGAAGAACTGAAAATTCATCGGATGAGCAGCTCTGTTTATTTCAAACCCTTTAACGTCGTCGCTGGAAAGCAATTAAATTACCTCATTCGTCTCCTTCATGGTCACAGACCCAGCCCAAATGTTGCTACTGAGCTCCCCCAGTTTGTTTCGGGGGAGGGGGTGGGTGTCAGTGTAGAGTTATTAAAATCTGGATTTTAGCAACTGAAAGCTTGGGAGTGAACTCTTCCCAGCATGTTTTATGTTTGTGCTGCGCTGGAGCCTCCTGGTGCACATAACATTTATCTGGGTTGTCTAATTAGGCACCGTCACTACCTCACCACTGTCCCTACAGTGTGTTAAAGGGGCAGTTTTATGTGTTTTCCAGCCACGTAGAATCATTTTACATCACTATCAAGCAACCAAGTTGCCTTCAGTTGTTATAAAAATGCTGTAAATATGAAATACGACTTAAAAGAAATTTGACTTCATAATTTAACGCCTTGAAATTGGGCCTCTGTCATGTAACCCCTCTGACTAGGGTTACTTGAGTAGTAGCATTCCAACAGATCCAAGTTTTCACCTCTCGCCCAATTCCGTCTTGTTCCAGTAACCCATTTTTCGTGAAGGTGCCCTGGATCCCCAGCACCTGACGCAGACCTTGTTTGGCCGGGCGACGTCTGAGCCGGCATGGCGTGTATTCCTTTGTCACTCATCATGAAGTAGGCAGTAGCGCGAAGGATCCCGGCCTGGACTCGAACCCCGGTCTCCCGGGTGAAGGTCGGGTGACTTACCCATTGAGCTACCCAGCCGCTCTCGCTGGCGCGCTCTCGCTCTCTCTCGCTCTCTCTCTCTCTCTCTCTATATATATATATATATATATATATATATATATATATATATATATATATATATATATATATATATATATATATATATATATATAAAAAAAATACATTTTTAAAAGTCCCCTTCTGCATCAACCACCTGTGTTTGCAGGCCACAGTTGCCTCAGTCCAAAATAGAGGTTGGGGGACCGCACAAAATCATTCAGAGGGCCACAAATTGTCCCCAGGCCCTACTTTGAACACTCCTGAGGTAAGCTGATAAGCTCTGAGCTAGTTTTCAAGTCTATAACGTTGAAAGTGAGCACATAGCTGCAGTAAAACCTCGACTAATACCTTTGTCTAGGAGAAAAACAGGCCCAAGTGTATGATGTATAGAAGGGAGTGGCGGTTCTAGACCAAATTTTCCACGGTGGGGCCACGGTTGTTTTTTTATGAGGGCACAGAACAAATGAATGAATGAAACAAACAAAACCTGAAAAGGAAAAATCAAAACAAAACGGGGGAATATTTAATCATTTAATATCTTCAGTGAGTCTTTGTTTCCAGAGCTGCAGGTTGCAGACCCCTGATCTAGCAGATGAAAACCGTGATCCGACCTCAATGCAGCTGCAGCTTAGAGTGCAACACCTTCATTTTTAATTCATTGTTAAAGTAAAACTGTGAAGGTAAAAAAAATTAAATTGGTTCGAGGGACTAATTAGCCACAGTTTCTGTACCAGCGCACATCATCATAACAGACTGATTTAACATTATCTCTTCACAACAAGGGCCAGGACCAGTTCGACAGGGGCACTGGCCCCTGTTGACCCCTCTCTAGAACCGCCCATGATAGGAGAACATTAACTAATGAACTGAACTTAACAGAAATGTTTGATAACTAGGATCAGACGTGTTGTGAATTAGCGCTGTATAAATAAACGGATTGAATCTGAATTAAGACAAGATAACCTGCGATTCTGTGTTAAAGAAGCCACTGCGGGTTGTCTGAGAAACTGATGAGTTCCTCTGGAACATGAGGCTAAATCCAGACCCAGGGAACGTCCTCAGACCTCAGATATGCTCTTTGTGCATCCACCCTCTGGCATCTTATCGCTCTGCTCAGCAGAATTTGTAGACTTGATTTAAAATGACTGGTTTCCTGGCAAAAGTGGCAAAGTTTTAAGCATAACAACAAATTTGGGTTTGGGAAGGTCGTTCCAGCAGTTCAGCGTTGCTCTGCTTGAGCTGGAGCTCAAGCTAAAAATTTTCCCTTCAGAAACCAAACAAACCTTCATGCTTGTGTGTTTACAGCCCCCCCCCCCAGTGGGATCAGCTGTCACACCACTCAGGGCTTTAAATATTCTCCCTCTTGCTCTAAATTACAACAATCCCCTATCTGCTCACTTTCATTTCACACCGAGCAACCCTCCACTTCCCTCCATGCAGCAACAATTTCACAGCATTCGCTCTGGAAGGAGGAGGAGATCACTGGTAACTTTCAGGGCCGAGGAAATGAATCAGTCATCCTGGGAAAGGAGGCGATCCGTCCGTGACTCCCAACACTCCCTTCCTCTCTGCTCATCTGCAGGCCCACCGGGGTCATCTGAGCTGGATGGCTTTTTAATCTGAAATATTCATGATGTTACAAAGTGAAGACACAGACGCCAAAGTAAGTTCTCCCTATTTTGGTGCTTCTATATATATGTTGCAGTGGTGCCCCCAAGGGAGGGGCCAGAGGGGGCCTGGACCCCACATAGAATCATGTTTAATTGCGACAAAGGCATACAGAGTCATCATCCTTAGTGTAAAACCCAATAAACATTATTGGATATATATATATATATATATATATATATATATATATATATATATATATATATATATATATATATATATATATATATATGAAACTACAAAAATATGCTGTTTTTTATTAACTAAGTTTACTTACTTTACTAACTAAGAAACTAAGTTTCTGCATTCATCCTAATTTTGGAGTAACCTGATCATCCAAGACTTTTATGTTTTGCATCTACGATTTATAGATCTACAAAAAACTGACTATTTTGTTGATTTTTATCAAACATTTCATTTTTACTTTTACTATTATTGAGCAGATAAAAAAAAAAATCCACAAGGAGATTATTGTTTTATTTCTTTTTTTTTTTTTTTTTTTTTTTTTTTGTGGTCCTCAAGTGCCTTCAACTTGAATATTTTTATTCAAAAAGTTCGGACGCCAATGGTGTAGGCGTTTTCTCGATGAAGCCATTAAAGGAGCGACTACTGCTATTAACTTAATACTTTTCACTAACATAGAAAGTACTCCTGGATCAGTTCTGTTTCCGTCTTGTGTCTCTGGTCTGTCTTCTCAAACCCCCAGTCAGTTGCAGTCGCTCGTTTTGAGCCAGGTTCTGGTTCTGCTGGAGGTTTCTTCCTGTTAAAGGGGAGTTTTTCCTCTCCACTGTTGCTACATGCATGCTATCAGTCATATCGCAATTGGTTTATTTCGCAAAACTGCAATGGAAACACTTTTTTTGCATCACACGACACACGTGATCAATAACCGGATGTTGCCGCTGGCGCAAACCACGAAGAAGACGACAACAGGAAGTAGTTGGAGGATCGTGGCGCGGCGTGTTTTTAATGACTTATCACGTGAACAAGCTTATTCACATGTGACTTTAATTTCATTTCTTATTTAATGGAAACGCCGTAATTACGAAATTGTTTATTCGACATTAACAGAAAATCGACGAAGATTTGCGCAGCTTTGTAACGGAAACGCAGCTTCTGACTGGATGCAGTCTGCTGGGTTTCCTTTGAGAGACATTATTTAAGTTGTTGGCAGCAGCAGTTTAACCGTTGCGTCGGCCTGTCACGAGAACAAATTTTACTGGCCGATAAATCGTTCCAGAAATAATTGCAATAAATGATAATATTATTGTTTTGAGACCATTTTCAAGTGATATATTGATAATGGTATAATAATGCAAGTTTGCCCTCTCAAAGACCAATAAACTTTAATTTTGGAAGAAACTTCACTGTATCATTATTTAATTTTCCATTTTATATCCAATCTTATTGATTTATTAGTTGCCTTTATTTTATTAATTTTTTGTAAAATTCTTAAATTGATCTTTTTGTATTTTATTTAGTAATTTTTTTTATTGTCACTTTTCTTTATGTATTTTTTCCCATATTCTGTATTTATTTAATAATTTTTTTATATGTTCTGTTAAATTTCTGTCATATTCTGTATTTATCTAGTAATTTCTTTAATTTATTGTCACTATTTTCATTTTTAATTTTTTTCCCATAATTCTATATTTAGTAATTTTTTTACTGTCACATTTTTATTATGTATTTTTTAAATATTTTTGCCACATTCTGTATATATTTAATAATTTGTTATTATCATTGTTTTTCAATTTGAGATTTGTTCCATATTCTGCTTTTAGAAATTTTTTTAAAAGATATTTTAAATATCCAAAATAAAACACGACCAACAACAATAAACAGAAATAAAAACCAAACGCAACCGAAACTATAAACAAAATGGATTATGACGTTCTGAAAAACAAAATTATCCTTCAAAAAAAAATTATTAATCATCAGATTGGAAATCGAGCTCATTTTAATTTATCATGCGATTAATTGACTGATAATTGCGACAGGCCTACCGATGCGCCCCTCCATGAAGGCGTCCCAGCAAAACAGACCAGACCAGATGTAGCTTCTGATAATGCAGAATTGGAGAGCAGTAGGAGAACGTAGTAGAGTGAGGAACAATGGCCAGCATGCATCCTGTTCATCACGTTATGTGCAGCCTAGAATAATCAACCATCCAACACCTAAACGAAGACGGCAGGAAAAACGTTTACGAGGCCACGGCTTGGTTTTAGCACTCCATGTGTGAAAAGGATCACCGTGGCGGGCAGGAAGTTCAGCTTCAGAGGCGTCTCCTCGAGCTTCCTGTGCTCACTCAAGAACATATTTGTGCAGCATTAGAATGAAGCAGCATTAGCGTCCATAACCAAGAGCCCAATAAATTAGGTGTTAGGAGACACTGGGGTGCCTTTACGGATCCAGCAGCCTGCATGGAGGATGTGCAGAGCAACGATCAGAATCAGGAAGTCAGGTTTGTTTTGGAAACATTTCTGCTGTGTGCAGAGGAATGTGCTTTCCAGGAAGAAAAAAAAAAAAAAAAGCTGTTGTTGCACCAGAAGCAGACAGATTCTGCCTGAACAAGAAAACATTAACAGGGAGCTTCATGAACAACAACCTTGAAATGCTTCAACGCTTCCTTCCTGAAAGAAACAGACCGATGGGTTTGTTTCCACTGGTGTTGGTGATAAAGGTCCAAACAAATGCAGCTGCTCTGTCTTAAGAACAAATCAAAGGATGAACAGGTATTATATTAATATATCAAAAACATCAAACTTTATTCAGAAATATTTGTTTTTAAAAACTACAGGCAACAATAAACCGCGACGACACCCAGCCGAGGAGAAAAGATCTCTGTTACAGCCACAAGTTCTTTTGGGACTTACATGTTGAGACGAAAGACTGCACAAAGAAAGGTCTTGCAACCCCCCACTCCCCCTGGGTTTTGACTAGACCATGGCAACACATCCCAGCTCCGACTGGATGTTTAGGGTCGTCTTCCTGCTGGACGGCGAACCTTCACCCCAGTCTCAAGTCTTCTGCAACCTAAAACTGGTTTCCTCCAGGTTTAGCTCCTTCCATCGTCCCTTAGCTCTCTCCTTGCTAAAGAAATGCATTCCCACAGCATGATGTGGCCACTTCCGTGTATTTCAATGTGTTCGTTTTTTGCACGTAGGCCATGAAGTTCAAATTTGGTCGAATCCGATCAGAGCATCTGAGAGTTTTCATAACCAACAAATTTCTGTTTTCTACTTTGTTTAAAGCTGAAGTTTGTAACTTTTATAAAAAATATGTTTTTTTTACATATTTGTTAAAATTATCATGTCGTGACAGTATGACGGATAATCTGTGAAGAAAATCAAGCTCCTCTGCCTTCTCCCAGTGCTCCCAGTACTAACTGCAGAAATATACACCAGAGCCAGGAGGAGGATCTTAGTGCTGCCAATCACCCTCGTGTACACGCCGCTCACACACTCCCCCTGCTCTCTGCTGCGCTGCAGCTGGTTCACCACAACATAGCCTGATGCTAATGCTAGTTAGCATGGCCACCGATGACGGCGGATAAACAGTTTTCCTGGAACGGTGAGTTGTTTCTCCACCATCAGCACTTTTAGCAGCGCGTACACGAGGGTGATTGGCAGCGCTAAGCCCCTCCTCCTGGCTCTGATTGGTTGTTTCAGGTCGGGAGCGGTGCGTTTCTTTAGACAGCAATAGCAGCTCAGGGAGGAGGTGGAGGAGCTCCATCTTTTCACAGATTATCTGCCTCATAGCAAACTGTCACGACATGGAGACAGTCTTAACAAATAAGGGAAAAACATATATTTGTAAAAGTTACATACTGCAGCTTTAACTGAAAATGTTGCATGCTTAAATCAGAAAATTGAAAGATTTGCAATAACATGATTCAGCATTTTTAATTGGGAAAAAGTCCCTGAGTGCTTTTATCTTGAGTGATTTTGGCCCCCAGTGTAATCAGGACAGAACCTTTGAGAGAAAATGTAAAAACAACACTGGGACAATAGTAATGAAAAACTAGCTTTATTTCATATTTTCATGAAATCCTAACACCCTCGGGTCTACTTAATAAAAAACAGGAGGAAATTTGAACTTTGACTTGTAATATACATGATACTGAAAGCGTCGGCGCTACCAGGAGCTGAAATCTCCGAAGCTCGTCTTTCCTTTGGACTTCTTGGCCGATGCTCCGCTGGTGGATGGCCCGCTTTCATCTTCGGCGGCTGGACGTTTTCTGGAAGACGAGGAAGAGACGAGTTAACGTCTTCTGGAGAACATTTTGGATCTAAAACTTTTAACCAGTAACTCGTCTAAAAATATTTGCACTGTGTTTTTTGATACACATTGTCCTACTGTGTCATTACACCAGGTGTGTGTTTACATTTATTTATGCATGTGTGAGTTTTTACGAACAGATTGAATCACTATTTTGATTCTTTCTGCTACTTGTTCGAGCATTTTTTCTTGTAACATATGTTGTTACTTATGTTTGTTTTTTTTTTTTTACTGTATTTGTTTTGCTGAACTTGTTAATTGTTCGAAATGAAAGTAAAGAAAGAAAGAAAGATGAGAAGAAAGGAAGAAAAATAAAAAAATAAAAATGAAACAGAGAAAGAAGTAAAGAAAGAAAAAAAGAAAAAAGTAAAAAGAACGAATGAAAAAAAAAAGTAAAACAAAAAGAATGAGAAATAAAGAAAAAAGCAAAGAAACTAAGAAAAAAGAAAGTTATAAAAAATAAAAATAAGGAAAGAAAGTAGTGAAGAAAAAGAATGAATGAAAGAAAAAGTTAGGAAGAAAGAAACAGAATGAGAAAGAAGTAAAAGAAAGATAGATAGATAGAAAAAAGAAAACGAAAGAGAAAACAAGCAAGAAAGAAAGTAGTAAAAGAAACAGAAAAAAGACAAAGAAAGAAAACAGTAGAAATCTACTAAGATCCCATCTAAAAACTCATAACTGCCTATTTTAACAGTTTAAACACCAAATATACCTCAATATGCATTAATACCCACAGTGGAAACCATCTTAGCGCTAGCGCAGAAGCTAACATCTATATTCTTCCTTATTTCCACTCTTAGGGGTTCAGCCAATCAGCATCAAGGAGAATAAATGCTGCTCCTGGATTGGCTGCTTTGCCAAAGCCATCCAATAGCACTGAGTCTGAGTATTCCAGCTTCCCAAACTGGATTTTTGTTGGAATAGTTTGGAAATAATCCACAAACAGGTGAATTTTCCCACAAATAATTTGGAGATACGTTCCACAGAAAAAAAATAAATAAATAAATAAAAAAAAAATCAGCAAATATTGAACGGCGCACGGGGAAGGAAAGGGAAGTAAATGTGCTTCTAAAAGTGACGCATCCAGGAGGTAAAAGCTCCAATAAAATGTCAGATAACGCAATTCAAAGTTTTTAAAGTTCAGATAAATGAGAAGAATCTGGATTCCTCTTCATTACGGGTAACGTTGCACATTTCGACCCAGTTTTCTGCTGCAGTTAAATGTCTCATCTTCTTCTCCTCTTCCAAAACCAAAACTTTTATCGAGCCTTATTTGTGACGGCCTTCGTTAATGAAATGAGAGGAGCGCGGGATCAGTGTGTGGACTTACACCGTGGCCGGGTTGATGTATTTCCCCACACCTTCCTTAAAGGTCTTGGGCGCCTGGTCCTCCTTGGCCTTCTTCAGGGCCGTGTTAGTCTGCTGCTTCTCCTCCTCCTGTTTCTGCAGCTCCTTTTCTCTCTCAGCTGCAATCTGAAGAGAACAGTTCAGGGAATATTTATTTTCTTTGACTGTAATTAGGCCAGTCGCAATAAGCAATAAATTAGTTAATAAGTTAATTGTGTGTGTGGCTTTTATTTCCATTTTATTTAATGTTTTTGGTTGTGTTTTATTTTGGATATTTAAAAAACAAACAAAAAAATTGAATAAAGAAAATGGGAAAAATAAACACTAAAAAAAATAATATTTTTAAAAAATTACAAAATAAATACAGTTTATGGAAAACATTGCGAATTTAAAAAAGATATGATACATAAAATTAATTATACAGAGAATATAGAAAAAATAGAAATAAAACACATAATGAAAAAAAAAGAAATTTAAAAAATTACAAAATAAATACAGTATATAGAAAACATTGTGAATTGAAAAAAGTTATGATAAATACAATTAATTATATAGAGAATATAGAAAAAATAGAAATAAAACACAATGGAAAAAAAAGATAAATAAAAAAAAATACTAAATAAATATAGAATATGGGGAAAAAAAATAGAAAAAAGGGACATTAAATAAAAAAAAAATTACAAAATAAAAACAATAAAAAAATTAATGAAATAACACTGGAAATAAAATGGAAAATTAAATAATAATGATAATATTAAGTGTTCTTTACAAAATTAAAGTTTATTGCTCTTTGAGAGGGCAATCAATTTATCACTTGAAAATGGTTTCAAAACAACATTATCGTTCATCGCAATAATTTCTGGGACGATTTATCGTCCAGAAACATTTGTCATCGTGACAGGCCTAATTGTAATTAGACAGATTTTTTTTCTAACCCTGCTTTACCACAGATACTCATCGTAAATAACGAGTCAAACCTGAGTGTCGGCCTCCTCGTACGGGTCCACAAACACGGTGCAACTGATGAGCTTGATCTCCGACTGCAAACAGAAACACATGATCCGTAAACAGCATCTAAAACAGTCCAGTTATCGAATGACTGTTGAAGTTAAATATCAGGATATTAACGATGAAAACATGTTCTGCTTTGCAAACCCCACAAATTTAGCTTTTATTTGTGATTTTTTTTTTTTTTTGCTTCATTTCATGTCCACGTCTGGGTCAAAATACGGTCAAGGCACATAAGGAACTCTTCTTCCTCTCAGCTGCTTTTAATGTCAGGGTTGTAGAGACTTGAAAAGCAGCTGGAAACTAACTTTCTCTGGACAAGCTGGTCAGCCGCAGTTCAAGACTCAGTCCAGTCACACATTTAAAAGGAAAATAAATCAATCAAAACTTATTTAAAAAAAATCATTTTTGCACCTTTGGTTTGTCTGTTTTGGTGTCACACTCCACATTCTCCATGGCTGTGAGCGTCTCAAACCCACCAACAACCCTGGAAACGACAAAAAACAAAGAAATCTTCAGGTCCTAAAGGCTCAAGTTGTCTCTCTTGATGAAAGTAATAACATAAGGAGCATTTCTGTCACAACAACTATTAATATTTTGACTGTTTAGCCTGCCAACATTTACAATCACGACCAATGCTCATTGAATTACATGTATTTTTGGTCTATTTCTAATGCAAATATCTTAATACACTTGAAATAAGACAAAACTAACTTACAAGTAACTTTTCAGCAGATATAGGAGCTTGTTTTGTCAATAATTCCTTAATATTGATGAAAATGTTCTAGTTACAAGTGAAATAATCTGCCAGTGGAACAAGATATTTTCCCCATATTATAAGTTAAAATGTCTTGTTCCACTGGCAGATTATTTCTCTTATAACGAGAACTTTTTCATCAACATTAAGGAATTACTGACTTACAACAAGCTCCTACATCTGCTGAAAAGTTACCTGTAAGTTAATTTTGTTTTATTTCAAGTGTATTCAAGATATTTGGACAAGAACCAATAATACTTGGTAAGATTTTTTTTTTTTTTTTTTTTTTTTTGCACCGCTCTGCAGAGGGACTGAAATCCCTGTGAGGTTATCAGTCTACGTGAACAGAGCTGAACTCCAGTCGACTCTGAAGCTGATCCAACAGTGACGCAGGGTGAGGCAATTTAATTTTTACTTCCTGCACACACTTGGAGTTGAGCCTCAACAGTTGGTGATGCTGTGCCTTTATCAGGGCGATGGGTAGGAGGAGGAGGTTCTGTTAGAGGACACATTTTATACCAAGAATCTGTGTTTTATTTCATATTTCTACAATTGTGGTCACAAGTTTTAATATATTTCCATGCTCATCATGAGCATGAATATCCAAACTGACTTGCTTTATCATTTTCATATTTCCATGCGCGACTAAGACCATAATCACTTTCAGCCGTCTGATTTAAAGTGAAGCTGTATAATTTAGAGCCAGTCTTCCATCTTTTTACAATGCACCAATGCTGCTGACAGAAAAACAGCTCTGAGTGTAATGCTACCACCAAAATGCTAGACTGTTGCTCCACCGTTCTTAAAGCAGCGGTCTTCAAATCATATATGCCTGGTTTCCAGTCAGGGATGTGGGTTTTAAGGATAGTCCACAAACCTTTAATAAAGCTGTAGCTTGGAGAAGCCTGCTTTATTCACAGAAAAACCAGATCTGACATTTGCTTTTGGTCACTAATTAAGCGCCAATCATCTGACCCAAACTGACCCCCTCAAATGAAAGGAAAACGGTTCAGATGTTTTGGAACGTTTGGTGAGTTGGACAAAATGGATGGAATGCTAAGTAGGATTTTCTTCCTTCTCTTTTCCCCCCTTTATTCTTTTTTTCCCTCTTTTTTTTCCCTTTTTTCTCTTTTCCTTCTTTTATTTTCCCTTTTTTTCTCTTTTCCCTTTTTTTCTTTTCCTTTTTTTCCCCTTTTTTTTTTCTTTTCCCTTTTTTTTTCTTTTTCCTTCTTTTTCCCCCATCATTCCTTTTAGGAAAAAAAGAAAGCATGAAGGTTGAAGACTGGACACAATGGGCTGTTCCTGCAGGACAATGATCCTAAACACAGCGTGTGGATGGAGGCTGAGATGAGGCTTCTGGAATCACTGACCTAAACTCTACAGGAAATTTATGGTTTATGGTTGAAAGTTGGGTCCTGGTCTCGGTGCCAACAGTTTTAATGATCACTATCATTTCTGCTAGGAAGAGTAGTTGTAGAAATTTTCAGGCAGAAATAAACCAGAAACTTGTTGATATCTACAAAAAGCATGTCGTCAAGGTCCAAATTGCTATTGACCTAAATGAATAAATTTAAACTAATTTAAATGAATAAAACAATTTATTGAATACGTTTTAAAAGAAAACTGTGCACATATATACATACATTTAGTTGTAGAGTCCCAGTTGTGAAGTCAAGAATTTCTCTGGAAGAAGGGTGCTAATGTGCAATTTTACTGTAATATTTTTAGGATTTGTAAACTGCTACCATACATATTCTATGGAGTTTCAGTTTTTTTTCTGTTTTTGTTTATATTCTGCATTATTTGTTGAGGTTTTTTTTGTTTTTTTTTTACCTTATTTTTTCCCCTTTTTTTTCTATATTGCTGGTTTCATAGTTCTTGTATGCTTGTATTGGGTGATGGGTATCTAGTGGACCATTATGGAAATAAACTACTGGCTTACTTGTGTTTTTAACTTCAGTAATTATACTGGACAGTGGTCACGAAGTGTTAATGTTGCACTCGACTGTGATATGAGCAAATAAATTAAATTCTTGCTGAAGGTGTATGTGTAGTTGCGCCTGTGCATATAGTTTTGACCTCTGCATAGCTTAGAGAAGAAATTATCACTTGGAAGCAGAAAATGAGAGCTTGTGCAAACAATTCATCATGTTGTGTTTTAGTTCCCATGAACTGCAATATATAACTCACCAATTTCTTTCTAATCCTGATAAAATAAAAACATACATAGTCGAAATCTGGATGGCAGCTTTAGGGCGTAAAAAGCAAAGAAAGTAATCTGGCAGTGTGTAAAACGCTGAGGGGCCAAGAGGCCATCTGAAAGCGACTCCCCAGGTGCAGAGCACTTTTAAGAAACAGCTCTCGGTTTGCTCCTTTCGCTGCAAACTCTTTATCCAGGTGCTCCTGTGGGAGCTTCCATGACTGGAGTGAAAACAAAATACAGACCCACAAAACACCCATAAATAGCAGAGGACTCAACCCTCCTCTTCCTCATCACGTTTAAGCTCCTTCACTTCCCAAATGAGCAATTTTATAGCCCATAAAGGGCAGCTGTGGCTCCATGGTAGGGCAGATGTCTTGCAATCTTGTAGGTTAGATTCCAGCTTCTTCTTGTCACACGTTGATGTGCCCCAAGTTGCTTAAAGTTTCAGTTTTGTGTGATTTTTGTTTCCATTTTATTTATTATTTGTTTTGTTGTCGTGTTTGATTTTAGTTATTCAAGATATCTTTAAAAATTACTAAATACTGAATATGGAAAAACATAGAAAAAAAAAACATAACGAAAAAAAAAAGACAATAAATAAAATTTTTTTACAAAATAAATACAGAATATGGAAAAAAAAAGAAAAAAAAAAACAATGAAAAAAAAAGATAAATAAAAACAATTACCAAATAAATACAGAATATGGAAATGTAAAAATAATAATTAATGAAAATAAAATTACCAAATACATACAGAATATGGAAAAAAATACATAATGGAAAAAAGTGACAATAAATTAAAAAAAATTACTAAATAAATACAGAATATGGAAAAATAGAAAATCTACATAATGAAAACAGTAATGATAAAAAAAAACCTTCCTAAATAAATACAAAAAAATAAATTAAAAAATTAATTAAATAAAGGGAACTAATAAAACAATAAGATTGGAAATAAAATAGAAAATTAAATAATTGTGATAATGTTAAGTGTTCTTTACAAAATTAAAGTTCTTTGAGAGGGCAAACTTGCATTATTATGCCAAGATCAATATATCACTTGAAACTATTATATTATTGTTTATCAGAACAATTGCTGGGACAATTTATTGTCCAGCAAAACTTGTTATTGTGACAGGCCTACTCTAGAGCTAAATGAGGCTCTGACTAAAAGTGTTTACTGTTCAAAACCGTCAACTTGGAGCAAAAATTATTGCAAAACTTGCAAGAGTCTGAAAAATATTTTTAAAAACTCCGATGCATTGTTAAGAACATGTCACTTGAAAGCAACATGAATGTTTTTGGAAATAACTCAACATAAAACTATCCATAGAAAACAATTAAAAAAAAAAAAAAGACCATTTTAACTTATACTTAGCCCAGCAGAGAGTCGTGCATCTGCTAAGATTTTATCTATTTAGACATGGAGTCAGAATGAAAGAAATTACACTACTGCTGGTCTGCTTTTGGAAAGGAATCAAATTTGTACTGAAGACTAATATGAGCCAGAAAGAAAAGACATATTTGCACCAGACTGATACATGTGTCAGAACTGTCACCTTTAAAAGCTGACTGATTCAGCTAAAATCTGAGTAACAGACAGAAAAATAAGAGTTTATAGGTATGAAATAAAAAGCTTACCTTCCAAACACTGTGTGCTTCCCGTCGAGGTAAGCGCACGACCGAAACGTGATGAAGCTAAGAAAATAAAGAAAGGTAATAACAGAATTAAAATGTTAGATTAGTGAAAAACATGAAACAATTGTTGATTTTTCTGGATAATCTTAAAATTTCTTAAATATTTTAACTATATCAGGTATGCTAGATCATATGCTAGATATGCATGAGTTTGATAAGTGTTGTGTTCTTTCTCCTTTGGGATTCATGCTGTGGGTTTCATCCCTTCTGAGTGGAATGGCGGAGTATCAGGGCCAGGCTAGGAGAATGTTTTGCTTAATTACGAGAATACAGTCGTAATATTAGCAAAATAAAGACAAAATTTTACCAGAAGAAAGTCGTAAAATTATGAGAAAAACAGTTTAATGAGAAAGAAAGCTATCGAGATCTGACATGAGCAGCTCAGTTTTCTTTCTTCAAAACAGACTCACTTGTTTTGACAATCGTTTGAAAGTGCTGTTAATAATTTGATGCTAATGTGTTAAAACATTAAGTATTTCCTTATTTGTAAAACTTAATTTAAGAAGTATAACTTCACAAGATGCTCAATATACCTCATTTTAATTTTTAGCTATTTTTCGTGTTTGTGCAACACACACAAAGGTGTGATCACGAAGTTTTGTTTTGTTATTTGGTAGAATTAAAACAGCGTTAAGGAATGTGGCGTTAGGATGTTGTGCCGGGGTGCACCACAGGGTGGCGGTGCTTCCCTTGAGGCAGGTTGCCCTGCTTGGCCAGTCCAAAGAGTTACATGAAGAAGGACACAAGCAGTGAAGTTTCGCCATCTCATTTTTGTTTATTTACAGTTTGGTAACGTTGATCAAACACCACAAATATGATTGTCATAAAGTTTCCATTAAATAACATTCGTTATCGAGTCAACCAGTTTTATGTAGTCTCTGTGGTGAGAGGGACATAACGTTCTATTGTGTTAGCATTTCGGCGCTAGCATGCTAAGCTAACTGGCGTATTCTGAGTGGTTTTCGCAATATTCTATATTAATGGCTACGTACCCATCCTCATGAAGTTAGATTTATTGTATTTAGACTTGCTGATTTGTGTTTAGGGGTTCCAGACTGCATGTAGAGCTGTTTGTGTATATTGTCACCAAGATAAAATGATGACTGTTGTGTAACATGTTAGCTCTTTGCTAAATGAAGGATAGGATTGTGTAATATGTTAGTTCTGCTAAACTGAAGATGTTAGTTTGGATATTAAATGTTTTTGAGAAAACCTTTGATGTATAAATGTATCATAATATCTGACAGCTATAATGTTGGATTTAACTGTTTATGGAATAAGGAATAATTAAAGCAGTCCAAAGAGTTACATGAAGGATACAAGCAGTGAAGTTTCTCCATCTAATTTTTGTTTATTTACAGAAATCCTGATTCTCCCCAACAAAAATAAACTGTTAGAAGTGATTGTACTGGCCCAATACTTGCTACATTGGTGTTCTCATAAAATTATTATTTCAGTCTCCTAACATTTAGACTTTGATCTTGAAATATTACTTTATTCTCATAATTTAAAAGAAAGTATCAGTCTGGCCCTAATACGCCATCATGAAGTTGACCTGAATTCAAAGTCCAAATAAACAGAAGCTGTAAAAATGCTTGTCAAACAAGATGGCGGCCCGGGAGCGCTGACATCACTCTAAACTTTGGAAACCCAAGGAGTCCATGGGTGAAAAAAAACAAAAAACAAAAATAAAATTCTTCCAAAAATTAAATCTTCAAAAACCAATAATTCGATGAATCCATAAAACTGATTTATCACCCAGCCCGACATCACATATTTCGGATATTTAAAACAAAAAACTAATCAATAATTATCGATATCGACCAACATGAAACCCTTATACCGTGATACGTTTTTCAGCCAGATCACCCAGCCCTACTGAACCGCACCGACCCGTTCCATTCAGTGGAAAGGAGGCATTTAGTTCTTAGAAATGTATTTCTTACAATTGAGATTTGTTGGTGTTGGGACCGGAGTTCGCCAAGCTGAGAACTCCCCGGCCGGTGTGAGACAAGTTGGGTCGAAACTCGTCTTTAAATGGTTTTCCCCAGAAGGACTCGCCACCTGAAGTAGGGAAGAGACGGGAGAAAAACAACAAAAATATGAGATGAGATTGGGATATAAACCAGTTTCATTTGATTATTAAAACAGATAATGGTGCTAACAAACGGCCCAATGTATCTCAGGAAAAAAATTGAGTTGTAATGGTTCATAAAAGTATTAAATTATCACATTTCAGCACCATGTTTTCCTGAAAGCACAAACTACAGTGTGGTTTTAAGGGTGTTTTTAACCTAATAGTCCGGTAGACTTGGTTCTACTGGGAGTCAAAATGGCAACATTTGTTACATTTTCAGCTGCTGTGGTTTGCTTTCACACTGCACCGTGTCAAGCGAACCAAAACCCTTTGAAAAACCTGTTCCCCTCCTTGCCTGTGGGGGCGCTGCACCAAGAAGCACAGAAGGAAATTACATTAAAACCTCTGGAGAAGACACTGAGCACAACTTCCTTCACGAAATGTAAACAAAAATGGAGTGGTGTCAGATTTTAGCGGTTGTAGGATTTCTCTTTTGTCTTTGGTAAAAGACAGTCCTTTCTCCGGCTAGCGCTAAACATTAGGGCTGCAACTACCGATAATTTTAGTAATTGATTATTCTGACTATAAAATCGATTAATCGGATAAAAATAATTGGCACATTCTGCAGGTTTCTAATTTAACCTCTTAGGCTTTTTTTATTGAATATCAGAAATACATTAAAAGAGGCAAAGAAACCATTACGTTCCTTTTTAAAATAAGAAAATAAACATTTCATTGCTTTAAGGCTTTCCTTTAGTGAATTGAACCAGGTGAAGCTAAAACTGCCACTTGAGGATTTGGGTAGAACATATTTACAGGCAGGGTTTTTTTTTTTTTTTATTTTAAATGCAAAATATTTATATATTTTATAAACTATTGGATTAATTACTGCTCTGGGTGTGTTGGTTTTTCAGCAAATGGCCTTTTTTTGAGTCTGTATGCTCCAGTTAACGACTAAATTAGTTGACGATTATTTCAATAATCGATTCATCATGACTAATTTGATTAATCGTTGCAGCCCTACCAGACTGTTTTGGTTGTGTTTACCCAGAATGGAGGAGGGCTTCAGCTGACACAATGCTGCCATTAACTAATCGTTCTCCTTCTTTTGCTGTTAACGTTTTACTTTCATGAACATTGAAATGAATCCTACATCAGTTCATCTGTTTTTCTTCTGGATTCTCCTCTGTCTTCTCAAACCCCCATTCGGTTGCGGCAGATGGCCGCTTGTACTGAGCCAGGTTCTGGTTCTGCTGGAGGTTTCTTCCTGTTATAGGGGAATTTTTCCTCTCCACTGTCGCTACATGCATGCTCGGTAGGAGGGATTGCTATAAAATCAACGACACCACCATGTGGTCGCAACATGCTCGTCCAGGAGTGAAGGCTGCAAGTCAATGACTCGATGCTCTGCTGGGTTTCTTTTGAAACTTTTTGAACTACTTTGAATAATTAATTGAGCCGCTGTACTGTTTGATAACTAGGATCAATTGGAATGACTGTATGACTGAACTGATTTATGTTTTTTCTTGTAAAGTGCCTCGAGACGACATTTGTTGTGAATTGGCGCTATATAAACAAACTGAACTGAACTGAAATAAATGCCCTGCGCTATAGTCCGCTTCCTGCTTTTAGAGCGGTCTCCGGTCCGCTAGGCGTTCACATATGTATTCAAACCGCTCCAGAGTTCACTTCAACCAAACCGAGACCAAGGTTTGTAGGCGGAACAGAATTCGCATTTTTGGTTCCCATCAGAGTTGGACTGCGTGTTCACTCCTCCCCGAACAATCCGGACTTTCTAGGCAAACAAACCCAAATTCGATTAAAGCGGACCGAACAGGAATGGTGGGAATGCACAACAATCCTCTTAAATCGCGTCAAACACAGATGTGAGATTTTTCAACAGAACTTCTGTAGGCTAAGCTTCAATATTTACTCACACCACATTATAGAGTCTGCAGAGGGAGATTTATAATCCCAAACCCGACAGCTGACTATAATCCGACTGATTTAGGTGCTAAAGTTCAAGGTGTTTAAATTTTCCGTCCTGCAATTGCAATAAATTTGTACCATTTATTCTAACAACAATAATTTGTTTAATTTATTACACCTGCAGAGAGGTAAGGGGTGATGCGCTGTTATTAGGAAATAAAAACTGTTTACTCTCTCACACAAACTCATGTTGAGAGCCTTCAGATGTAAATCATTATCCAGACTGACTTCATTATTAAGGATCACCATGATGGGTATACAGGAATACGCACTGCAGGAGATTATTGGCTCCCCACTGGGGAAGGGGATCTGTTTCCCTGAGGTGTCGTCCCGCCAGATGGTGTGCATGCAATCAGCCTACATGTGAATATACAGCTACAATTTCCAGATACTCTTCGTTTGTATCTGCAGCAGCATAAACACATAAACAAGGAGACTTCTGCAGCTATCAGGCTTTCCTGGTGACCTTCCTGCATAATTTATCAACGAAGTGACATTTTAACTGACTATGACAGGGTCATAAAATCAAGCAGAGGAAATGAAACATAAATGGTTAAACAGTCCATCAGACAGAATCTCCCTTTAATTACGTCCCACAAATTAGTGGATCATCCCACAGATCGAGGCGTCTCTGCTGATTAACATGGAAACATGAGGTTGTGCTTCTTGTTCTAAACTTGGACGATGTGTTATGACTTTCACTTGCAATTCGGGGTTAAAATCTCGTCTTTTTCTCCGAGCATCTGGTCCTGGAGGGTTTTAGATGAATAAGGCTCTGCTGTGCCTTGGGAAAGAGCTGATGCTAAAGTAAGCGGGTTTGCTGAATAAGTTTCCTTCTAATTTATGCACAGGCAACAAAGAGAGGAGTTCACTCTGAGGGTGTGAACAGTTTCAGAAGGTTTCCTCAAGTAAAACTACCACAGCATTGGTTTATATGCAGACTTGTTGTCTGATTGTTGTGAAGGGGAGTCAGCTACAGTTCCCTCCCAAGGTATTCATGCAGGTAGACTCGATTTACAAATCTATGGGCGTTGACAGGTGTAAACGCGCAGTAAACAGCGAAACATGCAGCAAACACATGAATGATGCAAACTCCAAAACACACAAAGATTAAAAAAAAAAACAAAAACAAAAAAAAAACAACAAATGTAATAAAAAAAACAATGCAAACGAAACATGCTGCAATCACAGGACATGGAGGCAAACGTTGCAAACTCGCTCCACAAAATGAAAGTCCTCCAGGCCACAAGGAGGAGTCAATCAACAAATCATATGGGACCAGACCCTCAGTAAAGACGGGATGTCCAGAAGAAAGTTGGAGGAAGAAAGAAAAGAAAGAAATGCCGTGTTATACTTCTTGTCCTTTTCAAAAACGCAGTCTTTTAAACTATTATAGAACAGCAGCATAATCAACGTAGGTAATATTACCTATTCCAGACTCCCCTTCCACCTCCTCCCTGAGCTACTATTGCCGTCTAAAGAAACGCACCGCTCCCGACCTAAAACAACCAAGCAGAGCCAGGAGGAGGGGCTAAGCGCTGCCAATCACCCTGGTGCACGCGCTGCAAAATGTGCTAAATGGTGGAGAAACAGCTTACCGTTCCAGGAAAACTGAAATGGGTGAAAACTGTTTCAGTTCTGTTTCCTCTCTTGTTCTTTCTTTCTTTTTTTTCCCCAATAACTTTACTTCAAACAAGAAACATACAGGAATAAAATAAAACATGGACAGTAGAGAACAAGATATAAACAAAAACAACATCTAAGGGCATTAAAGAACATGTAAATTATAATGTCAAAATGAAATTGGTGCTCGAGGGTTGTAGTCTTTCAAGGGAATTGAAGTTAGCCCTTTAGCATTAGCATCCACTAAATACTGTGGTTGTATAGTGCTTTAGGGCTAGTAGAACTAATGTTTATGATTAGTGCTTTAGAGTTAGCGCAACTAATGTTTTAGTTAGTGCTGCTCATGACAGGCTCTATGTATTGTTACACACATAATGTTAGCAGGTCAAAACTTAGGAATAGATAATAAATTATAAGATTTATGCACTTGTCATAATCAGATATGATTTTTTTTTCTTCTAAAAATTCATATTACACTGGACCAGTGGACTTTTACGGCTGATAAAATCAAAATAACTGCATGACCTCCTGCTGGCAGACTTTTAACGGAGTCCCATGTAACTTTCATGGGGTAGTCGGAGTCTTCCCCCCACCAAAGGCCTCGTGTGTTTGGGGAGAGAGACCAAAATCTTTGAAGTGGGAGCAGAACGAAGCAACCAGCAGCCCAAAATTAAAAGCACAACACCTCAAATAAATCACTCAACAGCTTTGGGTGGGATCGAAACTCAAAGGTCAGTAACCTGCCAAAGTCCAACAGTACCACAACTATTACGTACACAGGAACACTGAATATATGACCTACCCCTCAAATTCATTTTTTTTTCTTCGCTGTGATCCTCACTGGTATTTCTGTCATCAAAGAGAGTCAAATGACTTCTTTAAGGAGCATGAGAGTTCCACAAAGTTCACAGAAGACATGTTTATTTTAAGAAAACAAGAGAACAAGTAATGTCTATGTTAACATTCATAAAGGAACACTATGTCCGTGCCAAAATCCACAACAGTGCATATTGTGGCACTGTTAGGCGTCCTTTAACAAGCGGGTTAAACTCTGTTGTTGGGTTGTGTGCACAAATTGTTCAGAGCAGGCGACGAGGAGAATTTTACCCACAGGCCAGAAATTCTGCACCTTCATAAATCTGCCATAGAGAACGCGTTCAGCAAACCCTTCAGACACAAAGCTCACTTTGTCGCTGCAGACCGAAGGCAGGAAACGAACTGCATGTGGTCTAGCAGTCAATTACACTTTGAACGGGCGCTTTAAAAACAGGAAAATTACACCGCATGATGAATGATTGGTTGTTCACCCCGCCCCCGTTCTGCGGTCCCTCTCTATTCACATCATCTGTTACTTCTTTAATGCATGTACTCCCACGTCCATTCACAGAGTATATTTTTAGAAACACTCCCCGACTTGGCTGTATTGATGAAAGGCTCCAAAAACAAAACAAAACAAAAAACAAAACAAACAAAAAAAAAAACCTGGTTAATTATTGAAACAGAAATCTTATGTAACTTTAAATTGTAGTTTGGGAGCAGGGGGCTCATCTTACCTGTGCCTGTACCAGTAGGGTCCCCTCCTTGAATCTGGAAACACAAAAACACACTATTAGCACATTGCATCGGAAGCTAATCAAACAGCTACAAAAACAGAGCCATCATGAGTCCCAATACTGATTTCATTATTTAGTATTAATCTACAGTTATAAATCTTCCTTTAAACCTACTCTAGCTTTCATAATCTTCATTTTCAGGGTTTCACAAGCCAACAAACTCACTTTTTCCCCCCACCTAACCTAACCTGCAGTCATGTTCCATGTAATGATTAATAGCAGAGGGAAGCTTTTCCAGTGAAAAGGCCCCTATTGTTCATTGTCAACCTTCCTGTGAGAGCCTCTACCGTTCTGTGGATTTTTCCTTGGACTTTCGGTTTGACAGAATTTGGAGTTATTGGCCACATGTGCTGCTGTGGAGCAACACTGGATGCAATGTTTTTACTAATATTTACTGTTGTGTGTTTCTTTTTATGGTTGGTTTCCACTACATGTAATTTATTGTGGTGCGCCACCACGGCAAAATAAAAGCTGCCATACCTTCAGAATTAAGTTTTAGTCTGTTTTTTTAAACATATAAGATAAAACAATGTAAAGAATATGAGTAGGACTCCAAAGATTAATAGAATTAATCGTGATTAATTGATTATTGAAATAATCGTCAACAAATTTAGTAATCAATTAATTGTTTACTGGAGTATACAGATTCTAAAAAAGGCCATTTGCTGAAAAAACAACACACCCAGAGCAGTAAATAAGCCAAAACTGTAAAAAACATACAAACATACATTTTGCATTCAATATAAAAAAAAAACCCTCGGCTATAAATATATTCGACCCAAAACTTCTCAAGTGGCAGTTTTAGCTTCACCTGGTTCAAATTAACTGAAGGAAAGTTATATAATTGCAAAGCTATGTAAATAAAAGACATGGATAAACATGAGTAAAAGTTGCCTGGAAAGAGAGACACATGAAATAGTTTCAGCTTTCCAGAGGAACTAAGTTTACAGATAGATACATAGATACATAGATAGACAGATCAATAGATAGAATAAAGCCTAGAGGTTAAATTAAAAATTTGCAGAATGTTCCAATTTTTTTTATCCGATTAACTGTCAGACTAATCGATTAATAAAATAATCGTTTTAGTAAGCTGGCTACAGTGCTGCGCTGCTCTAAGGAGTGAAGGAAAACTAGTGACGACAGTCCGATGTAGAGGGAGAGAAAAGGAAGGTTAAGTTGAATGAATTTTTAGTTCAAGCCTGTGAAAACGACCTGAATGTTAACGTATGATGCTTTTGAACGACAGTAATGGAGGACCGAAACTGACGTAATTAAAAATGAAAGCAGAAATATATATATCTTTATACAAGCGTTTGTTCTTTTTACATTACCCTATACATTTCTGCCTCATTATGCAAATGAGGATGACTACCTTCTTTGTCCAGCTCCTCTATTATCGGTCAGCTGAAAACTCACCGCCTTCCAGCTCGTCCAGTCTATTTGCAGCTTCTCTTAACAATTCCGACACAGACCGTCTTTCTGCTCCCTCCATAACTTTACTTCGGTTGCTAAACTGAAGCCAAAGGAGCTGGCATGCACAATCGAGCTGCACATGGATCCTGCTCCTTCCTGTTTATTGACCAGCATGTTTTGAACAGCACAACGTAGCTTAATGTCAGGTAATTATTTCCGTTGAGACTCATCTCTGGCTGCATTTTCAGATGAATATTAAAATATTTTCAAAAAAAGAGGAAGGGACCCGAGGAAGACGTTGAGGTAACAGTGGATGGAGATGCCCAACGTTCTTTATTGTGATGCAGTTCCCTCAAGTTCTGAGGAATATAGAAATGATATGGATCTGTTTTTTAACACATGTAATATTTAAATATTTCTGACGTTCCTTGTGTGAGATTGGTGACTGAAATGAATCTAACACTTCCCAATTATATTAGACGAAGTACACAGGCTGAAGAAAAGGAGGAGGGGAGTGAAGGAGAGAAAAGTGGAGAGGCAGGACAGGATGGTGCATCCGCCCAGACCAGCTGTGTGAAGCAACAGGTGGGGAGGGGCAACACTGAATCACTCTGTTCTCCATGCAGTTGCAGAAAACATCAGTCACTTTCTCTGCCATCTCATTAAAAATACTTGTAACAGTAGAAATGATCTGATCAAGAGACATTTTGGGCATGTCCCACGGGAAGCAGATCCTCATCAGTGAAAACATATTTTCTCCTTTACAGATTTGGTCGGTTTCACACTTAAAATCTCACAAGTTCTCACAAAGTTTTGCAATTTCAAACTAAAACCGTCAAATACTCCAAAAGGAACAGCCTGGTACCCTTAAAAATCCCCATGTGCTGTTGTCTTAGTAGAAACAACCAGGCTTGAGCCCACCAAAACATGATGCTTTAATAAACATTTGTCTGTCTGGACTCATGAATAAACAATTGGCGGTGTGACTGAACACTGCGGCGCAAAAAGAAAAAGACAAGGATTCTCTAAAGACCAGATGTCCACTTGAGAGCCATTTGAATTATGGGAGCGGCAGCTTTGAACAACTGATCAGAGAAAATCCATTTAAAATTCTGGGTTTTTGTTCAAAAGCTTCAGATGAAGAATGAGTGCAAAACAAAAAGTGATGCTAATCAACAAAACACAAAAGTATATCAAAACCAAAGGCTGAATGGGGGTGAAAACCTTTCTGTTTTAGGTCAAAGATGATCAACTTGGAGAGAAGAAAAAAATCCAAACATTATAAAAACAAGAAGTTATGATGGTCCTGGCCTGTTCTTGAAATGTTGACTCCCTGCTTCTTTTGTGCAAAGTTCATTTCATGAAGGTTTAGAAGACTTTGCTTAAGTTCACAACATCATTTTAGTCAGGTTGAGGTTTTGACTTTGACTTGGCCATTGTAACACCTTGAATATTTTCATTTTTAGCCGTTCTGTTGGAGATTAGCTGCTGCGTTCCGGATCACTGCTCTTGGTGTCCGACAGAAGGCCATTGTCTCTAAAACAAGCCCAAATCATCCACCCTCCACCACCGTGCTTGACAGTAGCTACGTCTTGCCCAGACGCCACTGTGAAAACCTAAGTTGCACCGTCATTTTCCTGTTAGATAAGAAAGTGTTTACCCTGCTAATTCTTTCAATACAAGCCATAGTTGTTTAGTCTTTTTCCAATTGTCCTGTCATGAATGTCAACATTTAGCATACTAACTGAGGCTGGTAGAGTCTCAAAAGATGCTCTGAGGCATTGCAATGCCTGATCTTGGGGTAATTCTGCTGGGACATACAGTCCTGGGAAGTCTGGCAAATTCCATTTGAGAATTATCCTTTTTTCTCTCCGCATAATGATGGACTTCAATTTTTGGGGAGAAATGGTCTTATTACCCTTCCCAGATTGATGGCAAACAACAATTGCTTCCTTTAAAACAACTGGTGCATTGTCTCCTGAACGGGAGGGAAAAACCTTAACAATCCCAACATTTTCTCTCCTGGGAAAACACTTGTCTTTGGGTTTATGTTCTCTGATATGCAGCTTTGAGCTCTTTTGCTTGTTGCTCCTGCAGTTATACTCTGAATTAAAGCCATTCCTGGGAAGCAAAGATTTGCTCTCTTTTTGGAAGGAACCTTGCAAAGAAGACACAGTTCAGAGCTCCAACAGAAATGAAAGTGCACAACATGTTGAAAAGGCCTGTCGCAATAAGCAATTAATTAATTGCATGATAAATTAAAATGAACTCGATAATTTCAATTCTGATGACTGATATTTTTTGAAGGGCGATTTTGTTTTCAGAAACGTCATAATCAATTTTAATTATAGTTTCGGTTGTGTGTGGTTTTTATTTCCATTTTATTTATTGTTTTTGGCTATTATGTTTTATTTTGGATATTCAAAATATCTTTAAAAATTACTAAATAAAATATGGAATAGAATAGAATATGGAAAAAAAAATTGAAAAAAATCCATAATGAAAAAGTGACTGTAAATAAAAAAATTACTAAATACAAAAGGGAAAAAAAAATAAAATAAAAAAAAAAAAAAAAAAAAAAAAAAAGAAAAATAAGAAAAAAATGACAAAAAATAATTACTAAAATTAATGAAATAAAAACAACTAATAAAACAATAAGATTGGAAATAAAATGGAAAATTAAATAATGATATTTAGTGTTCTTTACAAAATTAAAGTTTATTGGTCTCTGAGCGGGCGAACTTGGATTATTATGCCATTATCAATACATCACTTAAAAATGGTCACAAAAAAACAATATTATTGTTTATCACAATAATTTCTGGGACAATTTATTGTCCAGCAAAGTTTGTTATCGTGACAGGCCTAATGTCGAATATTCAGTTTAAAATAAGACAGGATAAGAAAAAGTGTCTTGAAAATGAGAGATGACCCTAATAAACTTCACAATTTTCACCTGAAGTATCACGGGTAAATATTTTCCTGAAATCAGCCTAACCAGAAATCATTAATTAAGTTTTAAAATAAAAAAAAAAAAAAAAAACAATTCCAATGAATTGTGTGAAATACTATTTCACGAGGCAGAGAAAGAGAAACCAAATTCTCCTTACCATGAAATTGCGGATGGACCTGTGGAAGATCGTCCCATCGTAGTAGCCTTTTTTACAAAGACGGATGAAATTCTCTCCAGCTTTGGGAACCTGGAAGAAAAAATGTCCATCGGTGAGATTTCCAGGTTTTATCAACTTGAACCAACTCTGTGTTGGCTAATAAAAGCAGCCATTTCATAATGTTTATGTAGTTTTCAGTTCAGAGCTATGAAATAAATAGCAACTCTTAACATGAATTCAAACTACTCCTCAGTTCCTTTCCAGGCGTAAAATTAAGGAGGTGGGTCAGCCTTCTGCTATTTAAAAAAACAAAGAGGGGAAAACAAAAACATTTTATCCCATATATATAAGGATGTGAATCAAGAACCGGTTCTCGATTCACATCGAGTGGTCAGATTTACAGAAGATTTACAATAATGTTCAGTAAATTGGAATATGGGTTCTTATCAGGCTCTTTTGTTTGAAAATAACAACCTTTAAGCAGGTATTAAACATTTTTCATTAGACCCACATTTCTGCATCAAGACTGTTGTTTTTTTAATTGCTCTGATTTATTATTCTAATCTTAAATGTCATGTTTTCATTAGCTGTAAGCAAAAAAAAAAAAAAAAACAAAACAAAAAAAAAAACCCCCATCATTAAGAGAAATAAAAGCTTTAAAACATCAGTCTATGTGGAATTAATCTATATAATGTGTTTAACTGGTGAAAATAAATAATAACATCTGACAGGCTATTTTCCACAGCTGGAGATTCCTTTACTCTTGACAAGTCCTTCCTAAAAAGGCAAACATGCAAATTTGTCTGCATAAAAATTGTTGCATTTCGTGTTAAAATTTTCATTTAAGAGAGGGGTTCTTATTTCTTAAAGGAGCAGTATTGTGTAAAATCAACTTTTTTGAGCTTTACATCATGTTATAATGTTATTCCCTCATCAAAAACATATCTGGAGTGCTGCTTTGATTCTTTCATGCATGTTTGAGAAATCCTTTAATCTCCCGTGGCAGCCATTCAGCTGTGCAAAACGCCCGGGTGGATACAGCTTTACTTTCAAGTCAAGTCAAGTTTATTTGTACAGCACATTTCAGCAGCAATGCCGTTCAAAGTGCTTTACATCATAAAAACATCAATCAAGTATACAGCAGAATCATCAAAACATCAAAATCATTTAGCAAAATCAGCAAAATCATCAGCAAAAACACTGATAAGTGATTCACTTACTTTATTTAACTGATTTACACTCAAACTTCCACCCTTTGGAAAACCAAGCTTATCTTACCTGGATATATTTGCAGATTTATGGTCCAGACTACTAATCAAAGGCAGCTCTAAACAGGTGGGTTTTCAGCCTTGATTTAAAGGAATTTAGTGAATTTAGTGAAACTGCTGCTCCTCCTCGGAGCTGCAGTTTCTAAGCTTCCAAGCTTCAGCTTCACAGAGCACCCCTCCCCCGCGACTACGCCACTCAGCTCCTCCAGACTAGGCAGCAATTAGCAAACACCTGGTGGAACTGCACATCTGCTGAGCTCATTATACGAGCTCAGTTATAAATAAACTTTTAAAAATCAATTAAATAAAGGCAACTAATAAAACAAGATTGGAAATAAATAATCTTAAGTGATAATGTTAAGTGTTCTTTATAAAATAAAAGTTTATTGCTCTTTGGAAGGGTGAACTTGCATTATTACGCCATTATAAATATATTATTTAATAGTAGTCTCAAAACAACAATATTAATGTTTATCGTAATAATTACTGCGACGATTTATTGTCCAGCAAAATTTGTTATCGTGACAGGCCTACTCTGATACAGACCAAAAAAGCCAAATTCTGGTCCGCCAACAAACCTTGGTCTTGGTTCAGCTGAAGTGAAATCTGGTGCAGTGTGAATGCTAATGTGAACGCGAAGCGGACTGAAGGCCGCTCCAAAAGCAGGAAGCGGACAACAGCGCATGGCATTCTGGGTAAATACAACCAAAACAAACTCGTGTCTCTTGCCAAGAACAAAAGAGAAATCTTCCCACAGCTAAAATCTGATGCCACTCCATTTTTGTTTACATTTCATGAAGAAGGAAGTTCCGCTCAGTGTCTTCTTCAGAGGCTTTCATGCTGTTTCCTTCAGTGGTTCTTGGTGCAGTGCCCCCTCAGGCGAGGAGGGGAACAGGTTGCTCAAAGGGTTTGGTTCGTTTGACACAGAGCAGTGAGAAAGAGAACTGCAGCAGCTGGAAATATGACAGATGTTGCAATTTTGGCCCACAACTGAACCGAGTCTACCGGACTATCAGGTGGGAAAACACCCAAAAACTTTTGCAAAATGCAGCATTTTGATCAAATCAAAACTGATTTCTCCAATCTCCCACCCTGTTACTGTTGAACCAAAGCTAAGAGAACGACATGTAGATTTTAGGATGAAGCTGAGTTCATGTGCTGCCTGAGGCAGCTTCACATGTTTGCGTGACAAAGCTTGGTGAAAAGCTGTACTCTGCTGGTGCACCAAACACAAAGAGATGTCTGGAGCACCGAGGCGGGGTTATAAAAGCCTCCAGGCTTTCATTTAAAACATGACAGACGCACACAGAAGCTCGTTCTGACTGAGTGGCACTCCGAAACGACGGAGCGTTTTGTTCTCTGAGCATGACTCAGACGCTAACCGTGTCTACGGCTGTTAATGTCAACAACCTTCTCTGTTTAAGTGTCTGTGTAAGAATCTAGCAGTGTTGCCTTTTGGCAACAACAGATGATGGTTTCCAAGAACCACCAGATGCTCTTGTCCGACTTAATTTTACTCACCGTCTCTCAACGTTTGAAAAGGTTTTCCAAGTTTATTTCCATCTACAATTCTCATTGGAGCTCAGGGTCCTGTGCTGTTTACTCACTATTATTATTTTCACAAAACAGCAGGTTGTCAGTGCATTTTGGTACATTAATATTTCTAAAAATAAATGTCTACTTCTTTACAAACAAGATTTAATTTTGGGATTGACTTGAGTTTCTGCTTTACAAAAAAACCCCCCAAAAAACTGCAGCTCCTTTTTTGAAAGAGCAGAATTATGTGTTTTCCAGCCACATAGAACCATTTTATAGCACAATCCAGTAACTATGTTACCTTCAGTTGTTACAAAATTGCTGTTTATATCAAATATGACTTGAAAGAAATTTGACTTCATAATTTAACACCATGATATTGGGCCTTTGTCTCTTTAAAGTCCTGCTCTTTCTGAAACTCTGCCTTCAGGAGTTCAGCACTCCTCTATTGACCCTTTAACAACGTTTTTACCAGCGTCTCACTGAGAAGTAGCTCATATAACGAGCTCAGCAGATGTGTAGTTCCACCAGATGTTTAATTACTGCTGGCTAGTCTGAAGGAGCTAAGTGGGGAATTCACGGGGGAGGGTTGCTCTGTGAGGTGGAAGCTTAAAAACTGCAGCTCCGAGGAGGAGCTGCACCTCAAAGGTGGAGCTAGGTCCACCCAGGTGTTTTGCACAGCTGAATAGTTGCTAGGGGAGATTAAAGGATTTCTCAAACATCCATGAAAGAATCAAGGCAACACTCCAGGTATGTTTTTGATGAGGGAAAAACATAACATGATGTAAAGTTCAAAAAAGTCAATTTTACATAATACTGCCCCTTTAACTACAGATACCCCTGCAGGTCAAATCTTGCTACTATCAGTGGCAGAAGAAGATTCAACAGTGTAAGAGTATTCCTAATAAATGGCAACTATCACATCTCATCTTACAAATGTTGCTTTTAAGTGTTTTTGGAGGTGTGTGTAACATTTTGCAATAAATATTCCCTCTGCAACCCTATTGCAAATGCATCATCATCATGATCAACAGAATTTAGCTTTCTAATAACATAGCCTTCCTTTAGTGAACGCTTGATTATTTATAGCAAAGGATTCATCTGCAGCTCCCACTGCACTGTCTACTAATCAGTTAATTATTTTTGGATTGATAAATTATAGCAAAAGGTGCTTAATAGGAGATTCTCTTTTTTTTTTTTTTTTTTACAAAATTTGAACCAGGTGAAGCTAAAACTGCCACTTGAGGAGTTCTGGGTATCTTTACAGAAAGAAAAGGTTTTTCATCTTAAATGCAAAATTTATCTATTTTTTGTACAGTTTTGGCTTAATTACTGCTCTGAGTGTGTTGGGATTTTTTTTTTAACAAATGGCTTTTTTAAAGCCTGTATATACTTCAGTTAATGATTATTCGATTACTAAATTAGTTGACGATTATTGAAATAATAGATTAATCACGATTAATTTAATTAAAACCCAATTAAAAAAAAAAAACATACAAGTTTGAAGTTTTATCATCATAAAATATTAAAACACACAGGAGGTAGATAGAGGCTACTTTTTCTCATTGATAACCTAAATATTTAATTTTTAAAGAAAGATAAGAAAAATAATTTTAATTTTTAGAAAAATCACATTTAATATATTAGAAGAGCTCCCTAAATATTTAATAAGACTATCATATTATCTGATACCACATGAGGCTAAGCCTGCTATCCTTCAACACCCAACGTGGCAATAAAAAACCCAGGGACAGCATCACCCAAAGCCTGATAAACAAGGAGCTACTTTGGGCTGTGGATCCGTGTGATGGTGAGTGTATGTAACTGTGAAGCTGCGCTCATTAATACATAAACAGCAGGCTGTGAATAGAGCTGCAAATGTGTGTGAAAACCACTGGGGAGGAAGGTGGGGCGGCGGAGAATGTCGTCTAACCCTGATTATTCTTCAGCTCTGAGGTCAACAAAAACTAAGCACATGGACGGCTTGTGCTTTTAACGATTCACCGAAACACAATTTAACCACCTGCTTACAGTCAAAGCCTTTTACTGGTACTGAAGTAGTTCCTTGTTGCCATCGTTTGGAGGGTTTTTTTTTAGATCTAGAGTGCTGTAAAAACATTTTTTGAACTTTTGCTACTTCTGCTTTTTGCTTATTCATTTCAGATCACACTTATCTTGTAAATGCAAAACGCTGTTTTCAAATTATTTAATTTAATAAGGGAAAAAAGGGGTTTCCAAACCAACCTGGCCCTATGTGGGGAAAAAAAAAAAAAAAAAAAAATAGAGTTTGAAATGAATTTAAATATGAAATGTTAAAATTTACTTTATTTTGAAAAGCCAACACCACCAGCTCCTTCCTGTCTGACTGTGAAGCAGCCTACAGTGCTGCGCTGCTCTCAGGAGTGAAGGAAAGCTAGAGAGGACAGTCCGATGTAGAGGGAGAGAAAAGGCAAACGAAAGGTACCTAAGGAAGATTAAGTTGAATGCATTTTTATTTCAAGCCTGTGAAAACGACCCGAATGTTAAAATATGTTGCATTCGAATGACAGTAGCATAGTTATTTAATGTAGTTTGGCCGTCATGTGTAATGTTTTAGATAAACAGCACGACACAGCTTAATGTTGAGTAATTTTTCTGCTGAGACTTATTTCTTATGAGTATTTAAATATTTTCAGAAGAAGAGGAAAGGACCCAAGGAAGACGTTGAGGTGACATTAGATGGTGATGCTCAATGTTCTTTATTGTGACGCAGTTCCCTCAAGTTCTGAGGAATATAGAAATGATAATGATCTGTACCGTAACACGTGTAATATTTAAATATTCCTCATGTTACTTGCCTGATATTGGTGATTGAAACGAATCTAACACTTCCCAGTTATATTAGACGAAGTACACAGACTGAAGAAGTTTAGGAGGGGAGTGAAGGAGAGAAAATTGGAGAGGGAGAGCAGTAGGATGCATCTTTCTGCACAAGTGAGCATGTTCCCATACAACAGGGCATTAGAGCTCTTTTTCTAGAAACCCAGAAAACCAAAATGCTCTCAGCCAAGCTGCAAACTGGGCCATTATATAACTACAGTAGAGTACAGTGTGAATATAGTGCATACATGTTTTTAAAAATCATTCAGTCTGGAATGGTCATAATTAAAACCATGTTGTTGTTCTACAGTCGTCTCAACCCCCCGGTTAAAAAAAAACAACCTAGAGGAAACCACTTACAATATAGGTTAATCGATCATGTAAAGGAGGATTCTGAAATTGAAAGAAAAGGAACAAACCTGGAGGAATCGCTTTATTACTAGCTGCTAGGAGGCCCTGAAGCAGTTTAATATCTCCTTATTTTTCCAACTTATAAATTTAGAAAATCGCTTGCTATTTGAGTTTTAAACATTTAACACACTATAGATACCAACCCAGTGACTGTTTAACTTGGGACAATCCCAGAAAATGTGGTTGTGGTTTGCTTCTGTTGAACCACACTGCCTCCAGCACTCTGGCCAACAAAACCATAACTATGGCTTTGGGAACCACAGTGAGAGACATTATCCACAAATGGAGAAAAACAAGGAACAGCGAGAAACCTTCCAAGGGGTCGTTGGCCAACCGAAACTGCCCCAATGACTCATCTGTGAAGTCAGCGTTAACAAAACAATAAGAAAGTGACAAAAACTGCATCAATGTAGTGGTCCAAGACAACAAAAAACAACCAGCACACCAGCAAGTTGGTCTCTGAATGACCAGAAGAAAGAAAAAATAAATAAAAAACACACTCAAAAAAAAAAAAAAAAAAAAAAAAAAAAAAAAAAAAAAAAAAAAAGACAATTTGGAGGGGTCTAGTCAAAGTAAAGACTTTAAACAAAATGAGATGCTCATGCTTCAAACAATTTGCAAAGAAGACCGATGATATCGCTAAAAAACCCCCCCAAAAAAACAAACTCAGCTTTTTTACATACCAGATCCGATTTTCGATTTTAATTGATTTTTTTTCTTGATTTTTTTTTTTCTAAAAGAGAAATTACAAATGACAGAAAATATTTTCAAAAAGTGGCTTTTATTTTAATTGTTCCTTCTGTGAGTTGTACGACAAAGTATCAGGGTCAGGCTATGAGAATTTTTGTTTAATCACAAGAATATAGTCATATTAGCAGAATAAAGATGCAATTTTAACAGAAAAATATTTCTTCAAATTATGAGAAAAAAGTAGTTTTTATGAAAAAAGTCCATTCTTTGAAACAAATCGTTTGCAAAATAATTTCAAAGTCCAGTTACTGATAATAATTTGATGCTGATGTGTTAAAAGATTAAGTATTTCTATTAAATATTAAGTATTATCTGTAAAACGTATACTAAAGTATCACTTCACAAGATGATCAACATTCCTCATTTAATTTTTTTGTTATTTTTTTATGTTGGTGTTCACATAAAATTACTACTTTATTCCCCTAATATTACGACTTTTTTCTGATATGATTTTATTCTCATTATTTTGACTCTATTGTCATACGACTGTATTCTTGTAATATTATAACTTTGTTCTCATAATTAAAAAAAAAAAAAAAAAAAAAAAAGTAGCCTGGCCCTACTACTATGTCATAGAGCTGACCTGAATTCAAAGTCCAAATACATAAAAGCTGTTAAAGTCACTCATCAAACAAGATGGCCGCCCTGGGCATGCTGACATCACTCTGAACGATGGAAACACAAAACATTGGTGAAAAAAAAAAAAAAAAAAAAAAAAATCCAGACTTTCTAAAAATTCAATCTTCAAAAACCAAAAATTCGACAAATCGGTAAAATCGATTTATCGCCCAGCCCTGCTTAATACAGCGGAAACCATCTTAGCGCTACGACAGAAGCTAACATCTGCAGTCGTGCTTATCTCCAATCAGCTCCAAGGAAAATGAATGGAGCTCCTGGACTGGTTGCTTTGCAAACGCCAGCCAATTGCGTCCAGTTATTTCAGCATCCTTGGCGGTATTTTCTTTAGAATACTTTAGATATGCTCTATGAAAATAATATGTGAACAGATGAATTTTTCACGAGTAATTTTAAATTACATACCACAGAAAAATCCATGAATACTGGACCCCGAATAGGTGGGGGTCCACTGTAAAGAAACAGTCAGATGTTAGATTAACCAACACTACCAACTCACTAAGGATTCTGCATGTGAATTCATCCGATTCGGTTTGTGCATCTATTCAATCTGCAAATCCCTCGTAAAAGAATATCATGTCCCTGAACTGAATCGTTTCTTTTGACTCAGGAGAAGTAAGATGAAATAAACCAACATCCTACCAGGGCGAGAACAGTAATCGATTAATCGTTAACTGGACTATACAGACTCAAAAACGGCCATTTGCTGAAAGAACATCCTTAGAGCAGTAAATAATCCAAAATTGTACAAAAAAATAAACATTTTGCATTTAAGATAAAAAAAAACAAACAAACAAAAAAACATCTTTTAAATATGTTCTACCCAAAACTCTTCAAGTGGTATAGTTTTAGCTACACCTGATTCAGATTATGTGAAAAAAGGGGAAAAATCTGCTATAAAGCACCTTTAGCTATCCAATTATTAATCAGTTAATCCAAAAAATAATCAACAGATCATCTCTACACTATATTGATGTTAAGTCAAGCAGAAAGAGCTGAGTTTTTCACATGTTGATGTTAGAAGTTTTCTTTTAGCTGCAGATGCATCCTTTGCTAGAATTAATCAAGCATTCACTAAAGGAATGCTGTTGTTGCATTTTAGGCAATAAAATGTTCACATTTTTATTTAAAAAAGGAATTGAATTATTTAAATTTTTTATGTATTTCTAATATTGAACAAAAAAGGCTTAAGAGGTTAAATTAAAAAAAAAAACAACATTGGCATAATGTGCCAATTTTTCCATCTGATTAATCATCAGAATAATAGATAGAATAATCAATTTTTTAAATAATCATTAGTTGTAGCCCTATATCTTACACTTTTTTTTTCAAAAATAAGCAAGCTGTCACAAAAAGTGAAATTAATCTTTTCCAGTCATGTTGCTTCAATCTCCAAATCGTGTAAAAAAAAAACAAAAAACCCTCTTCTTACTTTATATTTAAGCTACAAACCTTATGATTATATAACGTTTAAAAAGACAATGTTCAACATCTCGAGGTTGTTTTTCCAACACCTGCTGTTTGTGCCAAAGGTCATTTTTAGGCGGTGAAAAAGAGAACAACAGAAACTGGACGCAAAATACTATCTGCGGAACAAGATGGCTGCGCTTGCAGTGGGATGTAATTAGAGCGATGGGCTTTGTGTATCATAAGCAAAGTCAGAGCAGATAGTGGATGTGAATCTGGAAAAATCAGAGCTTATAACAGTCATTGTAGAAGGGAGTCTTTACTTATGTCATATTGGATTTGGCACCATATACACACCTATATTTTTGTACTTTAATACGCACGTCTATTTTATTTTGTGGCGTATAATAAATGCAAACGTATGTGTGTGTTTTCACCTTATCACAGTGCAACTCAAGGTTCAGGTCTCCCTTGTTTGTGTGAAGACGGACGTAGCCCTTTTTCTTCACGTACTGGTAGCGCACAGTGTCGTCTGCAATTGCATCTGCAGAAAGGATAAAGTAGGCATATTTTAACTGAGCATGAAGACAGTTTATAACCCAAGTGAGAACAAGCCTAAAAATTTAAAGATGATCACATTATAACCAACTATTTCACTATTCTGTCCCTCTACTCTGTATTTGCAAATAAAAATGCCACACCTGGCTCAGTGCCTCTTAATATTTTTCTTTACCAAAGAAAGTTTGCTTCTGTGGGTAGCAGGGTCTCTTTTCTGGATGGAGCCACTGACAGCTGTCATGCCTCTGTTTTCTTTCTTTAAAATCACATCTCTGACCAAATGCTTCTCGATTTAGATGTGTATTTTTCCAGGATAAATGCACGAATGGAGCTATGGGCTATATGATAATTGCATACTTTTTGTTTTCCTTTCCAACAGAAGGTTTAAGAGTTTAAGAGTTAATGCATTAAAGGCCAAATGAAAACATATTTGCTGAATAAGTTTGATGTAGCAAACTCTCCCATCCACTGGTGGGTCTGTGCCTTACCAGAGGCATGAAAATCAGAAACATTTCAAAGTCCAAACCTCCAGCTTGGAGGAGAAAACTCTTCCTATAATTGCTGAAGAGCTTTTTTGCACGTTTCCGATGGTATTTTTATCATTTATCTTTGGTGACGAGCTCGAAGTGTTTGAGCTTGAAAGGCCTCCTTGCCATCCCCCTAATTTCCAGCTCTCTACTGATTCTGCATCAGTTCTAGGTCTAGAAGTCTACAAATGTTTAATAATATTACTTCCAGTCAAAATCATAAAAAAAAAAAAACAAAAAAAAAAAAAAAAAAAACTGTTGTTAAAATTAAAAGATTCTTTCAGGGGTAGGAATCATTTTGTTCTTACCTTTTATTTATGGTGCCTTCTTTGCACGTTTAACTATCAACTTCTGCACAGGCGCAATGGAAATTCATGATATCAGTATGCTTCATTGTTGCATTTACTGTTTTTGACAGTAATGAAACCATTACAGGTACAGAAACAGTCGTAAAAGTTTTTTTTACAGATTTTTATAGGTTTTTTTTGTTAAAAACAGGTGAGTTTTTCTCCAAAACGGAGTGTGTTTCCGACTGTCTGAACCATCACTTGAAGCCTTGATTTCGATTGATAACCCTTTTGCCCCGTCTGGAGCACTCGCCTGTCGATTTATCAGAGCAAGATTGAGCACGCTCTCCGCAGCATCATTTCAGAAAGACAGCCTCTGCTGCTTTGATTAGTGGTGCTACCTTACCCCCATCCTTTCAGATTTCTGATGCAGCTGAGTTTCACCTTAGCCCCCTCCCACTCCTCTTTTGGTGTCCTTTTCCCACCAACGTAATGTCTGATTCAGACTTTCCAAAACGTGGCATGGCTGTTTTTTAACCAAGCACATACGATTCAGACGTGGCCAAGATTCGAAATTGAAAAAAGCCCCTGCATTCCCAGGCCGTTTCTATGACAACTGTTACGCAGCAAAGGTAACAGTGAATAACAGGTGGGGTCAGTTTTAGTCAGCAGATAATGCAGGTCAGTAATAAAAGGCTCAAAGAGATGACAAATTATGTTTAAATAATAAAATAAAGACATTAAATCGGGTCCCATGTGTGATAAAAATCAGTTTTAAACTGAAAGACAAAAATAAATGTATGTAATATAATAAATGGATGGGCAGATGGTTGGATGGGTGGATGGATAGTTGGATGTACAAGTGGATGGTTGGACGGATGTATGAATGGAGCAATGGATGGATGATTGCATGGATGGATGGATGATGTACAGGTGGGTGGATGGGTGGATGGATGCATGGCTGGATGGATGGATGGATGTACAGGTGGATGGATGGATGATGTACAGATGGGTGGATGGATGGATGGATCAAAAAGGTGGATAGATGGAAGGATAGTTGGATGTTCAAGTGGATGGATGGATGGATGGATGGATAGATGTACGGACGGATGCATGGATGAAAAAGGTTGGTGGATGGATGGATGGATGGATGAAAAAAGGTGGATAGATGGAAGGATAGTTGGATGTACAAGTGGATGGATGGATATACAGAGGGATGGATGTATGGCTGGATGGATGGACGGATGTACATACAGATGGGTGGATGGACAGATGTACGTACAGATGGATAGATGTACATACAGACGGGTGGATGTACAGCTGGATGGATGGACGGGTGGATGTACATACAGATGGGTGGATGTACGTACAGACGGATGGATGTACGTACGGACGGATAATATCCTATTCCTTAGCTTCAGGAAGTTTCCGGAGACAAAATGCGACACCCTTTAAAAGCGTTTATCTATTAAAGCTCAACCGACTCTCTAATCTCCACAAACCCCTGAAAATAAAACATCTGACATCATTTATGGATCCATTCTTTCCTGCATTTTCCCTAAAAGTCACAGGAGTCTCTGCTTCTTGGATTATGAAACAACTCCAATCCTTTTAAAGAAAACTGAACTAGGTCACAAAATTCAAAAAACCCAGACTCTTCCTGAGAGCAGGGAGTCTACTTGGCTCTTGCATAACAGTGGGTCTCTCCCAGAGAGTGGTTCAGCAACTGACAGGGTGAGAAAACACTAAATGAACAGCTCTTGAAGTTCTCCAAGAAAGATCACACATGACTAAGCAGTCCCTGCGGATGGATAAAGAATAAAGCAACCAAAATAAGAAGAGATTCATTTTTATTGCTGCTGTGAAGCTGCAGGGAACCGCAGTGTGAGGAGCTTCACTTGCCTGCTTCGTGCGTCGTTGCAGGAGTCATGGCTGTGGAGGTGAAGGAGGCAGAAACCCGGCCTGTGGAGTAGTGGGCCTGGAGGAGGGGATGAAAGGAAAACACTGAAAATCACGTGGTCAATCAATTCTTCGTCTTAATTTGCGTTTATGGTTTACAAAGTTAGCATTAGGGATGCGTGATAAATCTGCTCTAACATCGGGAGGTTTAGTCTTTCTTTAAACATATCGGTCCGATAAATAAACATGACAACAATCAGTGTTTCTCTCCATCTCGTTGCTGTTTGTGTTTCTGAAGCAGAGAAGCAATGTTAGCGCGCAGTCGATGGATGGATGAAAGAAAGACGAGAAAGAAAGAACAAACGAAGGAAAGAGAACGAACAAAGAAAGGAAGAACAAACGAATGAACAAATGAGCGAAAGAAAGAAAAAAGAAAAAGAAAGAAAGAAAAAGAAATGAAACAAAAAGAAGAAAGAACACAAGAATGAACAAAAGAAAGAGACAAGAACGAGTGAACGAAGGAAGGAAAGAGAACGAGTGAACACGAATGCACGAAGAGAACGAATGAAAAGAAAAATAAAGAAAGAAAAAAAATAAATAAAGAGAAAAAGAAAAGAAAAAGAAAGACAAATCAAAAGAACAAACAAAGAAGCTAAAGAAAGAAAGAAAAACTGACAACAAATGAAAGAAAAAATGAAAAAGAACAAACAAACAAACATACATAAGAAAGAAAGAATGAACGAAAGAACGAATGAACAAGCGAAGGAAAGAATGAACAAAAAGAAAGAAAGGAAGAACAAATGAATGAAAAACAAGCGAAGGAAAGAGCGAACAAACAAAAACAAAAGAACAAACAAACGACAGAAAAAAATTAAACTAAAAAAAGAAAAAGAGAAAGAACGACCAAAAGAAAGCGAGTTAATATGTAAGCTCTGTTGGAAAAAGGCAACATAAACAATGAAATCTGGTATTAAGTGTAAAAAAAAAAAAAAAAAAAAAATAAGTAGCTAGAAATTTGATTTTGGAGTACACTGAATTTTATCCATTAGCAGTTGAATATGTTGTCATATTATCAATATAACTGTAAAATATTCAATTTATTCAAATTTTCACATTTGTTAGGTTTCTTTGTGTTGATTAATTTTGTAGTCATCTAAAGAAAACATATTTGGGTTTATTTCCACTTCTGGATGCAGGTGGAGCAAACAACTGTTTTTTATTTTGTTACTTGATTTTGCAAAAACACATTCTGATGAACAGAAGGTCACATTTTTAGACAATAAAACATGAAAAAAAATAAATAAAACAAGAGGTTTTAGCCTCCCTTCACTGGCTTCCCATTCAGTTTTGAATTCATTTTGATTTTTTGTTTGTTTTTAAGTCTCTTAATGGTCTTACTCCTTATTCATCAGAGGCTTCACCCTTCAATGCCATTGCGTGCTCTGAGATGCTTTCAGTGTCGAGAAAACATTTTATATACCCAGAGGAGACAAAGCCTTTGCAGTTTTGGCTTGTTGTTACCCTTTTGTAGGGTATAAATACGGCAATAAATGGAGTATGTAATAAATAATTTAATTATTTATAGTAAAATGGCACCTTTACCACTAAAAAAAAAGTACAAACATTTAAACTCATATTTCTGATCCCGGATATTGTTGTCTTTATTAAATAGAAAGCTTCATTTGGGTTTCTTTTGTCTTGACTTAAAAAAATAAATAAATAAATAAATAAATTAAAAAAAAAAAAAAAAAGACAAACATTTACTAAATCTGTCTCCACAACAGCTCTCCTCCATTTCTGAGCAGTTGGCAACGTTTTCGTCAGGGGGACTTCTGCCACTTGGTGGAGCACCGCCGCTCAGTAACGACTCTGTGCGACATAAGCAATGACGTCACCTCATATCAACTCCATTAGGCCTCAAAATGCAAAAAGCTACTTTGCAAGCCTAAAGTGCATCAGTGATGCTCTTGGCAGTGGGGGGGGGCAGACACTCATCTATCATTTATAGTTATTTTCAATTGTTAAATGGCTTTAAATCAGGTGTTTAATTATGATGAAGTAAGAAAACCTTTTAACTTATTCTTCTGTAGTTAGGTCATGAAAAAAGCCAAAAAACAGTACATTTACTAAGATCTACTTAATTGATTCCAGAATTATAAGATAAGATAATTTAGGCTAAGCTATACCCAACTAATTCCAGAATTGTAAAATAAGATAAGACATACTTAATTGATTCCAGAATTGGAAAATTATTGAACCGGACTTGCTTAAAGATCACATTTGTTGTGAACGAATAAATAACCTGAATTTTAACTTTTCTGTGTATCAACACTGGAGATTTTCTGGTTTAAAAGACACCCCCTCCAGGCACTAAAAACTTTTTTTAAAATGCCGTTTTAAAACTATTTTGCTCAATGATTTTGATGTTTTGATGTTTTTATGATGTAAAGCACTTTGAACTGCCTTGCTGCTGAAATGCGCAATCCAAATAAACTTGACTTTAAGAGAAAAATATAATCAAAACATATCAGGAAATTAACTCCTAAAATGGATTAAATACTTTTAAGCCACACAAAATCAGGTCAGAATGAACAAAACTTTTGTGATGCAGCTTGAGGAGATGTTGTCTGCACTGCAGCACACCTCTTCCAGATACAGCTTGTCAGGTGCAGCAACAAGCACACTCAGCAGTTCGTGCATGATTTAGGCCAAAGAACCAAGCGTCAACTAAGCTTTGGAGGACCAGTTACTTAAATTATATCAGATTTGTTGAATAAACAAATAATGGCGTAAGAGCGACGAAGTTGCCTAAATCAACAGGATAACTCACCAGAGATAAAAGCACAAAGGTATAATTGCATCTGAAAAGCAAAAGCAATCTTCTGCTCCAATTCTTCACAAGGCTGAGGCTTCACCTTGTTTTTTTTTTCTGCTTTTTTAACCTGACCTATATTCACGGTTTTCTCAGAGACCATCAACCTGTCACCCCAAATATAAACCGCAGACAAAGAGCGAACAAAAAACGCTCCGGCTTGAAAAAGAAAACCCTTTATGAAGGAGGCAGCAGCAGGGAAAAACTGACTTGAAATGAGCTCCAACTGTTTCTGATTAGGTGATTAACGCTAAAAAGCTTCTTATTTCCTTCAAAAATGTTAATCTTAAATATGATCATAAAATGTAAAAAGGAATTTAGCAATAAAGTATGAAGAACATACAAGGACTTCATTTTTAGAAAATAAAACACAACCTCACATCTTCACTTAACTGTAAATATGTTTTTCAAGCAGTGGTTTGTCTCCTTGATCATTTTACTGGCAATGCATAACAAACTGTTTGGCTCCCTCTAGTGTACAAAGTAAACATCAGACGTCTTAATAACGCGCACTCCGAAGATTCAAAACTAAACTTAAAACAAATTAAATTTTTACTGTTTTACTATGGAGGACCGAAACTGCCATAATTAAAAATAAAAGCAGAAATTTTTTTTTCTTTCTTTTTCCCTTTTCCTTATACAAGCGTTTGTTCTTTTTACATTTCCTCGTCTCCTCTTTTTACTTCACCGTCTGCATTTCTGCCTAATTATGCAGTTAAGGAGGGGGGCCGTCTTGGTCCAGCTCCTCTACTATTGGTCAATAAACAGGAAGGAGCAGAATCCATGTGCAGATCGATTGTGAATGCTTGAACCTTTGGCTTCAGTTTAGCAACCGAAGTAAAGTTATGGAGGGAGCAGAAAGACGGTCTGTGTGGGAGTTGTTAAGGGAAGTTGCAAATAGACTGGACGAGTTGGAAAGCGGTGAGTTTTCAGCCAACCAATAGTAGAGGAGCTGGACCAAGATGGCCGCCCTCCTCATCTACATAATGAGGCAGAAATGCAGACGGTGAAGTAAAAAGAGGAGACAAGGGATTGTAAAAACAACAAAATGCTACATAAAATATTATAAATACATCAAAAGATGCAAACAAACAAATTCAATTACATTTTTATACAAGAAAATAAATATTTTATTGCCTAAAACACAACAACATAGAATTGCTTGAGTGAATTTGAACCAAGCGAGGAGTTTTGGGCAAAAAAAAAAAAATAAATAAATAAATAAATAAATAAATATTTACAATCAAAGGCGTTTTTATCTTAAATGCAAACTAACTCTATCTATCTATCTATCTATCTATCTATATATATTCTGTACAGTTTTGGCTTAACTACTTCTCTGAATATGTTGGGGTTTTTTTTCAGCAAATGGCCTTTTTTTAGAGTCCGTATACTCCAGTTAATGATTAACCCATTGCTAAATTAGTTGACGATTATTTCAATAATCAATTCATCACGATCAATCCGATTAATCATTTCAGTTCTGATCTACGCTTTCCAGGAGTTTGTCTTTACTTACAGCATTTAATTTATCTGTCTTCTTGGCTTCAGGCTCCTTCATAGTGGAGGCCAACAGCTGATCCCCTTTGTACTCTTTGTAAAGCTCTGCCAAGGTCTCTCTTGTTTCCAGGTTGGTACTCTTCAGGTGATAGGCTGGATCCTGTTTGGCCTTTTCCTCATCTAAACGGGAGCAGAATCGAGGAAACGGTTCAAACACTGAGCGCTTTTCACACAGATTCACAGGTTTGAGTGAAGTTTTCAGTAACTGTTTCATTCCCCCAACTGCAAACAGATCTGAGCGTAACGGTAGATGTATTCACCCTGAACTTTTCACTGTACAGATACCACAGAAGATGACGCATACGTGAATTTTTAATGCTTAAATACTTGGACAGAATGAATGATTGGTGCTTTCAAGGTGGAGTTCGAGTCAGAAAAATCAACTTGAATGCTCACAGAAACGTAAACACGAAATTCAGTGACTGACACATTTATAAAATACTGTTAAAGTTGCAACAATAAACAGTTAGCTCACACTTCTGAAAGTTTGGATCTCATTAAAATTAATGGCACACACAAACACTGCTAAAAACACAAAATCTTACCAAGTATTTTTGTTCCAGATTCTAGTGCAAATATCTTGAATACACTTGAAATAAGACAAAACTAACTTACAAGTAACTTTTCAGCAGATATAGGAGCTTGTTTTAGGTCAATAATTCCTTAAGATTGATGAAAAAGTTCTAGTTACAAGTGAAATAATCTGCCAGTGGAACAAGACATTTTAACTTATAATATGGGAAAAATGTCTTTTTTTTTAAAACTTTTTTTTAATCAATATTACGGAAATATTGACTCAAAACAAGCTCCTATATCTGCTTAAAAGTTACTTTTAAGTTAGTTTTGTCTTAGTTCATGGTGTATTCAAGATATTTACACTGGAAACTAGACCAAAAATACTACTACTACTACACAGCCTGTAACAGAGAACATGTTGCTAAAATGCTCAAATGTATAAAAAGCTGAGAAATGCATCATTATTGGCTGGTTTTATGATAGTAGTTAGCATAATCACTGACCACAACAATTAGTAGATCTTACAAATTTCACCAATTAGAAACGACAACAGAGATGGGTTGGGTATGACGTCATTGCCAACATTATAGGTCAACAGAACACAGTATATTCAAAGCACCCCACACCAAAGCAATGCAAACATGGGCAAACATGGCTGGCGATGACGAAATGCATTGGCCTATTTTTATTCAGCAGTGCAGAAATAGTTTTAGATTTGAGATGTTCCATGGGAAAACCATATGTTTCATATAGGCATGGTGAAGTCCTAAGACACGTTTGCAAGCAGGTCTTCAAATATTGTCAGCCAAGTTTTTTTTTGTTTTTTTTTGGTCATGGAGTATTTTCAAAAAAAGTTTAGGTCATTCAGTTTCGTATCGCCCTTAATCTTAAAGCCAAATTAACCTGCTTTGTGCTAAATGAAGGTTTTATTCAATATGTAGCCTCCAGGGCATCATTTAGCCTTGCCCTTCTCTGCAACAAAAGTGTTTTTCTGTGAGGGTTATTTTAATTTAAGAAACTCCGGGATTTAGCTTCTGTTTCATTTTGCTACTTTGCTTAAACTGTGACAAATTGCAATGAATCTGTATATGAAGTGGGTATAAAGAAGGTAACTCTTACCCTCAGGGACAAGAACAAACAGACTAAAAAACAGACAGTTACTACCCAAGAGATGTTGTTGGCCCGAACACCGCAAATTCATCCAAACCCTGGTCATCATTTTCTTAACATCCCGGTTGTTTCTGTTTCAGCTCATTTTTTTCATGTTTATTTAAATATACTTATGTATTTATTTGCACTGCCTTCAAGACTTGCTTTTTTTTTCGTTGTGAGTTCTTGCACAATGACAATAAAGGAATTCTGATTCTGATTCTATTAAAAAAGCTTTAAATGCTGTAACATTTAAAAAAAGACACTTCTCGAAATATTTTTAATGAACAACTCTTTACTTCTACTTGAGTAATATTATTCAATTTAAAAATACATTATTTTTGAATAAAAGAAATTTAAATGTAACACAAATCATCCAAGTATCTTCTAAGAGTTGTTGAGGACGGTGATGCTGCGGGCAGGAAGGATCTCCAGTAGCAGTCAGTTTTGCAATGAATCTGAAGAGGCCTCTGACTGAGGATTGTTGCTGACTGTCATGACATGCTAACAGCTTAATTTCAGGGCAGCAGAGATGATATTCCCCAACAACATCGTCTGGGATGACAAAATCAATTGATGGAAAGCTCTGCTAATCCACCTCCTTTGATTTTGCTGCCCCTTATTAAATCTCTGTCTGGTGCTATGGTTAGAAAGTCGTGCAGAAAGACCTCTCTCTGCATCCATGAAGTCAACTTATTTTGCAGCAACGCTACTCTTACTGGGGTAAAATGTTTGGCTACTCCACCAACCTCTAATCAGAAACCCCCAACAGAAACAACTAGTTGGTAACTAACCTGGATCCAGCACTTTGAGGTTGTTCTTCACATGGAAAAAGCTGGACACATTGAACTTATCCAGGTTGGTGGGGTCCTTTGAAGACAAAACAAAATGACAGAAATGTCACAAATTTCTCAGAATACAAAAAAAAACAAAACAAAAAAACATTCCAAAACTGGAAATCAAAAAGATAAAACTAAAGAAATGAGTCTGCAACCTACCTGAAGCATTATGATATCCTTTCTAGTGAAGGGTTCATCGGTCAGCAGGTCTTTATAACTTTTGGTCTTGATGTTTAGTTGCTCAACAGCCTGAAGAGAAACACGATGATGATTAAACTAGCAACCCAAAAAAGTTTGTAAAAAACAAAGTGGGTAAACTGCAACTTTTGGGAGAAAATAACATATCCTGTACACCAAACCATGTGACATGAGGCAGTACTTTGTGATACTCACACTGCAAAAAACACAAAATCTTACAGTATTTCTGGTCTAGTTTCTAGTGAAAATATCTGGAATACACTCGAAATAAGACAAAACTAACTTACAAGTAACTTTTCAGCAGATATTAGAGCTTGTTTTATGTCAGTAAGTCTTTAATATTGATGAAAAAGTGCATGTTATAAGTGAAATAATCTGCCAGTGGAACAAGATAGATTATTTCACCTATGGCTAGTAGTTTTTCATTAATATTTAGGAATTATTGACTAAATCAAGCTCCTATATCTGCTGAAAAGTTACTTGTAAGTTCGTTTTGTCTTATTTTAGGTGGATTCAAGCTATTTGCACTCAAAACTAGACCAATAATACTTGGTAAGATCTTGTATTTTGGCAATGCAGTTTTATTAACTGAAACCAAGATCAATATCACCTCTTTATCCTGTCATCAGTTTGTGTTAGAAAAGTATTTTCAGAAACGATCAGAACAAGCGAAAGTCACCAACCTCGTAGGAAAACACATTTCCAGTGACCTTGTTTGCAACAATGTGAGAGTTATTTGTGAAGACATTGTACAGAACAGGGCAGTGATACTTTCCTGCAACACAAAAAACAGCAACACAGAAAGTAAGCAGCTGAACGTAGAATTACTCACATATCATCACTGGAAATCAAGAATTAACTCACAAAATGTCCAATCTGTGGTACATTAACCTCTATAGGCCCTAAAATACAGATCTTTCAATCAAAAACAGTTTATCTCTTTCACAGTATAAGTCAGGCCCTATGATTTCTGTAATCAGGAATATATGGATGGAATCGGGAACTGAAAACAAAATGGAATCAACTACAAAACACGGAATCTCACAGAATTTGTGCAAATCGTAGCCAGGGGTCAGCCATGCTAAAAAAAACTCGCTGAAACACAGACGTCTTCCAAAAATTAAAAAAAATTAAAAAACTGAAATCGTGCAAAGTTTAGGACAGAATACTGCAGCAGCGACAACTTTTCTGTATACATGTGATGACCACATGCCAGAACCACTAGAGCTAAACACACACAAAAAAAACTCTAAAGCATTTTTATTTCACATAAATAATGTCAAATATGTGAGATTTTTTATTTTGCACATAACAAATTTTGTTGGATGATAAATTGTTTCAGAAATTATTGCCATAAACGATAATATTGTTGTTTTGGGACCATTTTTAAGTTATATATTGATAATAGCATAATAATGCAAGTTCGCCCTCTCAAAGACCAATAAACTTTAATTTTGCAAAGAACACTTAACAATATCACGATTATTTCATTTTCCATTTTATTTCCAATCTTATTGTTTTATTCGTTGCCTTTAATTCATTTATTTTTTTAATTTATTTTTTGTGTTTATTTTGTAATTTTTTATTTACCATCACTTTTTTATTATGTTTTTTTTCTATTTTTTCCATATTCTGTATTTGTTTAGTAATATTTTTTATTTATCATTTTATTAAATGTGAAATTCTTTGGCTATTTATCTACTGAATTATTTCTCATTCGCATCACAATTTTTGGGGTTAATAAATATGGTTAGAAAGGAAAAAGTGGAATTCAGAAAAATAAAAAAATAGAAAAAAACAAATTTGGAAAAAAATAAAACGGCACTATGTAAACCCCTCCTGCACCTTCTTGTTTTTCTCCAACTACTGTTTTGAGTTTCAGAATCTGTTAACAGAAGCTTATCGTCACAGGAAGAAAATTTCCACATTTATCACTTATTTATAATAATAAAAAATATTTACCATCGTTGTTCTTGGCAAAGTTGAGTTTGATAAGAGACTTCGCTTCCAGTTTCTACAAAACAACAACAACAACAACTAAGCAAAATGCTTGAAACTTCAAAATGAGCTCTGGAAAATTAAATTAATACTAGAACCCCCCTCTCATATTCTCATATTAGTATGACCATTATGACTTTATTCTTGTAATGAAAAAAGAAAAAAAATCTTAGCCTGACTATTATATTTCCATTGTAGAGTTAACCTGAATTCAAAGTACAAATAAATAGAAACTATAAAACACCCTTGTCAAACAAGATGGTGGCTCTGGGCGCGCTGACATCACTCTGAACTCTGGAAGCACAAAGACAGGATTGGTGGGAAAACAAACAAACAAACAAACAAACAAAAACCCTCAGATTTTCCAAAAAATAAATCTTCAAAAACCAAAAATTCGATAAAATCGATTTATCGCCCAGCCCTAGGTGGGAAACCCTGTCCTTGCTGGCTGGTGTTCGATAGCAGCCCACTTATGATCCACTTAAATCAGAACCTCGAGGACCAGAATTGTATTCTCTATCTGATACATTGTGAACATGAGCTTTTAGTGTAAAGATTATTTCAACAAAAAGAATTTCCTTACTTCTCCAGAGATCGGATTAGTTCCATATTTCTTAATCCACGGAACGATGTTCCTAAAAAAGGATAGAGAGGACAGTAGAAAAAGAGAGCAGATGCAACAACATGTCCACTGTTCTATTACAAAAGCAGTTTTAGTTCAGAAATAATCAAAAAAATTCATCACTGTTGTGTAAAAAACTAAACCAACATAGTTGGTATTCTCATAGACATGGAAAAATTAGTTCTCCCACCTGAAAAAGATGTTGAAAATCTTAAAATATTTTGAAATTATGAAAATTTTAGAAAAATCCACCCTTTAATTTGAGGGGAAAAATACCCCATTAAAAAAAATTTGTTCAACAATTCTGGGTTGACTTGAGCTTCTAGAAATGTCTAATTTCTAATCAGTTCCTGTTTTCCTGGGGAATAAATAAGACGTGACACAGACAAACCACACGTATTTATCTTCCCACCACAATAAGCAGGATAGTGAGCTCAATGACAGAAAACTGCAGCCAATGGTTCATCTTAAAGTCACAAAGTCTCTAGAACAACAACTGGATGTTACCTGCATGCCAAACAGTTATTGGAAGAAACAATGCCTTTTCTTTCCTACCATCACAAACATAAAAACTTGAACTTTGCTCATCTCTACTGGAACTCTAACTGGAACTGTGTGCTTTGGTCTGAGGAGATTAAGATTAAGACTGAGATTTGCAGCAACAAGCAGGAGTGAAAGCATAAAAGTGTGGAAGAGCACTCTCTCCGCCCTTCTTCCTGTCAAGTTACTGATCACTGAAGGCTGCTAGAGCTAAAAAAAAAAAAAAAAAAAAAAAAAAAAAAAAAAAAACTACAAAAAAAGAGTGGTCTCTGCCAAAAAATTGCAAACTGGTTGTCACTGGGCCTTTTAGCCTGGTAATGAGCCTAAACATACGGCCAAGTCAACTCAAAAGCCTCAAAACAAGCTTTATCTCACGGCTGCCTCAGTCCTTAGATGTAAATTCTGAAGAAAACCTGTGGGGATAGCTTTAGGCAAAGAAAGGACCCAGGACTCTGGTTTATCTGGAGGTCTGCAACTCCAGTCTTCAAGTGCCACTGCCCTGCAACTTGTGGATGCATCCCTACTCCAACACATGAGTTAACCTTTTAAAGCTTTGTAGGAAAAAACTGATTGCTGTTTCAATCACTGGAGGTTGGACTAATAGGTACGAAGAACCTCCAGTGATTTTATATTTTTCACCACTAAAAAGTTCTTAAAGATTTTTCAAAATCTATCATAATATTATTATTCTATTGAATTAAAGGGGCAGTATTGTGTAAAATCAACTTTTTTTAGCTTTACATCATGTTTTAATGTAATTCCCTCACCAAAAACATACCTGGAGTATCGTTTCGATTCTTTCATGCATGTTTGAAAAATCCTTTCATCTCTGGTGGCAGCTAATCACCTGTGCAAAACGCCTGGGTGGACACAGCTCCGCCTTTGAGGCGCAGCTCCTCCTTGGAGCTGCAGTTTCTAAGCTTCTGAGCTTCAGCCTCACAGAGTCCCTCTCCCCCAAGACTTCCCCACTCAGCTCCTCCAGACTAGCCAGCAGCAATTAGCAAACACCTGGTGGAATTACGCACCTATTGAGCTCATTATACGGGCTACTTATCAGTGCAACCCTGATAAAAATGTTGTTAAAGGGTTAATAGAGGAGCACTATTGTGATGACTTCCTGAAGGCAGAGTTTCAGAAAGCAGGAGTTTTTAAAGAGACAGAGGCATTAAATTACAAAGTCAAATTTCTTTTAAGTCATATTTGATATTCACAGCATTTTTTTAAACAGCTGAAGGTAACACAGTTACTTGATTGTGCTATAAAATGATTTTATGTGGATTTTTCAAAATCTATCAAATTATTGTGCTATTGTATTAAAATGATCATTGATGTCAAATTTTTTGATCTTTTCAAGGAGGTGACAACGAATTTGTCCATGTCTGTAGCTCATATTAAGTACAAGTTACTTACAGCAGGTCAAATACGACTCCATCCTCAGTGCAGACGGGATACTCAAATGGCTGCAAGGACAAGCTGAAAAGAAGTCAAAAGTTGAATAACAGAGCTATTACAATAAAAACAAACTGCAGAATTATGAGTCCATCTTCTTATTGTTTTCCATCTGTCAAAACCTCACAAAATATGGAATGAAATATGTTGGAGGATCTTCCAGTTCGTTGTCTAACCCTTAAAGCTGCAGTATGTAACTTTTACTACTGCCGTCTAAAGAAATGCTCCGCTCCCGACCTAAAACAACTAATCAGAGCCAGGAGGAGGGGCTTAGCGCTGTCAATCACCCTCGTGTACGTGCTGCTAAATGTGCTGATGGTGAAGAAACAGCTTACCGTTCCAGCAAAACTGTTTATCCACCGTTATCAGTGCCCATGCTAACTAGCCTTAGCATTAGCATCAGGCTATGCTGTGGTGAACCAGCTGTGGCGTAGCAGAGAGCAAGGGGGAGTGTGTGAGCATGAGGGTGATTAACAGCGCTAAGACCCTCCTCCTGGCTCTGACTGGAGTGGTGTACTTCTGAAGTTAGTACTGGGAGAACTGGGAGAAGGCAGAGGAGCTTGATTTTCTCACAGATTAGCTGTCTTATATTATACTGTCATGACATAATTATAATTTTAACAAATATGTAAAAAATATTTTTCATAAAAGTTACATACTGTAGCTTTAAGTGAAGAAAAAAAAATTATTTTATGTAACAGCTAAACATTTTGAATCTTTAAGACAAACATAGAAGAATTTCAGTGTTGTGTTTGCAAAAAAAATAATAAATAAAGGACTGACAGGAAGCACGAATCAACCCAGGAAAACGTGACTGTTCATCAAGCAATGACTGTGAATTGGCCCTATATGACTGATTCTAAACTGTTTTGCAACTGTTGTCAAAGAACAAAAAAATTGCACAAAAAGAGCTTTCTTTCCCCAACAGAACAAATGATTCCTTCTTACCTGCAGTGGTCAAATGGAAGCCTTTTAAAATTTGCTTGGGGAATTTCTGGAAAAAAAAGCCAAAATTGAAAATCCAAGTGTCGTATGGCATTAGGTTAAAAATAATCATGTTAGGTCAAAGCTGCAATAAGATCAAAGTTTTATAGTAGTTGTTTTCGGCTTAATTTAGCAATTTATCACATAAAAACTCCCTTAGGGACATTTTAGGTTTTAAAAGTATTTTTAAATCATCAACTTGATATGTTTTTTCGAGTTACCATAAAGTGATTTACTGTATGTTAATTTCTAACTACAACAATACTATTCTGTAGACCAATGGCTTTTAGACTTTTCAGTTTCCAAAATAACAGCTGGGACTTGTGACCAAGAGCATAGAGTCATTAAACAGTCAATTAAACAGGGGTATAATGACAACATACTATAAATAGCATCAACAACCAACATATAAATATTTTTAAACTATAAATATCTACTGGTATTATTTTTTAGTTATTTTTTTTGCTTTCTGAGGAGCTCGCACTTGTTAATTCTCCAACCCAAAGAGGGGTCCTGACCCCAACTTTGGAAACCACTGCTCTGGATCAGAGGAGGGTAGTAAGTAGTTACATTTACCTAAATAACGTTTTGGGGAAAAAGTCCTCAAAATTACTTCATTGTACTTTTTACTTTAACTTGAGTAATATTATTATGAAGTGTCACTATTCTTACTTAAGCAAAACTTCTGGGTACTCTATCGACTGTGAGTATTTTCACTGAATGAAGAACAAAATATGTTTTGACCAAAAATGCATAAGACACGGTGCATGTTGAAGTGAGACCTCTTGTATTTACACCAGCTCTGATTAATCTGATTTGGAAACACGTTTCTTCAGTCTATATTTTTTTATTTTGTAAATATTTATTTGTTTTCATTTTAATCTTCAAAATACCAGAATTTGCACATAAATGTATATTTATTTCTGTCTGGGCATAATTTTAAAACATAAAATCAGATGTTTTGATCAGTTAATCAGTACTAAAGTAGCCTTTTTTTTTTTTTTTTTTTTTTTTTACCAAACTCGTTTTTACTCAAGTAATTTCTTGCAAGGCTACTTTTTACTTTTAAATGAATACAGATATGTTGAACTAGTGCTACTCTTACTTCAGTACAATTTTAAGGCACTCTACCCACTTCTGCTCCAGATATAGATGAGTTACATTGTTTATTTGTTATTTTTTACCCCAACTGCTTACATTCTTCAATTTTCGGAAGCTTCATGAGCACAAACTTAAAACTATTTTCATATCTTATGAAAACGTTGACATGTGAAACCACTAATAAATGGATGACTTAAAAGCACAATTAATAAACATGAGAAAGAAGAAGAAAGACAACTTCATAACCGTTATCTAAAATAAAGTATTAACATAGTTGAAAGTCACCTGCTCGTTTCCCTCCATAAAAGTTGGTATATTCTGTACATGTGATGTACCTGTAAAAATGTTTAAATACGCAGACGTTAAGAAAAATAAAGAAGAAACACTTGCAAAGCTTTTAATTTAAAGAAACGCCACAAAAAAGCTAACGTGTGTTAGCATGCTAGCCTGTTAGCGGTTAAGATAAAACGTATTATTATGAGGTCAGAAGCGTTTTAGTCTTACATTTTGTCCTTCTGGTGCTGTCGCTTCCCCATCCTTACTGTATGGGCAGGTTTGAACTACTAAGTACAATAAATATGTATATATTTATATATATAACTTTCACGGTATATCAAACAAGCTCTTAGCCTTCTCTGTGCTTCTTGTTTATGTTCGTTTTTCTTCTTCTTTTGGAGTTTTTAAACGTAAGTGGCATCTAATTTGTTGTGTTAGCGCCATCTTCCGGATCAAACCTTCATGACATATTTCTTTAAGTCTCCAAATAAGACCTATATTCTTTAAAAGCTGATTTTTTTTTCTGCCCTTCAACTTTAACTGAAATAATATATCATTAAAACTCAGCAATTCCATTAACAGTATTCTCATTTGATTCTCGCGTTTCCTCCATCCCATAAATACATGCAGTACTGATCCTGCCAAAACTGACAATAAGCAAACAAGTAAATAAATAAATATGATTAATGATAAATAAATAAATAAAACTGGAAATAAATAAACTGGGAAATAAATAATTAAATGTTTAAGAAAATAAAATTGAAAACAGATAAATAAATGTATTAGGAAAAAATTAATATACATTTTTAATTTTTTACATCGTCATTTATTTATTGTCAGCTTCGGCAAGATTAGTGTTCCATATACAACACCACAGTACACTGATTATAAAAAACCAGTACGATGCTTCCCCATGATTGTTTATGTTCCTTTTACTGTGGCCTTATCATTTGTAAAGTTGTCTTTCTGCCACCACTAATTAGAATACAAAAAATACACAATACACATATGCATGAAAATGTTTTGTAAAAAGGAAAATAAATGTTTAAAAATGATTATATACCCCACAATTATTTCCATATATGATATTATACATTCCTGCTTTTTACAAAACCAGGTAAAGCTAAAAAAAAAAAATACAAGAGTGCAAACCCTTTGTTTAGCAGCAAATTGTTCCTTCTCTACATTGAAACACATCTTAAATATTTATTTACTGTAATTATTTTATTTTTTGTTTAAATTTCACCCTACTTTGTATTACAAGCAATTTACCTCTACTAATTTTGTTTGTAATACCATTTCAATAAAAAACAAAATAAGATATGTAAAATCATGGACTTTTTTAACCGTAAAACCCAGTATTTCCAATGGCTTGAAGATATCCTTACCCTCTGTTTTGTTCAATTAAACTTTTTCTTGAAAATAATATGATCCAAAAACTCTTAGAAATTAATTTTCAGTGTTTCTATAATGACTTCTTCAGTAAATGTTGCTGAAAAACCTTTTGATATCAAAGAGAAAAAAAAAAATTTCTACTAAAAGTTTTTTTTTTTCACTTTGAAAATAAACAGACAACGTGCATATATACATAATTTAAAAAAATTGACATGTTTTACACATTGCCTACAGTTGTATCAGTTATTTAACCACCCTGGGGTCCTCATATTGTATATGCATCCCGTGTTATAATGACCCAGCTTCCAGGTGAAAAGAAAGCAGAGTATAACGGGGACATAATGGAAACGCAGCTCGTGACCCCTCAGTCCCTGTGTCACATCAAGCACAACCCGCATCCCCTGGTTCTTCTCTGGGCCTCCTCTACATGCAATTGATTGCAGCGCATCGCCACGGCAAAATAAAAGCCGATAAACCTGAACAGACCAAATGCACAACCCCCTTAAATGAAACAATAACGACAAAATTCATCTACAAGTTTAATTTATTCTTGGCATATAATTGGTAGTTATGGCTACAAGAGAAAGGAGCAATAAAACAATGTGGGGAGGAATTACCCATGAACACATGGTTTATAACGTACAGTGGGGTGAAAAAGTGCTTGCACCCTTACAGATTTCTACTGTTTTTGCTTCTTGTCACACTTAGATGCTTCAGCTCATCAAATAAATGTTAATATTTGACAGAGATGAGCAGAAAAATCAGTTTCCACATGAAAACATACCAACTAGTTTTGCCACCCTGAACAGCAAAGACTGACATTCAGAGTTTCTGATAACTAGGCCATTCCAAAACTTCCTTTTTTGCTTTTATTCAAGTCAATCAGAGGTACCCTTTCTTCTGTGCTTTGGATCATTCTCCTGCAAGGCTTTCTTGTAAAGGGCAAAATTCATGATTCTATCAATTACAGAAAGTCATCCAGGTCATCAGGAAGATAGGGAGCCCCAGACCATCACACTGCCACCACCATGTTTGACTGTCAGTTTGATGGTCATGACCCACACCTTCCAAATGGGTCCAGTTTTGTCTCATCAGTGCACAGGATATTTTCCTAAACGTTTTCAGCATCTTCTAAATGGGATGGGTTTTTTTTTTTTTTCGGTAAATTGGGTCTTTGGGTTCTCCTGGGTCAGCAGTGATTTTGGCCTTGGAATCATGAATTCTGGCCTGAACTGAGGCCTGCAGTGTTTTAGATGTTGTTCTGTCGCCTCCTGGTTGAATCTTCGATGTGCTTTTGGAGCAGCTTTGGTTGACCCACCTCCCCTGGGAAGCTTCACCTGAATGAAACCTGAATTTGTTTCTCTGTTTGGGGCTCATGGACTTCACTTTGGTTCACTCAGGTCCCAACGTCTTGGAAAGGAGTTTGCAACCCTTTCCAGACCGATGGATGTCGATGACTTTACGTTTTGAGAGCTTGTCGCCATCAGAGAGGCTCTATTCAAGTTAATTACAACATCAACAGATCAGGTAATAATCAGGAATCGTGAAATTGAGCTCAGATTTCTTAAAGGGGGGGGCTATTATGCTTCCTTTTAAACAAGTTAGTATAGGTCTATGGGCTATACAAAACATTTTCATAACATTTTTTGTACAAAATCATTCTCAATGACATTTAATGTCTTCAGTTCTGCCTATTTTGAGCTCCTGTCACTTTTATGCAAATAAGCTGCTGCTAGCCATGCCCCCAACTCACACTTTATCCACTTGTCTTTTCCAGCAGCCATTGTACACCGCATGCAGGAAAACCAGCAAATAATGAAGCGGGTGGGACTCCCCTGGGGTTGCAAGGTGACAGCCTGGGCTTGGCTTGGGTTGGGTTGTTAGGTGACTTAATAAATGGGAGGTTTTTGAAACGGCTTGTTTTCCCAGACAAACAAAACATTAACTTATTGCCAGAAAACAGCTGGATGTTTTGTTTTTTTTTGTTGTTTTTTTTTTGTATTTTTAGCGATTGGACTGTTTCTAGAAGAAGTAGAGACCCGAATGGAAGTACAAAAAGGTCCAAAAAGTGAATTTTGCATAATAGATCTCCTTTAAAAAGAAAAAAAAAAACAACAAACAATAAAAATGTAGTTTAATTACAGGTTTCCCCAAGTGGCAAGTCAATTTTGGTCGATTTTTATATTTAAATGAATTAAATTATCACTTGAAAACTGGTCATCGTAGTTACTAAGGTTATTTGTTTGATGATCTGAAACATTTAAGAGTGCCAAAAACAACCCAAAAACATAAGAAATTTGTTGTCTTTTTGGCAAAGCATCTTCCCACAGCTGCATGCACACAGACTTGGCGGAGGGTTTTTTTTTTTTTTTGTTTTTTTTTTACACTTTTCCCTCACACAACTCCCCTGCCCTCCGTTATACCCGGGGAAGGGAAGTAGCAGAGTTCAAACAGGGAACCTCCAGGCCTACGACAAACCTGCTCTACCACCCAAGGCCCAAAAACGGAAGAAATCTGTAAGGGGACAAATAATTTTTCACACCACCATATGACGACGTGCAGCAGAAGTTATATTCAAATCGCCTGGACAAATTGTACATCTACTATCCGCCTTTCTCTGAAAACGCAAAGATGGAATGAGTAAGTGATTCAAAGGATGGTTCCCTCATAACCTGGAAGAACATTTTAAACCAAATTCTTCATTTAGTGAATAAAGGGAAATTAGAATACAGGGCAGGAACAGCAGCACTGCCTGTGTACCTGAGTTACTGCTGGCTTGGATTTCATCAGTTACAGCACTTCAAAAGCTCATAGAAGAAAAACCAGGAAGAGTTTGGGATAGTGAGACCCTGGCATCTCACAGGGGTTGCAAAAAAAAAAACAACAAAAAACTCAACAACATATGAATGTTCACATCCTTGGCACTTTATCTGTCAGGCAGAATCAAACTCTCACCTGTCAGCAGTCACTGACAAACATGTTGAAAGAAGAAAGTAGAACAGAGAGGTAATAAACAACTTAAGGATCAAAAACAGAAGCATGGAGAAGACAAAAGGTTCGGAAATCCAAGAGTCTGATAGTAGCTTTCTTGCTTGGAAAGTGCAATATTATATGAATTTTTCTTCTTCGAGAGCAAAAACAAAAACATTTCCAACATAGTTCCTCTTGAGAACAACAGAAGTCTAAATAAACGGTAAACATGTGGTCGGCGCTTTTCTCAGTACCGTCCAGGAAAATAAAACGAGTGTTTTCAGCTTCGTCCAGTAAAACATGTTCAGTTCGATTAAACAGTCCTCAAGTGTTTGACTGGAACAAGAAGATCACCGCAGGTCCATCATGCACACAGAGTCGTCCGTGATGTTCACATGTCCTGCATGCTGAAAAGAAGAAACACATTTAGATCGCATCAACAGAAAGTCTCTCAACCAAGTCGGCCTGCTACACTGAGTCTCGCTTTTATTTGTCTAAGGCTACGTTCACACAGCAGGTCTTGATGCTTAATTACGATTTTTCGCTGAAATCCAATTTCTTTTTGTTTTGTTCACATGGTCGTTCATACTACTAATTAAATGCGACCGCAGTCAGACTTCTGCTTGAACGGTTTACGACCCCAAAGTGACCCGCATGCGCAGAAGAAGAACATAGACACAGCAGCGCGCTGTTTACACAAGAAATAATGGATGGATTAACATTAACCTGCCAATGGGACGAGAGATAGAAATTAGCCACCTGGCTATAATATCATGTATTTACATGTAAATGTTCATAAATACGTATTGTCCCATTTTAAAAAATAAACTTAGACTTGAAACATCAATCACGTAGATGTCGGATTAAATGCGACATGACCGTTCAGACTGCAGACCCTTTGAAAACTATCGGATACGTATCTGAATTAGTTCCACATATGGAAATGGAACAATTCTAATTTTTTGGGGGGTGAAAAGATCGAAATTGGGCCATTTAGACTGCCATGAAAAAGTTGGATATGGGCTGTATTTGGAAATCAATAAATAAATAAAAAATAAAAATTTGGATTTGGGTCTTGTTCGGTCAAAAAAAAAAAAAAAAAAAAAAAAAAAAAAAAAAACGTATTTGGGTCACACTTGGAAAAAAGATAAACATAAAAAATTTGGGTTTGGATTTTGGTCGAATTTCGGGCAAAAAAATATAAAAAATTGGTCACATTTCGGGGGGGGGAAAAATGGATTTGGGTCACATTTGCCTGCTGTGTGATCATAGCCTGAAGGAACTGTGACAGCAAAGCAGCTGCTGGATGAGGATGGTGTCATGTTTTCTGCCTTGAGGAAGCCACTGCAACAGTATTTCCAATATTTCCTGAAAAAAAAATTGTGAAAACTACTCAGTCTATTTTGAGGGGAAAAAAAAGTCATTTTACGACTTTCTTCTGGTATTTTTTTGTCTTTAGTCTGCTAATATTCTGACTTTTTTCTCACAATTTCAAAAAAAAAAAAAAAAAAAAAAAAATCTGGCCCTCATACTCCGTCATAATCATCATCAAAATGACAAGAAACAAAGGCGTGATAATATAGGAGTTTCACTTTCTGAGATGACTGGCAAGAAATATTGCACCTTTACGCGATATTCTAATTTTTTGAGATGGACTAGTATGCTAAGAACCTCCATCAGCTCAGCGGTCTCTCACAGAAACAAGTCTGAATATTGACATTTATGTTCCCACAGGATCGTTATACTCACTGTGAAGAGAGGCGGATCTTTGCTGTGAGGGTGGAACCCCTTCTGTTTACACGAAGAGATCTCGTCCGTTCCTCGATCGGTTAGCCGGAAGTAGCCGATTCTGACCGAGAAAACAATCGGACAAGGTTTGAAAGAATCACAAGCAGCGTGCGGACAGACGTGTCACAAATGACCGGAAAACTCCGGGGTTTTCCCGACTCACTCGTTGAACTTGGGCGAGCAGACGATGGCGATGGCCTCAGGCAGCATGATCTGGTAGGAGCAGTGTGTGTGGAGGTCGACGCTGGACAGGAAGGCGGTCTGCGTGGGGTGAGTCTGGGAAACGCAGATTAATATTGCTGTAACTTTACCATTAAAACATAAACTTCCAGAGATTTCAAAAAGGTATTTATTACGAGATAATTAACGTAGATTTTCTCGATGTTCCAATCAATCATAAAAAAAATGTTTTTTTAAATTTTATTTATAAAATAAACTTTGCAGGAAGGAAGGAAAGAACGACAGAAGGACGGAAGGGAAAGACTCAGAGAAGGAAGGAAGGAAGAGAAAGAAACAGGGAAGGAAGGAAGGAGGGAAGGAAGGAGAGAGCCAGGGAGGAAGGGAAAGACACAAAGAGGAATGAAGAAAGGAAGGAAGGAGACAGGGAAGAAGGGAAGAAAGGAAAGGCGGAGGAAGGGAGGAAGGAGGACACAGGAGGGAAGAAAGGAAGGAAGGAGAGAGACAGGGATGGAGGGAAGAAAGGAAAGACAAAGGGAGAGAGAGAAGAAGGGAGGACGGAAGGAAGGAAGGATACAGGGATGAAAGGGACAGGGAGGGAGGAAAGAAGGGAGTAAGGAAGGACGGAGAAGTGAATGGATGGAAGAAAGGGACGAGTGGACGGGTAAACAGATGGCAGGATGAACAGGGGCATGGCCGTTCGGTCAGAGAGACAAACAGATGGATCCACGGTTGGACGGATGAGGGCCTCTAAAAACACAAAGATTTTCCAGTCGACCGTTTTCTTTTTCAACACGTACCGAGACGTTTCCAGATTAGCTCCATTTCTAGCGATTACACGTCGGACCTTTCAGCCCGTTCCTCCAATCAGCCTCCTCCGCCTCACCACTGAGAAACCCTGGATGTGACGCTCCGATCGGAGGAGCTCGTTCCGAGAGATTCCCGTCTCACAGACGAAACGGAACGGAAAGCCGCCGTACTCACATGTATCCATCCCAGGGTGATGAGGTCATACTGGTCCTGGATCAGGAAGAGCTCCTCCTCGTTCTCAGTGTCACAATAGTCCGGCCCGCCGCACTGCTTCGGCACGATGACGTGAGTCACGGTAAACGCGTTCCTGGTCTGGAGCGAACACAAACAGGCTGAAACACAAACTGCACTGCAGCAGCAAAAAGCACTTAGTCATGCTTTTGATAAATGACCAGAAACTCGGGCTGGGCGACATGGCTTAAAAATAAAATCTCCGATATTTTTTTCCATACCAGATCCGATTTTAATCGATTTTTTTTTCTCTCGCTTTCTTTTCTAAAAAAAAAAAAAAAAAAAGATATTACAAATGACAGGAAATAGTTTCAAAAAGTGGCTTTTATTGCAGTATCAGGGCCAGGCTACGAGAACTTTTGTTTGGTTATGAGAATAAAGTCATAATATTAGCAGAATAAAGACGCAGTTTTACTACAAGAATGTCTTAAAATTACGAGAAAAAAAGCCGCTTTAATGAGAGAAAAGCTCGGATAATTCATTTGTTTATTTTCTGTGTTGGAGTTTTCGTAAAACTACTACTTCATCCTGGTAATATTAAGACTGTAACGACTGTATCCTTGTAACATCGTGACTTTATTTTCGTTAAAAAAATGTTTTTAGCCTGACAATTATATTTTGGCATAAAGCTGACTTGAATTCAAAGTCCAAATAAACAGAAGCTGTAAAAACGCTAGTCAAACAAGATGGCTGCCCTGGACCTGATGACATCACCACAAACTCCGGAAACCAGAGTTGTTGATGAGGGGGGAGGGGGGGAATAAGGATACAAACAAACCTTTTTTACAAATAAAAATCTAAATAGTGTGGCGTTTACATGTATTTAGGCCCGTCATGATAACAAATTTTGCTAGACGATAAATTGCCCCAGAAATTATTGTGATAAACGACAATATTGTTGTTTTGAGAGCATTTTCATGAGATGTATTGATAATGGCATAAAAATGAATGTTTGTCATCTCAAAGAGCACTAAACTTTAATTTTGTGAAGAACACTTAACATTATCACTATTATTTAATTTTCAATTTTATTTCCAATCCCATTGTTTTAGTAGTTGCTTTCATTTCATTAAATTTTTTTTTGTATTTATTTAGAAATGTTTTTAATTTATCGTCACTTTTTTCATTATGTATTTTTTTAATTTTTTCCATGTTCTGGATTTATTTAGTATATTTATCATCACTTAATTACAACATTTTTTCCATATTCTGAATTTATTTAGTATTTTTTCAATTTATCATCACTTTTTTCCATTGTGTATTTTTCCATATTCTGTATTTTAGTATTTTTTTTATTTATTGTCGCTTTTTTTTCCATTATTTTTTTCCATATTCTGTATTTATTTTGTAATTTTTAAAATTTATCATCAGTTTTTTTCATTATGTATTTTTTCTATTTTTTCCATATTCTGTATTTATTTAGTAATGATTTAAAGACATTTTAAATATCCAAACTAAAACAATAAATAGCGTTTAGAGGAGCAACTTTCAAGTCTTACAACAGATTTTTAATGGCTATGAAGACTTGTGAAGTGTAAACTTTTAAAATGTGCAAATTTCTACCTCTGAATAATTTTTGTTAACCATCTCAGGTTCAGAGATGATTTGATCTCCCCACTGAGAATTATAATAAAACAAGTTGGGTGAGCTGCCCTGTTCGAAAGATGAACCAGTAGGGCTGCAGCTAACCATTATTTTAATTATCGACTAATCTGCTGATTATTCTGACAATTAATCAGATAAGAAAATTGCCACATTCCGCTGATTTTTCATTTATTTTCTTATTTAAAAAGGAATTTAATTATTTGCATCTTTTAATGTATTTCTTATATTGTATATAAAAGGCTTAAACATTTTATTGCCTGAAATGCAAAACCATAGCATTCCTTTAGTGAACGTCTGATCATTTGTTGCAAAGGATGCATCTGCAGATAAAAAATGTGAAAAGCGCAGGCTTTCTGCTTGACTTGACATCAGTACAGTGTAGGACTGGTCTGTTGATTATATTTTGGATTAACTGATTAATAATTGGATTGAAAAGGTGCTTAATAGGTGATTTTGAACCAGGTGAAGCTAAAACTCCCACTTGAGGAGTTCAGAGTAGAACATGTTTACAGACGAAGATTTTTTTTATCTTAAATGTAACATACATATATATATATATATATATATATATATATATATATATATATATATATATATATATATATATATATATATATATATTTATTTATTTATTTATTTTGTACAATTTTGGAATTATTACTGCTCCTAAAATGTTGTTATTTAAGCAACTGGCGTTTTTTTCAGTCTGTTTTACTCCAGTTAACGATTAATCAATTACTAAAATCAGTAGATTATTTCAATAATCGATTCATCACGATTAATCGGTTCAGCCTTACTTACCAGTTTTCCACACAGGATGCCACAGGTTTCCACAGCCCGGCTCGTGTTGGCTTCAGCCAGCCTCAGGAAGCTCCGGCACAGCTCGGCGGGAACGGCCAGCTGCCGAAGGGCATCCACCATCGTATCTGCAAAAACAACGCAGAGGAGGAAAACAGCAGCTGAACGGAAAAAGCTCGGCTCCTGAGGTGACGCGTGGTGTAAACAGGAACTAAAGTAGGTCCGGAGTAGGGCTGGGTGATATGGCTTAAAAATAAAATCTGCGATTCCCTTCATATCAGGTCCGATTTCCAATTATAATCGATTTTTTTTCCTCACTTTCTTTTCAAAAAGAGAACTTACAAATGACAGAAAATACTTTCAAAAAGTAGCTTTTATTTCTGTCATCCCTTCTGGGTGTTGTCCAACGGAGTATCAGGGCCAGGCTACGAGAATTTTTGTTTAATTACGAGAATATAGTCATAATATTAGCAAAATAAAGATGCAAATTTACTAGAAGAACATCATAAAATTATGGGAAAAAAAGTCATTTTAATAAGAAAAAAAGATTGGATAACTATTTTTTGGGGTTTTTTTTGTGTTGGTGTTCTCATAAAATTACTACTTTATTCTCCTAATATTAAGACTTTATTCTCATATTTCTACAACTATATTCTTGGAATATTATGACGTTACTCTTATGATGAAAAAAGAAAAAACTGTTAGCCTGACCCTTGTATTTTATTGTAAAGTCGACCTGAATTGAAAGTCCAAATAAATGGCAGCTGTAAAAATCGCTAGTCGAACAAGATGGCCGCCCTGGGAGTGGGGACATCGCTCTGAACTATGGAAACACAAGAAAACTGGTGGAAAAAAATCCCAATTTTCCAAAAACTAAAAACTGGATAAATCGATAAAATCGATTTATCGCCCAGCCCAACCTCAGGAGGTTGATAAAATCGATTTATCGCCCAGCCCAACCTCAGGAGGAAATAACGCTGCTCAGTGAACTGAGCACAGGAGAAGGGCAGCGTTTAAATCCTCCGAGAAAAGGAAAGAAAACTTGAACTCACTGTTGTTCCCTGGGCTGACCAGAGACCCGGGTTTGAGCGAGCGGTCAAAGCTGGGTGGACCTGCCGCAGGTGTGCCCGGCGTCGCAGCGGGCCGATGATACTGATAGTCGTTGGCGCCGGGCAGATCCCCGGGACTCATGGGGGTCGTGGGGGAAACGAACGGCGGGCCCTGGATGCCAGGAATGAGGGGCGCGTCGGCGGAAGGTGCGGCCGGAGTGGCGAACTCCAGGAGCACTCGCTGACGCTCCTTCTCCAGCTCCTGGCGGCGGATCATCTCCTCGAAGGCACTGAACTGCTCCTGCTCCCGCTGCCGCCGCTGCATCTCGGCCACGCGCTCCCGCTCGGCGTCCAGCGCGCGCTGCTTGGACTGCTCCAGCGCCAGGGCCTCGTCCTCCGCTTTCTGCAGATACGACACACCAAAGCTGAGTGACTGATGACTGAAATAATCGGCAACTAATTTAGGAATTGATTAATCGCTGCTGAAACAACAGCATATTAAGAGCAGCAAACAAGTCAAAACTGTACTATATATATAGGCAAGAAGATTTTTTTTATCTGAAATTTGATACATCCATCTCTAAACTTATATGTACTTGTCTATAAATATGTTTTAGCCAAAACTCTTGAAGTAGCATAGTTTCAGCTGTAAAAAAATCTCCTATTAAGCTCCTTTTCAATCCAATTATTAATCAGTTAACCCAAAAATAAAATCAACAGATCAGCCCTACGCTGCATTGATGCCAAGTCAAGTAAAAACACCCGAGCTTAGCTTTTTAGCTGCAAAAGCATCCTTCGCTACAAATGATCAAGTGAAATAAATGCTATGTTTTTGCATTTCAGGCAATAAAATGTTTATTTTCTTATTTAAAAATTAACTGATTTGTTTATTTGGATCTTTTAATGCAACATCTTTTCTAACGTATAAAATAACCTTAAAGCTGAAGTATGTAATTTTTATAAAACATTTTTCTTTACATATTTGTTAAAATTATCATTATGTTGTGACAGTTTAATATAAGACGGATGATGTGTGAAAAATAATCCAGCTCCTCTGCCTTCTCCCAGTGTTCCCAGTACTAACTGCAGAAATACCCCACTCAGTAAGAAACAACCAATCAGAGCCAGGAGGAGGGTCTTAGCGCTGTCAATCACCCTCATGTACACCACGCTCACACACTCCTCCTTGCTCTCTGCTCCGCTACAGTTGGTTCACCACAACATAGCCTGATGCTAATGCTAAGGCTAGTTAGCATGGCCACCGATGACGGTGGATAAACAGTTTTCCTGGAACAGTGAGTTGTTTCTGCACCATTAGCACATTTAGCAGCGCATACACGAGGATGACTGACAGCGCTAAGCCCCTCCTCCTGGCTCTGATTGGTTGTTTTCGGTCAGGAGCGGTGTGTTTCTTTAGACAGCAACAGCAGCTCAGGGAGGAGGTGGAGGAGCTCCATCTTTTCACAGATTATCTGCCTCAAACCAAACTGTCACGACATGGAGACAGTTTTAACAAATATGGGAAAAAATATGTAACTTTTTGTAAAAGTTAACCGATTGCTAAAGTAATCGTTAGTTGCAGCTCTACAGAAGTTATGATAAAGTTGGCAGTTTGACTTCTGTTTTAGCAAAACTTCCATTGTGGCTTTTCCATTTTGTCACCATATTTTTGGTGACAAAATGCAACCTATGCGACAGACCAACAAAAGTAGTGCAAAATAAAGTGGAAAGAAAATAATGAGTGGTTTTCCATTCATTCATTCACTCATTCATTTCCATTCGTTTTCCAACTTATTTTACCACTGCGATGTAATGCTTTTGCTTGTTGTTGCTTTTGTTGTTTTATTTTCCTTCTGATTATGTAAAGCACTTTGAATTGTTCTGTTGAATGACAATGTGCCTTGAATCAGACTGAAGATTGTGGTTCAAACCCGATAAAATATAGGACAAAGTTTCTGGGGAATGAATACTTTTGTAAGAGACTGGGGCTTCAGCTTACCTTTTTGACCAGATACTGCGCATATTCTTGTTCAAATCTTTTTAAAAGAGCTTGTTTAAGAACCTCTGCTTGAGGAAACGCCACATCCTTGAGTTTCTGTTGAGGAATCACAAAGTTGTGAGTTTTCCAAAACAAAGAAAAAAGGTAAAAACACAACACTGTTTGGGCACCTTTACTGTGTCCTTTTTCTCGGGAATGTTTGCCGTCTTGTAATCCCGATGTTTGGGAAGTTTTTCAATAAAAAGCCTTAAAAATGGACATAAGATTCAGGTGAACATCTTTATTTCTAAATAAAACCACCTTTTTTTCAACAAAATCATGTTGAATGTGGTTTAAAAAAAAACAAACAAACAAAAAAACTCACGTAATATATTTATTGTAAAGCACGAAGGCGTGTTCGATGTTGCCCTCCTCCGTGTAGATGTGGGCCATTCGGATCATCTCCATGCCGGAGCGGAAGTAGCGCCGAGGCGGCACGTCGTCGTTGACCTCAACTGAGCTGCCCTTTTTGGTCAGAGCACGGACTCGCTCCTCTGGCAGGAGGCTGACATCGGTGTGATCCGCCATGACAGCAAACAACCTGAAAGACAGGAAAGACAGGCCAACTGCTTGACATAAATATGCACTGATAATCCTGGTTCAGATCATATTTAGCAATGCTTGACAGGGTCTGAGATGTTGTCAAATTCGAGGTGAAATCCTTGTTGAAAAAGTAAAAAAACAAAACAAAATAGAAGGTTACTGCACCCTTTTGTTATTTCTTTTCTTAATTTATCAGAGCATCTGGTTATATGACCCCTTGCTGACCATTTAAGAAAACGTTCTGCTGTTTTGTCTTGCAGTGAATGCAAACACATTTAAAAAAAAGAGACAGAGAGAGAGAGAGAGAGAGAGAGAGAGAGAGAGAGAGAGAGAGAGAGAGAGAGAGAGAGAGAGAGAGAGAGAAGCCTGGCTGCTGTCTTTCCAACACTTAGTCATTGTGACATCGTTGTCTCAGTGATGAAGTGCTTGCTCGTTCATGCAAGTCATCAACAGTCCTCGGTTATCTTTAGCGGAAGGCTGCTTCATATGGAGGCCGTCAGGAAGTAGGCCTGTCACGATGACAAATTTCGCTGGATGATAAATAGTCCCAGAAATTATTATTAACGATAATATTATTGTTTTGAGGCCATTTTTAAGTAATATATTGATAATGGGATGACAATGCAAGTTCGCCCTCTCATAGAGCAATAAACTTTAATTTTGTAAAGAACACTTAACATTATCACTATTATTTAATTTTCCATTTTAATTCCAGTCTTATTGTTTAATTAGTTGCCTTTAATTTTTTTGTATTTATTTTGTAATTTTTAAATTTATAATCACTTTTCATTATGTATTTTTTGTCATTTTTTCATATTCTGTATTTTAGTCATTTCTTTATCGTCATTTTTTTATTATGTATTTTTTTCTAGTTTTTTCCATATTCTGTATTAATGTAGTAATTTTTTTATTCATCATGCCTTTTTTCATTGTTTTTTTTTTTCAATTTTTTCCCATATTCTGTGTTTATAAAGTAATTTTTAAAGATATTTTAAATATCCAAAATAAAACGCAACCAAAAACAATAAATAAACACAGAAATAAAAACCACACACAACTGAAACCATAAATAAAATAGATCATGATGTCTCTGTAAAAAAAAAAAAAAAAACAACCCTTTAAAAAATATTAATCATCAGAATGGAAATTATTGAGCTCATTTTAATTTATCATGCAATTAATTAATTAATTGCTTATTGTGACAGGCCTAACAGGAAGTCATAATTACGAGTTTTAAAGACATAATTATGACTTTGTTGCAGATCTTCTATAAAGAGAGCGTCATCTCTTCTGCCATCATCTGTTGGGGCAGCAGCATCAGAACCAGGGACCTAAAACAGCTCAACCTGATAAAGCAGGCTGGTTTTGTTCTGTTCTGGACGACTGTGGAGCCTCGGGAGATGATGGCGCAAAGATGGATTCTTCTTAATTTGAAGAACATTACAGTGTGCATTATTTGCATGAGGCTGTTACACCACAACAGAGTGTCTTCAGTCAGAGGCTTCTTCAGAATCACTGTAACACAGACTGCTACAGGACACCCTTCCTGCCCACACCCTTCAGCATCTGCAACAACTCTTTGAAGAAACTTGAAAAAATGACTAACAATATTTAATTTCCCCTTTGGAGTCAATTAAATATTTTAAATTGAATTGAAATAGCTAAAACTGCTTCAGTTACACTTAATTGTTTTTTTTTATTATTTCAGGGTCAGCGAATGCCAGTGTAATAACAGACTAAATCACTTTAAAGCTTTTTCCACCTCTTACCAAGTGGGCCAAACAGTGTTAAGAGTGTAGTCACTGCTTCATTGTACAGAGCAGATACAGCGTCATTCATTTGACAAACAGGCCAACTTAAGTTGGGAATTTCTTTTTCATACCTGATGATCAAAAACAATAATCTCCTTGTTAAGTCAATTTGCTGTGAATCTAAGGGTTTCTACTTTACAAATGAAGAGTGATGTGAGGCCACACCCTCTCTCCACGTTGACTAAGCGTCATTATGTCTGCTCTAAATCTGTCATCATGAATCTTCTATCAGCAGGCGCAGCCTTAGTTGTTAACAGTTTAGCTCAAGAAGGGTGTGACAGAGAGAAAAGGAGCAGGGGAGCAGTATTAAAAGCATTCTTTGTATTACTAGACACATGTTTTAACTATTTTTGGCTTGTCTGCAGTAAACTCCGGGTGGGCGGGCGACTTCAAATTTCTTGATATTTTCTATCAGAGTGATGGATACATGGATCAAGTTAATGGTCTGTCGACGGTCCAGCCCTCACCTAAGGTCTCAAACGAGAACTAAATCCAGAAAGCAACTGGCTGCAATATGCTTCCTCTGCAGGGTAGCAGAGCTCAGGCTTAAAGCTGCAGTATGTAACTTTTATGAAAAATGTGTTTTGTTTTTTTTTTGTGTTTTTTTTTTTACATATTTGTTAAAATTATCATTATAATACAAGACAGATAATCTGTGAAAAAAAAAAATCAAACTCTTCTGCCTTCTCCCAGTGCTCCCAGTAGTAACTGCAGAAATACACCAGTCAGTCAGAAACAACCAATCAGAGCCAGGAGGAGGGGCTTAGCGCTGTCAATCACCCTCATGTACCGCTCACACACTCCCTCTGCTCCCTACTACGCTACAGCTGGTTCACAACAAAGCCTGATGCTAATGCTAAGGCTAGTTAGCATGGCCACCGATGACGGCGGATAAATGGTTTTCCTGGAACAGTGAGTTGTTTCTCCACCATTAGCACATTTAGCAGTGTGTACACAAGGGTGAGTGACAGCGCGAAGACCTTCCTCCTGGCTCTGATTGGTTGTTTTAGGTTGGGACCGGTGCGTTTCTTTAGACGGCAATAGTAGCTGAGGGAGGAGCGCCATCTTTTCACAGATTATCTGTCTCATACCAAACTGTCACGACATGGTGACAGTTTTAACGAGTATGGGGAAAAAAACATTTTTGTAAAAGTTACATACTGCAGCTTTAAGCCTAGTTCACACGTAGCTGGGTATCTGGGAAAACAAATACATTTTTATGCATTTTTGCCTTTCATCCACATGAAAACTGCGTTTAATATCACTAAAAACGATTATTTATAAAAAAAAAAAAAAAAAAAAAAAAAAAAAAAAAAAAAAAAAAAAACCCCTCTTAATTCATGTTTGCGTGTGTACTTGGGAAAACAAAGATTTAGGGTCCCGCACATTACAGTCTGCGACAAATAATGCCCCAATATAACCACATACTTAGACATTATTTCAAATTGACATCGTCTTGTGTTTTAATAACTTTGTGTTCCAATATGTTTTTTAAAGGTAGTTCAACATATATCTGTCCACACAAATTAACCTCCTTGCGCCATGTTTAATTCCTAACAGGAAGTCGTGGTTGTTGCGAAGGATTCTGATTGGCTAACATAGGTTTCAGCTTTGCGCTACACTGCCCCCTATGGATTTGCATGTTTAAAACAACGCTCATGGGCAGATTTTTTGTGGGTTCATGTGGATAAAAACTTTTCTGAAACCGATCCCATGTGTACGATATTATTTTTCAAAACAATGTGGTGGAGATATTCATTTTTATAAAGACCTGGCGACGTGTGGACAAGGCCTTAGAGTGAGAGAGAGGAGCTCCATCATCTTTAGGTGTGCAAAGTCATTCAATCACATCAAAAACAGTTAACAGAAGTTTTCTTCTGATAAAGAACTGGCTGGAGACCACATATCTGCTGCTGACCTGGGAATCTGCTGGGGTCCCACACAAAACAAACTCAATCTAAGCATCTCAGACAAACAATACATATTTTGCATGGAATACGGCACCGATGTAGCGTGGCATAGAGGTAATCACCCGGTGGCTCTGCTGTAATGTTAAAGAAACCCAGGTTGCTTAAAAAAGCAGCATTCATCTCATCTGTGCCGCTGGTTCTGGTGTCTCTGATCTGCCTTGATAAGGCTGCATAGATTCTCTACAGGGTTTGGGTCAGGCCAAGTCAAACACAGTTATACCACGTTCATTAAAGCAGGTATAACTGCAACACCTCCTATACTTTAGGAAGTGTGGGGAGGTGCCAAGTCCAACTGGAAAATGAATTTCCATGAAGCTTCTCAGCAGAGGGAGGCGCTAACACTTCCTGGTAGATGGCTGTGTTGACTTTGGACTTCATAAAACACAGTAGATGATACCACATGGCTCCCAGAACCTTCACCGACTGTAGAAACTTCACAACTTAACCCTCAAGAGACACAGAGTCTGTGCCTCTTCAACCTTCTTCTAAGCTCTGACATTTTCATTTCCAAATTATTATTATTATTTTTTAAATATTTTCATCTAAAAAGAGAACTTTTGACCAATAAGCAACACTGCAGTCCTTTCTTTCCTGATACTAGACACTTCCAGTGAAATTAACTAGGAGTGGTCGCAGCCCAAAGTTTGTGAATTCCTGACACACTATTGTTACACCATACTTTTTTCCTTTCACTCAATTTTCCATCATAATGCTTGGACACAGGATGCTGAGCAGCCAGCTGCTTTGGCAATACCCATTTGCGGCTTACCCTCCAGTCAATGGCTGTCTGCTGGACATCTGTCAAGTCACTATTCTTAATCATGACAATGATAACATAACATTTTCCAGTTAATAATCCTGGTCTTATGTAATATTTTTATATCCAGACAAACAGAATGTTGGTTTTAATTAGTTTCACCCATAATCATTCAAACAGAATAGTCACATATATTTTTATTCAATTCTATCTGCTGTCATTCATTTTAAATATCTAAATAAAACAGGGCGTAACTGTAATGAAAGGGGTAATGTACTTAACTGTTTTGATACATTTATTAATCTCAATTTATTGTACTTGTTTACACAATTTATATTGGTCTACTTGCACCATGAAATGAAGTTGTTTGAAATCGAGAACTGTTGTATTTAAAAAAAAACAACAACGAAAAAATGTGAATTTAAATTAAATTATCATAACTGAAACAACGCGCTTATGTTCCTTTCATATAACGCGGTGTTATTCTACATTATAAATTAATTGTAATGTAGAATAATAGATAACTTTAATCCAGATACTGGTAAACAACTGGTTTTTGCCATTTTGAAATACAAACAACCAATAAGTGAAAATATAAAGGTTAGCGAAGAGGTAAGTGGAAAAAGTAGGCACATTTGGTCAAAATAAAGCTTAATTAGTAATACTACTTTCCAGAACAAAATTCAAACATTTTTCCAGCCCCACTCTCCTTCCTTTCGCCTTTTCTGGAAACATGCTGGCGCAATGACACAACAACATGGGGCCCGTAAAGATACGTTTCAGCCCTGCACACATGGTGCTTGTATCGATCCGTGTCCCTGAGGAGGAGGTAATCAATGTTTCCGAAAGACGTCGCGTTAGCCGTGCTAACTTAGCCGTCAACTTTATCAACGGTTTAATCACAGAATAAACAATTACAGAAAAGAAACAACATTTTTTTTCTCTTTTTTTTTCTTTTCTTACCTGGTCTACCCAAGAACCTGAAGCTCCCAGAAACCTACATAAAGCAAAAAATAAATAAACCACGAACGCTGTAAAGAATCCCAAATGTAATCTCTACAGTCAGCTTCTACAACAACAGCACTACTGTATCACTTCACTTCCGTGATTAAAACAACTTCCGCCTCACGACACTACGTCATCGGAGGATGTTGGTTATTTTTTAAATAATAGCTTTTTCTTTGATCTGAAACATGCATAACACGGTTTTGTTAACATTTTAAAAAAATATTTTACGTTTTAAATTTTGAAAGAAAAAAAGTTTAGTGTTGTTGTCGTGTATATCGTATCACGCATGCGTCACCCACACCCTTCTTTATTCCAAATACCTCTGAGTTGATGCTTTTATAGGTTTGGTGTTGGATTTGTAGACGTGGCTCGTTGGTCTAGGGGTATGATTCTCGCTTTGGGTGCGAGAGGTCCCGGGTTCAAATCCCGGACGAGCCCTTTATTTTTGGCTGTAATAGTTATGGTGTCTTACTACCCTCTTCTATAACCCCAGATTCCTGCATTATATACTCGTTCACCACATCCATAAGTTTTCTTTGTTGCCCTCTTTTTTTCCTCACTGGCAGCTCCATGTTCACTTTAAATACTAGTCAGTAATTGATCAACTCCATATTATATTGTGATATATAGTCAAATATTGCAGCAAAAACAACAATCCACAGATCGCTTCTAAACCAACGCAAAGATCTCATTAGTAAGGGATCAGTCAGGAAAAAGGTACAAAATAATTTCAAAGGTAAAGTATATATAGGCTATATGTAAATTATATGTAGTCTGTTGCTGTTTCTTATGCGCAACTATATTCAAATAATTTTTTAAAATAACTCTGCTCAGTTGCACATTTCTTAGAATTGGTGTATGGTATTTTTAAGAACACAGCATTTTCTTCTTCTCTAAATTTGCTCTTACTGTACTGTATGTTGCTCTTATTTCTGTTTTCAGATTTTTACTTAACTTTGCTGCTGGTAGACCTGAATTTCGCCACTGAGGGACAATAAGGGTTATTTCTACTCAAATTCAATTCATACTTTATTGATCCCAAAGGGAAATTAAATGTTGTTGTAACCTATGTTATCCAAGGTTGTTCAAAGAGTTGTTGTAGATGCTGATGGCTGTAGGCAGGAAAGATCTCCTATAGCACTCTGTGTTACAACGAATCTGAGAAGCCTCCGACTGAGGACACTCTGTTGTTGTAAAATAGTCTCATGAAGAGGATGTGCAGGGTTGTCCATAATTTTCTTGATGTTATGTAGAATCCTTCTTTGCACCATCATCTCCAGAGGTTCCACAGTCGTCCCCAGAACAGAACCAGCCTTCATTATCAGGTTGCTGAGCCTTTTTAAATCTCTGGTTCTGATGCTGTGACCTCAACAGATGATTGCAGATAAGATTACACTCTCCACGACAGATTTATGGATGTGCAGCATCTTGCATCTCCAGTTCAGTCTGTTGTGCAGGTGAACGTCGAGGTATTTGTACTATCAAACCATCTCCACTTTTTCTCCAATGATGGAAATAGTGTTTGACCTAACTCCATTTCTTTTAAAATCAACAATCATCTCCTTTTGTTCACATTTAAGATGAGATGCCACAAAACGGTCTACCAGCTCTCTGTACTCAGCTTCTTGCCATCTCTGATCCACTCAACGACTGTAGAGTCATCTGAGCATTTCTGCAGATGACAAGACTCTGCCTTGTACTGTAAATCTCAAGTGTACAGAGTGAAAAGAAATGGTAAGAATACAGGTCCTTGTGGTGCTCCTGTGCTGCTGACACCTTGTTAGAAACACAATCCTTCCGTTTCATAAACTGTGGTCTGTTTGTCAGGTAGTCGTTAATCCAGTCGATTGATGAGGCCTCCATTTGTCTCTTCTGAAGTTTTATTTTCAATACTAAGATCTTCAATACCATAAGTAATAGATTACATTAAAGACAAACTAATAGACAGAGAAATTATGGTGTGGGAATAATACAAAAACGTAACCACAAACATTGACATTTTTGTTGTTACTCAAAGGTCTTTCAATTAAAGAAAAATAAATAAAGTAAAAAAAGTGAAATAAATTTATACATAAATAGTTAAAATAAAATGTGTTCCTTTTGAAATATACAAACAATATTATTTTATCAACAAATGTACAAGAATACATTTAAATACATATAATAAAAGGGTCTGTTACAATTAAAAGAAAAATAAAAGTAAACAATATGGGTCTGCTTTTGAGATAAAGTTAAATTTTAAGAAGAGTTATTGTTTTTACAAGTCCCTGATTATTTAAATCTTTTTTTTTTTTTTTTATTTTATTTATTTTTTTTTTTTTAACACAGGCAACGTATGTTTTTAATTCAGTCTCTTTAAAATTGTTACATAAGGGGATTTCTTCACTCCACTTCATCTTGTGGACATAATACTTTGCTAGGATTATAATTAGATTTACTATATTTATTTCATCTGAGGAAAAGACTGAATTGTTAAAGATGAGGAATTTTGATAATACAATGATTTTCCAGTTTTTTTCCTTTTAGGAGACTTTACACATCCGACCAAAATATTACAGCATGAGAACATTCCAGACATACATGTTCAATACTGTCTCCCTCACACTAACAAAAAGAGCAGTTGTTGATATTTGGAAAGAAGCGACAAATATTATCTTTGACCTGTGTCTTCAGGAGTTTATGACTATTTCTATTCAAAACTAGAAAAATGCATGACTGTAGTACCGCCATTCAAACGCTTGAGGGCGACACAGCCACCAAAATCCACAGGCAGAGAACTGTCGACGTCACCACGGAAACTGAACCTATCAGCTCATCCTCCTGTCTTGTGTTTGGTTTGGTCTAGAAACGGAGGTCAGCAGAGAGAGAGAGAGAGAGAGAGAGAGAGAGAGAGAGAGAGAGAGAGAGAGGAGATAAATAAATGAATGAAAGCGGACGAGGCTTACTCACGCTGGACTTGTTTTTTCCCAACGTGACTGTGGATGTTTGGCGTGTCAGAGCCGGAGGGACGCTGCGGCTGAGTGGAGTTGACGTCAAAGCCTGCTCGCTGACACCAATCATCACCGGGTAAGCTAACTATCACCAAGGCTAAAGAAGGAGAACTGGCGCCAGCGATCCTAATACGAGCTCATAACCGCTTTATTAACACGCTTTTTGCTAGTATGCTAACCCGGCAGGCATAAATTACCCGCCTAACGTATAAAAACAGGACCGTGGCTAAACCAGAGGTGTTGATTTGGAGTTAGCATAACAAAGCATCATCAGTTCTATTACTTCTGTTCTGCTGTGATTCTTTTGCTGTATGGGTGAAGTGTGTTCAGATTAAAATAACACACAGATTTTCTAGTCACTCACTTTTTGTTTGGGGAATCAAATATGCACAAATTAAAAACAAAGAACATTCATGTACAATGTTTTGCTGAACTTTGATACACAGAAGTGCGCAAGAACGAAAACAGACTGTTGGAAAGAGAACTGCTAAAAACAAAAACAGCAGACAGTTTTACGCAATTAGTTGAAACAGGATGCCACTTAGAAAAATATAAGGATTAAAAATTTAAAAAATAACACCAAATTTAAATTTAAATCTATTCTATTTAACTCAAAGGGAAATTAAATGTTTTAACTCCTCATCAAAGCATCTTCACACAGTTTCTGCGGGCAGGAAGGATCTTCAGTAGCAGTCCGTCTTGTTACGAATCTGATAGGCCTCTGACTGAAGTATGGTTGCAACTAATGATTATTTTAGTAATCGATTATGACAATTGATCGGATAAAAAAATTTGCCTCATTCTGCATAATTTTCATTTAATCATGTAAATTTTTTAAAAACAATATTAGCAATATCTTAAAAAATACACATAAATAAATAATTCAGTTCCTTTTTTAAGTAAGAAAATAAACATTTTATTGCCTAAAATGCAACAACGTAGCATTCCTTTAGGGAATGCTTGATCATTTGTTGCAAATGATGCATCTGTGGCTAAAAAAATACTTCTAACATAAGCAGCTGAAAAGCTCAAACCTTTCTGTTATACTTAACATCAATACAGTTGTAGGGCTGATCTGTTGATTATTATTTGGATTACCCAATTAACTTCTTATTCTTTCTTTCTTTTCTTTTTTTTTACTGAATTTGATTTAGGCGAAGCTAAAACTATGCCACTAAAGGAGTTCTGTGTCGAACATATTTACAGACAAAACAATTTTTTTCATATTAAATGCAAAATGTATACATTTTTGTGCAGTTTTGGCATAAGTACTGCTCTGGGTGTGTTCTTCTTTCAGCAAATGACCTTTTTTTGAGTCTATATACTCCAGATAACGATTAATTGATTACTACATTATTTGACAATTATTTCAATAATTGGTTGCTTATGATTAATCGGTTCAGCCCTAGACTGAAGACTGTAGCTGTATGACTGTCTTATAACTGTCATGACATGCTAGCAGCTCAATATCCAAGCAGCAGAGACGATATGTCGCAGTAACATGTCCTGGATGAGACTATAAGTAGTTGGCAAGCACCGCTAATTCACCTCATTTGCTTTTGCCGCTCCTCCTTAAATCTCTGTCTGGTTGTGTGGTTAGAAAGCCGAGGATCTGATTCTTGGCTGTTAAGACTGATGGAAGAGATGGTTGAACTTCTTCCTTTTCTCTCTGCCCTTATTGTAAGTCTCATTTTCAACTGCTCTGGGCTTTGAGGTCATAGTTCAGGTATTATTTGAACTTTTGAGATGCGAATCAGCTGCTCCCAGTTGTGAAAAAAAAAGCAGTTTGTCACAGTTTCCCATCATAACAACTGTCCAAAAGTAAAAAAGTAATAGTAAGAATCCTTCCAGCTACACAGCAACCAAAGCCAGAGGGAATAATACTCTTAACATTGTGAACAAAAGTCTAGAAAAACAACAAATCATAACTAACGAAACAGAGCTGCTCCAACATGCTGCCACCATTAGTTCTAGAAATCATAAACTTAACACTGTTGCGTAAAAATGTAGGATTTACTTTGTAAAATTAATTACAACAAATAATTAATGCAATATTTAAATGCTGTAATATGTCAGATGTTCTCTTGCTTACTGGTGTCAGTGTTGTGTAACTGCACCTCATTAAATCCATCACCAGTTTTTCCTGCTTTTATTTGGAAGTGGATCCACTGCCACCAGTCCACAAAATATTCTGTTGTGTCATTCCCATCTGGGATGAGGCCAACAGTTTGAGCGTTATATGAAATATTTTGAAGATGGCTTTGTTTAGAATGAGGCCTGCAGTGTAAAGTTGGAAGAAAACGGGAGCAGAATAGTTCCCTGCAGGGCCGGTGTACTGCAGACAGAGACGTCAGGTTCTGAGTTGGCCGTCCTCTCCTACAGTCCAGAGTCTGGAGTCCAGAGTCCCTGGAGCTCGGTGATGGCCCGCTCCTGCCAGCTGCAGCTGGTCTCTCAGAACCACGAGCTGTGCGATAACGAACCTGAGAAGAACAACACGATCCTCCTGGCGCTTCAGGGTTGAGTCAGAGGCTCTGTGGCTGGTACACGATAATCGTGATGATGACGAAAATAATAAAACTAAACATTGTTCTTTTATTTTTAGTCAAAAGTAGTTTAAAATTAGTTTCATCTGTAAATTTAAACACAATTTTTAAAAATAAATTGTTAAAAAAATCAGAATTAGTCATAAATGGCAGCATTAAAGGTGTAGTTTTATGTGTTTTCCAGCCACATAGAATAATTTTACAGCACAATCAAGTAACTATGTTACCTTCAGTTGTTACAAAAATGGTGTGTATATATATCAAATATGACTTAAAAGAAATTTGACTTTGTAATTTAACGCCTTGAAATTGGGCCTCTGTCTCTGTAAGAAAGACCTGCCCTTTCTGAAACTCATCACAACAGCGCTCCTCTATTAACCCTTTAACATTTTTCCCAGCGTTTCACTGAGAAGTAGTTCGTATAATGAGCTCAGCAGATGCGCAGTTCCACCAGATGTTTAACTGTTGCTGGCTAGTCTGAAGGAGGTGAGAGGAGAATTCGTGGGGGAGGGGGAAGCTTAGAAACTTCAGCTCCGAGGAGGAGCTGGGTCTCAAAGGCAGATCTGGGTCCATCAAGGCGAATCAAGGCAACACTCCAGGTGTGTTTTTGATGAGGGAATAACATTATAACATGATATAAAGCTTAAAAAAAAGTCAATTTTACATAATACTGCCCCTTTAAGGTTCTGCACGGTGCAGCAGTGGTTAGCACTATACAGCTTCCTCGCATAAACTGGTATGTCAGCTGATCCTTCTAAAGTACCCTAAGGTGTGTGTGTGTGTTTGTGTATGGTTGCTTTATTGTTATGACATATTTTGACCATCTAGTATTCAAATTTACTTCTTTTACAGCTCTATGTTTTTATAGCTAAAACTTCTAGCTTTCTTTTGAAAGTGTCCTGTTAAACATATGAAATGTACGATGACCGACCGGTGTGGCAAAACGCGCCGCAAACACATGAATGATGCAAACTCCAAAACACGCAAACACGACAAAAAAAAACAAAAAACAAAAAAACAAAAAAAAAAAAAAAAAAAAAACCCCGCTGCGAACAAAAAATCCCGCAATCACAGGGGATACAAGCAGAAGGGAAAAAGCTGCAAAGAGCAAAAACAAAAGAAAGTATAAGATACTACAAACTCGCTCCAGACCACTAGAGGGAGTCGATCACCAAATCCTATAAGACCAAACCCTCAGTAAAGATGGGATTTGGATTTGAAGGGCCTGATGAAATCTGATGAATTATTTTCCAAATTCCGTTTTGTTGTTTCCCAAATTCCACTTTTTCGGTTTTTATTTTTTTGAATTCCATTTTTTCCATTTTAACCATATTTATTAACCCAAAAAGTACGTAATTATGGTGAAAAATTGAACAAATGAATAGCAAGAGGTCAACATTTACTGTTATTCTGTATCACAAATGAAACAGACTACTCAGTTCAACAGAACATCGGTTTTACGAGATGTTAAGTGTTTCCCTCATTTTTTTAAAGAGCTCAAACATTATGTGCAAAACTAAGAATATAGTTTTTAACATAAAAGAAAATCTTTTTTAAAAATGCTTTAGAGTTGAACTGAACACCAAATTATTTATGACATTAAAAACATAAATAATTATGTTTTTAACGTCATAAATTAAAAAGTAAAAGCTTGTGCACACTTCCATAATGATCTGGACCATTGTTCATTTTTATTTCTCCTATCTGTCCCAGAAACCTCCACTGAAGTAATGACAATGTTTTGGTGTTTCTGCAACTGCAGTACTCCCCCATCCAACGCCGTTTGTATTGCTTTACCAAAAATGAGTGAAATTTGTTTTTCTTTTTTTTCCCTAAAGGAACATTTGATTCGGGACACAGAGCAATAAGTATCTTTAACTCTCGTTTCTATTGACTTATTTAAATGTTCAAGAGTTAGCAGACGTGACTTGCTGCAGCTAGCTAGCTAGCTTCTTCTCTACGTTCCTGAGTAGCTGTATCCTTGTGCCTCCAATCGTCCGGGTGCTGACAAAACGGACAGAAAAGTTTTCTCCCGTTTCATAAAACTCCCTGGCCCTGAAGCTTGCATTAAAACAACTTTTTTCTCATAATTTTAAGATGTTCTTCTGGTAAAATTGCGTCTTTATTCTGCTAATATTATGACTACATTCTACAGCAACACGAAAAATAACAAAAAAATTAATTATCCAACCTTTGTCATTAAAACTACTTTTTTTCCGTAATTTTAAGACGTTTTTTGCTAAAACTGCGTCTTTATTCTGCTAATATTATGACTATATTCTCGTAATTGAAAGTTCTCGTAGCCTGGCCATGATACTCCGTTGTACAACTCACAGAAGGGATGACTGAAATAAAGCCATTTTTTGAAAAAAAATATATATTTTTTTATAAAATATATTTTTTTTATCTGATCTGGTATGAAAAAAATCTCAGATTTTATTTTTAAGCTATAATCGCCTGGCCCTAGTTTAAAACCATATGCTTCTACCTGTCCCTGTTTTAAAGTAGCAAAAGAACTGGCTTAAGTGCGGTGGTGCATATTAGCGTATATTCTGTGGCTCTCATTACCTGGGTTACTGACCTCAGAGCTGGCCTCGGGGTAAAAGTGAGCGCTTCACTTAGCCGCAGTCCTTACTAAAACCTTTAATTTTAAGCTGGAGAGGAGTTTGCTGTGTGCCCAGGATGAGTGGAGGACGTGGACAATGAGCTCGGTGAACTGACGTCATTCCCACGATCATCACTCTCTCATCTAATGACAGGCTTTGCAGGTGGGATAGGCTGAGAAATGGGGGAAGCAATAATTAGGGGTCTCAGGTTTAGAGTGACGAATCAGTCTGTAGCTCTGACTGGTCTTCCCTCCAGTTGTATATAAAGCTGAATGTGAAGTCCTCAGAGGACGGATGCTGATCTGGTTGGTGGAGAAGACCGCTGAGAGTCAGGAGGCACGTTTCTGTTTCTATTTCTTAAAGGTACAGTACGATTAAGAATTATTAGTATGGATGCACTTAGTGCGATACTGAGGTCTGAGTTGCAAATTTTGCTTCTCTATAAGGATTATTTTATCTGCAAACTTTGTTTCATTGAAAAAAATTAAAGTAGGGCTGCAACTCACGATTATTTTAGTTATCGATTAATCTGAGGATAAATCGGATAAATTCTTTAGATTTGTCATTTAGGCCTTTTTTATACAAAATTAGAAGTACGTTAAAAGATGCAAATAAACAACTAATTCAGTCCTTTTTTAAATAAGAAAGTAAACATTTTATTGCCTAAAATGCAATAACATAGCATTCCTTTAGTGAATGCTTGATTATTTGTAGCAAAGGATACATCTGCATCTAAAAAAATACTTCTAATAACGTGGAAATATCAACCCTTTCTGATTGATTTCACATCAGTACAGTGTAGGGCTGATCTGTTGATTATCTTTTGGATTCACAGATTAATAATTGGATGAAAAACATGCATAAAAGGCAAATATTATTATTTCTTTAACAGAATTTGAACCAGGTAAAGCTAAAACCGCCACTTGAGGAGTTTTGGGTTGAACATAACTATAGTTTTTTTTTTAATCTTAAATGCAAACGTACATATATTTTGCACAGTTGTGGCTTAATTACAGCTCTGAATGTGGTGTTTTTTTTTTTTTTTTGTTTTTTTTTTTTTTTGAGTTTGTATGCTCCAGTTAATGATTAGTTGACGATTATTTCAATAATCAGTTCAACACTATTAATCCGATTAATCGTTTCAGCCCAAACAAACAAAAAAAAAAACCAAAACCTAAATTAATCCAAAACATATATGAAAGTCCCTAACCTTTATCCTAAAGCAGTGTTGTCCAAACTTTTTGCACCGAGGGCCAAAATTAGCTTTTTCTCTCCAATAAAAAACACAAAAATATTGTTAATTTTTTTCTCTTTTACTTGCACAAGAATGTGTGTAATGTGTGTGTGTATATATATATATATATATATATATATATATATATATATATATATATATATATATATATATATATATATATATATATAAAAATTTTTTGTGTGTGTAAATTTTCCATTTCTATTTACGATATAAACTTGCCATAGGGAGTATCCATCAGCATCAGCTCCATATGTCAGTCTGGGGCCACACAAGCTTATTCCAAGGGCCACAAATGGCCCTCGGGCCACACTTTGGACCAAAAAGTGCATCAAAGAACATGCTGCAGTGATGCGTTTGAGTTTTAACACCATTATTGAACAGATAAAAATTATCTTCCATTCAAGATAATTTTTGTCACAATTTTGTGACCTGATTACTTATGAGCTTGGAAACATACTCCATTTATTTTACTTCTTTAAAAAAATGTAAAATATTGTTAATAATTCGGCTTTTTTACAACCAGTTTTTGTGGTTATTTGGAGGTGAAAATGAATTTGAGATACAAATTTAGTTATTGCACAAACATCATCAGCAGTCAGGCTTAATTGAGGGAAAATTTGCAGATCGGTTGTTGGATTATCTGTATTTACTTTGATCTGCAGCTGTTCTGTCTCGGAGGACTGATTGTTTGAGTTTTGTGTTGAAAAAAAATATTCTTTTTTTGTTTGTGAGCAGCCAGATTAATAAAGTAAAACTCTGAAACAAAAAGGGATAAAACACAAATTAATTTTCCTAAGAATACTGGCAGCACTTCACCAGTTTTAAGGAAAGATTATCGCAGTATTATTATCTAAAAGTAAAGCTGTGTGAATCTCTTCTGCAGCCTGTTTAATTGATTCTCAGTCGAAGTGTTAGCACGGTTGCAGCCAAGATTTAGAAGACTTAAAGTTTTGTGACTTGAGATGATGAAGCAGGAGGAGACCCTGCCTGCATTGGTGCCAGACATGTTGGAAGGTTGTCTGCTTGGCTGCCAGTTCATGTAAAGGACACCTTTAGGCATCTCCTCTGACATGCCACAGTTTTCAAATCAGACAAAAGGATGATGAAGAAAATTATCTTGGCTACTGACTCTTTTTAGGTCATTTTATAATGCTGCACTTTGGGAACAGAAAGATGTTTATAAATGTGTTTAAGCTGCAGAAAGAGCTGTGACCACAGGTTAGTTATGCTTGTTTCTGCAGGACGCAATTAAAAGAGGAGGAATATTTTTAGGCTTTATTTGGCTTGCAGGGCTTCCTCTAGTTTTTTGTTTTTTTTTTTAAACCACATTTATTCACACTGTACTCTACTGTAGAGAATGTAGTGGCCCAGTTTGCAGCCTGGCTGAGAACAATTTGTTTTTCTGGGTTTCTTGAATTGGAGCTCTAACGCCCTGTTGTATGAGGAACCTCTGGTGATGATGCAAAGAAGGGTTTTGCATAAAATCAAGAAAATTATTGACAACCCTGACCATCCTCTTCATGAGACTGTCATTGGAAAACAGTCTCTTCAGTCAGAGGCTACATACATAAAAAAAAATTAAAATTCTGAAAGTGTGGTGGCTTTTACTTTGCCGTGGCGGTGCGCTGCGAGCAATTACATGTAGACGAAACCCTGGCGTTTAGCTAAACCTGTTGTAATAAGCAATAAATCAAATAATCTCATGATAAGTCAAAATTATCTCGAAAATTTCAATTCCGATGATTAATATTTTTGTAACGGCCAGTTTTGTTTACATAGACTTCATAATCCGTGTGGTTTTTGTTTCCATTTTAATTTATTTTTTGTTTGTTTATTTATTTTTTTTTGGTATTTAAAATATCTTCCAGTTTCTGTTCTTTAAACTTACAGTTTATTGGTGTTTGAGAGGGCGAAGTTGCATTATTATGCCATTATCAATATATCACTTTAAAATGATTACAGTACAACAATATTATCGTTTATCGCAATAATTTCTGGGACAATTTATCGTCCAGCAAAATTTGTTATCATGGCAGGCCTACTCATAGCCTTCATTGAAGCTAACAATGATTCTGTCACCTTAAGGTATAATATAAGCGGCCTTCAGCTCTTCCTTTATGGTGAAATTAATACCTAGAGTAATTACAAACCTGTCTGCGCTGCAGCTTAGTCCATAGTATATTAAAAAATACACCTTTTTTAAAGCTGTTTTGTTAGTTTTAAAATGTGTTGGCAGTCTTATTCTTTTGTTTCCTGCTTGACGTTTGTTGCTGTGCCTGAACTCAAAGTCCTGGTAAACCTGTGACACCAGTTGGTTTGTTTTTTTTGCTCTGTCAGCTGATGAAGCTGATGATGACAGGAAACATTATTTCTGGGCTGTGTTTACATGCACCAGCTTGTGGGAGTGTTGCGCTATTTATAATTTGTCGGCTCCACATTCAAATATACTCGCTGATAAAGTTGTCATTTCCTGCTGGTGACGGTGATGACAGCAGATCTAGTTAGACTGGTCTTTAAATCAGCGGCTTACAGGGTTGGGCGACTGGACGAATCTATCGATAGGCTGGGCCGTTTGGCGGTTGTTTTTTCAAGAGCGATTTTTTTTTTTTCTTTTTTCTTTTGTGGGGGCGATGAGTTACTCTTTTAATTACAGTAATAATATTGCTGGATTGAAGTCAGCAGACACTGCCCGTGGAAAAAATACATATCCGTTTTTGATCACGCAAACAAACTCCTTCCAGCTGCAAGCAAAGCTTTTATTTTCCCCAGAGTGCATCTAAGGCAGCAGCCTGAAATGACCCAAATGTGATTTATTTTTTATTTTGCCCTTATGTGACCTGTATCTGATCTTTTAATGACAGTCTGAACAACACAGATCCAATTTTTACAGATGTGACCAGTGTCTGTACGGCCAGGTTGCATTCATCCGACATGTGCGTCGTTTGTACTCGACAAACGTCACTATTCTGTGTCCTGATACACGAAAACAGGAAGAAAAATAACAAACATGGGGGATGATAGATGGAAATGAGGAGGGCGGCCGTCTTGGTCCAGCTCCTCTTCTGTTGGTCACTAAACAGGAAGGAGCAGGATCCATGTGCAGATTGATTGTGCATGCCTGCGTCTTTGGCTTCAGTTTAGCAACCGAAGTCGTTATGGAGGGAGCGGGAAGACGGTCTGAGTCGGAGTCGTTAAGGGAAGCTGCAAACAGACTGGACGAGCTGGAAGGAGGTGAGTTTCCAGCCGACCAATAGTAGAGGAGCTGGACCAAGATGGCCGCCCTCCTCATCTGCATAACGAGGCAGAAATGCAGACGGTGAAGTAAAAAGAGGAGACGAGGAAATGTAAAAACAAAACTGTATGTATAAGGAAAAGGAAAAACACAATATATGTATTTCTGCTTTTATTTTTAATTATGTCAGTTTTGGTTCTCCATAGTTTCAAGCCAAAGTAATCTCAAATAAGCGACTTTGTATTTTCTTGGCAACTAATTCCTCCATTTTTGCACTTTAGTGCTCTAAATCGGCAAATCAGTCCGTGCATGTTTACGTTGTTCCACCAACAAAAAAGTCTAAACGTCTCCTGCGTGAACATATCGCCCTTTGTTGGACTGATGAACATCGGCTGGGAAAATGTTGCATATCGCCCAACGCTTTTGGGTACATTTCATATTAACTGATGTTATCTGGTTGCATTTCTTTGTCTTAACTGAAATATTAAGCCCTGTTAAAACGGAGGACATTTGATTTATTCTCATCTAATTATCTTTGTTTTGCATTAGATGATGATGCGCTGTCGCTCCAGGATGTGTCTCATCTATTGTGTAACTGACATTATTCTGTCATGAAAAATGAATGTGGAAGAAGGAGGAGATATTACTTCACTTCTGGCAGTTTATATTGGTGATAAATGCCATTTGTGTTTATCCATATTAGAAACTCAAGACTATAATAGGTTAAAAGAGTTCATACTGTTTGTTGCCTGCAGGATTTATTGGTAATGTGGATTGATTTAGTGTATGGTGGCATAAATTAGTAGAAACGATTGTTAAATTCTCTATTTTCATGAGCTTAGAGGAGGGAAAACAGGATTTTGACCTCTTATTTTCAAGGTTTAGCTATTTGTGAACGTTTCTTTTAATTGTTGAGCATTTTATCTTGAGCCAGAAGTGATTTACTTGAATCTCTTGCTCAGTGCCAGAAAGATTTTGAACATTGTTTACTCCATATCCTGTTTGCAGTTTCTTGTCTTTAGATTATGACCAATTGTTCCAGCATAATTCTCCACACTTGACCTTCCTATTCTCCTGAACAGCAACAAGAGCTGCCAATAAAGAGACCAAAGTTCCTGAGTCCTCCAACTCTTTGCTCGACTATGAAAGAGCAAATACTTAGAGACATAAAAATAATAAATAAGAGATAAGGAGGCTTATGACGTTCTTCTTTTCTTTCTCTTCAGGTTTTATTACCTTTTATGACACTAATCCACCATTTGATCAACAGGAGTGTAATGATTTTTGTAGACAGGGTATAGTTCAGTTCAGAGAGGTGGACTAATCGAAGACGACAGTCTTGTCGTTGCCTTCCAGCCCAGAGAAATGTGGAAACAAGTTCAGAAAGTGAAGGCTGTTGATCAAACCCACTGTGGGATTTAATAGGGATGAAAACTCACATTTAGTTGCTACATGAATTCTCATGCTGTGCTCATAAATTTAAATATATGCATGTGCTTTAAGATCACAAAACCCTCCTTTTGCTTAAGCTGTTTACTGGACTGGAGGTTTTGATAAAAAGACAAAAGAATACCCACAGTGTAGCACAAAACCATGCTAAAGATAACTCAAAAAGGTACATTTTATTTTAAAAAAACACATTAATTGTACCTGAGAATACATAAAGCGTCTCTTAAAGGTGTACATATCCCTTTTAAAATGTTAGGTTTTTTGTGATATAAAAAAAATGTAAACATAATAAATCATTTCAAAACATTTTCCACTTTAATGTGCTGTACATCCTGTACAGTTTCTGTGAAAAACAAACATATTAAAGCTGCAGTATGTAACTTTTATGAAAAATTACATTTTTTACATTTTTGCACAGATGATATGTGCAAAAATCAAGCTCCTATGCCTTTTCCCAGTGCTCCCAGTACTAACTGCAGAAATCACTCAGAAACAACCAATCAGAGCCAGGAGGAGGGGCTTAGCGCTGTCAATCACCCTCCCCGCTGCTCTCTGCTACGCTACAGCTGGTTCACCACAACATAGTCTGCCGCTAATGCTAATGCTAGTTAGCATGGCCACTGATGACGGCGGATAAACAGTTTTCCTGGAACGGTGAGTTGTTTCTCCACCATTATTAGCACATTTAGCAGCGCGTACACGAGGGTGACTGACAGCACTAAGCCCATCCTCCTGGCTCTGATTGGTTGTTTTGGGCTGGGAGCGGTGCGTTTCTCTGGACAGCAGTAGTAAAAGTTACATACTGCAATTTTAAAGGTTAAACAACTGAAGGTTAGTTTCCCTAAGGTTACAAAGGGGTTTCTTAAACCTATAGGCTACGTTCCGAGAATTTAAAGTTTACTTTTCCCTGAACTTACTGGCCACTTTCCGAATGAATCTAGAAAACAAACAATGTTTTCTCAAAATAATTATGTTGTTATCACGAAATAACGAATACAGTTTTATTGATAACGAGGTATTTATGTTGTTATGAAATAACGAATACTGTTTTCTTGAGATAACGAGATAACTGTCATTATCACAAAATAACAAATACCATTTTCTCGAGATAACGAGGTATGTCATTATTATAAAATAATGAATCCCGTTTTCTCAAGATAATGATTTAATTATGTCGCTATCATGAAATAACAAATACAGTTTTCTTGTGATAACGAGTTATTTGTCATCACAAAATAATGAATCCCGTTTTATTGAGATAAGGTATTTATGTCATTATTATGAAATAATGAATACTGTTTTATTAAGCTAATGAGGGCCTTATGACGTTATCATGAAATAATAACCATTTTCTCGAAATAACGAGTTAATTTCCCGATGGTTTAATCATACAACCAACGAGGTGGTGTCATTTTAGTTTAGCCGTCACTTATTCACAGAATTACACATTCATGCCATGACTTACACATAAGTCGCGCTGTTGTGCCGTGCATTTAAATGATAGAATCAGGTTTAAGGGACACACCAGTCATCTTGTGATCTCTTGTTTTCTCAAAATTAACTTGTTATCTCGAGAAAACCATCCGAAAAGGTTTATGCGTAACATGTCCACTCTGGGCTTCCGTAGGCAGACAGCCAACGTTGTATTTTATTTTTAGAAATTTGCTATAAAAAAAAAAATCAAAGCTGCAGTTTTTCATGGCGTTACATAAGAAGCAAGTTCCCTTGCTCAAACCCGTTGCAGCTTTTGTTTCCTGGACTTTTATTTGAACCCCTTGGCTTTTGGTGTTATTTAGTCTCAAGTTGGTTTCTTTGCCCCGTATCACAGAAATGTGATTGTTTTAGCTTGTAGTTTACTGTGTTTTTTTTTGTTGCAGCTGAACTGCATTTTTGTGGCTGCAACATTTCTCTGTCCTGAGTACAATACCAGAAAACTAAGTGACCTTCCCTTTTAAATTACTGGGTACAAATCAACTAGGAATGTTCACTGCAGATCAGGAAAGGCTTAATGCTTAACTTTGTGTCTTGAATTTTAGACAGGGGAAGAAATTGAGTGGGTTGAAGCAAACTTAACTTGTACAATCATCTTTCCAGGTTTCTTATTTCTTATTTTCTTCTAACCTTAATCTTTAATCTCTTTTTATTTACAGTCCAACTCTATCCTGAAGACGCATCCGCTCCCTTAAGGAGCTTTTTCCAGCTCCCACTGGTCCCACAGTGCAGCTCAGCTACGAGGTAACCAGAGGGCATCGCTCTGCGTGGTCGCAGCCTCGGGGCAGACGGACTGAATCAAGCACTTTACGCAGCATCTACCATTAGGGAGCCCAGAGAAAAAGGTGAGCACTTTTCCAAAGCACAAACATGAATGGTTCTGTTTCGGTCCAGCTTTACACGTACGTCTCCAGGCGACTCTAAAATGAATCAGTTCTCTGTGGTAGAGCAGGGTCAGAAATGCTGGACCTGTATTTAATCTGAGCTTCAAAGTTAGTGTCAGGAATGGAATGAAGAAAAAAAAAAAAAAAAAAAAAAAAAAAAAAGGATGAATGCAGCTGTTTTTATTTTGTAAAGATATTTTGGGACCCCTTTGCTTTCAGAACTGGCTTAATTCTTTGTGGCATAGATTTGACAACATGTCTGAAATAGGGCTGAAACAATTCATCGGATTAATCGTGTTGAATCGATTATTGAGATAATCAACTAATTTAGTAATCAATTAATCATTAACTGGAGTATAGAGACTCAGAAGAGGCCATTTGCTTCAAGAACAACATACTCGGAGGAGTAATTAGGCCAAAATGGTACAAAAATATGTAGATTTTGCATTTAAGATGATAAAAAAAAAAACCTTTGTCTCTAAATATGTTCTACCCAAAAATCTTTAGGTGGCATAGTTTTAGCATCCTGTGCTACAAACGATCAAGCGTTCATTAAAGGAATATGTTATAGCATTTTAGGCAAAAAAAATATTTATTTTCTTGATTAAAAAAGGAATTGAATTGTTTATTTGCACCTTTTAATGTATTTCTAACATTATTTTAAAAATCCTTCAATGAAAAATCTGCAGAAAGTGCCAATTTTTTTTATCCGATTAATCGATTTATTGTTAGAATAATCGATAGATTCATTGATTACTAAAATAATCGTGAGTTTCAGTCCTAGTCTGAAACATCCTTCAGGGTTTAAAGTGTCGTGTCTTCAGAGATGGTATTGGTGTTTTAACGAAGAGTTATTTGTGCTGCTGTTGCCTTTCTGTCATTACAAAATCCTGTTTGGCCTGAACTGTAGGTTCTGACAAGATTTTAATGTTTCAAGGCTTTCTTAATCGAATTATGTTGAACATAATTAGATGGTGAAGCACATTTAAACAGAAAAGGTGACATCCCTCTTTATCTCTGCTCTTAAAAATCTACTAAAATGATGTCAATTGGATTTTGAATGAAAAAAAAAATTTTATATATATATATATATATATATATATATATATATATATATATATATATATATATATATATATATATATATATATAATTTTTTTTTTATTTTTTATTTTTTTTTTTATTTATTTTTTTTTAAGGACGCATCAATATAAAAACTTTGGTCGATATCAATATCTGATATTAATATTGCTGTCATTGCCGATAAGCGATGTTATTTATTTTATATAGAGGCCTGTCGTGATAAATTTTACTTGATGATAAATTGTCCCAGAAATTATTGCGATAAATGATAATATTCTTGTTTTAAAACCATTCTCAACTAGTATAATAATAATAAAGGCGAGATAATGCAAGCACACCCTCCCAAAGATCAATCAACTTTAATTTCCAAAGAACATTTAACACTGGAAGAGGGTTTAAATATTAAAAATAAATAAAACAACTGAAACAATAAATAAAATGGATTATGAAGTCTCAACCAAATAATACTGCCCTTCAGAACATATTAATCATGAGGCGCAGACAGGGAAAGCAAGCAAATCTGCCAGTTTGGACTTTTGTAAAACATAAAATGAAAACTTAACTACTTTGTCAGATGTTTGCAGTGTTTTTCAAAATGTCCTATCTAGCATATTTAAAAAAAAAAAAAAACCCTAATCTTACACTGTGCAGTATGTAGAGAACAACGGGGTGAATTCACAGTGTTCTGCTGAGTCATGACCGGGTAGTTACTTTTCTGTGATGGTTATCTTAATGGTTCAACAGTATGGAAATGATTCTCAGTGTTTAATGAGTTTCCTCAAGTGGTCAGACAATCATTAGCTGAAATAATCAAACATTAAAGGATGCTTTAAGTTTCCATTTTGATTATGTAATGCATTATTGGGTCATTGCTGCGCATACTTGAGTTGAATTTCCATTGATTCTGTAGCAGTGGGTAGGGGTGGGCGATATGGATTTAAAGCTTTATCACGATATTTTGTGGTACTATTGTGATAATGATAAAAATGACGATAAGAACTATTTATTAGTTCTTTTTTTAGGTAACTGCATGGCTATGACGGCATGGCACGGTATTCACACCTCTACAAACACAACTATAAATCAAAATTCGTATCATGATAAGAAATTTATCACGATAAATGATAAACGATATGATAAATGCCCACCCCAAGCAATGCAGCAAATGTGCAGTTTATGCGATAGATTCAGTATACGACAGTGTTAAATGCGTTGGAAAGCGATTTGGGAGCGTCAGGTGAGGAATTTCCTGAACCAGCTGGTTAAATGATTTCAATCGGAAACTATATTGACAAAATAGGCAACATTTTCAATTCACAAACCCCTTTTGCTACTAAATTATTGAATAAATAGACATATGAGCTCAACAACAAAGATATTGTTTTTAATCTGTTATTTAGGTTCTTCAACCATCAGATTGATGCAAAGTGCTGTTCTACCCATTCATCTTCCCAGTGTTTCAGGAACCCCTGATCATTCATGGAGCTTCTTCAGAAATGTGGACTGTGGGCGCTGACGTTAGCGTTAGCGTCTGCGCTGCTGCTACACATTTTGGCATTGAGATGCTATTTTAGGCTAGCATAGCTTCTCTGATTGGCCGACTGCTTTTAGCGCAGCTTGAACACAACTAGAGTCTTTTCCAGCGTCCCATCAGGTAGTTTTTTGAAGCAAAAATTAACCCCCCAGTGGGCCGAGAGAAGCAGCTTTGTCGTCCATCGCTGTTATTTGTGGATGTCGCTCGTGTGTCACATTTACGGGCATATGACAAACGCGCGAATACAAAGGTTCCAGCTTAGGACCTTTTGTATGTAAGAAAATAAATGCAATTAACTGCATTTAAATCTATGTAATAACTAATCAAAATTAATGTGTTACAGTCTCGACCCTAATTTAAACTGAATTTTAACGTTATTTTCACACGTTCTTAGCTTCTGGAGCCACTTTTCTTTCTTCATTTATTTATTGATTGGGTTTTATTATATATTTTTTTAAACGATCCATGTCCAACCTTGATGTTTGAGTATGTTAGTATTTTATGTGCATGTCTTCCTGTCTTTTCTGTATGTGTTAAACCTAACAGATACTGGTTTCTCTTGTCTGGAAGATAAATCTTTCTTGAGGTACGGATAAGATTATCTAATAAAAGAAAGCTGAAATGCAATAGTATGATTTGGGGTGGGCATTTATTGTATCGTTTATCATTTATCGTGATAAATTTCTTGTCATGATAAGAATCTTGATTCATCATCACAATAAATTCCAATTCACGATGTTTAAAAAATGCCCAAAACTGTCCGTATTGTTGGGATTGTTATTTTTTTTCCACTGTTTGTTCAATGAGAGTATCAATAAATATCAATAAATTTAAAAAACATGATTAAATACAGTTACTGTGACACATATCACACTTTTTTATGTGACTGGTGTCCTAAAGAAGCATTTTACAAATTTTTTCAAGAGCAGTATTTGTTTGTGTTGCTGTGATTGCTGTGCCATGCAGTCACAGTCATACAGTTACCTAAAAAAGACGTAATAAACGGTTCTTATCGTCACGTTTATCGTTATCACAGTAGTACCACGAAATATCGCGATAAAATTAAGTCCATATCCCCCACCCTTAAGTATGATGGGGCTAATAATTGAATTGTTAGCTAGTAGGTTTGAATAAATTAACATTTTAATGGTTATTTAAAGTGTAATTATTTTAAAACTATACCATTTAAAGCTCCAGTTATAGCTATATATACAGCTTCCTTTAACTCTCTGTTGATTGAGTTAGCTTCAGCAGTAATCTATTAACATGATCCTGCAGGCTCATTTTGTAAACTCCTGCTCTTCAAATAACTTTTACGGTTTGTTTTCTATCTTTACATAATGGCTACAGGGACATAACTGCTAAATGCTCAATAATCGGTCTCTTCTACGGGTTTGTTATTGTTTAGCCAGATTTAAGATGTTACTTTAGAACAGAAAATCTTTTCATTTATCTTTCTCAGTTGGACTAAAGTAGCTTTAAAGTTGTATGTTGACGCAATTCCTCGTTTGTTTCCCTGCCTGCAGATAACACCCGCCATCTTTTGAAGAAGTCATGCCCTTCTGGTCCCCTCATGGCAGGGTCACTATGACGATCAGCTTCTTCTGCTCCCAGCCGGTGCTGATGCTGGCGCTGGCCGTGGTCCTCTGCCCGGTCGGCCAGGTGACGTGTCAGGAGGAGGGCGGGACACAGTCACCTGCCCAGGTTCTTGAGGACCTGCTGGCGCGCTACGGAGACAACAGCACCATCACGGTGCCACAGCTGCGCTCCCTTCTGGCTTTGCTGAGCCAGAGTCAAAGCGAAAGCTCAGACGGCGACCGAGATGAGGCGGAGACGGCGACAGTTACACCGCCCAAAACAAACAGCTCGAAGGTACAAGCTATTCTTTATCTTTGGTCAGTAAAAGATTTGGCTGAACCGAGAATTCGATATTTATTTTTACGGTGTGTCAGATTTATGGGTCACAATGATTGTGAAGACGCCTACAAGAAGGATCTAAGTAAGCTAAATAGTTTCCAGCATCTTTAGTGAATCAACAGGTTAGTTAAATCTGTGGATAAATTTCCAAGACAATATAAACATTCAAATAGAGTAATTTAATACAAAGACTCTCCATATCACTTAAAGTTTACTAATGTTGAAACTAGGGCTGCAACAATTAATCAGATTAATCATGATAAACTGATTATTGAAATAATTGCCAAATAATTTAGTAATCGATTAATCGTTAACTGGAGTACAGAGACTCAAAAAAAGGCCATTTGCTGAAAAAACAACACACTCAGAGCAGTAATTAAGCAAAAACTGTCCAAAATATATAAACATTCTGCATTTAAGATAAAAAAAAAAAAAGCTTCACATGGTTCAGATTAACAGATTAAATGTTTATTTTCCTATTTCAAAAAGGAATTTCATTTTTGTTTATTTGCCTCTTTTAATGTATTTCTAATACAAAAAAGCCTAAGAGGTTAAATTAAAATCTGCAGAACGTTAAATTATTGAATAATTAAACATGAGCTCAACAACAAAGATATTTATTGTGTTTAATCTGTTATTGAGGTTCTTCAAGCATCAGACTGGTGCAAAATTCAGCTTTCCAGTGTTTCAGTGTTTTGATCATTCATGGAGCTTCTTTAGAAATGTGGACTGTGGACGCTGACGTTAGCATTAGCGCTGCTGCTACTAAACTTGCATTGAGATGCTAGTTTATCCCTGAATAGTTTCTCTGATAGACCGGCTGCTTTCAGCACAACTTGAACACAACTAGAGTCTTTTCCAGCGTCTCATCAGGTCGTTTTTTTGAAGCAAAAATTAACCCCCATTGGGCCGAGATTAACAGATTTGTTGTCCGTTGTTGTTGTTTGCGGATGCTGCTTGTGCGTCAGATTTACGGGCGTACCAGAAACATATGAATGCAAAGGTTCTGGCCCAAGTCTTTGTATGTAAAAAAAAAAAAAAAAAAAAAAAAAAAAAAAAAAAAAAAAAAAAAAAAGCGGTAAATTTCGGACATTTTTTTGAATCCATTAAAATCTATGTTATTAACTCATCAAAATGAACATATTTGAGTTCTGGTCCTTGTAAAAATCCTATATATACCTAATTTTTCTATTTAGTACTTGGTTAAAGCACCGTGTTAACCTCTAGTCTGGGGTCTCCAATGTTTTCCATTCAAAGAGCAACTTTTGCCCCCCAGCTACTACAAAATGAAACTCTCTGAGAGCTGCAACAATATGCACCACATAAAATTTTTTATTATGAAAGCTAACAAAATTAAACCACGCTTTATTTAAATTTTCAGATTTTAGAACAGAATCCTCTATTCTAAAAGAAAAATAAATCTAGAATGAGTTGAGGCTTTTCTAATATGGAAAATGAAGAAATATAGCATAGTTTGAAGCTAGTTACTTTTAAAAGCCTGTTATAGATATTAAAGGCAGATTTTGCATAAGAACTTACAGAAAAACTCTTAATATGACCATTTCTTGTTGCATTGATAGAAAAAAAAAAAACATTTTGTTTTGTAAGAGCCACATGTGGCTCTGGAGCTGCAGGTTGCAGACCCCTGCTCTCGTCGATGCAAGGATGATATTTGCAGCTTGGAAAACTTTTCGGGTTTGGAAGATTCTGCAGTTTTTTCCTCTCTGAACGGTCCCAGTCCAGCCTGACGTGTTCACTTCATTTGGTTCAGATCCAGCCTCTGGTTGGATGAAATCGTTCTTCCACGTGTTCTTTCTAAATCCAGTCCCGCATTTTCACATTGGAAAAGCAGAAGAGTGACTTGTGCTCCAGCTTTTTGTCGGAGCCCTGGCATAGTTTTCATATTTCCCATGCTTACTGTCAAAGATGCTGGTCTCCTTTTGAACTGATTCAGGTTGAGCTCTTAGAAAAATAACAGGAGAGGCAGTGAAAGCCCCAAGTGATTTAAACACCAGATATTGCCGTTTGTTCTCAGCAGGGTGTTGCGATGTAATGAAACAGGGTAATAGAAACCAACAGGTCTTTTGTTTGCACAGGTGGGTACCTCAAGGAACTAGAAGTAAAACTGTAACCTTTGCCCAAACAACTGTTACTGCTCTCCTCCTGCTGTGAACTGTAATGTGATCAGATACGTGCCGTCTGCACAGAGTTAAACATCTGATAGAGACACCTCGAACAACTTGTTTAAAAAATAACCCACTGGCTAGATTAAATCATTGGTTGCTTTAGATGGGAACATTTAAACAGTTAGTTGAAGGGGCAGTGTTATGTGTTTTCCACATAGAATAATTTTACAGCACAATTAAGTGACTATGTTACCTTTAGATGTTATAGAAATGCTGTAGAAATCAAATACGACTTAAAAGAAATTTGATTTTGTAATTTAACGCCTTGAAATTGGGGCTCTGTCTCTTTAAGAAAGTCCTGCTCTTTCTGAAACTCTGCCTTCTAGAAGTCATCACAACAGCGCTCCTCTATTAACGCTTTAACAACGTTTTTATCAGCGTTGCACTGGGAAGTAGCTCGTATAATGAGCTCATCGGATGCGCAGTTCCTCCAGGTGTTTGCTAGTTGCTGCTGGCGAGTCTGATGGAGCTGAGTGGGGAAGTCGCGGGGGAGGGATGCTCTGTGAGGTAGAAGCTCAGATGGTTGGAAACTGCAGCTCTGAGGAGGAGCTGCATCTTGAAGGTGGCGCTAGGTCCATCCAGGTGTTTTACAAAGCTGAATGGCTGCCACTGGAGAGTAAAGGGTTTTTCAAACATGCATGAAAGAATCAAAGCAACACTTCAGGTGTGTTTTTGATGAGGGAATAACATTATAACATGATGTAAAGCTAAAAAAAAAAGTCTATTTTCCGTAATGCTGCCCCTTTAACAATGTTGCAGAGGATTTTCACACGAAACAAAGTGATGCATGCCACTTTAACGTACAGATTAAATAAAGCACACCAATTTAGTTTGAGTCTGTTTTTCTTTTTGTCCGCATGAGACGAAACTTTACACAGCATATCTGTTTCCCCAGGATTAGCGCAACTCTGGATGCAGTGTCTTCGGCGCGTTTCCTCGACGGTCTTCAAAAGGCTGTAATGATTTTGTAACTGTGAACGTCCCGTGAAAGAGGCTGTAATCTCAGACAGATGAAGCGTTGCGACCACTCTGGTGTTTATTTGTTCTCTAGTTGGTTTGCTGAAAGATGCTAGGCTAATGTTAGCATCTGTATCGCTGTTTTGATAGGATATCTCAAGAGCAAAGCTTATTTAAAGATTACTGTTACTGGTATATTGTCTGTTTTTTTTCTGCAAATGGTTGACTGGAATAGCACTGAACTATTTTACAAACTGAATCACGAACAAATCATAACTACTGAGCCCTACCTTTTTTCCCTCTCTGTCAAAAGTTTGTTGTTTTTAAAAATCTTAGCTTGCCAAGTCTACATTGATTAGGAAAAACCTGAGTTATTATAATTATCCACCATGGAAAATAAAAATCTGTTTTTCTCTCTAAAAATATCATTTGCACAGGTATGAGAGGTGCAAATGGCGCATTTTGGAAAATATTTTGGAAAATATCTGTATTACAATGGGCATCGTCTGAAAATGAATGCAAAATGTGTGTAAACTTTAAGTTCAGGATTCACAACCCATAAAATAAAACCTAGGAGAAATTTCCAGGGTGTTAGAAACCAGAGTCTTTATAGTCTCTCAGTTTTCGATTTTTATTTAGTTTTCCTTTGCTGTTGACATTAAATCAGTTTACATTAGGCCCAAATCTGTTTAAAAATGCACTTTATTGCCAGATACATTAATATGTCATTTAGGGGAGAAACGATGAATCGTGATGAATTGAGTATTGAAATAATCGTCAACTAATTTAGTGATCGATGCATCGTGAACTGGAGTAAACGGACAGAGCAACAGACTCAGAGCGGTAATTAAGCCAAAAACTGTACCAAAAAATCTAAACATTTAAGATAAAAAGATCTTTATCTATAAATATTTTCTACCCAAAACTCCTCAAGGGGCAGTTTTAGATTCACCAGGTCCAAATTCTGTAAAAAATTTCCTATTAAGTACCTTTTCTTTCCAATTATTAATTGGTTAATCCAAAAAAATTAAATAAAAATCAACAGATCAGTACTACACTGAACTGATGTTAAGTCGAGCAGAAAGAGCTTTTCACATGTTGATGTGAGAAGTATTTATTTAGCTGCAGATGCAGCCTTTGCTACAAATAATCAAGCGTACTGTTATTGCATTTTAGGCAGAAGAATGTTTATTTTCTTATTTAAAAAAGGAATTGAATTATTTGTTTGTTTGCATCTTTTAATGTATTTTTAATATTCTGTAAAAAGGCTTCAGTGTTTAAATTTTGCAGAATAATCCAATTTTTTACCTGATTAATCGTCAGAATAATCGATAAAATAATCGTTAGCTGCGGCCCCACTGTCGTTTATTTCTAAAATGATTGAAGAAGGCTTAAACAGTAGCAGAGATGGCTGTATGATTAGTTTATAAAACACCGCCTGTATTTACTTTTTAAAGCTGATTCCCTCTTAAATAAATACAAACGTCTCTTAAAAGTAGTGGTTCATAAAAAACGGGTTAATAAATTTGCGGGAAGTTCGCGTTTTTCGGGATGATTGATTGGTTTCAATGTTTGCTTTCCCAGTGCTTGCCTGCAGACACGCTGGCGATTTACAGCATCAGCGAGCAGTCGCGGCTGGATGGCCAGGGTCTCCAGAAGCTGTGCCCCACCATGCTGCAGCAGCTGGATGCTGGCACCTGCAAGGTGAAAAAGGGGGAGGAGCTAAGCACTGACCCCTCCCCCAGGCCTTCAGATGCAGAAGGTGAGAATGAGCTGGATTATCAGGATGATGACAGCTATTAAATTGCTTTTCTGTTAAATTTTTAAGCTTTATAATGCATAAGTGACTCTTCTGACTGTAAATGCATTTTCCAAACACATTTATTGTAATTTTAGACATTACCTGAGAGGTTTAAATACATTTAAAGCGAAATTATTCAGCCTTCAACCACACAAGAGGCCGAAATGCACTGCTTTCTGGTCTGAGAGGGTATGTGTCACTCAATAACCTTTCAGAAACAACAACAGTGCTCCACCAGCATATCCATTGTGTGACATAGATCTAATCCAGATGAAGTGGTCCCCGTAGGAAAGCTCATCTTTCCTCTGCTGCTGATTCACTGTAATCTAATCCATAGTGCTGAGTGTACACAGCCTGCAGGATGTCCTTGAAGGATCTGGAAGTAGTTTTTCTTGTAGAAACTGAAAATAGTAGGGGGCCTCTGTCGGTTGTTTTTGCAGACTTCTACTTTTTTTTGATAGCATAGATGTTTTACTTTTTCAACCTCTTCTGTAAGAGTTATACACTGAAAAAACAAAATCTTACCAAGTATTTTTGGTCTAGTTTTTAGTGCAAATATCTTGAATGTACTTGAAATAAGGCAAAATTAATTTACAAGTAACTTTTCAGCAGGTATAGGAGCTGGTTTTAAGTCAGTAATTCCTTAATATTGATGAAAAAGTTCAAGTCATAAGTGAAATAATCTGCCAGTGGAACAAGACATTTTAACTTATAATATTGGAAAAATATCTGCATTGACTTAAAACAAGCTCCTATATCTGCTGAAAAGTTACTTGTAAATTAATTTTGTCATATTTCAAGTGTATTTAAGATATTTGCAGTAGAAACTAGACCAGACTTGGTAAAATTTTGTGTTTTTGCAGGGTAGTAGTGAGATTTCTGCAGTTGATTGTGAAGTTTAAACGGGATCTATTCAACGTTCGACAGGTGGAAGAAACGGATCCCAGAGTTTGGCTTCTATCGCTTCACCGACAGATTTGTTTTTCCCTTTCAGCCACTCTCACCTCACCTCACCCCCCCATGAGAAGCTTATTTTGGCTCCTCAGCAGTTTTCCTTTTCACAGCCTGTAGAGATTTCCCAGCAGCACCGAGGCGGAGGTCATGGAAGTTCATACATGCTGCAGATATCCCTGCCTCAACCTGTGAACGTTTTAATTTTATTGGATATTTGGAAGTATATTTTTAAAGCCTGATAAATGTTCTTGCTACTGTTAAACATCATCTGTTATTCTCCTGTTTAGTGTCTTCACCCAGCAACTGTGTTCACAAAGTCTTTGACAGCTTGTCAGTCCAGACAGTTTGGTTTTAACCATTTTGATTTATTTAAAATATTTCTTACAGGAGATAAATAAAATAAAAATTGCAGTTTCCAAATGCTATTTTTTTTTTTTTTTTTTTTTTTTTTTTATTAAGACAAAAAAAAAGCTATTTCTAGCAACTCAAAAAAGGTGTTTTTGGAGCATTCCTGTGGACATTATATTAATTTTGAATTTCTTTCTTTCTAAACCTTTTATGGTAAATTGAAAAATAATAATGGCATAGGGAAATTTTTTTTTCCTGGGAATATTTCTTTTTTTTTTTTTTTTTTTTTTTTTTTTTTTTTTTTTTTTTTTTTTTAATGGTTGCTAAGGGAATTTTAAGCCTCTACCATTGGTATTTATAATGCTAAATATTAATATAAAAACATATTGACTGAGGATTCAAATTGGATGGGAATCTACAGGACATAAATTGTGGGTATGTTGAAATTCGAGGGCTCCTCACAATGCCTCACAACTCCCTGGATTTAATTATCTGGTGTTTCTTTTGTGGCTTTCCCATAATCCATTGCAGGCTGAACGGGAGATTTTTGTTCCTCTAACAGTGGTGCACAAATTGGGAGAGCAGCACAGTTTTAAATATAAGTATATTAAACTCTGGAGGTACAAAAATTAACATTTTAAAGTGGTTGTGTTGTTGGGCTTTTGTCATTTATATAGATATTTAAAAATATTTTTGCAAAAAAAACAACCTTATTTAATCATTAATTTAATTCAATAAAGTCGTCCTATTATGCAAAATCCACATTTTGCACGTCTTAGTTCTTCCATTTGGGTCTCAGCTGCTTCTAAAAATAGCCCAAGCGCTTAAAAAACCCACCCAGCCGTTTTTTAGCAATAAGTTTATGTTTTTTGGTGTCTGGAAAACGAGCCATTTCAAAACCCTCCCAAATGTTAAGTCACAATCGACAGGCACTGTGCTGTTACCTAGCAACCCCACCCGAGCCCAGCCCTTCACCTAGGAACCCAGGCGGCGCTCCATCACAATAGGTCGGCAGGTTTTACCGCTGTATGCGCTGAACAATGGCTGCTGGAAAAGACGAGTGTTTTGTTGTTGACTTGCTGTTCAGAAACGACTTGTTGCATTCTTGTTGGTTGTGCAGAAGGCTCTACTTCTGCTTCTCAAAGATGAACTGGTTGTATAATCGCGCATCTGTTTGCAGCCATTTTCCCGTGAGAGTGGAAACGTTGAGTTGGGGGCGTGGCCAGCAGCAGCTTATTTGGATTTAAAGTGACAGGAAGCCCTAAAACGGCTCATTCTGAAAGGAGCTCAAAATAAGTAGAACTGACCCGACTGAAATATCATTATCTAAGTTTTTGTGTAAAAAATGTAATGAACATATTTTTTATAGCCCAAAGACCTCTGTTAAGCTGTTCAAGGAAGCATAAAAGGCACCATTTAAAAATGATTAATTAAGTAGCAACAAAGCTCCATTTTTACCTGCTAAAGCCGTCCTGGTTGCTAGGCAACAAGTCACAGAGGTAAGGGTAGCAATAAGTCTGAATGCATTGTTAAGTGGATTACTAACACTGACAAATTCCCATTTTATTTGATGAAATTTACAGGTACAGCAGCCATGGATAAAAAAGCAGATTTTGCTTCATTTTTTGTTGTTTTTACAGGTTTAATTCTTTTGTTTATATTCAGTGTTTTCTGTTTGTGACTCCCTTCCCACTGCTTCAGTGTGCCATGAGTCATTTACAAACTTCTACAATATCTATAAAAGATTCAGAATGTTTTTTTTTTTTTTTTTTTTAACCTTTTAGACGTTGTATTATTGCTAATTTATCACGTTTAGTTTAATTCCTAATATTCAAAAGCATTTTAGAAATGGTAAAAGTTGAGTTTCTCAAACACATTTCTGAAATCTAACAGCTGGTTCTGCACGGTGTTTTAATGCTCGTCTTTATTCCACATCCAGCATGGGGTTTTTCTTTTCTGAGCGTGACTGTGATCAATGCCTGCTCTCTCACCGGAGTTGCCATCGTACCTCTGATGAAGACGAATTGCATGAAACACGCGCTCAGCTTTTTCATCGCTCTGGCCATTGGCACACTCTTCTCCACAGCCATCCTCCAGCTCCTACCAGAGGTTTGCTAGCTGGGTGTATTCATACATCTTTAACACGTTTCTGCACTCCAAATATTCAATCCTTTTCTAAGCACAAACAAAAAAAAGTTGAAAAATATGTTTCAGAGTCTCTCATTCTTTGAAAAGACACCTGTTTCACCTTTGGCCAGTTTTCTACTTGGAGCTTTTTCCTCTTCCTGCTTTTGTTTCTTGAGGGTGGTTTTCCTTAACTTGACTTGGCATCGACATGCTTTTTGTACCCATGTGTACATGTTACAAAAACATTCACGATAAAATACACACACTTTGAATTTTTGGGCTTCATAAAATTGACCTGGTCTTCACTGATCCAGTAAAGACCAAATAAATGTTAATTTGTCCAAATATGAAAAGAAAGGTGGATTATTTTCTTGGGATGCACCAATCTGAAAATTTAGTCCGATATCGATATCTGATACTCATATTTCTGTTATGGCCGATATTTACCAACATTATCAGGGTGTCCCCGCCTCCATAAGAAGTCTTACATTCAGTCACTTTAAATCTAAGTTGGCCTTAAATACAGTAATAACAGGTCTTAAATTTTTTAATCTCATATATTCTATGAAGCTTATTTTTCTAGCAGGACTTTTCTGTCAAGGAAACGTTTGAGATGGACGCAGACATTCATTCATTACGACTGGAGGCGGTTGAGGCTACTGCTAACTAGCTGCTAATATACCCTTCCTGTTAGCTAGTGCTAGCTTTTTTGCTTCTGTCATGGGTAAGTGTAAATTTATCACCAGTTGGCTGGACAACGTTAATCTTCACCACTGGATCACTTCTGCATTCTGTGCAAAAAAAAAAGTTTCGCACTACTACAACATAAAATATGCAGTTTTCTTTTGTGCGTTTCTGTCATGATGCAGGTCTTAAATTTCATTTATAACGGTCTTAAAAAGCCTTAAATTTGAGTTGGCAAAACCTGCAGAAACCCCGATTATATATATATTACATATTTATGTCCCTAGCCTTTCAATACTGTAATAAAACAACCACATAATGCTTCCCTGCGTCACTGGCTGTGTTTCCATCCAACTGTCATGCGAATTTTAAAAATGTCACCAAAAAAAAAAAAAAAGCAAATTTGGCGTTACGTGTTGTTCGGAGACATAGCTGATCAGTCATGTGAGGTAAACTTAATCAGCAAATGTCTTAATCCATCTCCCCTTTAGCGTGCTAACTCTTTTTCAGAAAAGCCAAAAACAACCTCAAGCGAGCGTAAAAACCGTTATTTGTTGCAAAATTGAGGAAGCCGTTTGAAATTTTGACATTTCCATCAACCTTTTCTAATGCGATACTTCAAAAATGTACGTTAAAAATAAAATCACTGACGGAAACACGGTTACAATCGCCAGCTGACCATAAAATTATGCAAATTGGAATCACGAAAATCAATTTGCTCAATGGAAACGCGGCAATTTCGAAAAAATAAATGAATAAATAAACAACTCACGTTTGGCGATTAAAGCCAGTGTTGAATCCGAAGCTCTTCTGTAAAATCGGCGACGACAATTTCCCCAAAACGCAGCACATATACAAGACGCCGCCGGGTCCTCCGATGGCTGATGATGAGCGCCGGTGCCGAGGTTCAGTATGAATCTACCTCGTGTGTTTACATCCGTCGCCGCCATGATTTTTAACGTTTAGCTTGAACAAACTTATTCACATGTGGTTTTAACTGCATTTCTCACTTAATGGAAACACCGCAGTTGCGAAATTGTGTTTTTGTTGTTGTTTTTATTTTTTTCGACGTTAGCAGAATATCGAAAACATTCTGCACATATTAGGGCACACACTGAGAGCAGCAATTAGGCCAAAACTGAACAAAAGCATTTTGGATGAAAAACCTCTGCTCTACCCTGAACTCCTCGAGTGGCAGTTTTAGCTTCACTGGGTTCAAATTCTGTAAAACAAACAAACAAACAACTATTGAGCAGCTTTTTCTATCCAGTTATTAATAAGTTAATCCAAAATTAATCAACAGATCAGTCCTATAGCAGCTAAGTGAGCTTTTCACATGTTGATGTTGGATGTATTTATTTAGCTTCAGATGCAGCTTTTGCTGCAAATCATCAAGCGTTCACGAAAGGAGAGACGTTATTGCATTTCAGGCACTGAAATGTTTATTTTCTTACTTTAGAAAAATAATTGAATTATTTTTTACATTTTTCTTCTATGTTTGTTTTGGGCGCTAGTGGTCTTTTTTCCAATTTTTTCTGGTAGTAGGTAGACAGGAAAGGCGTAGAGAAGGGGGGAGAAGACATGTGGCGAAGGTGACGAGGTTGGGAGTCTAACCTGGGACAACCGTGACCAGGACAACAACCTCCCCATACCCACTACGTCACGCAACGCCCCAAATTATTTGTTTATTTGCAAATTTTGTATGTTTAAGACTGTACAAGAGAAGCTTAAGTAGTGAATTGAAAAATCTGCAGAATGTGCCAATTTCTTTTATGCGATTAATCTTCATAATAATCAAAAGAATAATTGATTAATGAAAATAATTGCTAGCTGCAGCTCTAAATAAGACGGAAATAAATATCAGTTTTACTTACCGATACCAATATGTTAAAAAAGGAGCAACATCGACCCATACCGATGTTAATACCGATATATCGTGCATGGTTTTTTCTCTTTACCGTGACTGTAAATGTACCAAACACACATGGATGCATGAAGTGTTTCCAGTGCAGCTGGTTTGGTGTCCGTTTTTGTCAGCGGTTATGTGGCTCTACACTGTAAAAAACCCAAATCTTACAAAGTATTTCTGGTCTAGTTTTTAGTGCAAATGTCTTGAACACACTTGAAATACGGCAAAATTAACTTACAGGTAACTTTTCAGCAGATATAGGAGCTTGTTTTAAGTCAGTAACTCCTTAATATTGACGAAAACGTTTGAGTTATAAGTGAAATAATCTGCCAGTGCAACAAGACATTTTAACTTGTAATATGGGAAAAATGTCTTGTTCCACTGGCAAATTATTTAACTTATAACTCCAACTTTTTCATCAATATTAAGTAATTACTGACTTTAAAAAACCTCCCATATCATGCTGAACAGTTACTTGTAAGTTAGTTTTGTCTTATTTCAGGTGTAGTCAAGATATTTGCACAAGAAACTAGACCAAAAATACTTGGTAAGATTTTGTTTTTGCAGTGCAGGTTTTCCCTGAGAGACACAGAAACATCGGAGCGGGTGGAACAAGGTCTGTATGTGTGTAATAACGACTTCCTCTTTGAAGGAGTTGAAGGGGTTTCAAACAGGAAGGTAAATTGTCACCCCTAAGGGCAGATTCTCCCTGGAAAATGGGCTTCTTGTCTTTGTTCAACTCTTTCTCCTGCAGAGATCACTGGTTGGTGTTCCTCACCCTGATAATCCGATAAGATAATCACCGCACTAACTGTCCCTCTTTGTCTTTCCTTTCTGCTCTGTTGATCAGTGTGGGGTTATGGGATCCTGTGTGTGACACTGATCTCTCTGTGTTCGCTGATCGGGGCCAGCGTGGTGCCCTTCATGAAGAAAACCTTTTACAAGCGACTGCTGCTCTACTTCATAGCGCTGGCCATTGGCACGCTGTACTCCAACGCCCTGTTTCAGCTCATCCCCGAGGTAGAGTTACATACCTCAGGGTTGTTTTTCATTTCAGAGACCCTCGGCTGTTGATTTTACATCATTTCATCCATCTGGAAATTTCTTGGGTTTCTCCTGCTTCAACTTTGATATTATTTTCTGCTATAAGAATGATTTCTTTTTGTAAAAAGCTTTGACATTAAGCCACCATAATGATCACAAATAAACCCACTACTATGAGGGTTAAATCAAATTAGATCCAAAAATGTCTCATTTGTGTCTTTAGTAAATAATTCTCAGCTAATTTAGTGATCAATTAATCGTTAACTGGAGGATAGAGACTCTAAAACAGGCTATTTGCTGAAAGAACAACGCAGTCAGAGCAGGAATTCAGCCAAAACTGTATGAAACATATAAACATTTTGCATTTAAGATGAAAAACATTCTTTGTCTGTAAATGTGTTCAACCCAAAACTCCTCAAGTGGCACTTTTAGCTTCACATGGTTCAAATTCTGTCAAATAAATTTCCTATTAAGCACTTTTTTCTAGGTAATTATTAATTGGTTGATTGAAAAAGTAACCAACAAATCAGTTCTGCACTGAACTGATGTGAAATTAATTAGAAAGGCCTGAGCGTTTTACTTGTGGATGTTAGAAGTAATTTTTTAGCTGCAGCTGCATCTTTTCAACAAATGATCAAGCGTTCACTAAAGGAATGCTATGTTGTTGGAGTTTAGGAGATAAAATGTTTATTTTCTTATTTTAAAAAAAAGGAATTGAATTGCTTATTTGCATCTTTTAACGTACTTCTAATAATGTATAAAAAAGGCTTAAATTGTTAAGTGAAAAGTCTGCAGAATGTGCCAAACGTTTTTATCCGATCAATCTATAAATCGTCAGAATAATCGGTAGAATAATCAATTACTAAAATAATCGTTAGCTTTAGCCCTAAAGTTGAGGCTTTTGTGTGGCCTAGTCAAAGTCCAGAGTCAAATAAAACAAACCTGGAGAAAAGATCAGGCCATAATTCGTCCACAGTGATGTAGACTCATCATAAATGCTTGGACAGCAGTTGTTGCTGCCCGATGAGCCTGATGGGCGTCCTGTCAGCTCGGCGGGGGGCGGGAGGGTGAGGGAGGGGGGTGGGGGAGGGGGGGTCTGCTAGTAAACGGCCTCAGAGTGGCTCAGAGCAGATTGTGTTCAGACGGCTAAACTAGTGCAGATAAAAGTGTCTCGGAACGTCTCTGAAGGTGTTCTGATCCATGCCATCTTCAATCTGCCTTTAGCACGTCCACACCTGTGTTTAACCGGGACCTGGGTGTGATCGGATCACCCAGGAGGGACGCCGGCGCCAGGTCTGAACCGCGCCGATCAAAGATGTGTTTGATGAAGGTGGCGGTCAGGACACGAAATGCTGAAATCTTACTTCTGCTATTTGCAGATAAAACAAAGAGGAGGCTAACAGCCATCTGAAGCCAGTTGTAATTATTTACTGGCTTACATTAAACAAAAGCTAACTGGAGATGTCAGAGGAAGCCTAATACTCTGAATTCATCCTCTTTTGTGTGAAGCTTTAAAGCCTCTTTAATGGGCTGGCATTATGAGGCTCCTAATCTGCTTTAAGCCCAGCTCAGAGCGCAAAACGGAGACACCTAACAGTCCTGAAACATCGTTTATTTCTTCAGGTCAAAAATCTACAGTTAGGCCAGAAATCATTCACACCCGTGGCAGATTCAGATTCAAGTAGGGCTGAAACGATTCATCAGATTCAACACGATTAGTGTTGAATCGATTATTGAAATAATAGTCGGCTAATTAAGGAATCGGTTAATTGTTAACTGGAGCAAACAGACTCAAAAAATGAGAAAGAAACACACCCAGAGCAGTACTTAAGCCAAAACTGTGCTATATATATGTAGCAGTTTTAGCTTCACCTGGTTCAAATTCTGCCAAAAAAAAAAAAAAAAAAAAATCATAATCAAAAATCCTTTTAAGCCTTTTAATCCTCCTTTTAAGCACCTATGCTGTCCAATTATTACTCCAAAAAATAATCACCAGATCAGCCCTACACTGATGTTAAGTCAAGCAGAAAGAGCTGAGCTTTTCACACGTTGATGTTCGATGTTTTAACTCCAGATAAATCTTTTGCTACAAATGATCAAGTGTTCACTGAAGGAAAGCTATATTATTGCATTTTAGGCAATAAAATGTTTATTTTATTATTTAAAAAAGGAATAGAATAGTTTATTTGCATGTTTTAATGTATTTCTAATATTGTATAAAAAAGGCCTAAATGACAAATTTACAGAATGTGCCATTTTTTTATCCGATTAATCGATAACTAAAATAATTGTTAGTTGCAGATTCAAGTTTGTTCAATTCTTTCTCCTACAGGGATCACTGGTTGTTGTTCCTCATCCCGATCATCAGTCAAATAAGATAATCATTTTTAAAATAACTCATTTTATTTTATTCAACATCAAGATCACGAATGTCTTCAAAGGGCCAGTTGTGTCCGAATGTATCGATAAAACTACTCGTTAACAAACTGTTAAAATATGAATAAATAGTCGTCTCTGCCGTCGATGAGTACTTCTTAGTAATAATCTTTTCACCTTGATGTAATTTGGCAGATAACGGATAAAAACTGCTTTGATTTGATTGATAAAATGATATTTAAAAACATAACTGTTATTTTAACAGCTATGTGTTAACTTATTTAAAAAATCATCATCAAAGTCATCGTGCAAATATGCATCGAAATCCTCAAAATCGAGCAAATATGCATCAAAATTATTGAACAAATATGCATCACAATCATTGAAATCATCGAGCAAATATGCATCAAAATCAAATTTCTATTGCTTAATGGCTTCAGAGCACATTCAGCTATCCTCAGTGAGGGGGATTAAGACCCAAATACAGTCAAACATTTGCTCAACTGTGCAAACATCCAGCGTTACAGTGAAGACAGCTGGCGTAACGGGCAGTTGTGTAACTCCTTGCGCTCATTTACCTTTAATTATCTGAAAAATATGCAACTTTAAGCTCAAAAGGCTTCGCTGATTCAAGTCTGGACGAATGACTTACGGTGGAATCTGAGCTCTGAGCCTTTGTTGAAATGATGCAGCTTAAGAGGATTTTTATCGGACTTCTACGCATTAAAACACGTGAAGTGGTTAAAAAAAAAAAAAAAAAAAAAAAAAAGCTTTGTTGTAAAAATATATTTGCTGAGACACAACCTTGACAAAATCACAGTAACGTTGTAAACATGAACAGAACACCCCAGTAATGACACCTGATAATGAACTCGAACTCACAGATTCTTCTCTCCACCTGGCAGGCCTTTGGTTTTGACCCCATGGTGGACTTCTACGTATCCAAATCGGCGGTGGTCTTCGGAGGCTTCTACCTCTTCTTCTTCACAGAAAAAGTTCTCAAGGTTCTCCTTAAGCAAAAGCAAGGGGTGAGTTTATATTAACGCTGCTTTTGTTCCGCTCAGCTACTGGATGCTGCAACCTAAAATGCTCCAAATGTGCCAAAACTGTTCCTGGATTTTACGTCCACTTCGTAAAAAGACATCTTCTCTTTTCTCTCGCTATCGGGGATTAAATCTGACTAAATGCTTCCTGTTTTGGGAAAGTTAGGATGGCAGACACAAGTACACATATCAATGTATTAGCATAGTGTACAACAGTGCTACCAGCTCCACCACTAACTTGAACCCTCAACAAGCTTCTCAGTTTTTTATTGAGTCTTGACCCAGTCTTTCCAGCAGAACTGGTGAAACGGAGCCAGGTTTGTAGGCTGCCACGTCCCTAAATATTCTCTAAGAGGGTTTTTGATTTTCCACTTCCACATTTGTCGACTTAAAGCTACATTTAAGAATCGACTTTTTTTATTGCTTTATATCATGCTATAATGTTATTCCCTCATCAAAAACATACCTGGAGTGTTGCTTTGATTCTTTCGTACATGTTTGAGGAATCCTTTAATCTCCCGTGGCAACCAAAGCGCCGCTTATTTCCCCACGGAGCTCCACCAGACTAGCGGCAGCAGCAATTAGCAAACACCTGCTGGAACTGAGAGTCTGCTGAGTGAACTTTTTCTCAGTGGTAAAATGTTATTAAAGGCTTGATAGAGGAACATTGCTGTGATGAGCAGGAGCTTCTTAAAGAGACAGAGGCCAGTTTCAGGGCGTGAAAGTCAAATTTCTTTTTGGTCATATTTGATATATATAGCCTTTTTATACCAACTGAAGGTAACACAGTGACCTGATTGTGCTATGAAATGGCACTATGTGCCTGGAAAATACATAATACTGTCCACTTCACATTTTTTTTAACTTACAAAAGTCCCGAGCCGGAACATTTGTATTTGCGTGTTTCTGGTACGCTTGTAAACAACAACACAAATAACAGCGATGGACGACAAAGCCGCTTCTCTTGGCCACTAGGGGTTAATGTTTGCTTCAAAAAAACGATCTGATGGGACGCTGGAAAAGACTCTAGTTGTGTGCAAGTTGTGCTAAAAGCAGTCGGCCGATCAGCGAAGCTATGCTAGCCTAAACTAGCATCTCAATGCTAAATATGTAGCATCAGCACAGATGCCCCCAACGCTAATGTCAGCGTCCACGGTCCACATTTCTAAAGGGGCTCCATGAAGGATCAGCGGTTCCTGAAACACTGGAAAGATGAATAGATTAATAGCAGTTTGCATCGATCTGATGGTTGGAGAACCTAAATAACAGATTAAAAACAATAAATATCTTTGTTGTTGAGCTCATATGTCTATTTATTCAATAATTTAGCAGCAAAAGGGCTCTTTGAATTGAAAATGTTACTTATTTTGTCAATATATAGTTTTTGATTAATTAACTGCAGAACCTGCAATTAACTAGTAGCTTCGGGTTATTGTTCGCTTCGTACCCAAGCTTTAACTTCCCGGTTGACGTCTTGAGATGTTGCTTCAGTATCTTCACATAATCATTTCCCTTCCAATTCTGCTCTTTATGTTGGTTTGTCAAATAAAATCCCAGTAAGTACGTTGAAGTTTGTGGTTATAACAAAACAAATCGTTAAAAAAGGTAAAGATGTGTGAATTTATTCGCAAGGCTCTGAATTTCTACGATATATATGGTCGTATTTTAGGTATATTTGCTCCGACTGGTATTTTCCTGAAGTGCCACCAGCTGAATACCTTGAACTTGCTCTGTTAACCAGCAGCTGGTTTGACTTGTCGGATGGGATGTTTGCTTGTTTGCTTTCCAGTAACTGATGTGATCAAGAAGGATGCTCAGAGGCTCTACAGGTTGTTTGCATTGTCTTTGTTTAATTGAGGCGTTGCACAGTTTTTCAGTCCAAGTCCAAGGTGGTGAATCATTGCTGGTAATGTCCAGAAGAACAAGTAATAAAATGAACAAGTAATAAAATGAATGACTCCGTTTCTTCCTTCTGTTTCCCATAAACAAGCTTTTCTCAGCCACTTGATGGTGGCTTGCTTTGTGATTCGTCTTAACATTTTATTTTATTTTTTTTTTAAACCAAGAACAAAATAAATTCTTGTACTTCTCCAAAGGTTTGGCCATGTTGGAATCTGACTCTTCCCTTAATAAAAAACCTTAAACTAAAATGACTGCAACTGTGAGACTAAGACAATAAAATCTGTCCTATTTCATTCACAAAACGTAGCGGTGATAAATGTAAGGGGCTCACCGTTAAACAGCTGCGCCATCTAGTGGTTGCTTCCAGTTAGAGCTGCTCTCAGGCTGAAAATCTGACACGACCATCCTGGGTAAATACGGGCTCAGAATGTTCAGGAATATTCCCGTTAAGATTCTTTATAATAATAAAAAAAAAAAAAAAAACTAAAAATGAGCCTCAATGCAGTCGGTTGGAAAGAATTAAGAAAAAGTGTGACATTATTAGTTTTTAAAACTGCACCTTAGAACGTATTCATGTTTTTGAACTTCACTGTGAAACATTTTGGGAACTAATCTTTGATTTAAGGAGGTAATTTGTGTTTTTCTGTGTTTATTTGTGACTCACCTGAATGTATCCATGTCTGCAGTCGGAACAGCGAGGAGGATGTAGGAGAACTGCATCTTTGGGTCTCCATAACAACCAGCAGACGCTATCTAAATACCAACCGGATAATTTGGAGTAGTCCCATCAAAAATCCTCTTCTGTCCTACCATCACAAACATAAACGTAGACTAGAACAGTCATTTCCTAATCCCACAGTGAGGAAATTCACTTGCTACTTGGGCTGTACCGATTAATCAAATTAATCGTGATTGATCAGGATCACGATTAATCGTGATTAGTCAATTCGAAAATCACAATCATCAACTAATTTAGTGACTGATAAATCGTTAACTGATGTATACAGACTCTAAAAAAGGCCATTTGCTGAAAAAACAACATAGTCCGAGCAGCAATTAAGCCAAAATTGTTCAAAATATATACATTTTGCATTTATGATATAAAAAAATCCCCCAAAAACCTTTGTCTGTAAATCTGTTCCACTCAAAACTCCTCAAGTGGCAGCTTTAGCTTCACCTGGTTCAAATTCACTAAAGGAAAGCTATATTATTGCATTTTTGGCAATAAAATGTTTGTTTTCCTATTTAAAAAAGGAATTTAATGATTTGTTTATTTGCCTCTTTTAGTGTATTTCTAATATTGTATAAAAAGGTCAAGAAGTTAAAATAAAAATGTTCCAATTTTTTCTCCGATTAATCGTCAGAATAATCGATTACTAAAGTAGTCTTTAGGAGCAGCCCCCCTTGTTGCATCACCACAGCAACAAATTACACCCAAGTAAATATAAAAATATCTAAAAACAATACAAACAAATGTATATTAATAAAGTAAATTTACAAGATATGTACAGAATATGTTCTTTTGTCGAAGTTTACATGTGAAAAATGGGAGCAGAGCGATTGTTTATATAAATATTGCACAGAATGGACATATAATTGCACTGAGATATGGTGAATTTACATCCAGTGAACAGTATTGCACAAGCTCTACTGTACTGAGGACAGTGTGACACAGCTTTCCAGAGCTCACATGTGGAGTTTAATCAACTTTAACTGGAACCGTCTACTCTGGTCGCTCCAGGTGAGTCTGGTGTGAATATGTGGCTAAGCATCTAAAGTCCACAGTTAAGTACGGAGGAGGATCTGTGATGCTGGGGGCCTGTTTCTGTTCCAAAACCCCTCGGTACCTTGTTGGAGTGGCTGGCTGTGTTTCCATCCAATTGTCGTGCGAATTTTGAGTGAACTTTTAAAATGTCGCAAAAAAGAAAATGCGAATTAGGCGTTTTTTCCATCGACCGGCTTGGAGCGAATCGACCACGTTATGCTAATCGTGATTTTTGTCAGATGTTGACGCTACATATGGCTGTAATAAGGCTGCCGAGGTTGGAAACCAGCACGGACGACACATTTCAGAAAAATGGAGAAAGTCCTTTTCTATGAGCTGGAGTTTTGTGCCTCTGGTAAGGCACAGACCCGGCAGTGGATGGGAAAGTTCACTACGTCAGAACCTATTCGGCAGATAAGTTTCCATCTCCCCTTTAGCGCATTAACTCTTTTTCGGAAAAGCCAAAAACCACCTCAAAGCGTGCGTAAAGTCTTTTCTGCGAAATTAAGGAAATTATTTCGAATTTTGCCGTTTTCATCAACCTTTTCTAATGCGATACTTCAAAATGCGCAAAAAAAAAAAAAAAACGTTAATGGAAACGCGGCTGCTGACATCATGGACTCTTTAAAGTCCAAACTTTGTGCCATGAGGGCTAAAATTAAGAAGTTTGTACCTTTTTTTTTTTATTATTTTATGAGCTCAATAATAAATTAAAAATGTATCAAAATGAACAAAATTGTCAGATTTTGTGAAAAAGTGATCCATAAATGATTGCGGATCCAAAACATAAATCATTATGACAGGCATACACAGTTTTTTATTTTATTTAAATATTTAAGAATTATTGATTTAAAACAAGCTCCTATATGTGCTGAAAAGTTACTTGTAGGTTAGTTTTGTCTGATTTCAAGTGTTTTCAAGATATTTGCAGTAGAAACTCGACCAAAACTACTTCGTAAAATTTGGTCTTTTTGCAGTGAACAAAAATGATTTCTGGTAAATTGACGAGGTTTCTGCACTCATCTTATTTTCGTAGCAAATAGAACCAGAAACATCCAACAATGTTTTTGCGGTGTTGTACCATTAACATGATAAAAACGTTTTATTTTACGGGGCTTCTTTCTGTAGAAACAGCACATCAACGGGCCAGATTTGCTCCATTGCAGAATTGTGATCACATAAAATCATCAAGAGGGCCACAAATGGCCCGCAAGCCACACTTTGAACACCCCTGATCTGGAGGGATTGTGTAAAGACCAACAATCAAAGGATTTATTTCTTTGTTTGCGCTGGGATTTTTTTAATCATAAATGTGCCGGGGTTTTTTTTAAATAAAAAAAAAATCAACAATCAGATCGACTGCGTTTTGTTTTCGCCAACCTCAGAGCCACGGCCACAGCCACTACAGCGGCGCGGATCACTACTCGTCACCCGACGGGGACGCGGAGGAGGGGGAGAAGCTGCAGCAGAACGGAGAAGCCAACAGTCTAGCTCAGGGAAAAGCAGACGACGCTGGGGAGGGAGAGCTCATGCTCAACCCCGCGCAGACGCCACAGGTGGGGATCTCGCCGATTGATAAATGTGCAACATAAACAACCTTGACTTGAACTTTGTCGCCACCTAACTCTCTGCTCCCGTTTCTTCTTCAGGAGTCTCAGAGTCCGGACAACGGGGCGCGGTCGGGCGGCCGAGGCGGCGGCTGCTATTGGCTGAAAGGAACGACCTACTCCGACATCGGCACGCTGGCCTGGATGATCACCCTGAGCGACGGTCTGCACAACTTCATCGATGGCTTGGCCATCGGCGCCTCCTTCACCGCCTCGGTCTTCCAGGGCATCAGCACCTCTGTGGCTATCCTTTGCGAGGAGTTCCCTCATGAGCTCGGTGAGTCTGGAAAACACAAAGAGAAGAGCGACGCATTTGCACATGCTGTCAGTGTTTAGCTGGTTGTTTCTGTCTCTCCAGGGGACTTTGTGATCCTCCTGAATGCCGGCATGAGCATACAGCAGGCTCTGTTCTTCAACTTCCTGTCGGCCTGTTGCTGCTACCTGGGCATGGGATTTGGGATCCTGGCTGGCAATAGTTTCTCTCCTAACTGGATCTTTGCTCTGGCTGGAGGGATGTTCCTCTACATCGCTCTGGCAGACATGGTGAGTTAACCTGGAGGTGCACATGAAGGGCTGTTACGCTGCATTCAGACGCGTCAAAAAGGCGTCCAACCCCCGAATCGGGCGTCAAAATCGCTCTAAACGCAAAGCGTGGAAAGACAAAATATGAAGGAGCCTCTAGACTCCTTCGCATCGACTCCTCCACCGTCTCCTGCAGATTTTTTCTGAATAAATGCATCGATTCTTCAGCGTGAAACTCGTAGAGGCTCAACGACATAATTTGACTTTATGCTATGCTGTCCTGCACTGATGCTGAATTACTCACCTCGGCATGCTGGATGCTTAAAGCTGACGACTTTTCCTACTTTCTGATTCTGACTCATAGACTGGTAAAATGTTATACTGCGTTCAGACCGAACACGATTTGAGCGTCAAAAAGGTGTCCAACGCCTCAAGTTGGACGCTTGTGCACTTTAAAGTCGGACGCTTGAATCGAGCTCCAGGCACGCGTCTGAGCAAAGCATGGAAAGACGCACGTCTGGAAGAGCCTCTAGACTCCTTCGCATCGACTCCTCCACCGTCTCCTGCACATTTCCTCTGAATAAATGCATCGATTCTCCAGCGTGAAACTCATCCGGGGCAAGGTCCTTTCTATTCCTGTCTGTAGCGATAGCTCGACTGGTCGTAGACGGGCTCTGGGTCCTTATGTCCCATCGGAAAGTTCACCACGACGTCACAGAGCGGAGTCTCTCTGATTGGCTGACGCTCCGCGTCTGCTGGACTAGACGAGGCTGTCAAACGTCGAATGCTCGAAATTTGAAAACACAGCGCCAGATGCTCAAAACGCTGCAAAAATTGCAGCGGCAAACGCTTCAAAACGCGCCAGGAGACTTCTCGACGCCCTTGGATGCGCGTCCACCATCGACTTTTCATGTAGACCAGACGCTCAAATCATGTTCGGTCAGCATTAGCTTCTGCTTTTAGCAAACATTTGGAAGAAACTCAAGGAGAAAAGCATGATGTGAAGTCGTTACTCCTGCTGTGTTTGGGATCATTGTCCTGTTTATGACCCAGTTTGGACCAAACTGGGTCACAGAATTAGGGCCTTGCATTTCAATCCAGAAGACTTTATTGTCCACTCAGTGTATCTTGGTTCTCTGGCTGCAAAACAAGCCCATATCATGCCCCCTCCACCCCCATGCTTGACAGGTGGTATGAGGAGTTTGTGCTGATATGCTGTGGCTGGTATGTTGTCTCTAAACATATCGCTTGGCGTTATGACCAAACGTCTGTGGGGTGCTGTTTGTAAAGCTACACAGTAACCGGAAGTATCAAAATAAAACCTGGGTCTCGCGGACCTCTGCGTGAACTCCTGCTGGTGAGTCGGCACCGTTGCTGTCGATCCAAGGATAAACGTCTGTATTGCCGTTAAAATGACTCATCTTATGTTTCAAACTAAAGATTGTAAAGAACAGAGGGAAATAAACAGCGATAAAGAGGTGACACGAGCAACAATTGAAGCGAATCGGTCACTGCAGCAGGAGTTTATGTAGGGGTCCGTAAGAGCCAGCTTTTATTGTGGTAGTCCACTTGGCAAGTGAATTTGCATATTAGTGAAGTATTTAGCTTGAAGGAAAAATATTTACCTCACTAACTAAAAGTAAATATTTTGTTTGAAGGTAAATATATAGCTTGCTAACTAAATATTCAATATTAGTTTGACAACTAAATATTTATATTAGCTTACTAGCTTGCGTACTAAATACTTAGTTTGGAGCTAAATATTTAGTTTGTAAACTTTGCTCGCTCATTAATTATTTAGTTTGAAACTGGGACATTTATTAATGAATGAATAACATAAGTAAGAATAACATGCAAGTGAGAAATCTTGCTAGCTTTTTTTGGGTTTATCGTGGGTAAGTGTGAATTTTTTGCCCGTTGGCTGGATGAAGTTCGTACATTTCTGTGGTGAAACCTGCAGAAACCCTGTTAAAACACATCTGTACGTTGAAGAGCAGCAAAATGCCAAAAATGCTGCATTTTTAGACGGGTCGACTTGAACGAATTGCCTTCTGTTGTCTTCAAACACGACCAAGTATGATTTTTTTTTTTTTTTTTTTTTTTTTTAAATTTTTATAAATGGTGTTTGTCTTTTGATTTCGGAAATGTGAGGTGGAACAGGGAACGCCTTGACTCCTCTTCACACCGAAGATTAACAACGATTTTTCGATCTCAGTTTCCAGAGATGAACGAGGTGAGTCGGGAGGAAGAGGATGCGGGCGGCAGCAGGTTCCTCATCACCTTCGGCATCCAGAACGCGGGACTCCTGACGGGCTTCGCCATCATGGTCCTCCTCACCACATATTCAGGACAAATACAGCTGGGCTAGCGCCAGACTCCGACAGAAACTGGGTCCAAATGGTGGAACAATGTTGAAAACTGTTCCTTTTTTTTTTTTTTTTTTTTTTGCTTTGCTGCGTCTCGGTGGAGTTTTTGGGGATCTGATTGTGCGGCAGGAACGCACAGTCCTGTATTTCAAAGAACTGACTGCTTTTGTGCAGCTCCGACATGCAGTGAAGTTCAGGCACGTATATCCACGACCCCTGAACTTTTTTCCTCCCTTATGACGGTTTAAAACATCAACCCAATTCTCCTTTGATCAGATTTTCCTTTAGAAGGCTCGTTGTTCCCCTTTATGTTGGTCAGTTTCCTTCTGTCTTTTACTCCTTCATTCTTACCGGCTCGGATGATCCTCACATCCGTGATCCGTTAAAGTTCATACAGGGTAAATATATCAGTGATCCTTTGTGAAAGCAAATCAAGGTAATAGCTGCTGTGAACATTTTACTCTTTAGTCCCTCCATGCTTTCACATTGAATACCAAAAAAAAAACAAAAACAAAAAAAAGCACAAATCTGGAAGGACTTTGAGTTGGGATTATTCCTCACACAAACTGACTTCCATTTGAACTTGTTTTGGGTGTGATAATTTGAAGTTTTATGACGCATTTAAAACGTTTGACTTTAAAAGACCAAACATGGTTGCGATGTTGAGTTCGGTGAAGGGCTACACGGCGATCCTGGGACGTTAAGGCTCCATTATCCTCTTTATGTAGTGAGCAGTTTCTGATGAATCCTTCATCATGAAGATGATGTTTAATGTTAATTTTTCTGAAAAGGCCCATTCAGTGGCATTTCTCTATAGTTTACCATCTGTGCCCTTCATTTATATAGCTACAAATAGTTTTTTAAATGTGTTTTTTTGTTTTGTTTTTTTTTTATTATGTGTAATCAAGAGTGCGACTCTGTGGTCTTTGCACACCTCGTGCATTATTTTGTACCTCCAATGTTCTGTTGTTTTCCAGTTTTTACAGCATCGTGACCATATCTGTATTTAACACCCAGAATTGGAGCAGAATTTTAAGCAACTTCTTGCTCAGCTTGTGATAAGTGACACCCAATCCTCGCTCGAGTTGCACAAAAATATAACTGATATGGATATTTATTTGTTAAGAAAGGCTTAACTTATCTGCAAACTTGGATATAGTCACCAGTGATTTTAAAAAAACAAAACAAATAACTTGAGACTTCTCTAAAAATCTGAATTAAATTTTCTCCAAAAATGGGCGATATTGAAATAGCAACAGGTTATAATTTTTCTATTTTATTAAATGTTAAATCAAGGCATTTTTTTAAAAATAAAAAACACCAAATTATCACAACTTTAAGCATCTTTGTTGAACACAACAAGGTGGGTTTTTTTTTCTTTCAGATATGAGTCTGGCTGATTTTAGTTTCAAGCAGAGGTTCACATCTGCTATGAAAATCCCATCCTGACTGAAAAAAATCGTAACCTGACTGAGGCAATATGAGACAAGGAAATGAAAACCAAATGATTTGAGACACGACAGAGCCCAAGTATCAGAGAAACAACACTAAAGATATCAGAAAAGTTGTCATCCAGCATGGTGAAAAAAAACCTTGCTGTCTTCATAAAACTGATTGCGCACATGGTTGAAGCACTGCTGTATCAAAACAAACCCACCCAGAGATCTGTTAAACCACCGGCTGAAAGCATCCCAACAAGTTATCTTACTTTATTTAAAAGGAATCCACACAATCGCTTCATTTCCAGCTTTTAGCCCCCCTCATTTATCTCTAAGGACAAAAACTTCCCCAAAACAGCTGTAAGGTGTCACATATTGACTACTCTTTTAGGACTGCTTCAGCCTTATTTATACCAATTTTTAATTGTAGTATTGGGTATTTTTATCCTTTAACAATGTTTTAATTCTCATTAAATACATATCAAGCAGTATGTCATTGTTATTAACTCCAGAGATGTGAAATAATGGTGGCATTATTGGTTTTAATGCATTGTTTATTTATTCTACACATCTACTCAAAACCTTTAAAGAACAAGTGAAAATAAGTGTTATGTAAAAAGGTTTGGCTAAATAGTTTTTAGACCAGTTAATGAAGCAAAATTTATGATTAAAGGTGACTTTAATTGCAATATGCACCATGGGAACATCATCTGTTTAGCGTGTTTATACAGAAAATGACCACCCAGTTTGGTGTGTCGCTGGCCCTTTAAATATTCTGATATCCTAGAAATAGATAGCACAGATGTTTAAATATCCAGCAAATCCAAAGTGATCTGAGATAAAATCCTACATGCTGTTCCTTAGATCCATTATGAATATTTAAAAGAACTGTGGAACATTAACTTTGTTAGAAGCTTAAATGAATTCCTGGATGGTGAAGTTGAGATATTTAAATATGTAGTACAGATTCACTGCTGACTGATGATGTGTGCTGTGTTGGAGTATTTAATATTTTTTTAAGCCATGAAATATTTATTTTATACTTTACACTTCAAGCCATGGCAGCAGTGATGTTAACTGTTTTTGCTTTGTTTGTCTTTGCTTTATTGTTTGGAATAAAACGGGAGATCTGCTGTATTACATGTATGTTAAATATATACTGAAAACGGAGCATAAGAACACGAAACCGGTTCAGAAACCTGCAATCATTTAAAGAAAAACTGTCCTGAAGTTTAATGACTCACATATATAAAGATAATTTTCAAAGTATTGTATGCAATGTAGTTTATTGTTAGCCTTCTCTGTCATGACAAACTTTTATAAACATTTTCTATGAAAGTCATGTGTGTCTTTGTCTTCACTGACTCCTCTTTCAAATCTGACGTTTTCTTCCATCAGTTCAGTGAAAGGTGAGATTTTTATTTGCAAATTGGGAAAAAATATTTTGCATCCTAAAACAGCTGAGTTGAAACAAATGAAAAAAGGCTGAATTATTAGTAAAGACAGAAATCGAAAGTGGAGCAGCAAAAGCAAATGAGGTGGATTAGCAGTGCTTGCCAATAACTGTCAACCAGGACATGTTAGGTTGGAATATTGTCTCCGCTGCCCGGATATCGAGACGAACAAAGTGTAAAGAACACTTAACATTATCACTATAACTTCATTTTCCATTTTATTTCCAACCTTACCGTTTTATTAGTTGCCCTTATTTTTATTTATTTATTTTTTTTCCAATTAATTTTTTAAAATTTATTTAGGTTTTTTGTTGTCATTTTTTAAATGTATTTTTGCTCCATTTTTTCCATATTTATTTAGTAATGTTTAAAAAAATTACTTTTTTCATGATGTATTTTTTCCCATATTCTGTATTTATTTAGTAATCTTTTATTTATCATCACTTTTTTCATTCTGTTTTTTTCTATTATTTCCATATTCTGTATTAGTAAGATATTTAGATATCCAAAATAAAACGCAACCAAAAACAAATAAAATGGAAATAAAAACCACACACAACCGAAACCATAAATGAAATTGCCCCTCAAAAAATTTTAATCATCATAATAGAAATTATTGAGCTCATTTTAATTTATCATGCGATTGATTATTGCAACAGGCTTAGTTGCAAGACTTCCAGAGATCCTTCTTGCCCACAGCATCACCATTCACAACAACTTTTTTGAAGATACTTGGACGATATGAGTTACGACATTTATTTTCCCTTTGGGATAAATAAAGTATTTTTGAAGTGAATTTAAATGTAGAGGAACTCTTAAGGAGTCCATAAGCTGAATTTGTAAAATGAAAACCGGATGAGCAACCATTTTGGTCGTTTGTTTTGAATTTGTAGAGCACCACCTACAGAATGAAATTTGCACAAAATGATTAATAACGCCCATACAATCGCACAAAATTTAATATTTGTAATAAATAAATAGTTAATTAATAGTGTTCACAAATCAAATCAGCCGTTTTTTTCAATTTTCAACACAGAAACTGCAGCTGTTTTGTCCTCAGCCACCAGGGGGCGCTCAAGGCGCCTTCGCTTAAATGTTGTAGGTTACGCCAAAGAAAAACAGAAGACGTAATTTCCTGGCCAGCGCAGATGTCTGGGAGACGTTTGGAAACAGAAACTGGAGAAAACTGTGTCGACTTTCCTGAGATGGCTTGAGAGAATCTCGGAGTGTCGTGTTCAGAGGTGAGCGGCTTCATTTAGCCCCGTTTCCGGGCTGTTATTTCCGCCGAGTCACGGCCAGACCGACGGTAAGGTAACCGGCTGGTTAAAACGTTTCTTCATTGATTAGCCGCTGTTATTTAACAGGTTAGCGAAGCTTTAAACGGCAGATGGTTTTAGATTTAAAATTAAAGTAACAGAACGACAGTAAAAGTTGATCATTAACAGGTTTATGTTTAGGCCAAAGTGAGTCAGTTAGTTTAAGCAGCTGTTTAGCTTCATATTTTACAGGTTTCCTGCCTTTTAAGGTTTGTTACTATTAGCTAACATATTGTGGGGGCTTCATTTTTTTATATGACACGTTTGTTTACATGGAAAATATCTATCTATCTGCTTTTTTGACACTCAGCAGGTGGATTGTGGACAATATTTCTGAAAAAAATATTTTCGACCTAAGTCTAGGCCTGTTGCAATAATCAGTGAATCAATTAATCGCATGTTTAAAATAAGCTCGATCATTTCAGTTGATTAATACTTTTTGAAGGTGAATTTTGTTTACGGAGACATTAGAGTCCATTTTATTTATGGTTTCGGTTGTGTGTGATTTTTATTTCCTTTTTTTTTTTTTTTTCATTATTTTTGGTTGTGTTGTATTTTGGATATTTGGTTATGACTTCAAAAATTACAAAATACAGAATATGGGAAAAGATTGAAAAAATACATAATGAAAGTTATGATAAATAAAGAAAATGACTAAACAGACTGTGGAAAAAATTGAAAAATACTTCAAGAAAAAAGTTAGGATAAATAAAAAAAATAAATAAATAAAAAAAAAAAACAAAAAAAAACCCCCCCCCGAAATAAATAAGAAATATGGAAAAATCGAAAAAAGTTATAATAAAATAAAAACAATAAGTGAAATAAAGGCAACTAATAAAACAAGATTGGAAATAAAATGGAAAATTAAATAAGTGATAATGTTAAGTGTTTAAGTTTTTTTTGGTCTTTCAGAAACTTGCATTATTTTGCCATTATCAATATATCCCTTGACAGTGGCCTCAAAACAACAATATTATTGTTTATCGCAATAATTTCTGTGACAATTTATGGTCTACATGTGAGTCATTTTGGGGTCGTGAACTGTTCACACACAAGTTTGATTCCTGTCGCATTTAATTAGCAGCATGAACGATCACACAAAGGAAATCGTATTTCAGCAAACAATCAGAATAGGAGGAGGAGCTGCTGTGTGAACGTAGCCTACTGGATCCTTGGCGATTCCTCAACAGAGTCTGTTTTCCTGTAGATCAGAGTCAAACCACTGAGGAGCAGTCATGGCCTGCGCTCGAGTGCCGCTGGATGAGCAGCAGGTGACCGAGGCTGGCCCTTCAGGAAAGGAGCGCACCCTGGCTGCACTGGTCGGTTCAGGCTCCTCATCTCTGGGTGACGACGTTTGACCCCGGCAGCGTTTTTGACAGTGTTGTTGTTGTTGTTCTCCACCAGCACCCAGACAGGAAGGAGGAGCGCTGCTTCGTGCCTTACAAACCCCCCCCGGGAGATGGCTCTCCTGCCGAGGTGGAGGAGTTTTTGGAGCAAGCCAGGTTTATAGCAGAAGACCTGGAGTGGCTGCTCGCGCTGCCTCACGACAAGTTCTGGTGTCAGGTACGGGACTGCTGCAGCTTCAGACTGCTGGACTCTGGACTCCTTCTGGATGAAGGAGTCCAGAGTGACTGATCTGGCGTTCCCACCAGGTGGTGTTCGACGAGTCCCTGCAGAGGTGTCTCGACTCGTACCTGCGGCAGGCGCCGCGTGGCCTTGACCTTTCCACTTTGCCGCCGTCGCCGGCGGTGGCCGACGTGCAGCGAGCCGTCCACAAGGCGGTTTTCTTGACCTTCCTCCGGATGGCCACTCATAAAGAATCCAAGGTGGGAATAAGATACTTGTTACGTTTAAGTGATGATTTGTTCTAAAATTTACACTTTTTAAAATTTTTTTCCTTTTTTGCGACAGGAACACTTCATCACCCCGGCTGTGTTTGGAGAGATTATTTACGACAACTTCCTGTTCGACATTCCTAAAATCCTGGACTTGTGCGTTCTCTTTGGAAAGGGCAACAGCCCGCTGCTTCATAAAATGATAGGTGAGCTGATGGAGAACATCTCCTTTCATCTAGAGTAGGCTCGACGCGATTAATCGTGATAAATCGATGATTGAAATAATCGTCAACTAATTTAGCAATCGATTAATCGTTAACTGGAGTAAACGTACTCTAAAACACGTAATAATAGTAGCTATTAAGCCGAAACTGTACAAAACATATACATTTTGCATTCAGGCAGGGCTGAGCGATAAATCGAATTTTTGGTTTTTGAAGATGTAATTTTTGGAAACTCTGTTTTGTTTTTTTTCCCCATCAATGCGCTGCTTGAGTTTCCATAGTTCAGTGATGTCAGCGCTCCCAGGGCGGCCATCTTGTTTGAAAAGCAATTTTTTTTTTTTACAGCTGCTATTTATTTGGATTTTGAATTCAGGTCGACTTTACAACGGAGTATCAGGGCCAAGCCAAGATTTATTTTATTTTATTTTTTATTTAATGAGAATAAAGTCGAAATAATACGAGAATAAAGTCTTAATATTACCAGAATGAAGTCGTAAATTTAGAATAAAGAAGTAATTCCGAGAGCTCCAACACGAAAAATAAAATTATCCACGCTTTTTTCTCACTAAAATGACTTTTTTCGTAATTTTAAGATGTTCTTCTAGTAAAATTGCATCTTTTTTCTGCTAATATTATGACTATATTCTCATAATTAAACAATCAATTTTGCTTCAATCATCCCTCACAGAAGGAATGATTGAAACAAAAACCACTTTGTCATTTATAATTTCTTTTTTAGAAAAGAAAGCAAGAAGAAATAGATTAAAATCGGACCTGGTGTGGGGGGAAAAAATAAATAAATAAATAAAATCAGATTTTATTTTTAAGCCATATTGCCCAGTCCAAGTATTATTACAGGCTAGGAAACACAAAGTTGGACCTTAAGTTGTTAGAAATTCTCTTAGCTGCAAGTAAGAAGGCATTAACGAGGAAATGGCTCAACACAACAACTGAAGTTTAGTAAGATCTTGGAAATTTTCAAGATGGAGGAGTTAATTTATCTCATGATGGCCCAAAAGGACCAAATTTACTTAGTTTGGAACCAAAGGATTAGCAGACTTTTAATATTTTGAAGCTTGTATCCTTCCTTTCTAAGTTGATGCATAAAGCATCTTCATGAGTAATCGTTGACTTGGACTGACCTCCTTTCAGAGAACGTTTTCACTCAGCAGCCAGCCTACTTCAACGACCTGGAGGAGACGGTCCCCACAGTGTTACAGGTGAGATTAACAGTCATCTCTGAGGACGCCTGCTGAATTTTCGCCTTTGGTAATCGTTGTCATAAACCTCAGGTGTTTGACACAATCCTGGAGAAATGTGGTCTTCGGTGCGAAGGAGCCGCAGCCATGGAGCCGGTGAAGCTGAGCGCGCAGAAACAGCCCACCGCCATGAGCATGAACCTGGAGGTCAGACGGGCGCTCGCTGTCCTTTTACTTCTGCACGTTTTTCTGTTGTGTTCTGGCTTGTATGGATCAACACAGCCCCCTACCTCAGAGAATACAGTAATCATGATTAGGCCTGTCATGATAACTAATTTTACTGAATAAATTGTCCCAGAAATTATTGCGATAAACGATAATATTTTTGTTTTGAGATCATTTTCAAATGATATAATATTAATGGTATAATAATGCAATTTCGCCCTCTCAAAGACCAATAAATTTCTTTAAATTTGGAAAGAGCACTTCACACTATCACTATTATTTAATTTTTAATTTTATTTCCAATCTTGTTTAATTAGTTGCCTTTATTTATTTTTTTTTCTAATATTTATTTTTTTTTTCTATTTATTCCATCACTTTTTTCTATTTTGGAATTATTTTTATTTATTTATTTATTTTTTTTGTTAATCACTATTTCAGTTGAATTTTTTTTTTCTTTTCATACTCTGTATTTATTTAGTAATTTTTTTAAAGATATTTTAAATATCCAAAATAAAACATGACACTCACTATTTAATTTTCCATTTTATTTCCAATCTCGTTTTATTAGTTGCCTTTATTTCACTTATTTTATCGCAACTTTTTCGTTTTTTCCATATTCCTTATTTATTTAGTAATGTTTTTTTATTTTGCCTCACTTTTTTCTTTAAGTATTTATTTTCAGTTTTTTTCCACAGTCACTGTTTAGTCATTGTTTTTAATTTATCATAACTTTCATTGTTTTTTTCCATTTTTTTCCCATATACTGTATTTTTGTAATTGTTGAAGTTATTTTAAATATCCAAAATACAACACAACCAAAAATAATTAAATAAAACGGAAATAAAAACCACGCACAACCGAAACCATAAATAAAATGGATTATGATGTCTCTGTAAACAAAATTGCCCTGAAAAAAAGCATTAACGTGCGAGTACGACCGCTCTTTCCGCTTCCGTAGGTTTCATTTGAAAATCACAACAAAAAAGATATGAAATTATGTTTTTATCTTGCGAGCATCACCGCCATTAAGGATTAATTCGTCTCCTCTTTCTTCCCACCGCAGGAGCTTGGAGATATAATTTTGTACCTGTGCGACTCGACCACCACCATCCACGCCTTCCTGGACATCTTCCCGGCCGCCTGCTCCAGCTTCCACTCCCACGGTTTCCTCAGCAGGTAAGCTGGCCGGCAGCATCGCTGCTCGGGGCTCACGCTGAGACGTGTTGGCGTAAAAGCACCGTGTCTTTTCCTCCCTCTGCTGCCAGACTGCCGCCGTTCTACGAGGCAGCCGTGCCGGACTTGGAGAAAGCCATCAGGAAGAGGAACTTTGACGATAAAAGGCGAGCGTCCACCTCCGGGATTTTATTACAGGAAGAGATGTGAACATTGTGATCAGTGATGATCTGAACTCTTATTTTGCAGTTTGCAGGAAGACCTGTGGAAGAGGTTGAGTCACTCCTGTCGGAAGATGGTGGAGACGACTCACCTGTTGCTGCACCACACCTGCCTGCAGCCCATCCTGGAGGGGTGAGCCCGTCACGCTCAGCGTGCAGCTCGGCTCAGAAATACATCCACACACACCTTCAGCATTCTGGGTTTGTTTTTGTTTTTCAGTCGAGAAAACATGCAAACGTTTGCAGAGGAACTCCTGCAATATTTCACATCTTTCCTACCCGAGAAAAGGTGAGAACTACATTTATTATCTGAGCATTAGTGTGAGAACAGGAGGTAAAAAAAAAAAAAAAAAAAAAAAATATGTGTGTGTGTGTGTGTGTGTGTGTATGTATGTATGTATATATATATATATATATATATATATATATATATATATATATATATATATATATATATATATATATATATATACTTTATCACAAAACTGAAGCCATCTTGGAAGTAAGCCTGTCACGATAACGAATAATAAATTGTCCCAGAAATTATGGTGATAAACGATAATTTGTTGTTTTGAGACCATTTCCAAGTGATGTATTAGTAATGGCATAATAATGCAAGTTCGCCCTTTCAAACAGCAATAAACCTTAATTTTGTAAAGAGCACTTAACACTATCACTATTATTTAATTCCCCTTTTTATTTCCAATCTTATCGTTTTATTAGTTGCCATTATTTCATTAATTTTATTTATTTTTTGTATTTATTTGGTAATTTTTATTATTTATCTGCACTTTTTATTTTTTTGTCTATTTATTTAGTTGTTGTTTTTTTTTTTAATTTATGATCACTTTTTTCATTATGTATTTTTTTATTTCCATATTCTGTATTTATTTACAATTTTTTTTTTCTGATAATCTGTATTTATTTTTTTTTTTATTTGTCATTTTCATTTATGATGTATTTGTTTCTATTTTTTCTTATTCTGTATTATTTTTGTTATTTTTAAAGAAATTTTAACGATCCAAAATAAAAACACAGCCAATAACTAATAAAATGGAAATAAAAACCTCACACAAATGAAACCATAAATAAAATGGATTATGACATCTCTGAAAACAAAATTGCCCTTCAGAAGATATTAGTCATGAGAATGGAAATTATCGAGCTCATTTTAATTCATCATGCAATTATTGATTATTGATTATTGCGACAGGCCTACGTTGGAGTCTTTTCTGTTTCAAACTTTTATATTTCATCTAATTTATGTTTTACAGGTTGAAGTGAAAAGTAATTTTGTGTTTGATACACAAATTATTTTAGGGTCAAATCAATGTTACAGCTTCTGGTTTAGCAGACAAAGCATTGATGCAAACGTCAAAGGTTTCATGACTCCTGTGTTTGGGGTGCCACAGCTGAGTTTGGCTGCAACGGAAAGAATCACAGATTCAGGGCAAAATTTGTGCCTAAAACAGTATGGAGGACAGATCCGGACATAATTGGCAATAAAATAAATAAATGACCTGATAAAGTAATCCATGTTGCATCCGAAAATTAAAAAATAAGAACTTTCCCAACTTATTTGATGATACGGTGAAACATAAATTATTTATTATTATTAACAGTATAAATTTAACATTATCACTGTTTAATTTTCCATTTGTCATCCAGCTTATTGCTCTATTAGTTTTCTTTTTAATTTGTTTTATAAAAATTTTTCACATTCACTCATTTTTTCCATATTCAAAATTTAATCAACAATACTGTACAAATTGTTTCATATATATATATATATATATATATATATAAATAAATAAATAAATAAATAAAGAACACGAGGCAAATAAAAGGAAACCTGCAAATAAACGAACAGAGGAGAAAAGGAGTAGAGGAAATATTAGGAGGAAAAGAAATCAATTCATGATTTTTTTTTTTTTTAAAGTAACAGTAAATAAAATGTAAATAAATTCTAAATATGGAAAAAAAGTTTAAAAAATTGAGACTAAATTTTAAAGTGTATTAAATAAATAAAACATGAAAAAGGAAACTGAAAACAAGATTAGAAATAAAATAGAAAGTAATTATAGTGATAATGTTAAATTAATACTGTTGAAAATGATAAATATTAATTTATGTTTCACTGTATAATCAAATAAGTTGTGAAAGTTCTTTTCTTTTTTTTTTCAGATGCAATGTTTGGAAGATGAATTACTTTATCACGTCATTTATTTAGTTCTATGTTTATGTTTACAGAAATGTTAGATACGTCCTCCATTTAAAAAAAAAAAAAAAAAAAAAAAAAAGTTACAAACCAAAAGAAAATTTTATTCTAAGGCACCGTTTTTTGTTTTGTGTTTTTCAAGAGCAAAATAAGACGTCAGTGTCACTTTCTATTAAACGACCCGCTCTGGTGGTGAACTTCAACCCTGTTCTTGCGGTTTTTAGGTTTTTAGTCGACTACGACGAGCAGTTTCCCATCGCGGATGACATCAGCCTCCTCCAGCAAGCTCTACCCGTCACGTATCCTTTCTTTTGCTGCAATTTCCAGAGCATTTTGTCCAGTTCAAGATATAAAAGCTTGAATAAGACAAATATTAGCGTTTGTTGGACGAAGCTGCAGATTTAACTTGGAGAAATACTTCTGGTTTCTTCTTTAACTTCCTGCTCGCCCTCAGTGACGAGACGAGGACGTGTTATTTGCTCCAGGGGGTTGAAAGTTCCTGGGACAGCACGGGTCGACGAAGACCAGCAGGACGCATTCAGAACGAAGGAGCTTCCTCGTTTTCGGCCAATCAGGGAGCAGCAGCCGCCTCTTCGGACGGCTTCGGGCCTCAGGAGAGGCTGAGGGGGGCCGAGGCCGAGCTGGACGCCCCGCAGAAAGGAGACAATGTGAGTTCTTTGATTTGTAAGTTCTGTGTGGTGACATCTCAGTGACTGAAATGTTAAACTAGAGAAACGCGGTGCCTTTCAAAAGTATTCACACCCCCTAAACTTTCTGTATAAATCTCACGTACTTTCATGCTACAGCTACAAACATCGTTGTTGGGATTTTATGAGATAGATCAACATAAAGTATGTTTGTAAAGCTGAAGGATTTCAAATGTATTTATAGGTAAAAATCTGAATAGTGCGGCGTGCATTTGTTTTTAGCTCCTTGAATCAGCAGCTGTAAGTCCTTCGGGGGTTTGCGTCGACCAGCTTTTGACATCTCAAGAGTGAAATTTTCCCCCGTCTTTGCAAAATTGATTAAGTTCAGTTAGTTGGATGGACAACAGCAACTCTCATGTACCGGACTTCGACTAGGCCACTCCAACACATGCCTTGATCTAAACCCTTCCACTGTGGCGCTGCTGCTTGTTTTTAACCTAACCCTAATCCTGCTGTGTTCACGATGCTGTTTGTTCACTAATGTTCTCAAACTAAACTGGACTTTATTTAGGGGTATTAGGATAAAAGGGGTCTAAATAAAAATGCAGGCCAAACTTTTCAAATTTTTATTTGTAAAAACTAGGGCCGCATGAATCGATTCAATTAATTGGTTACATAGATTTTAATGAAATTAATTGCGGTTTTTCTTTGAAATACAAAAGTTCTGGAACCTTTGTATTCGCCTGTTTCTGGTTCGCCTGTAAATCTGACGCACAAGCTACATCCACTGACAGCGATAGACGACAAAGGCGCTTCTCTCGGCCCCCGGGGTTAATTTTTGCTTCTAAAACCAATCTGATGGGACGCTGGAAAAGACTCTAGTTGTGTTGAAGTTGTGCTAAAAGCAGTCGGCCGATCAGAGAAGCTATTTGAGGCTAAAATAGCATCTCGATGCTAAACATGTAGCAGCAGCGCAGACGTCCCCAACGCTAACGTCAGGAAGCTCCATGAATGAGAAGATGTTCCTGAATGGGTATAATAGCACTTTGCAACAATCAGATAGGTGAGTAGCCTAAATAGCAGATTAAAGATAAGTATCTTTGATGTTGCGCTCATATTTGTCATTTATTCAATAATTTAGCAGCAAAAAGGCTTTTTGAATTGAAAATGTTGCAAAAAATTGCGAATAATTACAGGCCCTGCAATTAACGCAATTGAGTCACACCATTAGTAAAAACATTTGAAATTGTCCGATGCCAAGACGCCACATCACATGCATTGCAGCGGAAAAGTTTTCACCCTCTCCCACATTCCTTGCATTTTCTATTTACTCAGGTTGTGTTTGTCTGATATTAAAACCTGCTTAATTATCTGAAACATTTAAGTGTGGGGAAAAAAAAAAAAAAAAAAATCGCAGAAACCCAATAAAATATTGTGATTTCTATGGTTCTAATGTTCTTCCCGTAAAGAAAAGTAAAACAGGAAAAACTTCTGGGTTTCCAGGGCGCCGTTTGTCCTGTGAGCGGGCCGGAGCTCGAGTCTCTCCTGTCCTGCATCAGGGACCTGCTTCCTGACCTGGGTGAAGGCTTCCTGCTGGCGTGCCTGCAGGAATACGACTACAACTCCGAGCTGGTTATCAACAACATCCTGGAGGACCGCCTGGCCCCCAACCTGGAGAAACTGGACCGAACCATGCCAAGGTACGGTCTCCAGGGGATAAAACAGCATCCACTGGGATCCTTTTTAAATGACAAAACCTTCAGAAAGGCTGGAGAACTGTTGATCAGAGCCATTTTAAAAAGGATGAGAAAGTCTGCCTTCTTGGAAGTGATGTAGAAAATCAGAGTTTCTGCAGGTTTCACAAATTCAAATTTAAGACCTTCATGAATGGAATTTAAGACCTATATCTCTTTTTTAAAAATTATTATTATTATTATTATTATTATTTAAAAGAGACAATGTGCAAAAAACATTAATAAAAGATGCTTTGCACCAGATTTAGTTTCAGCTAGTTTCTATCCATCATCCCTGATCTCCGCAGAAATGTACATACTTAGTGAAAATGAATTTGCACCTCCCCATGATGGATGCAAAAGAGCTAGCCAGCTAGCTAGCAAAGGTGTATTTGCAGCGAGCTAGTGGTAACATCAACCATCTCGAGTCACACAATGCATATCAAGATGTCTGAGTGTGACTCAAATTTTTGCCTGACAGAAAAGTCTCGCCAGAAAAAAAACAAACAAAAAAAAAAAAAAAAAAACAGAATATATGAGATTAGTCGTGTCAAGACAAAATTTAAAATCTGGGAATAATGTACTTAAAGCCACAGTATGTAACTTTTACAAAAATGTAACTTTTTTCCATATTTGTTAAAACTGTCACCATGTCGTGACATTTTGGTATGAGACAGAATCTGTGAAAAGATGGAGCTCCTCCCTCAGCTGCTCTTGCCGTCTAAAGAAATGCGCCGCTCCCGACCTAAAACAACCAATCAGAGCCAGGGGGAGGGGCTTAGCGCTGTCAGTTACCCTCGTGTACGTGCTGCTAAATGTGCTAATGGTGGAGAAACAACTTACCGTTCCAGGAAAGCTGTTTATGTGCCGTCGTCGGTGGCCATGCTAACTAGCCTTAGCATTAGCATCAGGCTATGCTGTGGTGAACCAGCAGTAGCAGAGAGCAGGGGGGGAGTGTGAGTGGCGCGTACATGACAATGATTGACATAAAAGTTACATACTGCAGCTTAAAGGCCAACTTAAATATTTTTGAATGAATTTAATATATTTTAAGCCCTTGACTTTAGATCCATGAATTTTAATCTACGCCTACGTTCACAGGCCGGTGAAAGAGGAGCTTCCGGCTATTCTGAACAACCGATCCAACGTCTTCGACGATGACGAGTTCGACATCTTCCGCAGGGATCGGGTGGATATGTCCCGCGTCTGGAAGGGCAGGAGGTAGAGTATCAGAGGAAGTTCGCAGAAGGAAGGGAAATGTTGTATGATCTGTGTAACGGCCGGGGGTCTTTCTCTGCTCACCTCGCAGGAAAGGCGAGACCGCTCGAGAGATGCTGAACGACAAGCAGCACATAGCGCAGCAGCGAGCTCGTTATCAGACGTACGAGACCGTGGTGGACGAAGTGGTCGTCGAACCGGGAGAGCCCGGCGGCGCCTACGACCTGGACGACTACGACGACGAGTACGACGACACCTACGACATGAACCAAGTTGGAGCCAACGACCTGGACGGAGACAGTTTACTCAACAGGAGGTACGTTGGTAGAAGAGGTTTACTTTCACTCATCCTGGGTGTGAATGTTACGTTTTTAACGCTTCATTTAGCTTTTTTTTTTCTTTTCTCTCTCTTTTGAGGCGATAACTCAGTCATAAAATCAGAGTCAGCTTTATTCGCTAAGTTTGTGCACACTAACAAGGATATTGACTTTGGTTCCGGTTCGCTCTCAGTGGACAGTGTCTGTGTATCCTTTAAAAAGTCTTAAATTCATGTATCTAAAATTATGGCCTTGAAATGTCTTAAAATTCATTTATAAAATGTATGTTGGGCTTAAATATTTTAATCACAGATCTTACGTTTGGTCTTGACAGGACTATTTAATCTTGTACATTCAACGTATTTTTTTTTTTTTTTTTTTTTCTCACAAGACTTTTTTTGTCAGGCAAAAGTTTGAGTCGCACTCAGACATCTTCATTGCTTTCTGTGACTCTAAAAGGTTGGGGCTACCAGTGACTCATTGCTAACATATAGGGTAGCTAGCTAACTAGCTACCTTTTGTGTTTATCATGGCTAAGTGCAAATTTATCGCCAGTTGGCTGGACGAAGTTCGTACATTTCTGTGGTGATACAGGTCTTAAATTTGAGTCTGTGAAACCTGCAGAAACCCTGGTGGAGACGAATTTAAAGGGGCAGTATCATGTAAAAATCAACTTTTTTGAGCTTTACATCATGTTATAAAGTTATTCCCTCATCAAAATCATACCTGGAGTGTTGCTTTGATTCTTTCATGCATGTTTGAGAAATCCTTTAATCTCTTGTGGCAACCACTCAGCCGTGAAAAACACCTGGATGGATACAGCTCCAACTTCGAGGCGCAGCTCCTCCTCGGAGCTGCAGCTTCTGCCTCACAGAGCACACCTCGACTTCCCCACGTCGCTCCTTCTCGGTGAAATGCTGAATAAAAACATTGTTTAAAGGGTTAATAGAGGGGCGCTGTTGTGATGACTTCCTAAAGGCGGAGTTTCAGAAAGAGCAGGACTTTCTTAAAGAGACAGGGGCCCAATTTCAAGGCAAAGTCAAATTTCTTTTAAGTCAGATTTGATATTTACAGCATTTTTATAACTGATGGTAACAGTTTCTTGCTTGTGCTGTAAAATGATTCACATAATACTGCCCCTTTAAATATTTAGCACTTTTTTTTTTAATGTAAATTTGTATTTGTATCGTGTTTTTACAAAAGAGGAAGCCAAGGCTGAATTAGTGCATGGTTTCAGTCTGGTCATTGGTGGGGAAGAAACTGTCTCTATAGCGCCACCCTGAAGGTAAAAGTCTAAACGGTTTGTGTCCAGGATGTGTGGGGCCTGCGGAGAGGTCAGCTGCTGATCTCTAGACCTAGATTCCCTAGATTCACTCTCTCTTAATATTTAGATAAACGTCTCGTGGCAAACTGCGCCTCGATCAGAGTTTCTGTAGTGAAACCTTACACGTTAACTTGGTTTATCTGCTCTAAAGTTGGTCTTGATGGACGTTTAGGATCGTCGTCCTGCTGGAAGAACCAAACGTGTCCGAGTTTCAACCTTCGAGCCGTCGATTAGAGCTAATGATTATTTTATTAATCGGATTTTTAAAAAACTGGCACGTTCTGCATTTTTTTCATTTAACCACTTAAGCTTCTCTTATACAATATTAAACATACAAAAAAATTGCAAATAAACAAATACATTTTTTTTTTTAAATTAAGAAAATCATTTTAATGCCTAAAATTCAATAACGGCTTTGCTTTCGTGAATTTTCTTTTTACAGATTTTGAACCAGATGAAGCTAAAACTGCCACTAGAGGAGTTCAGGGAAGAGCAGATTTACAGACAAAGAAGGGTTTTTCATCCTAAATGCAAAATGTTGATATTTGTTGTACAGTTTTGGCTTAATTACTGCTATGAGTGTGTTGTTCTTTCAGCAAATGGCCTTTTTTAGAGTCCGTATACTCCAATTTACGATTAATCGATTCAGCACCACCATTGATTTGGGTTGGAGTTGAGGAATTTAGAAGAATTCCTCCATGTTGAGCAATGAACCAGCAAAAATGTCCCACAGCATCATGCTTCCACCATCGTGCCTATTGCAGCCAAATAGCTCAGTCTTTGTCTCGCCTGACCTGAAAACCTTTTCTCCAGAAGTTATTCGTCTTGGTCATGCAGGTCGTGGAACACGTGCCGCCTTCTCCATCCTGACCTTCCCTCCGTCTCTGGCTTCGCTGCTGACAGCGACAGGTTACTTGATCAAACATCAGCAGAGTTGACGTTTGAGTCGGCGTGTAGAACTTGGACTGTTTTTGGATTACAGAAAAATTCACTCTAAATTCATTCAGCTTTGCAACACAAAAAGAGCCCAAAATCGCCGTGACATTAATGCTCATGTGTGTTTATATTTCTGGCCTCAACGTTAACATCACGACACGATGAAGGGAAGAATTACTAACTGGCGAATGTTTCCTCTTTTCTCTGCAGGCCTTTCACCGTCCCACAGGTGCTGAGAAAAGGAACCAAAGCAGAGGAGGAGGAGCAGGAAGAGGATGAAGACGAAGATGTTTCACAGGTACTGAAGTGACTTGGTTTGGAAATCATGTTTCCATTTCATTTTAACAGCCTACAACTAAACAAGCCTCTTTAAAATGTGACCTCCTCAGCTCCCCTCACCATCCTCTGCAGGGCCTTGTTATAAAAAGGGAAAAATGTCTTGTTCCACTGGCAGATTATTTCACTTATAACGAGAACTTTTTCATCAATATTAAGGAATTATTGACTTAAAACAAGCTCCTATATCTGCTGAAAAGTTACTTGTAAGTTAGTTTTGTCTTATTTCAAGTGTATTCAAGATATCTGGACTAGAAACTGGACCAAAAATAAAATTTTGTTTATGCAGTGACCAAATGGAAAAAGTTCTCAAATAATAATTAAGATTTGAGCATTTTATGATGATACACTTTTAAATACATACTGGTGTAAAATGGATTGTTTACAGATATGAAACAAAAGGAAGGAAACGGAGGCCATTGAAGGGCCAACTGACCTGTAGCAGATCAAAAGCTGCGTCATCTGTTGTATCTTTGTGTTTCAGAACCACGTGAACCGGGACCAGTTCGTGCAGGACCCGGCTCTGCTGAGGGAGAGGGCAGAAGCTAAACGAGCTGCCATGCAGCAGAAGAAAGGGTAAGAATCTCAAAGTTCATCCAAGATGTGTGAATAAAAGCTTCATCCAAGGCTGCGTTCACATCAGTCCTGTTTAGTCCGCTTTAATCAAACTCTAGTTTGTTTGCCAAGAAAGTCCGGTTCATTTGGGGAGGTGTGGAAAAGCAGGAAGTGGACGAAAGTGCATGGCATTCTGGGTAAATACCACCAAAACAAATGCGTATGTTTAGGGCTCGCGGGAGAAGTGGCTTGTGGTCTTTTGTCAAAGACAAAAGAGAAATCCGTTAAAGGGGCAGTATTGTGTTTTCCAGTCACCTAGAACCATTTTATAGCACAATCAAGTAACTATGTTACCTTTAGTTGTTATGAAAAGGCTGAATATATCAAATATGACTTAAAAGAAATTTGACCCTTTTTTTTTTTTTTTTAACCAGCATTTCACTGAGAAGTAGGTCGTATAATGAGCTCAGCAGATGCGCAGTTCCACCAGGTGTTTACTAATTGCTGCTGGCAAGTCTGAAGAAGCTGAGTGGGGGAGGGTTGCTCTGTGAGGGGGAAGCTTAGAAGCTGCAGCTCAGTCCATCCAGGCGTTTTGCACAGCTGTATGGTTGCCACGGGAGATGCATGAAAGAATCAAGGCAACACTCATATGGTTTTGATGAGGGAATAACATAACATGATGCAAAGCTCAAAAATGTCTTTTTCACATAATACTGCTCCTTTAAAAATCTGACGCTGCTCCATTTTTATTTACATTTCGTGAAGAAGGAAGTTGCGCTCAGTATCTTCTTTGGAGGTTTTCGTGTCTTTTCCTTCAGTAGTTCTCGGTGCAGCGCCCCCACAGGCGAGGAGGGGAACAGGTTTTTCAAAGGGTTTGGTTCGTTTGACGCAGTGCAGCGTGAAAGATAACCGCAGCAGCTGGAAATGTAATAAATGTTAAGATTTTGGTCCCAAATTGGACCGAGTCTACCGGACTATCAGGTGGGGAAACACCTTAAATAATCTGGATGATTCTCAGCTCTGTTTGTGGTTAACAACCTGCCAAGCTTTCTCACCCTCGTCTCCACCCTTCCCTTATCTTCCAGCCTTCGTCCCGAGCGCCCCAGTAACGTGGTGGGTCGACCCAAAGGCCAAGGACAGACTCTGGAAACGTTCTTGGACCGACGCAAGAAGGAGGCCAACAAGAGCCGCGTGAGCAACCACAACCGGCGCACCATGGCAGACCGGAAGAGGAACAAAGGCATGATTCCCTCCTGACCCGATCGAAGGCCCCGGCGGAGCCAGAGGAGGTCCGGCTGATCGTGTTTTGGGTTTGACGCTGAAGAAGTCGCCCCGGGTTCTTGGCAGTTCTGAGAAGGTTTCATTTGTTTATTTTATCCGCACCGTCTTTGCTACAAGCTGCCGCACAGCTTCGAGACCGAACCCAAATGGTTTTCTTCCTTAGCTCGTCATAATGTTCCGAGTGACAAAAACAATTAGGCTTTTAGTTTTGCCAAGTAACAAATCTGTTTATTATCACGATCCAAAGATGTAAACAAAGAGACATCGAAGGTTTCGAAGAGACAGGAGCTGTTCTCTTCATCTGGAAGAACATTACCCGACCAAACGATCAGAGTGGACGCGAGCCCACCCTCCTGCTCACCAGAACCCGGTCAGTACCGTAACAAGACGGTCTCACTGGAAGCACGGAGGCTGGAATGAGGAACGTTGTGTGGGGGAAAGATCCTGCGTCACGTTGCCATGCACAAACTATTTTCTACACAGAGAACCCGTCTATCTGTCGGATTTTGTAACGGGACAAATAACTACTATTTTGGAGTTGACATGACAAATAAAAAGCTGAAAATAAATAACACAGTTGTTTTGACATCTTTTAAGACTGAGCATAAGTGCTTTCTTCAGAGTCCCACTAGATTTATAGAAAAATAAATAAATACATTGATCCCTCCAAGCATAAAGCGCCTGCCAGCAGAGTGTTGAGTCGTTTAGGGAAGACTGAAAGATGCTGGGAGATAGTGGAAATTAGGCTGCATTTAAAGAAGTCACCAGCAGGGGGCGTGCGTTATGATGAATTTCTCCTCACTTAAAGTTCACTCCTAAAGTTTACAGTGTTGTGCAAAAGTCTTCAGCCGGAAGCTGCTGGTGGAAGTTTTGCAAACAATCTTCTTTGACCTACATCTGCTACTTGTTTGATTTTCTTCACATAATCCCACCTTGTTTTAAATTTACTGGCGTCTTGGGCGACTCAAACATTCACTGTTGGTCTGATTTATGTAACAGAGTGTTGCAGTTTCTGCCAAAAACCCCAGAAATTACTTTCACCTTTTTTTAAATTTTTTTTTTTTTTTTTTTTTTTTTTTTTTTTTTTTTTTTTTTTAGAAAAATTGAGTTTTCTAAGATATCAAAAATGTTAAATCTACATGATTAAAGGCATAAATTTTGCTAGGGCTGCAACTAACGATTATTTTAGTTGGATTATTCTGATGATTGATCGGATAAATTTTTTTTTAGCACATTCTGCAAATTTTTCATTTAACCACTTGACCCTTTTTATACAATATCAGAACACATTAAAGATGCAAATAAATATTTTATTCCCTAAAACGCAATAACATAGCATTCATTTAGTGAACGCTTGATTATTTGTAGCAAAGGCTGCATCTGTGGCTAAAAACATCCCTCCTTTCTGCTTCACTTCACATCACACCTGTTGAATATTTTTTGGATTAGTTTAATAATTAGATGGAAAAAGGTGCTTAATAGATTTTTTTTTTTTTTTTTTAAATACAAAATTTGAACCAAGTGAAGCTAAAACTGCCACTTGAGGAGTTTTGGGTCCAACATATTTACAGACAAAGAAGGTTTTTCATCTTAAATGCAAAATGTGTATATTTTTGTACAGTTTTGGCTTAATTACAGCTCTGAGTGTGTTGTTCTTTCAGAAAATGGTCTTTTTTTTTTTTTTTTTTTGAGTCTCCTTACTCCAATTAACAATCAATTGATTACTAAATTAGTTGACGATAAAACTATATTTTCTGACTTTAAAGTCAGAAAACTCAGAAGTTTACAGAGATTATAAAGTCAAACATTCGAGACAAAAAAAAAAAAATGCCATAAGTGGTAAACTTAAGGGATGCGCGTCGGGACGTCTCCCAGGTGCAGATTCGCCAGGAGTGCCTCGAACGATGCACACTTAGGAAAATATCCAGATGCACATCAACTATATTTAAAACTTCAATCTAAAAGGACTTCTGAAATTTTTAGTAAACCTGAGATTTTTTTTTTTTTAAATATATACAAATTTCTAAGTTTATAATGTCACAGAACATCTTAGTTTTAATATTGTGAATTTATGACTTTTCAACATGGAAAATTATGGGGGTTTTTTTCTTGAAAATTTATGACTTTTTCTAATTTTAAATATGTAAAACTAATCTAGAAACTTCTGTCGTAGGTTCTGGGTCGTTTTCAGGTTGGGTTAAAACCTGACGACACTTTTTTCTGTTCTTCATGTCAGTTTTTCACCGCGGACTGATGGTGCCTCCGCCGTGTTGTACAGTGATGCCTTCGACAGCTATCATCTGCTGTAAATGTTCAACTGCTCAGTTTCATTCCAGATTTTCGAGGCATGCTGCATATCGTGGTCGACACGCTTGAGGTTTTCTGCTAATAGTTTCTTCTTGTTGGTGTCAAACTGTGTTATTTTGAGTAGTTTCCCACAAATTTAGCGACAGAAGAACCAAAATGTGTATTTTTGCCAGGCTGCTGCTAAAAAGTTAAACGGTGACAAAATGTCAAATATGAAACTGGAGGAACGATGAGAAAATAACTGTAAAATCTTTATAAACTAGACTTCAAAAAAAACATTTTGGGGTTGTAATGTTAAATTAAAGAGTGGTTCAAGACTTTTGCACAGCACTGTAGCTCTTTCTGAAGTCCCATTAGGAGTTAAAGGTCATGGCTTTGGAAGGGCCGTTCCAGAAGCTCAACGTTAGCCTGCTTCTTCCATCCTGGAGGATGTTCTGATGTGTGTCCAGGTTTCAACCATCTAGCTGGTTCAAAGCCCAGTAACGCAGCATGATGCTACCACCGCCATGCTTGACAGCTGGTACTTGGGTTGAAAACCCTTCCCATCACACTGCTTGTTGTTGTAGCAAAGCAGCTCAAACTGTTGGTTCATGAGGACTCGAGCCGCACCCTCTCAGGTGTAAAATTCGCTTCCCAGGTAACGTGAAGCTCGAGTTCCTCCATCGTCGTTGAGCCTCGGTGGTTCTTGGGTTGTTCCTGAGGATCTGATTAGGGCTGGGCGATAAATCGATCTTCTAGATTTAATCGAGATTTTACTTTTTGAAGATTTACACTTTTTTTTTTTTTTTTTTTTTCCCACCAAAGTTTTGGGTTTCTATAGTCCAGGGTGATTCAGCGCTCCCATGGCAGCCATCTTGTTTGAAAAGCATGTTTTACAGCTTCTATTTATTTAGACTTTGAATTCAGGTCGACTGTATGATGGAATATTAGGGCCAAGATAAGGATATTTTTACCAAAATAAAGTTGTAATATTAGAGGAATGAAGTGGTAATTTTATGAGAACTCCAACACGAAAAATAAAATTAATTATCCAAGCTTTTTTAACTCATTAAAACGACTTTTTTGTCATAATTTTAAGACGTTCTTCTGGTAAAATTGCGCATTTATTCTGTTAATATTACGATCTTATTCTCGTAAAAGCCACTTTATTTCAATCAGCATTTAATTTTCAGAAAATTTTTATTTATTTATTTTTTTTCCCTCCACCAATGACCTCCTTGTGTTTCCGTAGTTCAGAGTGATGTCAGCGCGCCCGTGGCGGCCATCTTGTTTGACAAGATCCTTATTCGGACTTTGAATTCAGGTCGAATCTGCCACGAAGTAAAAGGGTGAGGCTTTTAACGAAAATAAAGTCGTAATATTTGGAGAATGACGATGCAATTTTTTGAAAATTCCAACGCAAAATTAATTATTAAAACTTTTTCTCATAATTTTAAGACGATCTTTGTGCCAGTATTTTGCTAATATTAGAACTATATTCTCATAAATGAATAAAAAAATAAAAAATAAATTTGTAGCCTGACCCTGATACTCACAGAAGGGACGATAGAAAATATTTTCAAAAAGTGCCTTTTATTTCAGTCATTTGTAATTTCTTTTTTAGAAAAAAAAAATTATTAAAATCATATCTGGTATGAAAACAAATGTGGATTTTATTTTTAAGCCATATCGGCCAGCCCTAGATTCATCTGAGAGGGACCGTTCGGGTCAGAGAGTTGAAACCTGGAGACGAACGCACATCGGTTCAGAACCGGATTAATCAGGCTGACGCTGCGCTTCTGGAACCAAACGGGACAACGTTTAAAAGCTGTCAGGAAATCAGTCAATTGAAACAGAACTAAGTCAGTAGCTTGGTGAAAGCTTGTGGTCGAGGTGCAACTTTCTAAGGGAGGTTTAACTTTATTAGTTATATACGGCGGTGTGAAGAAGAGTTCGCCCCCTTCCTGATTTCACTTCAGCGTTTCAGAGCATCAAACACGACACAACGCAGTTTTTAAAAAGGTGTTTATTAATAAAGTGAGATTATAAATTCAAGCCTACGTTTACAGTCTTACAGGTTCTGAAGCAGCAAAAGGCCCCAGAGCATCATACTACCACCACCATGTTTTACTGTTGGTATGATCTTTTTTTTTTTTTTTTTTAATGCAGTGTTACTTTTATGCCAGATCTAATGGGACATACACCTCCTTAAAGGGGCAGTATTATGCGTTGTCCAGGCACATAGTGCCATTTTACAGCACAATCAAGTAACTGTGTTACCTTCAGTTGCAAATATGACTTAAAAGAAATTTGACTTCGTGATTTAACGCCTTGAAATTGGGCCTCTGCCTCTACAAAAACTCCCGCTCTTCCTGAAACACCACCTTCAGGAAGTCATCACAACATCCCCCCTCTATTAACCCTTTAACAACGTTTTTACCAGCGTCTCACTGAGAAGTAGCTCGTATAATGAGCTCAGCAGATGCGCAGTTCCATCAGATGTTTGCTAATTGCTGCTGGCTCGTCTGGAAGAGCTGAGTGGGTAAGTTGCAGGGGAGGGGTGCTCTGTCATGCGAAAGCTCAGAAACTGCAGCTCTGAGGAGGAGCTGTATCCACCCAGGCATTTTGCACAGCTGAATGGTTGCCATGAGTGATTAAAAGATTTCTCAAATGTGCATGAAAGAGTCAAGGCAACACTCCAGGTATGTTTTTGATGAGGGAGTAACATTATAACATGATCTAAATCTCTTAAAAGTCAATTTTACATAATACTGCCCCTTTAAGAGCTCAGCTTTTGTCTCGTCACTCCACAGAATATTTTCCCGAAAGTCTCGGGGATCAAAATTGAGACGAGCTTTAACATTCGTTTGGCTCAGCAGGTCTTCTTCTTGAAACTCTGCCAGGCAGCCATTTTTACCCAGTCTTTCTTGTGATGGAAGCATGACCTCTGACCCTAACTGAGGCAAGTAAGGCCTGCAGTTCTGCGGATGTTGGTGTGGGGTCTTCTGTGGCCTCTTGTATGAGTCGATGCACTGTTCCGGAGGGTAAAATCCCCTTTTCAGGCAGGTTTGGATTTATTTCCACCCTTAATAATAAACACCTTCATTAAAAACTGCATATTGTGTTTACCTGTGGCATTTTTGACTATTATTTAAATTGGTTTAATGTTCTGAAACACTGAAGTGAGACCAACATGCAAAAAAATAGGAAATCAGGAAGGGGTCGAACACTTTCTCACTGGAATATATTTATGTGGTTATGTATAGTTTTGAAATTAAGTTTAATATTTTCACCTTGGGGGAAAAAAAAAAAAAAAAAAAAAAACCCTGACCATAACTGCTCATTTCAAAACAAGAAGCTCAGAAGTGATTTTAGCAGGAAATCAAACACATGAAGGTGGTTGTTGACATCATTCAGGAGCTAAAGTGAACAGCGACGCAGGCCAGCGAAGAAATACAGAGGTTGTCGGTTTTTATACTAAAGTTTCCGCTGTCTGCACCGAAGCGACTCACATTTTGCTGATATTCACAGGTACTTCCACATTTTTTAAAAGTAACAGACGTTCCCAGGAAGAGTACAACAGCACCATCACACTACTTCTTCATAACACCGAGTTTATACCACCAGTGTGCCACCACCAGTGTTCAGCTGCTGCCCGAAGTTCAGATCTGCTCCCAGGATCCGCAGCTGGGGGGTTAGGGGGGAAGAGTTGGGATGAGGTCAGATTGGAGAGTCTGGATTAGGTGAAACGGCTGTTAGCTGTCTCTGCAGACGCTGCCTGGAGGGAGAAAAGCGGAAACGTTTCAGCCGAAGCAACAGATCGGGCTCGGTTGGTTCACTGAGGTGGCGGGAACTCACCGAGGATGCTGCGTTTGCACAGGGGGCAGGTGTGCTGCAGCAACAGCCAGGGGTCGATGCAATCCCTGTGGTACTCGTGAAGACACGGCAGCACCCGCAGACACTGAGATCACGAAGAGTAAAATCAGCAGAGAGAAGCTCAAAACATCTCCTCCGTCAAGGATCATATCCCCGACTCCAACGTCTCTCTAACCGTACGGCCAGACAGATATTTTAAGAGGCGTGGCAAAAGCAAGTGAGGTGGATTAGCGGTGCTTGGAATATCATCTCTGCTGCCTGGAAATTAGGCAGCACTGATTGAAATATGAGGCTGTCATACAGCAACAGTCTTCAGTCAGAGGCCTATTCAGATTCGTTGTAAGACTGACTGCTACCAGAGAGCCTTCCTGCCCACAGCGTTACCATCCGCGACGACTCCTTGAAGATACTTGGATGATGTGAGTAACGACGACAACTACCTTCCCTTCCCTCTGGGATAAATTAAGTATTGCTGAACTGAATATGAAGAGTTAACTCACCTGGTTGTTGTTGAACGGCTCCAGACAGACCGCGCAGTTCTCCGTCTCAGTCTGCTGGGACGGCTCGCACCAGGGTTTGGGCCGACGATACGTTTTGGTTTTCAGCGACGACATTTTCTTCAAAACGTCCTGCTTGGGAAGAAGCTGCAGGGGGGAGGGGGGACTAATCAATGTCATAATGTGTGAAGTCTGTTCATTACAGGGCTTCTGCAGGCTTCACCATCTCAAATTTAAGACCTTTTTAAGACCATTATGAATTTCATTTAAAGAGATCCACGATTAGTTGTAATAATAGACTTTGAGAAACATTTATTTCAGATGTGAAAAGAATACAGTAAAAATACTGTAGCCGGTTTAGTTTTTATGAAATTAAATAAAATATTGTCACAGGTACGTTGCCATTTTGTTTACGCTGCAATGCATTCTGGGGAGATGAGGAATGCCAGGACCTACAGCGCTAGCTCTGTCTAGCCAGAACAGTAATTACTGTGCAATAAGTAACATTCAGTCCTTTAAATCTGAACCTGAGCACGTTGAAATAGAAGGGAATACAGAAATGACGAGAGGAAATGAAGATGAGGAGGACCAAATGGAGGAAGAGGAGAGATTTGGCTGAAAATGCTGGTGTTTGTGCTGCTTGGAAATGGCAATCCAACTGTTTGTGGCAAAGATTTCCGCTTTCTAACTCAAGCTGTTTACGTTAAGCATTGGGATCAAAACATTTTCTAAAATATATTAAAATGTTGCGTTATAAAGACTTGAAGATGCTTCACTGTCACTTTAAACATCCATTCATTATCTTCCAATTTGTTTTGATTTCCGTTATCTCCAGCTAACAGGGTTAGCTCTAGCTAACGGTGCTAGCGCTAGCTAAAATAGTGAACAGTCGATTACAAGCCGATTACGCCTGTTCGTTTCAACATATATCTCATGTGTAACGGTAAATGAAAACTTTGAGGCAGTTTGCCTCCATCCAGACGTTTTGTGGGCTGCCCTAGTCAACCTCCGCCACCTCGGCTTCTTGTGTTTTGTTTATCGACTCGACTCCACTTGACCCTTCCGCGTCATCGGCCCGGTGTTCCGTCAGTTACGCCATCAGAACAGCATACCGGAAGTCAACTCGGGTACTTTATCAAAACAGCATACCGATGTTTGTGTGTTTGTTGTCTAATTAATCGGGGATATAACACACAAAAACACGTAGTCAGAGGCATGCTGAAGTGATGGTTAAACTGCTTTAAAACACAGAACGCCTCGCTTTCTCGGTTCGCTATTTCACTCAAGCTAGCGAACAGCTAGCAGGATGTGTAAAGCGATAACTTTCAAAATAAAAGCTTTTTCGTCAACATAACGTACTTTCGAGCGTGTACTTAAAATTCTGTAAAGAATACATAGTTAGTCATTTTTGTTTGTTATTATTTTGTTTCAGTGAGATACACTGCCTATGCTGGTTCAACGGAACACCTGTAGCTTTGTAGACTTCCACATGCTATTCTGGCGGTGTTATGCCTTGCGTAAGTCGGTGCAAAAATGGCGACCTCCGTCGGTGAAAAATATAATAAAGATACACAATTTTCGAAGTAATAATGAGGGAAAATTGCAACATATTTCGGCCAACAAGTTCAACTAGTCGTGGATCCCTTTAAGACCTGTGTCACGACAAAAATCTACAACAGACAATAAACTGATGATAAAAGAAGGGGAGAAGGCATCCCCCAGTGTCTGCAGACGTCATTCACCTGTACATGTACAGGTAGGTGGGGCGATGTCAGTTCGCTGCTGGTGATTTAAGATGGATTGCATCGTTGATCACAAGTTAAAATTTTCCAAGGTAGTTTTTTTTTTTTTTTTTTTTTTTTTTTTAAAGAAACAATGTCTGGAAGGAGGATCTATCAGAAGATCTGTTTTCATGCTTCCTTTGCAGCAACTTTGGTTTATGATATGTTCTGGCGGATGTTGATGTTCTACTGAGCACCTTTGGGGTGTGAACTATCTGACTTGTAATGTGTTCCCCGAGTTTATTCATGTGTTTCCCTCACATTAAGTCAGATTCAATCTTCAGTGCAACATTCAGACCCAGTTAGTTGGGAATCAGCTGAGTAGCACAGCAGAGCTTCAGCCTGTAGTTTACGCAAACGTATTCTGCCTAATTTACCTCAGAATGCAGTGAAAAGGCAGAAGAACCGTGAACCGTGAATGTAAAATTTTTCCAACCAGAGTACGTTGTGAGTACCTCCAAGTTGTCGTTCAGCTGGCGGTCCTGGTACTGCCAGCGAGCCTGAACGATGACTCCTGTGCAAACGATCAGAGCCACCAGCAGGACGGTGTCCCACAGCTGCTGCAGGTACTTCTGGAAACCCGCAGAGAAGAAGAACAACCTCTTAAACATTCGCACCTTCAGTCATGTTTCCAGTAAAATTCCCTGCGCAATGCAGATTATCGACACGCCTCCCCACCTGGACCTGAGAGTTGGTCTCCCCCGTGCAGATGACCCCCTGCCACTCTCCGTACAGACCCCCTCTCGACCGGCCGCAGCTGGACCACAGGGTGAGCGTGGCTCCCTGCAGGAACACACAGCAGCATCTCAGTCAGCTCAGCCTGTCATCTGTTGACTCGCCACTGGGGGGCGCTAAGAACTGAGAAACACACTGCCAGCCAGAGGGATGAGGCTCACCAAGTTGTCCTGTAGGATCGTCTCGTATGTGATTTTTGCTGTCGCCCGAAGACCCCTGCAATAACAAAGTAAAATCTCTCTAATCAAACTACAGGTGTGACTGGAGACAGGATGCATTTATTTAAATTATATAAAAGCTAATTTATTCATGGTGAAATTAAAGCAAAACCTCCTGATCACTAAATGGAGTCCACTGATGTATAATTTAACCTCAGTATGAACCTGTGAAGGCTTCAGAGCTTCTTTAGAGAACAAACAGCATCATGAAGGCAAAGCAACAGAGGTTTCAAGCAGTGTCAGGTAATCAAACAACATCCCGAGTTTCGAACATCTCACAGAGCTCTGAAAAGGGAAAGAATACGACACAGAAGAGACCCATTGTGGGAAGAAAAACCCAGAAGTCCAGTTTGCATTTTGCCACAAAGCCGTTTAGGAGACGTGTGGAAGAAGATGGTCTGATCAGGTGGGATCAAAATTGAACTTTCTGGCTTCCTCTTACTCGACAACCCCCATCGTTACACACGGTGTTGGCTGCATCATGCTGTGGGGACGCAAAAGCTGGGCAGAGGAGTTGTGAAGTTGGATGTAGTGGACAATCTTGGGGAAAAAAAAACCCCCACATGAAACTGAGAAAGACTTGAGACTGGGGCAGAGGGTCACCTTCCAGCAGGACAACCAACGGAATGGCCTAGTAAAAGCCCAGACAAGAAGATCTGTGACAAGACTTGAAAGCTGATGTTCACAGACGTACCTTAGCAGAGCTCCGATCAGCTTGGTGACGTTCTCTGACGTCTGGATCACGATGATGGGCTTGGACAGCAGCACCTGAGACAAGTCCATCTGCAACAGAAACGAGCCGTTCTAAACGAGGCAGACATTTCAGCCCGAAACGGATGCGCAGGTCCGCGAGCAACATCAGAACCAGTCAGAACTAAAGTCCTGATAATGGTGGAGAGCGTGTGAAGTTTTACCTCGCTGGCCGTGTTTTGGTTCAGAGCCAGGATGATCAGCGCTGACGCTCCGAGGACCAACGCTCGCTTCATCTTGTGCACCAGAAAAAAACAAAACAAAAAAACAAAACAAGAAGTTCAGAAAAACTAACATCCTCTGAACCTCAATGAGAAGCAACAACTGAGATCTCCTGCAGGTTAGTGGTGATGCATGATGAAGCAAAGACGCTATAAGTTCTCACTTTATTAACCACTGCATCAGCAAATGACTCCTGGTTCCCAGTGGAGGCTTTGCTGTCATCCATTTCCACAGGCACCACCCCGATCCAGGGCTCCTGCTGGCCGCTGTCGTCCTCGTCTCTTCCTTCGCTCGGCTGCGTCTCGTCATCTCGAACCTTGAGACCGGAAACCCAACAATCTGAGCGTATCCATCTTCTACATCTGGTAACCTCTGCAGGTTTGCAGAGATCACTAACTGGTTCCCAGCTCCATCATTTAATGAGGGAGCGGTGGGGTTTACAACCCTGCACTCACACCGAAGGGTCATTTAAAATGTCTGATGAGCCCAACAGAAGCGTTTTTTGGACAGTGTCTGGGCCTCTCTGCTTGGGCTGCTGCCTCTGCTATCAGATTGAGCAGAAGCACAAATGGATGTAAGAAGAAGATAAAATAATAAAGAAATATATTATGATCATGTTACTGGATACGCAATCACGGTGTAGACTGCTTGACAGCAGAAAGTCCCAGACACTCTCCACAAGCAGGATAAACCACAAAAGGTCACTGCTTAAGAAGCCAGCTCTTTACAGAGTGCTGGATCCGAGCTAAGTTGTGGAAAGTTTAGTAGAAGGAAAAAGTGTGGCAGAAAAAGTGATAATGCAACAGTGATAATGCAGCCTTGAGAGGATTGTAAAGCAGAGCCCGTTTAAGAGTTTGGGGGAGATTCACAAGGTGGAGTCAGAGCATCAAGAGCCACAAGAGACTTTTCCAGGACATGGACTACAACTGTCACATTTCTTGCGCTGGAGCCACTCCTGAACAAGTGACAACATCAGAAGCATCTTAGTTTTTTCTATTGGTGTTATACGGTATTCAGATTTTCTGAGAACCTGCATTTTGGGTTTTTAATCAGCTGTAAGCATTAATCATAAAACTAAGAAATGAAGTAACACTTGAAATATAACACCCTGTGTATTAAATCGGGATCCAATTTTCAGATATTCTGATTTTTTTGACAAATTTATTATATTATCTTAATAAGTGGGGAAAAACACACTTATTGGATATAACAAAGGAAATCACGAAGGTACAAGTAGGGAAATATATTAATATTCGCACCCTGCAAACTTTAGCTATAATGTTTCTGATGCATGTGCAGATCATAAGACTATATCACGCATGTTTATTTAGTCTTCCCACATCATCCTGGCGAAATTAACATCTCACCAACACCAAGTTCCCCTCCAGCTCCTCGTTCCGGGTCTCTGAGCTCCTGCTGCCTCGGCTCGACTCCACCACCTCCCCGTGCAGAAGGGCGCTAACAGCGGGCTGCTGCTCCAGAAAAACCTCCACCAATGCGACCTGTTCTGCGGCCACCAGCAGCCCGGGCCACCGCAGCAGCAGCAGCAGAAGGAGCGGAGAAGGCGAACAGAGACGACCCCGGCGAGCCGAAGCCATGGTCCCCCCAGCAGGAAGCAACGACAAACACACGAAGCTCATCAGCTGTCAGACATTATGTTAGAAATCCTAAAGCCGATTATTTTTTACTATTAGCTGGCAGGCTCCTGGATGTAAACAGGAAGAAGAGGAAACTTCCGGCTTTAAACGGAAATAGGGGAGGGTATTATCTTGCGTAAGAGCGCTCAGGCGACCAGAAAATACTGGTAATGCTTCACTTAGCTACCATGGAACTTTAATGTGTCTTTTAAAAGTGTTTACCTTTAGAAAAGTACGATAACTTTTCCGTTAATAACGAAACGTGTTTTGGCCGTTAAGTAACCGGCGCAAACGCGAATCCCTCAAAGAAGACTGTAAAACCAAGATAGTAATCTCCTTACACTAAAGACTTCGTTTTAAAGCCACGGTTCGTTTTTCAACTGATAAGAAAAAACAAAACAAATGTGCGCTGCTAAAGAGTAGCAGCATTAGTTCATCGTTTTTGTTACAATTATGTTGTAAAAATAACACTTTTTGTTTTGTAGGGGTTACAGGTCTTAGGTGTTCAGCTTTGTGGTTGAAACTGTTGCAAAAATCCAGCACAAAACAGGAAGGCTAGATTCTCTATAAATACTTTTCCCCCTCAGGTATTTGCCCATGTAAATTGACAGGATTAGATTTGTTATACTAAACTACTGATCCGGACCCTTACCCATTTTTGACTGCTATTCTTAAGGTGCAAGTAAGTAAGTAAATTACCAACTAACCTCTCCATAAACAACCCACTACTTACATAACTATTTTTATACATGGTATATATATATATATATATATATATATATATATATATATATATATATATATATATATATATATTTTTTTTTTTTTTTTTTTTTAATTTATTTTTTTTTTTAACTTATTGAAAAAACTGGCCTTTTAAGGGCTTGTGCATGAGTTGCATAAAGTCCTATATAGGTTTAATACAGGACTATATGGCACTATAACCATCAATATTGAAGTAGCTTATATAATGAGCTCAGCAGATGCACAGTTCCATCAGGTGTTTGCTAATTGCTGCTGGCGAGTCTGAATCTGAAGGAGCTGAGTGAGCTGAAGTCGTGGGGAAGGGGTGTTCTGTGAGGCGGAAGCTCAGAAGCTTAGAAACTGCAGCACTGAGGAGGAGCTGGGTCTCGAAGGTGGGGCTTGGTCCATCCAGGCATTTTGCACAGCTGAACAGCTGCCACTCAAACATGCATGAGTCATGGCAACACTCCTGATATGTTTTAGATGAGGAAATAACATTATAACATTATGTAAATCTGAAAAAAAAAAAAAAAAAAAAAAAAAAAAAAAAAAAAAAAAAAAAAAAAAAAAAAAAAAAAAATCAATTTTGCATAATCCTGCCCCTTTAAGTTACAGTGCTATATTTGCCCTCTTACTACTTTTGCTGTTTGTCACACGTAAATAACTGGATCACAATGTATAATATTCATTCATATATTTATGCATTTATTTTTAATTAAATGTTGACCAACCAAAGAACTCACAATTGTTAACTTCTGGCACTTTTGGGCCTCCATACTAAGAGGGCGGATCCTCCGCCTTTTCTGGTCCTGCGGCGGAGTGACTGCTCTTGTTCTCTGGTAGATCTTTGGCCGAGTCAGCCGGTTAAAGTGATCTCCTGCGGGCGATGCGACTGTGAGAGTCGTGTTTACATTTTTTCCTGCTCTGTTTAGTTTTCCACCTGCAGGCCGCTGTCAGCGGAGGGTAACGGGAGACTGCAGCCGTACATGAGCATCGCGGGGCCGGCGTCAGACACGGAGAACCGGCCTGCAGTTTAGTGGCGTCTTGTCTGTGGATTTGACTTTGAAGGAGCGCTGCCTGTCCGCCAGGTTTAGGTCTCAGACATGAGCGGAAGAGTTGGAGACCTCAGTCCTAAGCAGGCTGAGGCGCTGGAACAAGTAAGTTTTATTTGGATTAATTAGAAACAATTACAAGAAACTCTTCATATCTAGTTTTACTCTTTCTCACTCATCTTATTTCAGTTAATATAAGTCAGAGGGTGTTTGGGTGGAAAAACTTAATGTCTGCATCCTCGGTGTGGATTTGAAATGTAAACTTCTTCACATTTTTGTCACAACACAACCCCAGATTTCATTTTTCTAAATTCATGCAATGGACCGACAGAAGGTAGTGCGGAGTTATCAGGTGGAAGTTAAAACATAAACATAGTTTTTAATTACAGCTGCAAGTCCTTTGGGGTATATGCCATGAGCTTTGCACAGCTAGAAAGTGAACTTGTTGCTAATTTGCAAAAAATAAAAATAAAAAAAGTCCAACATTTAGTCTGGGAATATAAATTTTCAACACCTCTTCAACGATTATTTTAATTATTGATTTATATTATGATGATTAATAGGATAAAAATGGGCACATTCTGCAGATTTCTCATTAAACCACTTAAGACTTTTTTAATATAATCTTAAAAAGGTGAAAAAAAACCCAATTCAGTTCATTATTTAAATAAGAAAATAAATATTTCATTGCCTAAAATGCAATAATATAGCATTCCTTTAGTGAACACTTGATTATCTGCAGAAAAAAAAAAAAAAAAAAAAAAAACTTTTAGCATCAAATCTCAGCTCTTTCTGCCTGACTTAACATCAATACAGTTTTGGGCTGAGCTGGTGGATTATAATTGGGCGCAAAAGGTGCTTAATGGGAGGATTTTTTAAAAAAAATTGAATTTAAACCAGGTGAAGTTAAAACTGCCACTTGAAGAGCTTTGGGTAAAACATATTTAGAGACAAATGGTTTTTGTTTTATCTTAAATGCAAAATGTATTTTTTTTAATACAGTTTTGGCTTAATTACAGCTCTAAGTGTGTTCTTTCAGCAAATGGCGTTTTTAAAAAATCTGCATGCCCCAGTTAACGATTAATCGATTACCAAACTAGTTGGTGATTATTTCAATAATCGATTAATCGGTTGTTTACGGTTGTCCTTCTGAAAGGTGAACCTCCACCCAGGTGCTTGACAGACTCTTAACGGTCTTCCAGGGTTGCTCTGTATTTAGCTCCTTCATCTACCAATAAACTCAGACCCACTTCCCTGCCCTGCTGAAGAAAAGCATCCTGAGGGTATGACGCAGCCACTACCATGCCTCTCCATGGCAACAGTGTGCTCAAACGATGGCTTTACTTTTGCTGCTCTTCTGATCCAACAGTTGTCTCCCACTCCAGCAGTGAATCTCTTCAGCTCCTCCCGAGTTGCCATGTTCTTCTCTGCTTCTTGGATTAAAGCGCTTTGCGTGTGGTTTTTCAGCTTCGGTGGATAGTTTTGCGGTTGAGACGAACCTTTTTCGTTTTCAGATGTTTGATTGTGACAGTGCTCCGTCACAGCTGGTGATATTGCTTTAGAACCTAACCCTGCTTTAAACATCTCCAGAACTTTCTCCCTGACCTGTCTGCTGGCTTCCTTGGTCTTCATGGTGCTGTTTATTCACTGATGTTCTCTAAAAAAAAACTCCACATAATTGCTGGATTTTCCGTGAGACTAGATTGCATCGAGGTGCACCGCAGAAACACAAAATCATACCAAGTATTTCTGCTCTAGTTTCTAGCGCAAATATCTAAATACACTTGAAATAGGACAAAACTAACTTACAAGTAGCTTTTCAGCAAATACAGGAGCTTGTTTTAAATCAATAATTCCTTAATATTGATGAAAAAGTTGAAGTTATAAGTGAAATAATCTGCCAGTGGAACAAGACATTTTAATTTATAATATGGGAAATATACCTTATCCCACTGGCAGATTATTTCACTTATAACTAGAACTTTTTCATCAATATCTAGGAGTTATTGACTTAAAACAAGCTCCTATATCTGCTGAAAATTTACTTGTAAGTTAGTTTTGTCTTATTTCAAGTGTATTTGAGATATTTGCACAAGAAACTAGACCAGAAATACGAGGTAAGATTTTGTGTTTTTGCAGTGTGGAATCAATTTGCCTTTTAGCTGACTTCAAAAGGCAATTTGTTCTACTGGATTGCAGTTAGGGGGTATCAGAATAAAGGGGGATTAACACAGATTTCCAACTCTTTTTGGCAAAAACATTTTCCTTGCTCTTGACGAGAATTCACAACTTTGTGCTGGTCTATCCCAATAAAACTCATGGAAGTTTGTGATTGTAAGATAACAAATTTTGGAAAACTTAAAGGATTATGAATACCTTGTGCCAAGCAGTGGAAATGGGATAAAGTCAAATCTAAATATAGAGAAGACTCCAAGCCAAACTCCTCTTAAATCATTTAAAATTCCTAACTTTTTATCAGATGAGAGACAAATAAAATCCCCGACATGTTTCAACTTAGCAGCCCTCCTCCTGCGGGGGAGCCAAGCTGCTCCTCTTAGAGACAGTCCCACCCACTGCAGAGAGCCACACCTGCAAGGGAGTCTTCCAACCGAACACCTACACACGACTGCACTGTTACAAAAGTAACAGGAGAGGGTAACCATTATGTCCGACAGTAATAAGAGCTTTGGGATGATGGGAAACGGTTCAGTTTTAACCAACATGAAGGGAAGTTTAAAGCTCTGTAACAGCAGGACGGTGCCAGCAGGAACATTTTCTGGAAACTTTCCCAAGTAACTCAAGGTCTTCAGACACGTCAACGCTGCAGCGTGCAGCGACACGCATCAGGCCTTTGTTCCCGTTCACGGGAGGTACTCGTGTTTGAGCATCATACCTAATACGAGCATAAAGCCTTGACCCTGATACAGGGTTTTAGTGTGGGAAAACTTCACCAGTTCAACCAGTGCGCCAGCTTCAAGGCCAGACAGGCTGAGCTTAAATGCTGCACAAAAACTCGGTGACACTCCCAATGGCAGCCAGGGGATATTTAAAGATTAATTTACATGCTTTGTTTGTGTTAAAAGGAGAACTTGGGAAGACGACAAACAATTCCTCAACTGGAAAAACATGGATTGCCACCAGTTGGATGGGGGATGGGCAGATGCAGTACAGAGGGCGATATGATGATGGACGCCGCCGTCTATGTATCAATTTTAAAATAATTCAGCAATGGGAGCCAAAAGTATTGTCAGAAGATCATGACGAGACGAAGCAAGCTAATAAAAATTAAGCACAGCTAACGGCAATGGCCTCTTGTAGCCTTTCAGCCATTGTTTATGTCCAGATTTACGGCGTCTGGCTTCTTCTGGTGCAGAATTATGACAAATATCTCACGTCACTGGCTGCGTCTCCATCACAAAGCTGCGCAAATCTTTGTCGATTTTCTGCTACTGTCGAAAAAACACAATTTCGCATTCACGGTGTTTCCATTAAAAAAAAATGAAACTCACATGTGAATAAGCTTGTTCACGCGACAAGTCATTAAAAACAGGTCACGCCATGATCCTCCAAGTACTTCCTGTTGTCGTCAAAAAATGCGAAAAGAATGTTTCCATTGCAGTTTTGTGAAATAAACCAATTTCGATACAAAAACAGCCACCTCATCCTACTGCCAAAACTTTTTCTCGAAAAAAGAGAATTTTTTTCGAAAATGGCGTGTTTCAATTAAGCAAATTTATTTTTGTAATTTCAATTTGCGCAGTTTCAAGGTTAGTGGAAACGCAGCTGATGACGTAAAAGTTTGAGAAAATGCAACATGATCGTTCTGATGGCAAAGCTTTCAAAACTATTGGAAACATATGATTTAGTGGCACAAATCTGATTTTTGTTTGAGGGGGTGAAAAGATTGGAAATGGGCCGTTCAGAGTGCCCTGAAAAAGTCGGATATTGGTCGCATTTGCCTGCTGTGTGAACGTAGACTTTGGTAGTTTTCCAAGATAGACCTTTCAGGAAGGACTGTCTTTATTAGTTACGCTTTGCTAATGTCGGGTCGGACTTCCTTTTTGCCTTCAGAACTGCCTGCATTTCCTCGTGACGTAAACTGAATATGCCGTCAGAAACATTTTGGTCCAAAACGACATGGTAGCATCACACAGTTGCTGCAGATTCTTTCAGTTTTGTCTTTATTTAATTGAGGAAAACTGTCTGACAGCCACTGTTTAACAGAATCTGAGCACTTTAACAAACTGTTGAGTTTAGACATTTCATCTGGGTGAAACTAAGTGTACACTTGGATATCATCTGCACAACAGTGACCAGAGATGTCTTTAAATGTTGACAGAATGTGCCCGGGGGGGGGGGGATACAATACAAAGAGCAGGGGCCCCAAAACAGAACCTTGGGGTACATCAAAATGGAAATCTAAGAAATTACCTATCTTTTTTTTTAGAAAAAAAAACCCCACAATCATAAATAAAATACATCGGCTGGGATTAAAAGATATTATGTAAAGGGTAAATAAAAACAAAAAAGGAAAACTAGAAAATGATCAGAGTAAACTTTTAAAATTTAAAGATCAAGTCACAAACAACTAATTAAAGCAGTTTAATTCTGTTTCATGTATAAAGCAAGCCATAGAAACCTTCCAAATACTTTAAAACCAAGAAAGAGGCCCTGAGGATGGTCACTGCTGGGAAAAACTTCAGCTGGAATTAATTTGGGCTACAGTGGAAGTAAATAAAATATTTGGAATATAGTCAACCTTAGCTTAAAAGGAGTTATTACAGATTTTCTACATCAGACAAGTATCATGTAATGAAACCAATTACGATAGGAGGAAATATGTTTTCATGGTGATGTTGGGAACATAAGGGCAGATGTGCTTTTGTGCTACTGCACGTTTACAGGCAACAAAAAAAGGCAGAGTTTGTAAAGTAAAGTTGAGATAAAACCTGAAATCAAAAGCTAAAACATGGAAGTAGAAATAAAAAGTATTTTTACTCCCTAATATCAACTATCAAGTTTATTTTGAGCTCACATCTGTGTCTGTTTTTATCTGTTTCTAGTTTCGATCGAAGATACAAGATGTTCTTCCTCAACTTCCGGCACAGCATGACCACTTCCTGTTACGCTGGCTCCGAGGTGAGCTAATCAATCATTCTCCTTGCCGATCATCCATTTGCTTCCTTTCTGGGAATCATTTCCATGCATTCACTGGGAAAATCTGTAGCGTCGCTTTCCAGCAGTAAGCAGAAGCTGCAGGGGTTTGTCAAATGAAACTATGATGCAACATACGTGAAGAGAGTTTGCAGAAGTTGAGAAAGAGATTCGGTTTTAGCTGAACTTGAGGGTGAAGCAGCAGATATGCAGCTGTCTTAGCTTAATGTGAAGATGGCGATGTGGCTTAAAAATAAAATCTCCAACTTTTTTTTCACACCACATCCAATTTTGATCCTTTTTTTTTTCTCTTGCTTTATTTTCTAAAAAAAAAAGAAGCTACAAATGACAGAAAATATTTTCAAAACGTTGCTTTTATCATCTCTTCTGTGAGTTGTATGGCGGAGTATTTGAGTCAGGATACAAAAATGTTTTAATTGTTTAAATTACGAGATCACAGTAATGATATTAGCAAAATGAAGACAATTCAACCAGAAGAACATCTTGACATTCGAGTTATCAAGATCTGATGTGACCACCTCAGTTCATGTAGTTCTTTCTTTGAAATAGACTCAGCAGTTTGCTCGATCATGTCAGAGTCCTTCTACTGATAATTATTTGTTGCTGATGTGTTAAAAGATGAAGTATTTCCTTATCTGTTCAACGGATACTAAAGTATAATTTCACAAGATGCTCAACATTCCTCATTTTAATTTTTTGTTCATTTTCATGTCGGAGTTCTCATTAAATTGCAACTTCATTCTCCTAATATTATGACTTTATTCTGGTGATATTAAAACTTTATTCTCATTGTTTCGACTTTATTGTCATATCACTGTATTCTTGTAATATTATGACTTTTTTCTTGTAATTAAATAAAAAAAAAAACATAAAAAAAAAACTGTAGTTTGGCCCTAATATTCTGTCGTAGATTTGACCTGAATTCAAAGTCCAAATAAATAGATGGTTTAAAAATACAGTCAACAAGATGGCCACCCTGAATTATGGAAACAAGGAGCGCATTGGTTTAAAAAAAAAAAAAAAATAAAAAAAATAAAAAAAATCTTCAAATACCAAAAATTCAATTAATCGATAAATTCGATTTATCGCTCAGCCCTAAATTGTCATTCAGTGCTTTACACTGCAAAAACACAAAATCTTTGTCTTGTTTCTAGTGGAAATATCTTGAATACACTTGAAATTAGACAAAACTAACTTACAAGTAACTTTTCAGCAGATATAGAAGCTTGTTTTCAGTCAACAATTCCTTTTAATATTGATGAAAAAGTTCGTTATAAGTGAAATAATCTGCCAGTGGATCAAGACATTTTGACTTATAAGCAACATTGTGTTTTTGCAGTGTAGGGTTGCATGGGAGGAAATGGGGAAGCTAAACCAGGTCCTGCTCTGATTAGTTCAGCAGCAGAGGTCCGACAATCTGCGTATCAATCTAATCCAGAGTTAATCTCATTAGGTGTGGAGCACGATAGCTGCAGGAGTCTGCTGCTGTTTCTGTTGCTCTGCTGGGTTTAAATGTCCAAGATTTAGAAGATATTGAGAAACTATTTTTACCAAGAACTCGGAGCAGCAATGTGGGCTCTTTGTTCTCCTAATTAAGCTTCACGAAGCGACCGAGTCGGTTATGAAATGCCGGCTTTGCCCTTTGGGAAACTAATTGTCACAGCTCCAAACATGAACAATAAAACTCTGTTACTGTGATGAATGCTCTAAACAATTGAAGTTATGTCAGCCTGGCATTTATGTAAAACTAAATTTACCGTTTAATGTTGCTTAAAAATAAGATTTAGCACAGACCGTTTTCACATGACGTCACCAGGCTAAATATGCTAAATAAAAATCTTTTTATTGCTGCTGTGATGCAACAATTCCCCTGAAAGGATAAAGAAAGTGCTTGCCTGTCTGAATATCCAAATAAATACAGTTGTGGTGAGAATTTTAAGGTGTTAGCCATCAGGACAGAATCAAAATGTCTTTTGCAGGTTCTAAAATGGTTTCGATCCAACCTAAAGTGACTGTTTTGTGTGCTGGGTAGTCGACCTGAGCCTGATGGTTGTTGTCCAAAAGCGAAGCAGATACTGAGGTTCCCTCTAAGTGCCGAGCAAAACAAACGAAACTGTAAAAAGGGTCCTGAAGTGCTCTATTAGCCAGTGAAGCTGGTGATATGTGGTCACATTTTCACTTACCAGTGAGGAGACAGGCTAATGGATTCTGCATTAGCAGCAGATGATGCGTCTTATCAGTGCCAGAGCATACGGAAATCAAAGATATGAAAGCATGAGTAGTTACTTTCCCCAGATCTTTGACAGATTGCTTTTGACCTTAGCGAAGAATCTGAGTGGGTAAAAACTTGAATTTATGACGGAGCTCACCTGCTTTTAAAGTTCAGAGAGAAAGATTATTTCTTAGTGGAAAATTTCCAAGGAGAACCCAGAAAATTCACCCTGAGGTCAGAGCGTGCGATGCTCAAACAAATAGGGGTGGGAATCTTTTTGGGGCCACGATTCGATTCAAAACGATGATTTATAATGATTTCTGCTTTAATCTATAGGTGTGCAAAGGATCCTCATGATCTATTCCAGTCTGCTTTGCAAGGCAGAACAACATTAAAGTGTCACATTTGTTAAATTTTAAACATTAATCCATGACAAGATGGAATTACTTCCTCCCTGCATCCTCCGTTTTGTTTTTACGAAGCGGTCACGGAGACCGCCTCCACCGTGGAAATTTCCATCCAGAAGTTTTTAGCCATTTGACAGTCAGAAGAATCGGAAAAAACGTACACAATCCCTCACTGCGTTGGATAAACGCGCCTTAAAAGTATTCACGTCGCCTGCGGATACAAAAACGAGATAGTGTAAGCGGACTAGTTTTAACGAAGTATCAACATTGCCGTCCGAGCGCGTTTCTGCAAAAAAACAAAAAAAAAAAAAACAAAAAAAAAACATGGCTTTGTGCAGGAGGGTATGGCGTACCTCGGCTCGAATTTGCGGTGTTTTCGAAGCGCTGAAGCTCACGTCAAGCTCGTTCTTCGCAGGGATTCGGTAAAAAAGAAAAACAAAACTCCAACTGTTTGCCTTTAACGAAGATGGGCCCGGTTAAATCTCTCCCTCCCTCCTTCATTTTTGTTGTCTCCTCCTTATTGCGGTGCTTTTCGTGCCGTCTCTGTGGCAACGTCAGGACGTCCGGTGTAGTTACAAAATGGCGGCCGACAGACAGCGGATTTGTTTTATTTATTTTTTTTAAATCAATTCTGAAATGAAAATCGGGATTCTTATGTGAATCGCATTTTTATTTTTTGGCACACCCCTACAAACAAACGCCAGAAAGACAAGAGCTCCATCTCAGATGCTACAGGCCTCAGTTAGCGTGATGTATAAGGCTGTAACTACCTATTATTTACGAATCGATTATTCTTTAGATTATTATGATTAATCGATTCACTGGATAAAACAAATCGACACATTCTACAGATTTTTCATTTAACCACTTAAGCTTGTACAACATTAAACATACAAAAAATGCAAATAATTCTTTTTTATAATAAGAAAATAAACATTTTAGCGCCTAAAGGATGTATTTGCAGCTAAAAAAAAAAAAAAAATACACATCAAACGTGAAAAGCTCAGCTCTTTCTGCTCGACTTATCAATGAATTGAAGGACTAATGTTGATTAATTTTTGGATTAACTGATTAATAATTGGATAGAAAAAGGTGCTAAATAGTAATTTATTTATTTATTTTTTACAGTAATTTGAACCAGGTGAAGCTAAAACTGCCACTAGAGGAGTTCAAGGTAGAACAGATTTACAGACAAAAAGGTTGTTTTTTTTTTTGTTTTTTTTTCCATCCTAAATGCAAAATGTTTATATTTGTTGTACAGTTTTGGCTTAATTACTGCTTTGAGTGTGTTGTTCTTTCAGCAAATGGCCTTTTTCAGAGTCCGTATACTCCAATTAACGATTAATCGATTCAGCACTACCATTGATTTGGGTTGGAGTTGAGGAATTTAGAAGAATTCCTCCATGTTGAGCAATGAACCAGCAAAAATGTCCCACAGCATCATGCTTCCACCATTGTGCCTATTGCAGCCAAATAGCTCAGTCTTTGTCTCACCTGACCTGAAAACCTTTTCTCCAGAAGTTATTCGTCTTGTTCATGCGGACCGTGCCTTCTCCATCCTGACCTTCCCTCCGTCTCTTAAAATAATCAATGCTGTTTTAACGGTCCAGTCAAAGTCCAGACATAAACTGGATCAATATCATGTGACAGGACCTTAAGGAAGCTATGCAGTAACTAATATTTGCAAACCTCAATGAACCGAATCGACTTTGTCAAGAAAAATGGGACAAAATCCCAACAGAAAACCACTAATAAGGGTTACAGCTGATAAAGATGGTTCTACAGGTTGCTAAAACATGGGGCGCACATAGTTTTTCATGCACAGCTTTTAGCTCTTGGTTTATCTACGTTTCATAAAGAATGAAAGGGTTCCATCCGTTATTGGACACTTGTGGTTGGGTTTAAAATATTGAATCGAGTTAATTGCAGGGTCTAATTAATTAATCGCATTTAATCGGAAACCATATATTGACAAAATAAGCAAAATTTTCAATTCCAAAACCCTTCTTGCTGCTAAATTACTGAATAAATAGACATATGAGCTCTATAACAAAGATATTTATTGTTTTTAATCTTATTTAGGTTCGTTTGTGCGTCAGATTTATGGGCGTACTAGAAACACAATACAAAAGGTTCTGGCTCGGGACTTTTGTATGTTAAAAAAAATAAAATAAAAAGGGAGGAATTGCGTTAAAATTAACACATTAGTAATATGTAATTATTAATCGAAATTATGGTGTTTTAGCTGCAGCAAGTAACTTTTGTGAAAAATATGTTTTTTATATATTTGTCAAACATGTTGTGACTGTATAAGACAGATAATGTGTGGTGGGGGGGAAAAAAAAAAAAAAGAAAAAAAAAAAAAATCAAGCTCCTCTGCCTGCTCCCAGTGCTCCCAGTGCTAACTACAGAAATACACCCCTCAGAAACAACCAATCAGAACCAGGAGGCGGGTCTTAGCGCTGTCAATCTCCGTGCCTGTGGCGCTGCTCATTCCAACCCTCCCTGCTGCGCTGCAGCTAGCAGAGACTGTTGTGAATGCTAATGCTAGTTAGCATGGCCACCGATGACGGCGGATAAACTGTTTTCCTGGAACGGTAAGTTGTCTCTCCACCATTAGCACATTTAGCAGCACGTACACGAGGGTGACTGACAGCGCTAAGCCCCTCCTCCTGGCTCTGATTGGTTGTTTCAGGCCAGGAGTGGTGCGTTTCTTTAGATGGCAATAGCAGCTCAGGGAGGAGGAGGAGCTCCATCATTTCACAGATTATCTGCCTCAGACCAAACTGTCACGACAGAGACAGTTTTAACAAATATGAAAAAACTTTTTTTTTTTTTTTTTTTTTTTTTTTTTTAAATGAAAGTTACAGACTGCAGCCTTAAAGTCTCAAACCTGGTAAAAACTGGATCATTTCAATCCTGAAACAGAAGGGTGTACTTTCTTTCTAGTAAGACCTCAACAAGAAGACGAGGATGTTTCCAGTCTGTCGAAGGCTTATGTTTTGGTTTTTTTGTTTTTTAATAGCAGTTTAACTGCATTTGGTCATTAAACGTGTTTAAAAATAAATCAGGAAATGTCATTGCCTCTGTTCTAACATAAAAGTTAGGAATAAAACTGAAGGTCTGGATTATTTTAGGAGAGAAATGAGGTATATATGTGACTGTGTTCGACCTTTGCTGCCTATCAGTCCACATTTATCTTTGGGAAACTCCACCTTTGCAGATAAACAGCTGGAGAAACGACACCAGTTCAGTCTGTAGTCCTCTTCGTACATCTGTTAGCTCCAGAGAACCAGTTCAGCCAAACTTCCTCTTTTGCACACCTCCGCTGTCTGGTTCCAGTCACGAGATGATTCTTCACAGCTTCTGATCATGTGTGCTTTTTGACTTTAATCATATTAAGCTGACACAGAATTTTGACATCTGCCTTAAATTGTTTTCAAAATATTTCTGGATTCATAAAATAAGCTGTATGACTTTGTACCAGGTGTTGGCAACAATAACAGCTACGCTTATTAAACCCTTAATATTTCTGTTAATAAATCTCACAGCAAACCAAATGTCTCATTTAGGACTGAAACAATGAATCGGATTAATCGATTATTGAATTAATCATCAACTAGTTTTGAAATCGATTAATCTTTAACTGGAGTATACAGACTTAAAAAAAAGGATACTTGATAAAAACAGCATATTCAGAGAATTTTTATATATATATATATATATATATATATATATATATATATATATATATATATATATATATATATATATATATATATATATATATATGCGGCTGGGTAGCTCAATGGGTAAGTCACCCGACCTTCACCCGGGAGACCGGGGTTCGAATCCAGGCCGGGTCGCTTGGTTGAGATATCCAGTGTGGGTCCTTAGGCAAGATCCTTCGCGCTACTGCCTACCTCATGATGAGTGATAAAGGAATACACGCCATGCCGGCTCAGACGTCGCCCGGCCAAACAAGGTCTGCGTCAGGTGCTGGGGAACCAGGGCACCTTCACGAAAAATGGGTTACTGGAACAAGACGGAATTGGGCGAGAGGTGAAAACTTGGATCTGTTGGAATGCTACTACTCAAGTAACCCTAGTCAGAGGGGTTACATGCAAAGAATGCGGGAGGAATGGTTACGTCGACATCCCCATTCAACACTAACTGCCAAACAACTAGTAGCTCAGTGTTCCAACATCCGCAAACGGCAAATGCTGTCACAACTTGAGATAGACGAGGTACAACACAAATGCTACGGCAAGGGGGAGCCAGGACGCCAGGTCAGAGGGGAGTTAGCTTCAACTCCCCACCCGAAGATTGGGTATGCAGCCCCAATAACGAACGAACCATCACAGCTGAACGAGGCAGCAACTGACCTGAGAGGTAGGATCGTGGCCCGAATGAACACCAGGCAATCCCGATGCCAATTACAACGGCTGAGTGAAGTACCATCAGAAAGTCTCATTGAAGATGTGAATGCAGCATTGAGAACGATCCCTACCAACACCATAACGGAAACCAATGAGCTGGTGTACAACTCAGCATCAGTGATCCTTGAGATGCTCGGCTATAGGAGCAACCATGAGATTCAATACCCACCATGGAAAAGACGGTTAGAGGCTAAAATCAAGGTAACAAGGAGGGAAGTGAGCCAATTGTCAGAGCTCCAAAGAGGTGCAATCAAAAGACCAGTACCCAAGCGGTACAGCCAGATGCCCATACCTGAAGCGCTCGAAACTGCCAAACAAAGGCTCCAAGCCTTGGCCAGTCGCCTAAAGAGGTACACGAGAGAAAATGAAGCCAGGAGGATTAACCGGCTCTTCTCCACCCAACCAGCTAAAGTGTACTCTCAATGGCAGGGTAATAACAACAGAGCAGACCCACCAAGGCTGGAGACCCAACAGTACTGGAAAGGCATATGGGAAAGGGAGGCGACCCACAACAGCAATGCACAGTGGCTAATCTCTCTACGAGATGACCACAGCAACCTCCCTGAGCAAGCCCCAGTAACTATCACAGTGGCAGATGTCCAACAAAGAGTCTCAGGTATGAAAAACTGGACAGCACCAGGTCCTGACATGATCCATGCCTACTGGCTAAAGAAACTCACTGCCCTCCATGAGCGACTGGCAGCTCAAATGAACCAGCTGCTACAAAGTGGGACTCACCCTGAATGGTTAACTGAAGGGCGCACAATCCTGATCCAGAAGGATCCCTCAAAGGGTTCGGTCCCATCCAACTATCGGCCAATAACCTGTCTCTCTACAACATGGAAGCTCATGTCAGGCATCATAGCAGCTAAGATAAGTGGGCACATGGATAAATACATGAGTACAGCACAGAAGGGCATCGGCATAAATACCAGAGGAGCCAAACACCAACTCCTGGTAGACCAAACAGTCGCCCGAGACTGCAAAACCCGACACACCAACCTGTGCACGGCTTGGATTGATTACAAGAAAGCCTATGACTCAATGCCACACACTTGGATCATTGAATGCTTAGAGATGTACAACATCAACAGGACTCTAAGAGCCTTCATTGCAGCCTCGATGGGGATGTGGAAAACCACCCTTGAAGCCAACTACAAGCCAATTGCACAAGTGTCCATCAAATGTGGCATATATCAAGGAGATGCTCTGTCCCCACTGCTGTTCTGCATAGGTCTGAACCCCCTCAGCCAAGTCATCAACAAGACTGGCTACGGATACCGACTCAAGAACGGAGCCACCATCAGTCACCTCCTCTACATGGATGACATCAAGCTGTACGCTAAGAGCAAACGAGACATCGACTCACTGATCCACACCACCAGGATCTACAGCACTGACATTGGGATGTCATTCGGACTAGAGAAGTGTGGTCGGATGGTTACACAGAGAGGGAAGGTCATCCACACAGAAGGGGTCTCACTCCCAGAGGGAACAATAGCAGACATTGAGGACAGTTACAAGTACCTGGGAATACCACAAGCAAATGGCAGCCTCGATGAGGTCACAAGGAAAGGAGCCACGGCCAAATACCTCCAACGAGTAAGGCAAGTCCTGCGAAGCCAGCTCAATGGCAAGAACAAGATCCGTGCGATAAACAGCTATGCCTTGCCAGTAATCAGATACCCTGCAGGAATAATAAGCTGGCCAAAGGAAGAGATAAAGACCATGGATGTTAAAACTCGGAAACTACTAACCATGCATGGAGGGTTCCACCCTAAATCCAGCATCCTGAGACTATACGCGAGCCGTAAGGATGGAGGCAGAGGACTAGCGAGTGTGAGAGCCACTGTCCAGGATGAAACATCCAAGATCCATAAATACATCAAGGTCAAAGCCTCAACCGATGATGTGCTCAGCGAATGTCTCAAACAATGGGGACCAGAGGATGAGGTGCTGGAGGAACCATCATGGGAGGATAAGCCCCTACATGGGATGTACCACCGACAAATAACTGAAGTGGCTGATATCAGGAAATCCTACCAATGGCTGGAAAAAGCTGGACTCAAGGACAGCACAGAGGCACTCATCCTGGCTGCACAGGAACAGGCCCTAAACACCAGAGCAATAGAGGCTCAGATCTACCACACCAGACAAGATCCAAGGTGTAGATTGTGCAAGGAGGCCCCTGAGACAGTCCAACACATAACAGCAGGGTGCAAGATGCTGGCAGGGAAAGCGTACATGGAACGTCATAACCAAGTGGCGGGCATAGTGTACAGAAACATCTGTGCAGGATATGGACTGGAAGCCCCGAGATCTAAGTGGGGCACACCCCCAAAGGTGGTGGAGAATGACCGAGCTAAGATCCTGTGGGACTTCCAGATCCAGACAGACAAAATGGTAATGGCGAACCAACCGGACATCGTGGTGGTGGATAAACAACAGAGGAAAGCCGTTGTGGTGGATGTAGCAATACCAAGCGATTGCAACATCAGGAAAAAGGAACACGAGAAACTGGAGAAATACCAGGGCCTCAGAGAGGAACTGGAGAAGGCCTGGAAGGTGAAGACCACAGTGGTGCCTGTGGTCATCGGGGCCCTCGGGGCAGTCACCCCCAAGCTGGAGCAGTGGCTAAAACAGATCCCAGGAACAACATCAGACATCTCAGTCCAGAAATGCGCAGTTCTCGGCACAGCCAAGATACTACGCAGAACCCTCAAGCTCCCAGGCCTCTGGTAGAGGACCCGAGCTCAGAGGTTGAGAAAGACCACCCGTGGAGGGTGAGAAGGGAATTTTTTTTTTTTTTTATATATATATAAAATTTTTATTTTATTTTTTTTTTTTTGCATTTACGATAAAAACACCTTTGTCTGTAAATATTTTTTTTTACCCACAACTTTTTATATTCCCTCTTCATATTTACTAAAGAAATGCTATGTTATTGCATTTTAGGCAATAAAATGTTATATATATATATATATATATATATATATATATATATATATATATATATATATATATATATATATATATATAAGGAATTGAATTTGTTTATTTGCCTGTTTTGGTGCATTTCTAATATTGTACAGGAAAGGCTTAAGTGGTTAAATGAAAAATCTGAAGAATGTGGCAATTTTTAAAATCCGATTAATCGATCGATTACTAAAATAATCATTAGTTGCAGCCCGGGCCTCATGAACACCTCCATGCTGTTTCTGACAATGAATTGAACGCCTGTAGCATCGGTAAAGTTAGAGAAGAGGCGTTACCGACCCGCGGTAACATCCTGCCTCATCGTTTTAAAGGTTCTGTGCCAAGGTGGAGCAATGAATGCAGCATAATCCAGTGCTCGTCTCACGTCACAGCCACACTACCACACTGTCAGCTGCAGAGTTAATCACCTTACAGAGAGTATTAGACAGTGAACCATCCGCTCTGTTCACCGTGAATACGTCCTCAAAGCGATTTAATAACTGACTGATCACGAGACGGCCTGCTGTCATTCTCTATGTTTTGTACCAGTGTTGCAAAGGAGCTTGCTGGATTTATAGAAGGGAAATTCATTCATAAAAAGCACAAAAGTGAACAATTACACAACCATCTCAGCTTCAATCATCAAACCTGGACTAAATTATTCTACTCTGATTACAGATTCTTTAAAACACAGTCTTGTGAAACTTTAACTTCATTTGTAAAAGCTGGGATTTTAATTTCTCCCAGAAATGTTCCAAAAATCAGCAGAACGTTTCACAAAGCAAGAGGCTTGCCACCAGCTTGCCTCTTTCCCATAATGCACCATGGCGCCACGTGTTCCACAGGTAAGCAAACCGCAGGCGCCAGAACAGACCCACATTGCTCTTTGGCCCAGTTCTGATGGCGATGGGTCCCTTCCTTGTGCTTTTAGCAGGGGACAGCATGGGCCCCTGGCTGGCCTGCAGCCATGCTGACATTCTGGCACCGCCATCAGAACCAGCATCTAGTTCTTCTGGAGCAACAGCAGCTCGACTGACGGATCGGACCACAGATAGGAAGGAAGGAAGGACAGAAGGAAGGAAGGAACGTAAGAAGAAAGAAAAGAAGGAAGGAAAGTAGGAAGAAAGGAAGGAAGAAAGAAAGAAAGGACGGAAAGTAGGGAGGACGGAAGGAAAGTAGGAAGGAAGGACGGAAGGAAAGTAGGAAGGACGGAAGGAAAGTTGGAAGGACGGAAGGAAAGTTGGAAGAAAGGAAGGAAAGATGGAAGAAAGGAAGGACGGAAGGAAAGATGGAAGAAAGAAAGGACGGAAGGAAAGATGGAAGAAAGGAAGGACGGAAGGAAAGATGGAAGAAAGGAAGGATGGAAGGAAAGATGGATGGAAGAAAGGAAGGATGGAAGGAAAGATGGATGGAAGAAAGGAAGGACGGAAGGAAAGATGGATGGAAGAAAGGAAGGACGGAAGGAAAGATGGATGGAAGAAAGAAAGGACGGAAGGAAAGTTGGAAGAAAGAAAGGATGGAAGGAAGGACAGAAGGAAGGAAGGTAGGAAGGACAAAAGAGGGAAGGAAGGACAGAAGGAAGGAAGGTAGGAAGGACAAAAGAGGGAAGGAAGGACAAAAGGAAGCAATAACTGACATGCGAAAGAGGAAGAAAGGTTTGACAGAGGAAGGTTACAACATTTGTAAATAAACTCTTAAAGTACAAATACGTCTCCTCCTCTTTTTCTGCGGGATATCAGACCTGAGTAGTACTACAGTCAATGCTACTGCAGTGTACAGAGGTCTCTGACTGTCTCATGTGATCGTTTGAGCTTCTTAAAGCTCCCTTGACTATTTTTTTTTCCATAATTATTTTTAAGGCAACAGAAAAAAATTCAAACTGCAGAAAGTTTGTGAAATCCCATATTAAGACCTTTTAGCATCCATGACGTCTGCTGACATTAAATCACCGCCTCTTCTGTTTCAGCGAGGAACTTCAGCGTGCAGAAGTCTGAGGCCATGCTGCGAAAGGTAAACGGACCTAACCCAGTCGATGTATTATTATTATTATAAAGCAACCTGCAGCAAAGTGTCGGAGTACACATTATCCAGTGAGCTAAGTAACAACCACATGGGATTCTTTTTTAAATGAATGGCATCTGTGGAGGTGCACTTATCTCCAGCTCAGGCTGTGTAACACATCAGTGCAGGCGTGGCTCCAGATTATAGAGGAGCAGCGCACGGCAACCTGAGGGAGATAAGACACAGACGAGAGATTAAATAAGGACCTATGGCAGGTTAAGATTAGTGGTTGCATCATTTACAGCTAATCGCTCTCAACTGGGCAGCAGAACACGTTAAAATCCGCCATCCTAATGCTACGTCTGAGCTAAACGCAAACAAATCTTCTTTTGCAGCATCTGGAGTTCAGGAAACACATGAAAGTAGACGCAATAATCACCGACTGGCATCCACCAGAGGTAAAACATGCCCACACTCCATGTCAGCAGATGACAGAAATGTTCCTTTTATTGTTTTACCACCACCATTATGATTTTTTTTTTTTGTGATTGTTTCAAGCTTATTCTTTTTAAAGTTGGACATAACACATTAATTAACATTTACATGCAAATATGAGATCATAGCCAAGTGGCTAATTTTCATCCCTAGTCAAATTGGCAGGTTGATGTATATGATGTTTAATAATAACAAAATGGAGCCTCAGATATACTGTACACACACAAAAAAAAACACTTCATAGAGGATAAAAGGGGGTAATTAAACAGTTGTTTGCAATTTGTAGTCTATAATGGTTCAATATTTTTCATTTTGAGTTAAGTAAGATGAATAGAGTTAGCATAATACAGTTAAGCTATGCTAAGCTAAACAATAGGGCTGCAGCAATTAATCAAATTAATCGTGATTAATCGATTGTTGAAATAATCGTCAACTAATTTAGTAATCGATTAATTATTAACTGGAGTATACAGGCTCAAAAAAGGCCATTTGCTGAAGAAAAACAACGCACCCAGAGCAGTAATTAAGCCAAAACATTACAAAATATATATACATTTGAGATTTAAAAAACCCTGTAAATATGTTCAACTCAGAACTCCACAAGTGGCAATTTTAGCTTCACCTGGTTCAGATTCGCTAAAGAAAAGCTATATTATTGGATTTTAGGCAATAAAGTGTTGATTTTCCTATTTAAAAAAGGAATTTAATTATTTTTTTTATTTGCCTCTTTAAGGGGTTAAAGTAAAAGTCAGAACTTTCCAATGTTTTTTATCCGATTAATAGTCAGAATAATCGATAAAATAATCAATTACTAAAGTAATCGTTAGTTGCAACCTTACGAAACAAACTAATTATATGATTAAAAAAAAAAAATCTACTGCATAGTTTTCGCATACTAAATGCGAATACATACATATGTGTTTTGTTTGGTTCGATAAATAGTTTTGTTATTGAAGTTTTTGCCCACTGTTCATTGTAATCTAAGACAGCAGTGCATTTAGATGAAATTGCGATTTTAATGTGCCACCCTTTTACAGTTCGTGCCCCTGCCTGGACCCCCTAAGAAATAACCCCCCCAAAAAACTAGACACGCCCCTGCTTCAATAACATATGATTAAAAATGGCTGTCTTCCCACCCCCCGTCCCCCTGTAGGTGATAGAGAAGTATCTCTCAGGGGGGATGTGTGGTTACGACCGTGAGGGGAGCCCCATCTGGTACGACGTGATTGGACCCATGGATCCCAAAGGACTCTTCCTGTCTGCCTCCAAGCAGGACTTCATCAAGTCCAAGATCAGAGACTGTGAGATGCTGCAGCAGGAATGCAACCGCCAGTCAGAGAGAGTAAGTGCGGAGGGTGCTGACGTTCGGACGGATCTCCTGTCCTGAGGCAGAGGTTTGGTGGAAACAGCAAGCGCAAAGGATTGAAACAACAGAAACTTCACTAGATTTACTGATATATATATATATATATATATATTTTTTAATTTATTTATTTCCAGTTCTCTCAACCAAAAGTTCTGTTTTAGTTAGAACCAGGACTTTAATAAGCTAATTTACATAGATTTTAATGCACTTAATTGCCTTTACATAAGGCTGGGCAATAAATCGATTTTACTAATTAATGAAATTTTTCGTTTTTGAAGATTTAATTTTTGGAAAATCTGGATTTTTTTTTTTTTTTTTTGTAAACCAATGCACTCCTCGGGTTTTCATAGTTCAGAGTGATGTCAGCCGGCCCACGGCCGCCATCTTGTTTGACGCGCGTTTTTTTTTTACAGCTTCTGTTGATTTGGACTTTGAATTCAGGTCAACTCTACGATGAAAGATATAAGAAATATAGATTTTGTGTTTTCGGTGAAAATAAAGTCATGATGTTACAAGAATACAGTCAAAATAATACGAAAATAAAGTCTTAAAATTAACAGAATAGAGTCTAGTATTTGAAGAATGAAGAAAAATAAAACAAAAATTAGTCACGTTCTTTTTTCATTAAAATAACTTATTGTAATTTTAAGACTTTCTTCTGGTAAAATTGTGTCCTTTTTTCTGCTGATGTTATCACTATATTCTCGTAATGAAACAAAAAAATCTTGTAGCCTGGCCCTGATACTCCGTTGTACAACTCAAAAGGAATGACTGAAATAAAAGCCAATTTTTGAAAATATTTTCTGTCATTTGTAATTTCTATTTCAGAAAAGAAAGCGAGAAAAAAAAATGATTAAAATCGCATCTAGTATGAGGAAAAATAGATTTTATTTTTAAGCCATGTCGCCCAGTCCTACTTCACATACAAAAGTCCCAAGTCGGAACCTTTGTATTGTGTTTCTGGCACGCTTGTAAATCTGACGCACAAGCGATATCCGCAAACAACGACAAAGCCGCTTCTCTTGGCCCACTGGGGGTTAATTTTTGCTTGAAAAACCAATCTGATTGGACGCCGGAAACGACTATTGTTGTGTAAAAAGTAGTCGGCCTGTCAGAGAAGCTACGCTAGCCTAAAATAGCATCTCAATACTAAACGTAGCAGCAGCACAGATGTCCAAAACGCTAATGTCAGCGTCAACATTTCTGAAGAAGCTCCATGAATGATCAGGGGCTCCTGAATTACTTGAAAGATGAATACAGACCCATTCAATAAATTAGAATATGACTGAAAAGTCAATGTATTTCAGGAACTTTATCACTAAATGAAACACATTATACATATTAATTAAACACAGACGGATGTTTGAAAGACTTAATTATTTTATTTCTGTTAATTATGATGATTTTCCACTTACAGCTAATAAAAACATGATATTTAAAATTATAATATAAACTTTTGATACAGAAATGTAGCCTTAATGAAAAATGTTTAATATCTGCTTAAAGGTTATCAGTTTTCAAAAGGTACTTTTAATCTAACAAATGAGCTTCGTTGGATTGCATACTTTTTTTTTATTTAAAAAATAAATTAAAAAAGGAACAGATATTCTAATTTATTTAATATTCTTTAGGTATAATAGCGCTTTGCAGCTATCTGATGGGTGAATAACCGAAATAACAGATTAAAAAACAAATATCTACGTTGTTCAGCTCATGTCTATTTATTCAATAATTTAGCAGGAAAAAGGGTTTTTGAATTGAAAATGTTGCTAATTTTGTCAATATATATAAATAGTTTGATTAAAATGCGATTAATTACAGAGCCTTGAATTTTAATAAAGTCCCACCACTAGTTTTATTATAGTCTGTTTCATTTGGGCTGGTATAATGATCTGCTGTCAGAAGGTTCTGAAAAGTCTTTGTACAGGTTAAATTAAAGCTTGGCTTATTTAAATGATGTCAGTAAAAATATATTTTGTGTAATTTAATTTTCAAAAGTTAACAATTTGCTGGATTATGTTGAATTTCATCTTAATTCAATAATTTCTCTCCATCATGCATCATTGTGTGTTTTTTTTTTTTTTTTTGTTTTTTTTTTTTTTTTTTTTTTTTTTTTGTTTTTTTTCTGTGTTGTGTTTTAGCTGGGCAGGAATATTGAGTCCATCACAATGATCTACGATGTTGAAGGTCTGGGGCTGAAGCACTTATGGAAACCTGCGATAGATACATACGGAGAGGTACAAAGCTACACAAACTGTGTGTAATCCACTCTCACAACGAACAGTTTGTTGATTTCTCTGCTCCCATTTTCCCTCTAGATCCTCCAGATGTTTGAAGATAACTACCCAGAGGGCCTGAAGAGGCTGTTTGTTATTAAGGGTAAATTTATTTTTAAAATAATGTTCTGAATAGCTGCATTTCCATCACAAAGCTGCACAAATCTCTGTCGAGTTTCTGGTAATGTCGAAAAAACACAATTTCGCAGCTGCGGTTTTTCCATTAAATAAGAAATGAAATTAAAATCAGATGTGAATAAGCTTGTTCACGCGATAAGTCATTAAAAACATGCTGCGCCATGATCCTCCAACTACTTCCTGTTGTCGTCTTCATCGTGGTTTGCACCAGCGGCAACATCCGGTTGTTGATCATGTGACTCATATGATGCAAAACAAACAAACAAACAAACAAAAAAAGTGTTTCCAACGCAGTTTTGCGAAATAAACCAATTTTGATACGGCCAAAAAAACCACCTCATCCTAGCGGAAAAACATTTTCTCGAAAAAGGAGAATTTTTTCGTTTCCATAAAGCTAATTTATTTTCATAATTTCAATTTGCGCAACTTCAAGGTTAATGGAAACGCAGCTACTGATAAAACTACTTTAATATGCCCAATTTATGTTTGCACATTTTTAAAAAAAAAAACAAAAAAAAAACAAAAAAAAAAACAACAACAAATAACAGGGTCTATAATTTATTCTAAGTTGATTAAAACCTTTCTGTACTAAGTGTTGCTAATCCAACGAGTGCTGTCAAACAAAATGCTTTTTTATTTGTGAAAAAGAGGAACTGCCACCTGGAAACAGTCATCAACCAGAAGTTCAGAGGCCATGACCTTGTAAACTTAATGGGCATTGTAAAAACTCAAGTTTTATTTTAAATGTATGAATATATTTAACTTTCTATGTATATTTTTAACCCTGTGTATACTCGAGAAAATCCACAATAACTTCAAACTTGTGCGCTCAGTTAATGACATTCATGCCTGTATGTAGTGCATGCAAACTCCTGACTGCAGCATATTTATTATTTTACATTGTCATATTTTTCCCCTCCTTCAGCTCCTAAACTGTTTCCTGTGGCCTACAACCTCGTCAAGCACTTTCTGAGCGAGGTCACGCGGCAAAAGATCTACATCCTGGGGGGTGAGATGTGGACACCTCACTCCAGAGCTGCACAATATCTCAAAAATATAGCGTCACAGCAACATCAGTGTGCTCAAAAGTAATATTGCCGCTGTTTGAAATGCAATAACTGGTTGCTAATCCATTCCAAGTGTCATGAGTCGGGCTGCTACGAACGACAGATTTTTAATTTAACCTCTTAGGCTTTTTGATACAATATTAGAAATTCATTAAAAGAAGCAAATTAACAAGTAATTAAATTCCTTTTTTAAATAGGAAAATAAATATTTTATTGCTTAACATGCAACAATATAGCTTTCCTTCAGTGAATTTGAACCAGGTGAAGCTACAAACTGCCACTTGAGGAGTTTCGGGTAGAACAGATTTACTGACAGGTTATTTTTTTTTTGTTTGTTTTTTTTAAATCTCAAATTCAAAAAAAATTATATTAAAAAAAAAAAAAAAAAAAAAAAAAATTCCCTTCTCACCCTCCACGGGTGGTCTTTCTCAACCTCTGAGCTCGGGTCCTCTACCAGAGGCCTGGGAGCTTGAGGGTTCTGCGTAGTATCTTGGCTGTGCCGAGAACTGCGCATTTCTGGACTGAGATGTCTGATGTTGTTCCTGGGATCTGTTTTAGCCACTGCTCCAGTTTGGGGGTGACTGCCCCGAGGGCCCCGATGACCACAGGCACCACTGTGGTCTTCACCTTCCAGGCCTTCTCCAGTTCCTCTCTGAGGCCCTGGTATTTCTCCAGTTTCTCGTGTTCCTTTTTCCTGATGTTGCAATCGCTTGGTATTGCTACATCCACCACAACGGCTTTCCTCTGTTGTTTATCCACCACCACGATGTCCGGTTGGTTCGCCATTACCATTTTGTCTGTCTGGATCTGGAAGTCCCACAGGATCTTAGCTCGGTCATTCTCCACCACCTTTGGGGGTGTGCCCCACTTTGATCTCGGGGCTTCCAGTCCATATCCTGCACACACACACACATATACATATATATATATATATATATATATATATATATATATATATATATATATATATATATATATAAAGTTTTGACTTAATTACTGCTCTAGGTGTGTTTTTTTTTTCAGCAAATGGTCTTTTTTAAAAAAAATCTGTATACTCCAGTTAACGATTAATCGATTACTTCAATAATCAATTAAATCACAATTAATTGGTGCAGCCCCAGTCATGAGTTCACACTTTGCATGTTAATGTAATATTCATCGACTTGGAGTCTCACTGTAGTAGATGCCACACAGATGATAGGGCTCCAAAATGCAACAAACACAAAGAGAGTTGGAGGCACACATCCCAAAGACAGCAGTCTTTCCATCCTGTTTAGGAAAATGTTCTCTAAAACTGTTTCTAATTAACTGCAATTAAATTTGTCAACCGCATTCAGAGTCTTACGCAACTGTCAGACTCTGCACAACATACTACTTAACTATTGTACTTGTGCAACAGCTTCCATAAATCAGAACATGACACATTGTTGCACGTGGGTTTGACAGTTATTCCCACAAGTGCAATAAACTGCATATCTTTCTCACTGCTTATATTTATACATCATCTTCACTGCAAAAGCAAAATCTTACCAAGTATTTTTGGTCTAGTTTCTTGTACAAATATCTTGAATACACTTGAAATAAGACAAAACTAACTTACAAGTAACTTTTCAGCAGATATAGGAGCTCATTTTAAGTCAATAATTGACTGGCAGATTATTTAATTTATAACTTGAACTTTTTCATCAATATTAAAAGGAATTATTGACTAAAATGAGCTCCTATATCTGCTGAAAAGTTGCTTGTAAGTTAGTTTTGTCTTATTTTAAGTGTATTCATGATATTTGCTCTAGAAACTAGACCAAAAACACTTGGTAAGATTTTGTGTTTTTATACACTAAACATGTTTTTTTAGGTTAAGTGGACCTTAACGTTGATTAATTTTGTGCTGTAACTCCGCAATAACTGTAAAAGGATGCCATACTGTTTTTTTGGGGGGGGGTTTTTTTCAGGTAACTGGCAGGAGGTTTTACTGAAGTACATTGATGCAGAGGAGCTGCCAGCTATTTACGGAGGGAAGGCGACGGATCCCGATGGAGATCCTCACTGTCGGACCAGGGTGAGTCAGCAAACCTGATGGTGCTTATTTCATGCAAGAGATGGCTGATAAGTTGGAAAAGATAAGTATCTAGAACAAACAAAAACAGATATCTGGCTCACTGATTCTAGGAGCAGTGTTTGCCCTTTTAGTTTATAGCTTTCAGCACATTATGACACTTTTTCCCTGTTGTTTCTTTATTTTGGTCATTTTTTTTAGGTATATTTATACGAATTTTAGCATAAATGTTGGCCAAAATCTAGCTTTTCCTTTTACTAACAGAGTTTAAACCCTCAGATTCCCAACAGATTCAGGCATTATAGCCTTTCAGACCTTTGATATCACCCTATGGGTTTCTCATCTTGATTAAATATCAGAATTTTTAATCACACTTGCAATAAAACAGCTGTATCAACTCCAGTGAGGTTATCTTGACCTAAGCTGACTGATGAACTGCAACGGAGCAGAGTACAACGAGAGAGAGGGGGGGGGGGGGGGCAACGACTAATAAGGCCATAACTAATGCTGGAACGCACACAGCGATCTTCTAGAAACAAAGCAGAAACTGTGGATCGATGCAGCTGATGAGGTTATTGCACTGATTTTAATCACAACAGAAGAAGAACAGAGAAAACTGTCAGCAAGCAACTGGTAATTTTGGACTGAAGTATGTAACTTACAAAAATATGTTTTTTCATATTTGTTAAACTGTCACCGTGTCGTGACAGTTTGCTATGAGGCAGATAATCTGTGAAAAGATGGAGCTCCTCCACCTCCTCCCTGAGTTGCTATTGCTGTCTAAAGAAATGCACCACTCCTGACCTAACACAACCAATCAGAGCCAGGAGGAGGGGCTTAGCGCTGTCAATCACCCTCATGTACGCGCTGCTAAATGTGCTGATGGTGGAAAAACAACTTGCTGTTCCAGGAAAATTGTTTTTCCACCGTCGTCGGTGGCCATGCTAACTAGCTTTAGCATTAGCAGCAGGCTATGTTGTGGTGAACCAGCTGTAGCGTAGCAGAGAGCAGGGGGGAGTGTGTGAGTGGCGCGTACATGAGGGTGATTGACAGCGCTAAGACCCGCCTCCTGGCTCTGATTGGTTGTTTCTGACTGAGTGGTGTATTTCTGCAGTTAGTACTGGGAGCACTGGGAAAAGGCAGAGATTTTTTTTTTTTTTTTTTTTTTTTTTTTTTTTTTTTTTTTACACAGATTATCTGTCTTATTCTGTCATGACAATAATAATTTAACAAATATGTAAAAACTTATTTTTCATAACAGTTAAATACTGTAGCTATAAGTCACAAAACGTAAAAAAGCTCAACTGTCATTCATAATAAGGTACTCTAAGTGAAAAAGATGTAATTTTAAAAAGGTAACCGGTAACTGCCGGAAGCTTTCATAGCGCCTTTCTAGTCAAAATAGCCAATCAAAGCATTCTTAAGGAGGGGTAGTTTCTGATTGCCACATCCTCCCCATATGTGTTACCAAAGCAGAAGTTGGTTTTACACACTGATGCAACCTGATAGCACTCCAGAGCCAAGCTTTATGACTCTGTTAAATACAGTCTGGGTAGTTTGTTTTTTTTAATATATTTATTTATTTTTATTTTATTTTATTTTTTTGCATTTAGTTTGGAGCACAGTGTCTGTTTATTTGGAAAAACATCTGGGATACTAACTGTTTTGTACAGAACAGACTTTAACAATGTAATCCTAGACTTTAACAATGTAATCCTATGAGCCCAGAGAGAAGCTGATGCAAATTCTGAATGTTTACAACTGGCTTCCTTGTCAAACTGTAACTTAATGATGCTACCGATAATATTAAAACAGTAGAATGTATCAGTGAGAAATAATATGTTACTGGATACGTGTCCTATTCCAACTACTGCCATTCAGCCCTGCTGTAGATCTAAAAAGGTGAAAGCAACAACCTGAAGCAACGCAGGTGCAGAAATAGTTACCAGTATGGCTGCTTTGGATTGTTCTGGACATGCATTTACTTTCTAGTATCTTAACTCTTGCGGTATTTTCATCTGTTGCTCATGTAGTTTATTAGCAGCTTGCAGCTTTGCTTTAGTGAAACGCTGCCTGGCTAATATGTGTGGTGCACATGGAATATTGCATGTTTACATTTGACTTGCAAAATCTGTTTTAATGCAAGCTCTTTAACCGCCAGATTTACCTGTCCAAGCAGCGAGAGCAAATAAATAAATTTCCATATGGCATCCATGTAAATCTCATGGATTTCCAGTCACGCTGGATCATTAAATGTCTGGATAATATTTAGGCTGTTTATTACAACATGAAAGAACCAGGCTGATCATCATTGTTCAAAGGCAAAGCAAATTCTTGACTGCTCGTTAGCAGGACCATTCAATTTGCTACTGCTGTCCTGCCTCGCTTTGCTGAAATAGCAAAAGCAATCAACAGCGCTCACCCCGGCAGATCAGAGATTCTCTTTAGCTGATGCAGTATAGGCATGGGCCGGTACGAGATTCTGAAGTTAAGCTAACTCCCAGTAAAAATACCACAGTTTCATGTTATTCACTCAAAATTTTAAATTACATCTGGACAACATTGTCTTTCTGCTCTTTGTATTGTTACATGTATCTTCAATAGGAATGAGGGGCTTCCAAACCGCAACTGCCATTTTTTTTTTACGACCGGCCAATTTCGTCTTTCATGCTGGCAAATGTCGTTGCCCTCTCTAAGCCAGCTGAGAGGCAGTGTGCAGCAGCAGGTGGGGGAGTGGCAGTGTGCTGTGTTACTCTATGCAGACCTCGAAATTCAAAGCCAATTGTAGTTTCCTTTACGCTCAGGCGATAAATGATCCAATTTGTCTAGCATTACTTGCAGGCTGCTTTGTGAAGGTACCTTTGTTGTAGTTATCATTTGCTTATCCGGGTCACAGGAGCAGCAATCACAGTAGAGATACCTAGACTTCCCTCTCCCCGGCCACCTTCTCCAGCTCCCCAGGGGGAAGCCCGACTAGCTGAGATACATAGTCCCTCCTGGGTCTCCTCATGCCCAAAACACGTCCAGAGGGCATCCGGAAAAGATACGCAAGCCACCTCAGCTGGCTTCTCTTGATGTGGAGGAGCAACCACTCTACTCTGAGCCTCTCCCGGATGGCCAAGCTCCTCACGCTATCTCCAAGGGAGAGCCCAGACACCCTGCAGAAAAAATTCATCTCAGTTGCTTGTATCTGGTATCTTGTACTTTTGGTCATGACCCAAACTTCTTGACCATAGGTGAGGGTAGGAACGTAGACCAACCAGTAAATTGAGAGACTCTTCCTTCGCCTCAGCTCTCTGTTCGCATCAATGCAGCATCTGCACTGAGCCGTCTATTAATCTCCCGGTCCATCTTCCCCTCGTTTGTAAACAAGTCCCAGAGTTACTTTAACTCCTCCACTTGAGGGAGGAACTCCCTCCAACCTGTATCTTTCTATAGTTTCCAAATCTTTAACTTAAAAAGAAGTTTTCCTCCAAACCACTGCAGATGTATCCTGGTGAAAACCAGTCCCTTGTCCTAGACTTTGCTTCGTACATAGAGTCTGTACCTTTGGCTGTTAGGAAACGATTGCTTGCTGGAGGAGTGGACTCTGTTGAAGTTTCAAACCACTGGATCTGATTTATCCAATCCCTAACGTTTGGCCGTGACACGTAATGCACCAGCTCGATTATCAGTTTGATTCTCCAGCATTTAGCCTAACCAGCTCCTTTGCTATTAACAGAGCCAACTGATCGTCAAGAGTGTCTGGTTTACACGCAAAGTCTATGGTGGACATGCATCTAGGGCCGTCGAGAAGTCACGCAGAGCATTTTGCGCATCTAGCGCTGCGCGTTTTCAGATTTCAAGCATTCAACACGCATTTTCCGACAGGACGGAATGACCAGGAGCCCATCTACGACCAGTCGAGCCATCACTACAGAGACAGGAATAGAAAGGACCTTGGCTGCAGGAGGATTAGCGACGAGTTGGGATCTCGGGTCAAAACATTGTTACTACGGTAAATATTTCCCCCCATTTGAGCTAGCCCAATCCGTCCAAAACAACGTTGAGCCTCTACTAGTTTCATACTGAAGAATCAATGCATTTATTCAGAGGAAACCTGCAGGAGATGGTGGAAGAGTCTATGCAAAAGAGTCTGACTTTAAAGTGCACAAGCGTCCAACTTGAGGCATTGGACGCTTTTTTGACGCTCAAATCGTGTTCAGTCTGAACACAGCATTAGATTTTTGCCAAACTTTGTGGGGAGTATGGCCACGACATATTTTCTAGAAAGAAAATGTCTTCAACATTCCTCTTGCGCTGACTTCAATTGCTCAGTATTTGGAAGCATGGCCAACACTGACTGAATGGCTTTGTTCACCTTCTCCGCTGCCATCACCAAACTACAGGCAGAGTACAACTCTAAGACATTGCAGAAAATCAATGTCATCGTTCACAACTCCTCCTCGTGTTCGCTAATTGACCAGGATGAAAATTCAACAGGAGAAATCAAGGTCAATGGGAGAAATCCCAGATGGAGCACTGAAGGGAGATGAGAATCGGAATTGCGTAGAAAGGCAATGGCCAGAAGCTCCTTGCTGCAGAGTGTAGCGTCTACTGTGTCTCTGTGTGCGTGCACACTGCAGGCCTATTGTCAAATGAGTCAGGTTATCAAAGTTTTTAAAATCTGCAGAAGTCTGAAACGTGACATTATAAAGATAGCTGTAACTGGCCCATGCCTAATGTAGTGCCAACCCAATAGAAGCTGCCCTACGAGTCAGGCTTCAGGAAGCTATTGGAAAACTGACCCGTGTTTGTCACTGTTTCTTCAGATAAGAAATTGGGCCCAGGACAGATGAGGAACACAAGGAGGCAAATTCATTTTGACTGCGTTCAAGATGCCTGGAATTAACTCAGCCTCTAAACGTTTTGGGCTTTTTCCGGTTTAACTTCTCCTCCAGTTAGCTAGCTGTGTCCTTCACATTGTTGTGTAATATTTTGGTTAGTTTGGGACCTGACTTCTGTTCATGTTGTTCTTACATGATAACAGACCATATGTAGTGTATCCACATCTTGAGTGGTGTGGACCTGGACTGCAGATTACTGCACAAGGTGTATATTTATTAGAAAACAATGTGTCACAAGGTTGAAGCTTAGCTTTTAGGTCGGTTTAACACACTTTTATTATACAATTCAAAACATTTTCAAGTACATTATTAACACCCCCCCCCCCAACTACTAATTGCAGTATTAAATATGTTTTAGTGTTTTTGTTTCATTTAGGTAAGCATAAAAACAAATAATTTGATAAATTGTAATCTACAGAAATCAGGGCCAGGAATCAAAGTGCTAATCTTATTTAAAGTAAGTGCACTACAGACTGAAGTGAAACTGATATTGATATTTGTGTGTTTGGCTGCATAATGGACCCTTAAAATATGCAGTGATATTAAAACAGCTGGTAGGTTTTAAAAAATTAGCAGGATATTTTTTAGAGTTATCTTTTTGCTCATTTAAGAAGCAGAAGAAATATTCTGGCAACAAACTAATTTAAAATTGAAAATTTTGTCTGCTAAATTTCTCCACACTAAAGACGGTGAAGAAAAACTAACATTTAACTTAAAAATATATAATTTTTTTTTTTTTTTTTTTTTGTTTGTTTCCTAGAAAATGTTTGAGTGAATTGGAAGAGGATACAATGAACCAGTGTGGGTCAGCGGTGCAAAATAGTGCAGCCATTAACCTCTTCCTTCTGTACTTATTTTTGAACTAAGGGTCACAGTTACAAATTGCAAACATCATTAATTGCAATTTTTACCAAAAAAAAAAAAAAAAAAAAAAAAAGAAATTGACAAACGTCAAGCCTTATCCATTTTGAAAGGTTTTTTTTTTTTATCTGTTTTTTCTTCTGTTATGTTTAGTTGTGCAAAACTTATGTAATGAAAGTGTTTTAAAGCTAAACAACCTTCACTTTGCTTTGATTACCAATGTCTGTTTTTACATTGCTTCTATTTTTTCTTTTCTCTATGTAGTGTGTTTTAGATTACGGTTAATTTGCAGTGCCACCCATGTAATTACACTGCAGTACGCATGAAACAGAGCTCACATCAGGAAAACAAATGCCTGCCCTTTTAGTTGGGTTTATGTATTGTATTACACTCTTCTGATTTCATTGGATTGAGTTTGTGTGAATAAACGCAAAAAGAACCCTTTTGTGCTTCGTGTGACATCCTGTTGAATGTCTAAATAAGATGGTGCGTACAAGAGTATAACGATTACAAGCAGTCATAGACATAATGGCACCGTAAGTCAAGCCTCTTTTGCCTTAATTTCTTCTAACCTTTAACTTCCCAAGTTTTCATTCCCTGTATTTTGACTTTTTGTGATTCTTGTGCAGATAAACCTTGTTGGACCAGTGCCCCCTTCCTACTATGTGCGGGACCATGTCAGAGTGGATTATGAACAATGTATGACCGTTAATCGAGGTTCTTCCCAACAGCTGGACTATGAGATCTTGTTCCCGGGCTGTGTCCTCCGGTCAGTATACTAATGGGACAGTAGCGCCTATATTTAAAATTAAACGTGTATATTTTGCATGAAACGAAAAAAAAAAAAAAAAAAAAAAAAATCTTTCACCTCCTTTCCTTTATACAAACAAAGAAAGTGAAGGGATGTTGTGTGTAAAATGGGGAACCAGTATTTCCTTAACTGAACTATTTGGTAACACTCAAACAGCATTTCACAGATTTGATCAATCAGAAATATCAACTTGCTATTTATCTGTAAAAATACTTAGCCCAAACAGAGGGGAGTTGGAGTTCCACTGTCTTTGTGGATCAAAGACTCTTTATCCAGTCAGCTCTGCTTCTGCCTGTACTTCCATAGTGTGACCTTCCCCACTGTAAAATCTTTTATCGCAAACGACTGCCTAAGGTTTTTTTGTTTTTTTTTTTTCCTCTTCAGTCTTCATGTGGAAGGCAGTGTTATTATGAACGATTCCAATGGTCAATAGATTAGATAACATTTTACAACCTCGGTTTTATCATCAAGACACTGAAATCATTTTATTGTCCGAAAAAAAAAAGTAATCGGCATTGCCAAAATATACTTCAGCTTTGGTCATGGTGCAAATGAGTTATGACTCTCACACAGCAGAGCTACTGCTATGTGAAACACCAATACCTTATATTACATCACAGTTGAAACCACAGAAACTTCACTTAAAGCACTACTTAAGAGATGCTTAAGTCAGAAGTATGGTAGCCCTCAATTCATTAATGTCAGACATATCACTGTCCTCTTCAAAAGCTTTAAACCATTTTTTTTTTTTTACATTATTTGACCACAGAGTAGTAAATTTCTGCCAAAAAGCTCAGAAATTTAAAGATTAATTTAACTAAAATTATGCTTACCTCATGTTTGAAATGGCCAAATAGCGTCCTTAACACTTCCGGTGCCTAGACCAATCAAAACGCTCCAAAGAATGCGTCATGGCAGCCAGCCAATCAGACAATCTTATGTATTGTAGCAGCCGAGGAAGAAGTAGCTACTAGTGCAAGGATTCATGGGACTGTTTGTGATGTTAATGCGTTAAGCTGCAGGGTTTATAGGTAAATGTAGTTATTGTTATGTGAATACAAGGTTTTCCAGTCTGTGGTTGGCTGACTGGTGAAGAATGTTGTTGCAATTAGTTATGGAAAGCTGTTTCAATTAAAATTAAACAAATACTGTTATTAAAAGGGTCAGTATTATATGTTTTCCAGGCACATAAAATCATTTTACAGCACAATCAAGTAACCATGTTACCTTCAGTTGTTACAAAAATGCTGTATATGTCAAATATGACTTAAAAGAAATTTGACTTTGTAATGTAACGCCTTGAAATTAAGCCTCTGTCTCTTTAAGAAATTTTAAGAAAGTCCTGCTCTTTCTGAAACTGCATTCAGGAAGTCATCGCAACAGCGCTCCTCTATTAACCCTTTAACAATGTTTTTACCAGCATTTCACTGAGAAGTAGCCCGTATAATGAGCTCAGCAGATGCACAGTTCCACCAGGTGTTTGCTAATTGCTGCTGGCTAGTTTGAAGGAGCTGAGTGGGGAAGTTGTGGGAGAGGGGTGGCTCTGTGAGGTGGAAGCTTAGAAACTGCAGCTCTGAGGAGGAGCTGTAGCCATCCAGGTGTTTTGCACAGCTGAATGGTTGCCATGGGAGATTCAGGGATTTCTCAAACATGCATGAAATAATCTAAGCAACACTCCAGGTATGTTTTTGATGAGGGAATAACATTACAACATGATGTAAAGCTAAAAAAAAGTTGATTTTACATTAAACTGCCCCTTTATTATACAACTAATAGATACTCCAAATTAAAAAAAATGTCCCCTTGAAATAAAAACAAAATATAAAAATTTTTATAGATTTTGTCAGATTTATTTATTTGAACTAGTTTGTGCGAAACAGATATGAATTCACTCAGCCAGACTCATCTCACACAGAAAGCTCCACCCCCTCATAACTGAAATAAAGACATAAATCCTGAAATAGATAAATCTTGAAATAAATAAACAGGTCGAAGAAAAATACCTTTATTACTCCCTCAGGGGACATAAAACTGGGATTGACAAAGTAAGCTCAAAATGAGTATTTATGAAGTATTTATAACAGCATTTATTTATTTTTGAATGAAACTGCTCTCCATAGTCCATATTGTTGAATGTCTCCTGCGCCACAGTATCACTGGAAAAAATGGCCACGTATACTGACAAAGTTTAGTGTTTTCAAGTATTTTATTTTATTTTTTTAATGGCAGTATATTTGCAAGGTTAGAAGAGAAACAGGTTGGTAAAAAAATGTCCGTCTATTTTTAAAAAATTGTCGGACAATATTAAAATTGGTCGGTACTGTCCGGCGTGTTTTCGCGAACACTGCTGGTGTACATTATGTAGGGGTGGGCGATATGGACTTGCGCTATTGCGATAACAATAAAAGTGATGATCAGAACTATTTAATTACTTCTTTTTTAGGTAACTGTATGTCTGTGACTGTGTCACAGCAAATTATAGCCCCAAAACACAAATACTGCTCTTAAAAAACATTCCCATTTGCAATGCGCTTCTTTAGGACACCAGTCACATAAAGAAGTGGGATTTGTATCACTTAACTGCACACAGTAATGGTATTTTATCATATTTTCAAATGTAATAATATTTATTACACTAGAGAAAATAGTAAAACTAACAATCCCGACAGTACGGACAGTTCTGGGGGGGTTTTAAACATCGTTAATTGGAATTTATCATGACAACTATGAATCAAAATTCTTATGATAATTTCTCATGATAAATGATAAAAACGATACCCCTAACAATATGCCCTTGTTGGTGCATAAAAAAACTACTTTTCAAAAAAAGAAAAGAAGCACAGGCATTTGGGGTGGGATAAAGCACACCTCCATTTTGTGCAATTTACTGTTTGCAAATCATTAATGATCAAGCAACATTAAAGAAATATTAAGTTTTGCAGTGTAGATTTGGAGCTCATACATGAGGCTTATTGACTCCAAGCCCTGTCCATCATAATTACTGACATCCTTTTGTGTGGGCATACATCCAGTAGGTGTCTTAATATCAGGAACCATATAAGTCAAAGAAGTGCTGGGCGATGTGGCTTAAAAATAAAATCTCCAGGTTTTTTCATACCTGATCCGATTATTATCTGAACCAGTCTACAAGAATTTTTGTTTAATTACGAGAATAAAGTCATAATATTAGCAAAATAAAGATGGAATTTTCCAAGAAGAATCTCTTAAAGTCATGAGAAAAAAGTCATTTTAATCAAAAAAAGCTTCTAGAATTATTGAGATCCAACGTGAAAAGCTCAGTCTGTGTGGTTCTTTCTTTGAAACAGACCGTTGTTTGCGTCCAGATAAACTGTAAAACGCTTGTCAAACAAGATGGCCGCCCCAGCAGCGCTGACATCACTCTGAACTATGGAAACACAAGGAGTGCATTGGTGAAAAACAGAAATAAAATCCAGATTTTCCACAAATTAAATCTTTAAAAACCAAAAATTGGATCGATAAAATCAATTAATCGCCCAGCCCTAATTCAAAGATGATTTAATTACGCGATTTCTAGAAATGTTTTTCATTTGTGACTCTTTAAGGTGGCAGTTTGCCTGCGAGAGTGCAGACATTGGTTTCGGGGTGTTTCTAAAGACGAGAAAGGGCGAGTGGAAAAAGGCATCTGAAATGCAGGAAATCATTCCCAGCCAGCGATACAACGCTCACTTGGTTCCCGAGGACGGATCGCTGACCTGTGAGCGCCCAGGAGTCTGTGAGTAATCTGACTCTGTATCTGAAAGCGCTGCAACATAAAATCCACCCCGTTTTTAAAATGCTTCGCTTCCTGTTGAACACAGACGTGCTGAGATTTGACAACACCTACAGCATCTTCCACGCCAAACGGGTCAGTTACACCGTTGAGGTCCTGCTCCCGGACCGCCTACAGTCCCAACGGGAAGGCCAGACCAACGGGACCAGCGAGAAGTCCAGCCACCACGTATAAGCAGACGACAACAGCTAGTCACAAATATGATGTTAGATAAGTTCAGGGACGTTTAGCCGCTAATCATAACCACAGGCATACTTGACGTAAATAGGACCATGTTGCTCACCAATATTTAGTTAATAAAGAGGTTCTACCAGTCGACGCAAGTCACGGTTCGGTACAGAACTATGTTTTGTGTTTTGTACAACAACCCAAAATTTTTATTTTTAAACGAACTGAAATTCTAGGTTTTTCTCCCCCACTATTATTTTGAACTGAAAAAAATAGCCCTCGCAAAAATAATATCAAACAAGTCTTACGAAGAGCAGATGCTGACAGAGTGGGCAACATATACCGAAAGACAGAAACTTGTAACTTTCCATTTAAAATCAAAATTGAACAAATAGCATTCCACAAGCCATATGGCAAAACCTTCCAGATTAATTAAAAGGTTTCTCCTTTTATTAAAAATTTTAAATAAAGCACGCTTGTTTCAAGAACGCACATAAATGAATAAGTTTTACTTAATAAGATGTTTACATTTACAAGTCATCTAGCAGAACAATAGCAGGTAACAATTAGGTACTTGGTAACATTTATTTCAGGTCTATCAGCTCTTTAAACTTCCTAATGTCATATTTAACTGCATTAACAGACCATCAGTTGTTTCAGAGTGTGATATAATGTCATGCATTATCCATATATTTGCCATTTGCTCCCCACTGTATCCCTGGGAGCCAAAAACTTTAGCGAACTGCTGATTAAAAGCAAGCAGGTAAGTTTATAGAGCCCCTGCACACTGTCATTCCCAGACAAAACTAATAATGCTGTGATTGTGAACAGGTTGACAAACTGTTTTCATCACCTCATTACTTGATGCGGCTCTTAACAGAAAAATCCACATAAGCGCATCATGTGAGCAGAATAGAAGTTTCCAGCAGCAAACAGCTTCTTCATTTTTGGAAAGTATTTGAGTGACGTCTGTACCATATACATGTATGTTACGAGAGCTGCACCGATTAATCGGATTATTGGAATAATTGTCAACTGATTTTGCATTTAAGATAAAATAAAAACCCTTTGTCTGTAAATCTGTTCGACCCAGAACTCCTCAAGTGGCAGTCTTAGCTTCACCTGGTTCAAATTCACTAAAGGAAAGCTATATTACTGCATTTTAGGCAATAAAATGTTTATTTTCCTATTTAAAAAAGTTTTTAATTATTTGTTTATTTGCATCTCTTTGTGTATTTCTAAAATCTGCAGAACGTTCCAATTTTTTCAAGTTCGAATAAATCGATTAAGTCAGAATAATTGATTACTAAAATAATCATTAGTAGCAGCCCTATATGTTACTATTATTATTGAGGCAATTGAGTCAATTAATAAATAGGTCGTTAGATAAACATTTATACATGTGACAATTTATATAAAGGTTGAAATCATACATTTAATAAATAAATATAAGTGAAAATCATTCAAATTTAATAATAATAAGCTAACTGACATTGTTTGCAAGCATCATCAATTCGACAGCATGGCTGGCGTTGGTATCTTTGCTTTTTGGACCAGTTTTCCAACTGTGGGTTCCACCAGGTATCAACAGCTATCAGTATTTGTGAAGATATGACTGAATGTAGTTTTTGCCTGCTGTTTAGAATTACACTATGTGATGCAACTGGTGTACCAGTGGAACTTTATTATGGGTACATTCTATTTTTTTTAAACAATTTTTATGTTTGTGGGGCTGTGACTGTATGCAGTGATGGATGTACTGCCAAAAAAAAGGCTTTCACCTATTATTATTATTATTATTGCAGTTAACATCACAAAATATTGAGTTAAAATTTAAGTTCGCATCACCCATTCCTAGTTTGAAGGATATACAATTATTGAGTCGTTAATCATTTCACAGTCTTGATTATCATTAAATTATCTATCAGATTTACCCATTAAAGTCAGTGGGAGGGCTTAACATGGTACGGACAAGACGATTGGTCTGCAGTTAAACTTCTGTGCATGTTAACCAATCAAACGTTAGGGTCCATATGATGAGCAAAGGAGAAAGTTAAGTTATTTTACAATGACTGTAGTACAGGAAATATGACAGAATTAAGTAATTACTGAAGTAACTAAAAGGTAAATAGTTCCAGTTTTAATTATTGGTTTCAACATTTGATTAAACTCTTGATACATTAATATATTTTTTTCTTTAATAAAGTTATTAGTTTTAAATAAACTAATTCTATAAATATTTGACAAATAATTATATCTGAATATTTGTCGACACTTTAATCATCTTCATTTGATGAGATTTAAATTCATTTTGAAGTTTCAGTAGTCAAACTGTTATTAAAGTTAGTATAAATACAGATTTATGGGGACTGCTCACAAGTTAAAGATTGACTAAATATGTTTTCGTTGTATAAAGTAAATATTTTTCTTCAAATATTTTCTCATTGTGAGCAGTATAAAAATGATTCAGTATTGATTTCTTACAGTAAAACAAAATAAGCACTAGCGTTCATCAAGATGCGTCCAGAAGTTTATGATTTGCTGCGTACAATGGCAACGATACTGAAAACAAAAACACTGCAAAGATGTTTACATCTTGTATTGAATGTTCTTTAAATGAAATGTCCTGCTGTAAAGCTGTCTGTGACCATCTGCGGTTGTTTCTGTAATTATGTAGCAGAAAACAATGAGAATGTATGTTTCTGTAACTCACAAGTACATGCTGGTGTTAAATTCCTAATGATTCTTTATTCCTAATATTTTTCCTCTTTACTTGTCACTAACCAACCTTCACAAACATTTCTAAAAATACTGAGCAAAATCAATAGGTTTAGAGAAAATCTTAACTGATATTTTATGTTCAATCAACAGTATTATACATTCATGTCATGTCTTTTGAGATGTAAATGAGCCTCGTTGTTTCACAGTGTTTATGCAATCAAATAATTTCTGAATTTAGACTGCTGGTAGAATGAAATCCCCTTTTCTTCTCAGGACTATAATCATTGTTAATTTATTCCAAACTCTTCCAATATTTGGATTTACGTGTAAACTTGTTTTTGGAGCAGACAGACAGGTGTTACTGTCTGCTTTTCATTGTGTGGATTTTAATTAAAGCTGATTTCAGATGTTCATACTGGATGTGTCATCATTACCTTAATAAAAAAAGAACTAACTTCAATTAATGAAAAAGAATTGCAATTAGTGTCATCCATTAAACCTCCAGAAACTGCAGACAAAAATATTTTTGCTCTTGAAATTTTTGAACAAGATTGCAATTCTGCAACAGTTTACAGACAGGATTTATTTGGAGCAATTAGTATAAACATGTTATTTCAAGGTCTTAACCATTTTCCTGTTTGTCACATTTCCTGACTGCAGAGGGAGCTGTTAGGAAGCTGGGCTGAATCAAAGAGTCAGATTATTATCAGAAAATGTGAATGTCTTATAAATGCAAGACAAAGTGTTAAAAGTCAAATGAAGGTTGCTTTTCTGACATTTCAGAAGGCATAAAAAAAAAAATCATTACAGCTGGCAAAAAGATGCTGGATTCAGCTTCCATTCAGTTCAGTTTATGTCTTTCGCAAAACACGTTTCCAAAAATAAAAAAAATCAAGTACATAATACAGATTTTAGGTATATGACTATTGAACTCTTATAGCTGTTTGCAAAAATATACCACTATATTAGTATGAATATAGTGGCATTAGAATATATAATCATCGCAATATCAGTGTGTGCAATGTTCAAATCACAAAAGACTGTTTGAAGTGCAGTAATTATTGGCTGAAGTATTCCAAGTATTATTCTTGCATTTTTTAGTGTTTATGTAGGGCCCTATGAAATCTGTTTTCTTATTTTCCAAATTCCGTTTTAATTTTTCTGAATTCTATTTTAACTATTTTTTTAACCCAAAAAGTACGTAATTATGGTGAAAAATTGAACAAATGAATAGCTAGAGGTCAACATTTACTGTTATTCTGTATCACAAATGAAACATTACTCAGTTCAACAGAACATCGGTTTTACAAGATGTTAAGTGTTTCCCCCTCATTTTTTTTTTTTTTTTTGAAGAACTTAAACATTATGTACAAAACTAAGAATCTAGTTTTTAAAATAAAATCTTAGCATCACAGGGCCAAAAATAGGCATATCACAATTGATATCACAGTATTCACCAGTATTAACACCATAGCAAGATTCTCTATTATTGTGCAGAAGTAATTCAATCACAAGTATCTCATTTTAAATATATGATCTCTACTTAAAATCTTCAAAAATTAAATTCTGATGACCCAATGAGCATTTTGTTTCACCCCAAAACTGTAATTATCATAAATTGTGATCATGAGCTGACTTTAATTTCAGATTTATTTTGTTTATGCTGAAAGAAAAGCCACTCTTTGATACTGTCGCATGTAAATATAGTCAACTTAATAACTTCTCTTACGGCTGATTTTATTTATTTTTTTAAGTTACAAGAGATGTTTAAAATTGCTCAGTGATAGGTCATGAAGGATGGTGCTTAAACATTTATTTTGCTAGATAAAGATATAATTCACAGTAAAAAAAAAAATAAAATAAAATAAATTCTCTTAAAATGATGCCAGACTCAAAAACTTTTGTAAAAATTTTACAATAAGCTAAAGGTTGCAAATGTGGAGAAAGTTTTAAGCAGATTAATCCCCCCCCCCACCCCCATTTTTACATTAAGCCCCAAACGAACAAAGTACTCTAGTGGTTGTAAGTTTTGGATTTAAAAAAAAAAAACTATTCGTTGTCATTTTTGGTAATTCAACCTTTCATATTTTAATTTGGGAACAACTTGGTAAACTCCGAAAAAGCTGTCCCAATGTTATTTCACCATCAATAAAGCTAAAAATGCTAATTGCTAACTGTTGCTTAAACATCGGTGAGAAAAGCTAGACTTTAGCTAGCTAGCTAGCTACAACTTACCATTATATACTCGATATATTCATGTTATTCAAAAAGTTTGTGGGAGGAAAACAAAAGTACAATCATTTTAAATGGTATTTACCTGAGGTTTACTTGTAACAACTTTCTGTCGTTCCTAACAATCAGACGCAGGTGGAAGCTTCGAGAAATGGTTGAGGTTCAGAGCTGGTGATGTCCACTTTAGGGGGTGTCGGAAATCATACTACAAGATTCCTATATCCCAAAATATAAGAAAGGTTTCCAAAAATGCATAATGATGTCTAATGAAAATATTTCCACCAAACATTTTCATTTTTAAAACCTATTTCATGAGGTTTTAAATATTAATTGGCAGGGAATCGAAACCGTATCAATGTCCCCCTTGATTTAACTCGTTACTGAGTTAGATTGATAAATTAAAATGGGGGAACAGAACCTGGAACCAATCTTTTGTTTGTTTGTTGTTGTTGTTGTTTTTTTTTTTTTTTTTTTTTTTTTTTTTTTTTTAAAAAACTGACTGGTTAATTTCCAGTTGGTTTCCTGGAACTTACAGGTTACATTTCTTTGTCTCTTACGTTCAGTTTTCCAGATTACTTTCACAACGTTCACAGGTTACCAACTAGCACTGCCTGGAACTTCCGGGCTATTTTCCTGAGCTGGCCCAAGGCATTAGCAAACTGCTTATGGCCCCCAGACCTTCAGCCCCCCCAGAATTTTAACATTTCAGCATAGATAAATTAGATTTCAACTTGTTTTACATTTAAATTTAAAATTTAAACTCGTAGCTGGAACTTGGGAGCCACTTCTTCTAATTTAAAAGTTTCTTTCTTGGAACTTACCCAAAATTTAGTTAACTTTCACAGTAGCCACAGGTTATTTTCTTCAGATCTGTAATATTACAACAAAGACACTCCACCCCAGATAAAGAAAACCCCAACAGAAACAAAATGTGTGTGACTTGTTACTTTCTTTTTTTTTTTTTTTTTTTAAAAAAGGCAAGAAGCCAGACATTATAATAGACCACAGCTACCTATAAGTTCCAGAAAGTAATTCATAAGTTCAATAAGTACAACAATACTGAAAATATATCTTTATTCACAGGTCAAAATAAGGGAAAGAGGGTTGCAGGAAAAACTGAGGTAGACTACACAGGGAAAAGTCAGTGAACTTTAGGATTACAGGCAGCAGGATTCAATGCAAAGTTAAATATTACGTTACCTAAACCTGTGATGTTCAGATTGTAGACTGAATTATAATAATATCTAATGTCCAAAGCAAAAAAGCAAAAAAGGACTTCTTGACTCATAAATAGTTTATGTACAAAATATTGTTACAAGTATATTCAACATATGTCACATTGGGATATTTATAAACATAAATTTGCTCAATTTCACAGTACATACAGGGGAAAGAAAAAAAAAATCACAAATCTAGTAGATTTTGTGTACAATAAATACATGCTTCTGTATTTTTACAATTTTGTTTTAAGCAGAGTGCAGGTGTTCAGCGGTCACTCCAGATGTGGCCATTGCAAAAGATCCCACCTAGGTCTTCAGCTCACTGCAGACTGTTCAGTTTAATAAGGGCTGACATTTGGTGGGTTTGGGAAAACTGGTGGCAAAATATGGGATTTCTAGAAAGGCCACATTTGTCTCCGAAAGCAACCTGAAACACTAAGAACGTGACTCGCTGAACACTCACCCTCCTTGGCACGTAGTCAGCGCACAAGAGCGCAGCTCTATCCGATGTACATCATTCAGTTTGGTCAATGCTGCAGGTTTGTTGATAGGAACACCAGTTAGGTAATGGAAAATGTTTGCCAGGTACCGCAGTGGTGGGCGTTGCTAACTAAAAAGCTAGTTGTGCTAACCCTAAAGCACTACTCATAAACATTAGTTCTGCTAACGCTAAAGCTCTATACCAACATTAGCAGAAGCTAATGCTAAAGCGCTAAATTCAACCATGTTGATACCTACTGTGTATCAATAACACACAGGGCTGTTTCTTGCTATAGGCAAACAAGGCGACTGCTTAGGACTCCCCCAGCCACCAGGGGCCCCCAAAGCTGCATGTTCAGCCACATCTCAGGAAAATTAAAATATCCCCTCTTTAGCTCTAGTTTTCTCATATATTTATTACATATTTTATATACTCAAAAAATAAGCATAAGATCTAAATAAACTGCAGAGATTAACTTTGGCTGGTGTGTTTTTTCCAACATCATCAGGTCAAATTCGTTGGAGCTCACCGTCACACATGGAGTGGCATGGCAGCCGCCGACAGTTAGCCGGTCAGCCAGAAAAGTAAGTTTTAGTGAACACAAAAAAAACAACAACTGATGACAACAAACAAAACTGATGCATAAACAGTTTTCACCCACTTCAAAATAAGAGCATGACTATACACAGTCGATAACCAAAATTTCAACACATGACGAACTTTATTCAACTGAAACTTTACAAAACAGCCAAGTAAATTAGCACTTTAAAATTTAGCAAGAAAAATCAATTTAGGGGAAGCTAACTGCGCTAGCAAAGACGTCCAAGCGCTAAACGAAAAAGTAGCTCCGCTAGCAGCGTATTAGCGGAAGTGTGCCCACCACTTCAAGACGGCACGAATGTATTTCAAGGTTGCGGCATCTGAATTGTCCTTTTTCAACTTGCAAAAACTGTAAATGCAGTGAAAAAGAGGGATATATGACATCTCGTCTTCCAGTAAGTTTGTTTGTTTCAATTCTGGCGTAATTTAACAGTAAAAAAAAACCCAGAAGATAAAATTTAAAAGTCTCAGTCAATGGTGGATCAATACAGCTTTGTTTCTACATCAAATCAATACGAGTTTACTGAATTCACTCTTAAAAAGTCAACTGAGCTGCCCTTGGCAGCTAACTGTCTCTGTTTAAGGCTTTGTCATAAATGAGAACTTGCTACATCATATTCCAGTATGATTTTTGCACCATCGATGACCAGCCATTCAATGATTAAAAGCAAGAACGATTAGAGATGACACACTTCCTCTTGGGATATGCTGCGGTCCTGAAAACTGAATTAAAACATCTACTTCCTATAAGACACATCTGGTGCTACGAGTGTTGATCGGTGCATCTAAGCTGTAAAAGGTCTGAGTCGCATAAAATCAGGCTCAAACCCAGTAGGGGAAAAAAAGAAATCATTTGCTACTGAATTTGAAGACAAGTTTAAGGTGAGTTTTCTTTCATTACGCCCTCATATAGAGTTCAGAGCCAGAATAAACGGCGTTACTGATGGCACATGAGATATTTATGAGGACTTTTTAAGGCCTCAATGTTGTCATAGATACCCTTTATTAAACAGACCTGCTGTTCTGGTTATTTTCCCCCTTAAAAGTGTTATTTGTAATTAGCTCCTTCTGCTAGCAGACACAAATACATCTTTTGTTGTCGGATTTTGAGATCAGATTGGCTAACATCGTTGAACTTAATCTTACAAAATATACCCTTTAAAGCTACAGTATGTAACGTTGATGAAAAATATGTTGGGTTTTTTTTGTTTGTTTTTTACATATTTGTTAAAATGATCATTATGTCATGACAATATAAGACAGATAATCTGTGGAAAAATCTCCTCTGCCTTCTCCCAGCGCTCCCAGTACTAACTGCAGAAATCAACCACTCAGTCAGAAACAACCAATCAGAGCCAGGAGGAGGGTCTTAGCGCTGTCAATCACTCTCCCCCTGCTCTCTGCTACGCTACAGCTGGTTCACCACAACAAAGCCTGATGCTAATGCTAGTTAGCATGGTCACCAATGACGGCGGATAAACAGTTTTCCTGGAAAGGTGAGTTGTTTCTCCACCATCAGCACATTTAGCAGCGCGTACACGAGGGTGACTGACAGCGCTAAGCTCCTCCTCCTGGCTCTGAGTGGTTGTTTTAGGTCGGGAGCGGCGCGTTTCTTTAGACGGCGATAGCAGCTCAGGGAGGAGGAGGAGGAGCTCCATCTTTTCACAGATTATCTGCCTCAAACTAAACTGTCACGACATGGTGACAGTTTTAACAAATATGAAAAAAGCATATTTTTGTAAAAGTCACTTTCTTCAGTTTTAATTTGTTATATTTTACAAGAAGTAAGTTTAGCTTCTCCTTGCAGCCATACACAATCAGTAACTCCTTTACTAAGGATAAACATTCAGTCCTGAGTCAGAACCTCTGCTCATCTGCCCTCCTCCGCAGGGCGAGTTTCAGACTTCAGCTTCACGAACTCCTTGGCCACCTCGTCAGCCGGCCGCTGGGACAGGATACGCATCACCGTCATGCCCGTCTCGTCGGTTTGAACGCGCGGCCCAAGAGGACACCAGCACACGCAGCTCTTCCTGTCGGCCACGTCTCGCAGTTGGACCACAGCCACGCCGACCACTCGGTCCGCCCGGCCGAAGCAGTAATCCTTCACCGTCACCTGGAGCTCGTAGCAATCCGGGGACTCCTTACCCAGGACGCTGCATCGCAGAAGGGGCGATAAATCGTCAAAGACGAATGTGATTGCAACCATGAATGCAGGTGGATGGGGGTACTCACAACTGGAAGGTCTCGTTGAACTTTGCAGTCCAGCTGTTACTCTTAGATTTTGTGGTGAACTTTCGCTTCTTGTCGGCCAAGAAGGGACCCACCATGGAGACCTCGACGAACGGCCGGAACATCCCAGATGTCTGCCACTTCATGTCGTTCGCTGCAATCACTGGGCAACAGAAAGCAAACAAGAGAAAGCACATGCAGCTAATTTAGCCTCTTAACCTTACCTCGAAAGCTGCTGCTTCTTAGTTTGCCACCTATGTTGACGCAAACCGCAACCAAAATCTGCAAATGACTTTTTAGCAAGGTCCGGTTAGGCCCGTCATGATAACAAATTTTGCTGGACGATAAATTGTCTCAGACATTATTGCGATAAACGATAATATTGTTGTTTTGAGACTATTTTCAAGTAATATATTGATAATGTTCGCCCTCTCAAAGACCAATAAACTTTATTTTGTAAAGAAGACCTGACATTATCACTAATTACAGCTTCTAATTATTTGGACTTTGAATTCAGGTCAAATCTACAACAAAAAATATAATAATATAAGGGTGAGGCTAAGATTTTCTTTTAATGAAAATAAAGTCAGGATGTGACAAAAATACAGTCGAAATAATACGATAATGAAGTCTTTATATTACCAGAATAAAGTTGTAATATTTGGAGAATGAAGTAGTACTTTTATGAGAACTCCAACACAAAAAATAACAAAAAAAATAATTATTCAAGCTTTTTTCCTCATCAAAATGACTTTTTTCTTGTAATTTTAACACGTTCATCTGTTAAAATTGTATCTTTATTCTGCTAATATTATGACAACATTTCCGTAATGACACAAAAATTCTTGTAGCACGTCCCTAATACTTTGTCATACAACTCACAGATGGGGTAATTGAAATAAAAAAAGCCACATTTTGAAAACATTTTCCGTCATTTGTAATTTCTTTTTTAGAAACGAAAATGAGGGAAAAAAAAAAAATCGATTTAAAATTAGGAATCGGATCTGGTGTGATTTTACTTTTAAGCCATATCACCTCGTTCTTCTATTTACATTCCTTTACAAATGTAATTGTTTTATATATTTAGTCAAAAAAAAGGGAACTGCTTGCTGCTTCCTTCCTTTTAGAGAGGCTTCACATGTTGCATTCAGTTCAGTAAATAAGTTTAACGTTTCGGCTGCATAAATTCTCACCCCTGACGCTGATCTTGCGTTCCTTCCCGAGCAGCATGTCGATCTGCAGCACGGCCTCTCCGATTGGCTTCTCCACCCCCGAGCCTGTACGACACAGCAAACACATCAATATGAGCGACAACGCCTCACTACCTTAATCACGCTGCAAAAACACAAAATTGGTATTTTTGGTCCAGTTTCTAGTATAAATATCTTGAACACACTTGAAATAAGACAAAATTAACTTACAAGTAACGTTTCAGCAGCTACAGGAGCTTGTTTTAAGTCAATAATTCCTTAATATTGATGAAAAAGTTCTAGTTATCAGTGAAATAATCTGCTAGTGGATCAAGACATTTTAACCGATAATATGGGAAAAATGTCTTGTTCCACTGGCAGATTATTCCACTTATAACTAGAACTTTTTTTTATCAATATTATGAATTATTGACTTAAAACAAGCTTCTATATCTGCTGAAACGTTACTCGTAAGTTAGTTTAGTCTTATTTCAAGTGTTTTCAAGATATTTGCACAAGAAACTAGACCAGAAATACTTGGTAAGATTTTGTGTTTCTGCAGTGTAAGCCACTTGCAGCCTATGTGTAGGATTTATCTGTGCGTAGTGGCTCTTGATGTTCTGACTCCAGCCTCAGTCCACTCCTTATGAAGCTCTCCCAAATTCTTGAATGGATTTTACTCAACAATCCTCTCAAAGTTGCGGTTATCCCTTCTCCTACCACATTTTTCCTTCCACTCAATTTTCTATGAATATGCTACAACTTTTTTTTTTTTTTAACAATATTTTATTTTGCTGAGAAGCTTGATCTTTTATCATCTCTTATCTAAAATCATCAAAATTACAAGACATAAAGGCTTGCAATATTTCCCTCTTTGTATTGAATCTGTAATATATTTTACTTTCTGAAAACGAGTGGCAAAAAGTTTTGCCTTTTTTCAAGTGTGTTCAAGATATTTGCTCTGGAAACTAGACCAAAAATACCTGGGAAGATCACAGTTGCAGCTTCAGCGACCCATTTTATCATCTTCAATTCCCAGTGACACTTGTAAATTATATATTTTTTTTATAAATTATGAGTGAACTCTTTCCTACTTGTTAGTTTTGCCCTAATTAAGGTCGAAATATTATCATATTGTAAATAAACATGTTTTTGCTCTTAACTAGAAAGAAGCCTGTGCCTTCAAAAAATGTTGCCGCGCTATCGAAAACGGAATTGAGTTTAAAATTTTAGTATCGTGATTCCCTTCAGATCCCCCTCCCTTTATTGACTTTAGAGGACTCACCTCTGTCAGGTTTAATCTTCTCATTGCCGGTGATTCTGATGCCAATCCCATCGTGCACTGAGACGACAACAAAAAAAAAAAAAAAAAAAAAAGAAACATTCAAGTCGTTTTAAGACAAATGAGCCACACAGCCAGCAGCAGACACATGCAGATCACCTTGGGAGTGCTGCGTGGTGACGAAGGTTTTGATTAGCGCGTCGGTGCTCTGGGAGTACAGCGAGAGGGCGTAACGCAGCGAAGCCAGCTCAGGACTTTTCTCAACAAAGGCCTTCTTCAGCCCGTTTCCTCCAGCATGGAAGTATTGCTGGTAGGCAACAAAGGAAGGAAACAGTCGTTTCGTTAAATTTACTCCAAAATCTGTATAAACTGAGTGAGAAATTCCAGTTTAGATATGGTGTCAACTTAAATAATTAGCTGGGGGATGGACTTCCTGTATGCTCATTTTATAACACAAAGGCTAACAATTAATTTATGGAGCATAATTCTGCAGAGATCAGGCTTTAAATATGGAACCGAAGGAGGGAGGGAAGGAAGGAAGGATGGAAGGAAGAGAACAGATAGAAGGAAGGAAGGAAAGAGGGAAACAAATGGAAAAAGGAAGGAAGGGAGGGAGGAAAGAAGGAAACAAATAGAAGGAAGGAAGGGAGGAATGAAGGAAACACACAGAAGGAAAGAAGAAAGCAAATGGAAGGAAGGAAGGAAACAAAATGGAAGGAAGAAAGGAAGCAAACAAATAGAGGAAAGGAAGGAAGCAAATGAAGGAAGGACAAAAAGGAAGGAAGGGAACAAATAGAAGGAAGAAAGAAAGGGAAAAAGGAAGGAAGGAAGCATGGAAGGAGGAGAACAAATGGAAGGAAGAGAGAAAGAGTGCAAACAAATAGATGAAAGGAAGGAAACAACTTGGAAAAGGAAGGGAGGAAAGAAGGAAACAAATTGAAGGAAGGAAGGGAGGAAGGAAGGAGGGAAACACATAGAAGGAAAGAAGAAAGCAAATGGAAGGAAGGAAAGATGGAAACAAATTGAAGGAAGGAAGGGAACAAAAAGGAAGGAAGGCAGGAAGGGAACAAATGTAAGGAAGGAAGGAAGGAAGGACACAGCATTAGATAATGGGATGGGGAATAAAGTCTACACATCTCTCAAGATGGAAGTTCCTGAAATCAGATTTCAGGCTTTTTTCCAGACTTTTCCAGACAGCACAGGAACCAGGTGATGCTCAGCAGCAGATTTTTAAAAAATATTTTTAAGGCATTTTTTAAAATGTATTAATTTTTTAATTTGTAATATTTTTATTTTCAGTGCAATATATTTTTATTTATTTTATTATTATTAATTTTTTTAATTTATTTATTTTTATTTTCAGTGCAATAAAAAAAGTTTATATATATTTTAAGGGTTTTAAATTTTTTTTTGAATTATTACATTTTTTTATTTGTATTTTATATTTTCAGTGCAACAGTGTTTTAATATTTTAGAAAGAAAAATTTAATTTTTTTTATTTTTATTTGTATTTTTTATTGTGAGTGCAAAGGATTTTTTTTTTAAAAATTTAAGGCTTTTTTGTTTGTAATTTTTTATTGTCAGTTCAATATAATCTTATTTATTTATTATCATTATTTTTAAGATTTTTTTATTTATTTATTTTTTATTTTCAGAGCAACAAAAAATTGTATATATATTTTTTAAGGGTTTTAAAATTTTGTTTAAATTAATGCATTTTTTATTTGAACTTTTTATTTTCAGTGTATATTTTTCTAATTTAAAAAAAAATTTAATTAACATATTTTTATTTGTATTTTTTATTTTCAGTGCTATAAAATTTAATTTAATTTATTATTATTATTATTTAATTTTTTTTTATTAATTTATTTCTTATTTGTATTTTTTATTTTCAGTGCAATAAGACAAATTTTAATATTTTTTAAGGGTTTTTCTGATTTGTTTTTTAATTCATTAAGTTCTTTATTTGTATTTTCTATTTTCAATGCAATAAAATTTTAAATGCAGCCGATCTTTTCTGAACCCTGTCTTAGTGATTTAGGAGCTTACCTTGATTGTCTCCAGGCCTGCATCAAGAATGATACATTGTTTTGGTGTCAGAGTTTTGGCTTCAGCTCCTCCCTGAAGGAACAAAGACAAAACGTTCCTCATAAAGCAACACTCAAGATAAAATACGCAAACACAAAGAATATAGAAACATCAGCAGATCCACACTGCAAAAACACAAAATCTTATCAAGTATTTTTGGTCTAGTTTCTCGTGCAAATATCTTGAATACACTTTAAATAAGACAAAACTAACTTACAGTAACTTTTCAGCAGATATAGGAGCTTGTTTTAAGTCCATAATTCCTTAATATTGATGAAAAAGTTCTAGTTTTGAGTGAAATACAGTAAGAAAATAAAGGTTTACACAAAAAGAGCTTTTCAAAAGTATTCACACCCCATTTATTGCATTTTCTATTGCCAGGGTGTTCAAAGTGGACTGATTTTGTGCGCCCCCCCCCCAACCACAATTCAAGAATAAATAAATTAGGACAAAACTACGACTTAAATTGAAACCTACTTATAAAAATGTTAGATGCACAAAGTGATCGTCTTTTCCAAGCTTTCTGGTGTCCTTCCGTTGTCATGGTAACTCGGACCACGTCTACTCATCGACTTAGACTCTAAAGTCTGCCTTGGTGCAGCCAAATCTGCCTTTAAATGCTGTATGAAAACTTGGCTGAATACAGGAAGTGTTTTCAAATGAAGACCGGCCTGGATCCTGTTTTTATTGCTGAGAAAAGATGAAATATTCTTTCCAGTTTCCCCTCAATCGAGCCCAAAATAATAAGCAAACTGGACGCCTTTCATTTAACAAGGAAAAATCATTTGAAGTTTTGTAACTAAGATCTGTTCCTAATAAAAAAAAAAAAAAAAAATCTGGTTACTTTATTTGTTTAATTAGAATAGTTCATGCTTAGTTTACTGTTGAATAGATTAAAAAAAAAAAAAAAAAAAAAAAAAAAAAAAAATTTTTGTGGATTTTAGTTTTTAAAAATGACGGGGTTTTTTGGCCCACAGGGACATTTGAACTGACAAAAAGTTGGGACACCCCTGTTCTACTGGGATTCCATGCAAAACATCAACTGTGAAAACGCTTGTAAGGCACTGTAGGTTTTTCTAAAAATCAAAAGATTTATAAGATGTTTTAACTGAATTTATTTGGTAGGGACAATGCACAGTAAATAACATTCTGTAAATGCGGCAGAATTAGCTAAAAGGCTATTTTTCATCTGTTGTCCCTGGACAATGTTCAATTTGTCTTGCTAAAAACAGACAAAAGTTATACAAAAAAGGTTAAAATGATTAAACTACACAAATTTTCTCAATAAATAGAAAAAATTCAATCAATACAAATATAAATTCATAACAATGAAACTACAACACTATTATCATAAAAAAAATATATAAGAAGTAATTAAAACTAACTTAATTTAATGCTAATTTTAGTTTCTAATCAGTCCAAGAGTGGCAGTTTGAATTAAAAAGGTCAATTTTGTCTTGTTTTTAGGCTTTTCTTATTTCTTTTATTCATTAGTAATGAATAATAAACTCTAATTAGGTTCTAGAAAGCCCTGTCAGAGAAACAAATGCCTCTGATTGAAGCGCTGCCTGTTACCTTCAGATTAGAGAGTCCTTTCGCGGCAGTGAGGAGCTGAGCTCCCTGCAAACAGAGAAAGAGAGAGGGGAAAATTTCATCTTAAAATAATTTATCTCAAACACACACAGAGACAAACCACAGCAAAATCTTCCCAATACCCTGGGAAAGGAAATCACCGACTGACAGCCACCAGCAGAGGGCAGCAGAGCCTATAAATGCTCCCAAGGTCCACTTTGCCTGATGTAAGATTTACTGTTTGTTTGCTTAGATATTACAGAATCAGCTGAAGAACAGCCATATTCACGAAGAAAATGTCCAAAACAAAAATTTAAACATCATTTCAGCTAAATATGGTCTTAAAACAAGTTTCCTGGAGAGACTGAAACATGATTTTCACATTTTTCTCCTATTCCTCTGCCTTATAATTGGCAATTTGTCTGGTGCCTTGTAGATAACAATTACAGTCCTGAAGGAGGCATGCGTGCTGCTTTTGCGTCTCATCTCTAAAATAGATCCCATTATCTGAGGCCTTTTTGTGACTCTAATTTCATCCAGGGTTAGAGTTGCGGTGAGATGAGGACTGCCGCTACTCTCACCAGGCTGTCGTTGCTCTGAGGAAGGACGACGATCCTCTCCAGGCTGCTCAGGACGATCTTCCACAGATCCTTCAGGATCCTCTTCAGCACCGTCTTCTCACAGATGTCGGCGAATACGCTGAGGCTGGATCACAGACAAAAGAAAGGTGGGTGTTTAAAATCTGAAGGGTCGAAAACATATTCAAGAGTCGTGTTTAATCGATGACTGAAATGATCGTCAACTAATTTAGTAATCGATTAATCGTTAACTGGAGTATACAGATTTTTTAAAAAAACAACACACCCAGAGCAGTAATTAAGCCAAAACTGTACAAAATATGTAAACATTTTGCATTTAAGATAAAAAAAATCAACCGTTGTCTGTAAATATGTTCAACCCAAAACTCCTCCAGTGGCAGTTTTAGCTTCACCTGGTTGAAATTCACGAAAGGAAAGCTATATTATTGCATTTTACGCAATAAAATGTTTATTTTCTTGTTTAAAAATGGAACTTAATTATTTGTTTATTTGCCTCTTTAAAGCATTTCTAATATTGTATAAAAAAAGCCTCGAGGTTTAACTAAAAATCTCCAATTTTGTTTGTCCGATTAATCGTCAGAATAATGGATTACTAAGATAATCGTTGGGCGCAGCCCTCAGAGGACGCAGTCATGGCAGTGGTTTAAAAACGAGTAAAGAGAACAAATAACGAGGGAGATAAATCGGTTCGATCGATTCAACGAACTGTGGCAACAATCGGTTCATTCACGGTTCAACAAGGGGGGTAACTGCTTTTCATAAACAGCCAGATTGGTTTGGATAGCTCCGTCCATCCGTCCGTCCATCCATCCGTCCATCCGTCCGTCCATCCGTCCGTCCGTCCGTCCATCCGTCCGTCCGTCCATCCGTCCATCCGTCCGTCCGTCCGTCCATCCGTCCGTCCGTCCGTCCATCCATCCATCCGTCCATCCATCCGTCCGTCCATCCGTCCGTCCGTCCGTCCATCCGTCCGTCCATCCATCCGTCCATCCGTCCGTCCATCCGTCCGTCCACCTTGCCCTGCATCCATCCATCCATCCACCGCTCCCTGCATCCATCCATCCATCCATCCATCCCTTGATCCATCCGTCCACCTTGTCCTGCATCCAACCATCCATCCATCCACCGTTCCCTGCATCCATCCATCCATCCATTCACCTTTCCCTGCATCCATCCATCCATCCACCGCTCCCTGCATCCATCCATCCATCCATCCATCTCTTGATCCATCCATCCGTCCATCCATCCGTCCGTCCGTCCGTCCATCTGTCCATCCATCCGTCCGTCCGTCCGTCCATCCGTCCATCCATCCATCCGTCCGTCCATCCGTCCGTCCACCTTGCCCTGCATCCATCCATCCATCCACCGCTCCCTGCATCCATCCATCCATCCATCCATCCCTTGATCCATCCGTCCACCTTGTCCTGCATCCAACCATCCATCCATCCACCGTTCCCTGCATCCATCCATCCATCCACCTTTCCCTGCATCCATCCATCCACCGCTCCCTGCATCCATCCATCCATCCATCCATCCCTTGATCCATCCGTCCACCTTGTCCTGCATCCAACCATCCATCCATCCACCGTTCCCTGCATCCATCCATTCACCTTTCCCTGAATCCATCCATCCACCGCTCCCTGCATCCATCCATCCATCCATCCATCCATCCATCCATCCATCCATCCCTTGATCCATCCGTCCACCTTGTCCTGCATCCAACCATCCTTCCATCCATCCCTCCATCCATCCGGTCACAGAGTAAGAAGTCTAAGCACAGAGACCCAGACTTCCCTTTGCCCAGCCACCTCCTCCGAGGGAATCCCCAGGCGTTCCCAGGCCAGCTGAGAAACACAGCCCCTCCAACATGTTCTGGGTCTTCCTCCGGGTCTCCTCTTGGTGAGACGTGGTCGGAAAACCTCAACAGGGAGGCGTCCAGGAGGCAACCTAACCAAAATGCCCGAGCCACCTCAACCGGCAACTCTCAATGTGGAGGAGCAGCGGCCTCCAGACTTCTCTGAGGTTCCACTCTGAGCCCCTCCTGGATGACCGAGCTTCTCACCCTATCTCTTAGGGAGAGCCCAGACATCCTGTGGAGGAAACTCTTTCAGCCACTTGTGTCCATGATCTCATACTTTTGGTCACTACCCAGAGCTCGTGACCATAGATGGTCGGATCGTAGCTTGACTCTCGCTTCACCACGACAGACTGGTACTGTCACTGCGGATTCTGCACCAATCTGCCAATCGATCTCGCTCTCCATTTTTCCCCTCATTCGTGAACAAGACCCTGAGATACTTAAACTTCTCCACTTGGGGCAGGACCTCGTCCCCAACCCAGAGAAGGTATTCTACCCTGTTCTGGCTGAAGGCCATGGTTTTGGATTCGGAAGAGCTGATTTTCATCCCTGCCACTTCACGCGGCTGCAAACTGCTCCAGTGAAACCTGGAGATCATGGTGGGATGAAGCCAACAGAACCACATCATCTGCAAAAAGCAGAAACCCAATTCTGAAGCCACCAAAATGGATCCCCTTAATAGGGATAGCTTTTTCCCCTTAATAAATTACTTTACTTAAGTCACCTTAATCTGTTCTTAAAATGTGTTTGGAGATCTGCAACATTTAATTAAGATGAAAACAGAACAAATCTGAAAGGGGCAAATACTTTTTACAAAACTGTATGTCTCATGACCATAGTTGAAGGTTGAAATGCAGACTGAGAAATAAGTTGGAGAGCTACGCTTCTTAATTCCTGTCCACTCCATCCAATCTGGCTCCACCCTGCCATTACTTGTGAACTCAGTTTGAGAAAGAGTCTAACTCCCAACCTAAACAGGTGTTTCCACCTTTTCCAGTAGACTTGGCCCCAATTCTACATAATTTAATTCTGACACTGATCTCCAGTTTTTTCAAAGGTTGCGCTCTTTTCCTTTGAAGGAATCAGCTCAGCACTCCTCGGCTTAATCAACAGTAGATGGCGTGTATCTTGTCGACTTACTTTCCATCCAGGAACTCCATTAGGGGCCTCAGTGTGGCGTCGGCATCTGCCTCTGCAGTGTTGTGGTTGGGTGGGCCTTTCATCTGGTAGAGGATCTCCGCCATCTGTCGCATGCAGCCGTTTATACGATTCTGGAAACTGGAAAGAGCAGGGATTGATTTGGTAAAACAACTCCTGCAAGAGTGATGAAGGCTTCACATTTTTATTCATCTATTTAGCTTTGGGGTTCATATTACAACCAGGTCCTAAGGGTTGTTACCTTTTGGCAAACACGGCACTAAAGTTGTCCAGGACGGTGCTGAGCTTCACCTGCAGTTCATTGAGGATGCTGGCGGCCTCAGTATCCAGCTGCAACATGGTTAGAAATGAGAAGGATTAAAGAGAGGCGCTAACAGGGTCAACATTAGCCGTTGCTTCATAAATAAGCTGTACCAAGCAAGACAGTTAAGTAGTTTTTAAAAATTAGTTTTGCAAATTTCCTTATGTTGTTTCTGTTTATGTACAAGCTAGCACTGCAGCACCGCTAGCTGCTACAGGAAGTTTGAAGAAGAAGTGGCCCTGTTAAGCCCATACCAACTTCTTTTTAACACTTCAGAGCATAAATACTGTTGAAAAAGAGCACAGAGGAGGACAGATAACACAGCTACAAGCTAGTGTTAGCGCTGCAGCACAGCTAGCTGCTACAAAGAATTAGCAAAGTGACAGTTTAAAACAACTAGCCGTTGCTTCATAAGCTGTACCAAGCAAGACAGTTAAGTAGTTTTTAAAAATTAGTTTTGCAAATTTCCTTATGTTGTTTCTGTTTATGTACAAGCTAGCACTGCAGCACCGCTAACTGCTACAGGAAGTGGCACTTTGAAATCTGCGCTAAAAAAAAAAATCAAAGTTGGTTTTAGCTCTTTCCTGGACAGAGCAATTTAAGTACCTAATGTCTAAATCTATTGGACCCAGAGCTTCTCTGTAGAACCATCTTTCCTTCCTTGTCAGGGCCACTGACAGCGCTACTGCTGGTAATAACTCTGAGTACTCAGATTTTGTTTCCCATAAAACGCGGACCTGGATCAGTGTCTTGTGTTTTTTCCGTCTTTGTTTCTTTCTTTCCAATTCCCAAGTTGGTCACAGCAGATGGCTGCACACAACTCTGGTTCTGCTGAAGGTTTCTAGCTAACAAAACGAAGCCATTCCTTTCCACAGTCGCCACACACCTTCTTCGTAAGAGGGATCGCTGCAAAGTCAACTGCTCGTTGTAATTACCTGTCCACTGTCGCCTTGTGTTTGCTCAAGACTTGCTGCAATTGGCTGTGCTTCCTTACATAAATCACACTTGACCAGTTGGGTAAATATGGCTCAAGGAGAAAAGTATTTGACTTGTTGAGGGTTAGATTCCAGCTTCCTCTCCATCCACATGTTAATATGGCCTTGTTCAACACACTTCACCCAATGTTGCCTACTGATCTGCGCATTCATGTACAAAAGTGTGCTTGGTAGTTGGTGTAGCTGGGTGAATATGGCTCTTTAAGTGGTCTGTATGACTAGAAGAGTACTTTCCTAAAGCTGGAAACAAATTAGACCTGTTGATGCAAATATATTTTAAGAAATGCACTGGTTTGTGAATTGGTTTATGTTCAGTTTGCTGATTTTTGCAGTGTGGCAACCATTTCCCAGGCAATAGGTCATTATATGCTTCCAGCGTTAACAGGATGAGGAAATGTATGAACAGCAAAAGATGGATCCCCTTGTAAGTTATACAGTTGTGCATTAAAGTTTACATCAAACATCATTCTTGATCCATCAAGTTTATATGTTTCTGTCTGAATGGATTTTTTGAAAGGTTTCCAAGGTTTTTATCTTTTAACTTACAAATTACATTTTGTAAGTCAACACGTAATTTGTTTTGACTTACAAAACAAATTACGTAGTCAGGGACCAGTAACCCTGACTACAAAAGCCCGAAGTAATCAAATATTGCAATTAAACCAGAGCTTAACGATGACACAAATAGCCTCAACAACCAGGCCCTGTTTATAGCTATTTAAATTTCATTAGATTTCATGAGATGATCTCCCTATCTTGGCGTTCCATGACCCCAAGTTTAGGAATCACTTTATAATCAGTCGCAAAACTCTATTTGCATAACTTTTTTTTTTTTTTTTTTTTCCTGAAATGAAACCATAAGCAAGAATTTGGTAGCTGAATCTACTTGACATTAGGAGGTCACTCTCTACAAAAAAGAATCATTTGTCTCTTTAACTAGAGTCGTAAAAGTCAGGACATGAAACCATCAAAGACTCTGGAGGTAAATAAGCATCGCTAACCATTTCATTTCGTTTGTAATCGGGTGTATTTCTGTTTTAACTGAACTGCTTGCAAATATAAAATAGGATTATGTTGCCTCTTGAAAAAGCAAATATTTTTGAGGATGTTCTGCCGCAGAAGTCTCTTTTCTCAGTATGTACGACATACTGACAGAAATCGATGTGTGAGCCCTGCCTGCAGTGATGCAACAGGAAATAAATGTCGTCATACATTTAATCTGTGCAGAATTCATAGATAAGACAGGAAAGACAGACGATGAGCTCTTTTGTGCCTCTTTAGACTGTCTCATGGGCGTCTGAATGGAGCAATTAAAAAGGTTATTTCCTGAAACCCGAGCAGTTTTTCAGAGGCTGAAATGAAAACCTTTTTCTAAGCAGGCATCAACTTCCTGGAGGTAGCTTTACTTTTCGACAGAAAAAGTTGAAGTAAAGCTGAGTGAAAGCTGGAAATTCACATATTACGACAAACAGGGTTAATTTTACATGTAATTTTCCACTTTTCCAGACTTCACCTTCCAGAGTTCTCAGGTCTTTTACATTTACTTAAAATATAAAATACTAATGTTTACTATGAGCTTATGGCTGATATTTCAACACGCTTTAAATTTTGGAACCTGGAAAAAATAGGAAGGAATGAATGAAAAAAAAGGAAAGATGAAAGAAAGGAAGGAAATATAAAAAGAAGGAAGGACAAAAGGAAGGAAGGATAAAAGAAGAAAGGAAGAAGGAAAGAAAGGAAGGAAGTATAAAAAGAAGAAAGGATAAAAGGAAGTAAGGATAAAAGAAGAAAGGAAGGAGGAAAGGAAGGAAGGAAGTATAAAAAGAAGGAAGGACAAAAAGAAGAAAGGAAGGAAGGAAAGATGGAAGGAAGGACAAAAGAAAGGCAGGAAGAAAGTTAAGATGAAAGTAAAGAAGGAAATATAAAAAGAAGGAGGAAGGACAAAAGGATAAAACAATAAAGGAAGGATGTATAAAAAGAAAGAAGGATAAAAGGAAGGAAGGACAAAAAGAAGAAAGGAATGATGAAAAAGGAAGGACGAAAGAAAAGAAAGAAGGAAGGAAGTATAATAAGAAAGGCAGGACAAAAAGAAGAAATGAATGAAAGAAAGAAGGATGAAAGGATAAAAAGAAGAAAGGACAAAATCAAGAAGGAAGGAAGGATGACACAAGGGAAGAAAAAAAAGTAAAGAAAATAAACAAAGGACACAAGGAAGATGGGAAAGAGATAGGATGCAGGTAGGGAATGAAGGATGGACATATAGAGGGAACGGAAGAAGGACACAATGAAGGAAGGACAAAGAGGAAAAGAAATAAGTGCAAAAAAAACAAATTAAGGCTAGGAGCAAAAACGTAAGCACACTAGACAGGAATGAAAGTCAGACATAAAGAAGGAAGGAAGGAGAGATCTTTCAGACGACGGGACAGGGTCAAAGTTTAACATAATGCTCCGGTCACCTGTGGATATTCAGCCCCCTCCCCCGGTGGCAGAAACAATAGCTGCAGAAGAGCGTTATTAGCTAGAAGACCCCGGGCACGCTGCCACAGAGTTATATATAAATGGGCTAAAGAGCGGCGGCGACTTTAGCGCTTCACCTTCTTGCATTTTAATTGGTAAATGTTGCAGTGGTGCAGGTGAAAGGTCGGCCGGCTGTGTTTACGTGGAGTCAAGTAAAACAGATTTAGGTGCACGTAAACTTTAAAGCGAGTCTTGCATGCGACAAGACATTTCGGATTTAAAAGCAGTGTATTGCAGAGCTCTGTTTACCTTCAGTGCTGGAAGTTTACTCAGTTTAAAGCATGGAAAAAGCTCGCATGGTCCTCTGTTTATGTCTGTAGCTATGCTGCTATATTCTTAGGCTGCTGGAGGACAAACTGGCCACTTTTCCTCACTTTCTTCTTCTACTACAAAGCAAAAATACAAATTTTTTACCAAGTATTTTTGGTCAAGTTTCTTGAGCAAATGTCTTCGTACACTTGAAATAAGACAAAACTAACTTACAAGTGACTTTTCAGCACGATATTCGAGCTTGTTTTAAGTCAATAATTTCTTAATATTGATGAAAAAGTACTAGTACTAGTAATAGAAGAGCGGAACACAAACATGAAATCTCACTATTACAACTACAGCTCAAAAAATGTGACTCTTGTTAAAAAAAAAAAAAAAAAGTAATATATTTTGTCACTCATTTCAGAAAATAAAACTCATATATTCCAGTTTCATTAAAGAGTGAAGCCTTTATGTCTTGTAAATTTGAGGATTACCAAAACTTAGCATCTCAGGAAATTAAAATATTATAAAGAAGTTATATCCTATTCATAGAAAGTTGAGTGGAAGGAAAAAGTGTGGTAGGAGAAGGGATAACCGCAACCTAGAGAGGATTGTTGAGTAAAATCCATTCAAGAATTTGGGAGAGCTTCATAAGGAGTGGACTGAGGCTGGAGTCAGAACATCAAGAGCCACTACGCACAGATAAATCCTAGACTGTGGAAACACAAAATCTTATCAAGTATTTCTGATCTAGTTTCTAGCGCAAATATCTTGAATACACTTGAAATAAGACAAAACTAACTTACAAGTAACTTTTCAGCAGATATAGGAGCTTGTTTTAAGTTACTAATTCCTTAATATTGATGAAAAAGTTCTAGTTATAAGTGAAATAATCTGCCAGTGGAACAAGACATTTTAACTTATGGGAAAAATGTCTTGTTCCACTGGCAGATTATTAAACCAATAACTTATTATTTCACCAATAACTAGAACTTTTTCATCAATATTAAGGAATTATTGACTCAAAACAAGCTCCAACTTGCATTATTTGATGTTATTTTAACAGTTAATTTTATGTGGCGCAATCCAAGTTTGCCGCGATGTGACGTCGCGAAGCCGACAGAAATACAGAGACCTGTTGATTAAAGCTGTTACCACGGAAACAGATTTAAAATCCTAAATGATTCAGCTCCAGTCTGTCAACGAAAGTCTACGCTCCAAGACCGACCACTACTGTAGACTGTTTTTCACAACGTTGTCGGATACGTCTTAGGAAAATTATTCGTCGCACAGTTGTTTTCATCGCAAATGCGACATACGTGTCGGACTGCACAGCCCTAAAGTTATATGGCCATTTGTTTAATGGCCATATATTTGTAAGGTTAAAGGAGAAGCATCAACATGTCTGATGATTTGACAATATTTTAAAGCACGTCGGTGATGTCCGACGTGTTTTCACGAACCCTGTCATCCCTATCAAGTTACAGACTGGAATGTGCAACGTATGGCTGTCTGGGATGGATGGATGGATAGACAAACAGTAAAGATGTTAAATAGCAGAGTGAGTTAATGTTTGAAAATTATGACATTTTTATTGATATAAAATCAAATTATTTTTTTTTTAAATATCTGAATTGTTAGTATAATAAACCGAGTAACTCAAGGAAGCAACAAAATCTTCATCAGGGCAAAAATAGACTAAAAAGTAACACTAACTCTCCCTTAAACTGATAAACAGGTAATACTTTGACTATTTAACTTCACTGTACCTTCTTTGTGACCACAGCGGTGGCTTCAGTCTTTTCAGAAAGACAGAAACACAACAAAATAAGACAAAAAGCATAAGAAGTATCACTTGATGACTGATCAGCAGAAACACAACGGCTGTAAAAGAACAAAACAAAAAAGCAAAAAAACAACAAACTTCAATCTGAGTGTGGTTTTGTGATCTTACCTAGAGGGCTTGGGGGTGAATTTTAAGGAAAACTGCAACTAGAGGGCTATAGGTATGGAGAGTGAAGAGTGCCAAATTACAATAATATGAAATAATTATTTAAATGTCATTAATTTATTACAACTGGAAATAAATACTGAAATAATTTACTAAACATAATTATGTGCCTCAGATGCATTGATTTCATTGTAAAACCTAGATATAATTATTTTATGATTTAATAAATTATTTCATGTTCCTGAAAAACATCATGAATTACTTTAAACTCAACTTCACCCATCAAACTCAGTGGGCGGGATTAGGGGAGACCCTGACGTCTGATTGGCTGCTTCAAAAAGCAAGTCAAGACAACTTCTTCAAAGTTTGTTATGACTCTGAGGTCAATATTGTAGAAATAACTTCAATAGCATCATTAAATTGTTGTAATTTATTTATTACAAATACTGGGTGAGCAACTGCAGCCTCTGTATCTCGAATTTGGTCTGAAATATCTCAAATAAATTCACGAGAGAGCGTCAGCCGGCGTCAGCTAGTGGGCGGGGCTAACTGACCCCTTCTGAAGTCTGTGGCAGCTTCCTCCATGGAGGACCACAGGGAGCTCTCCTGTGAACTTATTAGAGATATTTCTGAGCAAACTAGGGATATAGAGGCTGGAGCTGCTCACCTAGAGTTTGTAGTAAATAAATTAAAATAATTTATTGTAGTTAATTCCACACTTCCTGTGAAAAATATTGATGCAGAGTCATAAAAAACTTGGAAGAAGAGGTTTTTGTGACTTGCTGTCTGAAGCAGCCAATCAGACGTCAGGGTCTCTATTGAAGCAGCCAATCAGACGTCAAGGTCTCTATTGAAGCAGCCAATCAGACGGCAGGGTCTCCACTGAAGCTGTACTAATCCCACCTTCTGAGTTTGATGGGAGTTTTAATAAATTAATGACATTTAAATAATTATTTCATAAGTTATTTATTTTAATTTGGCACTCTCTATATATAGATATCTAGAGGAAAACAGCTAGGGGGATGTTGCTATCTAACAAGTCACCGAAACAGGGTATTCTCTGGAAAGTTCAAACTATACATACAATGGGAAGGAAATATAATGTTCACTAAGCAAACAGACCTTGTTGACTTCATCTTTTGACTGTAAAGAGCACACCAAGCAAAAGACAAAACATTAGACAACTACCATCAAAAGCAGCCTTTTCTGCCCTTTACCAAAGTAACAATCTAAAAACACATTCAGTGGAGGTAAGCAGTGGATGGAGCTGGTCAAATGGATCCAGAATGGGTTTCTTGCCTCCACTGATGGTAAAATTAAGCGGGAGCGCTTCTGGGAAATGTGGGAGCAAACAGGGTCAGCAGACAGAACTATTGACCCAGTCAGCTTTAATCGGGTCTTAAACTTATCACATCACACATAACTCTAGGCATGATACAAAAACATAAACATCTTTAGAGTTGATTTGGGGTTGTTTATGTAATGTAATGATAGGACTTAAATTAATTATATTTCAATAATTTTCTAAAATCAGAAATAAAAAAATCATTTTCAATGTTTTTTTTGTTTTAAAATTGGAAAAAGGAAAAAAGTTGGTCAACAGTTTCAATCAGGATGTACAAGAGGAGATTTTTAAATACATGAGTGATGCTCTTTTAGCTCTCCGTTTACATTTATGGAGTTTTAATCTGTATTTACATTTTCTAATTTTAAATGCAAAGTCTTGGTGAGCTCCTCGGTTGCGCATAAAGAACAAAGTGAGCTTCTTCTGAAACGTTATAGAGTGAGACAGCTAGCTGAATGTTTTGAGCATGGACCAAAACAACTGTAGCAAGGTCATGGTTGATCTTTCTGCACAAAACTGCATCCTGACACCGGGAAAACTGTGCTAGGGCCTTGATCCGGTGCAAACACAGACCTACAGGGACGGCAGCTTGTAGAGGGAGGTGAGGACACAGTCTTTAAAGCTGCAATTTGTAACTTTTACAAAAATATGTTTTTAAAAAATATATATTTGTTGAAACTGTCACCATGTTGTGACAGTTTAGTATGAGACAGATAATCTGTGAAAAGATGGAGCTCCTCCTCCCTGAGCTACTATTGCCATATAAAGAAATGCACTGCTCCCGACCTAAAACAACCAATCAGAGCCAAGAGGAGGGGCTTAAAGCGGTCAATCACCCTGGTGCACACTGCTAAATGTGCTAATGGTGGAGAAACAATTTACCATTCCAGGAAAACTGTTCATCCGCCGTCATTGTTGGCCATGCTAACTAGCATTAGCATTAGCATCAGGCTATGTTGTGGTGAACCGGCTGCAGCATAGCAGAGAGCAGGCGGGAGTGAATGAGCAGCGCATACACGAGGGTGATTAACATCGCTTGGTTGATTCTGACTGACTGGTGTATTTCTGCAGTTAGTACTGGGAGCACTGGGAGAAGGCAGAGGAGCTGGATTTTTTCACAGTTTATCTGTCTTATACTGTCACGGCATAATGATAATTTTAACAAATATGTAAAAAACATATTTTTCATAAATGTACATACTGCAGCCTTAAGGTAATGACTGGTAAACACCTCGTAAAACTCTTGCATTAGCTTTGGTTTACACTGCTTTTGAAGGTGAGGTAATCCCTGTTGCTTGTTCACCTTTCTTTTATGACAGTTTTTTTTTTCTTCCACTTAACTGTCCATTATTATCCTTGAATAGAACAGAAAAGAAGACTTTTGTTTTTTGTGTGCAACATGCACAGAATAAACAAGCTAAAATCTGCTAAAAAAATTAAATAAATAAAAGACATGTATACGCACGTCCATATAGTACATGTACAGGCTTGTACTATGCCTGTACACCACAACACCATGTGGCCCTGTTCACACCTGGCAGTATCAAACTACAGGTGTGAACGATGGATCGAGGACGGACTTTGAGGCACATAACTAAAAATTATTCGCGGAAATCCCAACTATTCATGGATTTTCCGTTGAACATATCTAAATAAAATGCAACTTGGGAAGCCGAAATACCTCAGCGTTATGCTACGTGACGCACTATCTAAGCAGCCAATCCAGGAGCGCCATTTATTCTCCTTGGTGCTGATTGGCTGAACCTCCAAGTGCGGAAATAAGGAATTACGTAGACGTTAGCTTTGGCGCTAGCGCTAAGATGGTTTCCACTGTGCATATTAATGCATATGAAGGTATATTTGGTGTTTAAACTGGTAAAATAGGCAGTTATAAACATTTTTAGAGGGGATCTCAAATATTTGAAGTGTTATTCAGTAATTCGTGGTCGGCTGTTGTCCCTAACCCCAACAAATACCGATACTCCACTGTAAACAGGTATCTGGAATACCTTCTCCATATGATTTATAATCTACACACGACTTTCACTTTTTGAATTGAGTTACTGAAATATATTAACTTCTAATTTTGTTGATATTCTAATTTAAGGAGATTCACATGTAGTTAGTCAAACTCACCCAGCATTAAATGCTAAGTTAACTTTCAGTTGCAGGACAAAAATCATGAAAACAGAAGCAGTTGGCTGGTTTTTCATGTCGGGTTTCTTCTTAAAATGTCATGATATCTTTGTGCTCTGCTTTCAACAGTGGGGATTAATATGTTTGTGGAACTCACCTCTTTGGTGTGAGACTCCTCCTTTGGCAAAAATGAGGATGAAAACATTCAAGGAGGAAGTTATTCACTTTTTTTACTTGCACAGTAAACAGACTTATTTTACGAGTATTTGGGCCAGACTAATTTTTTTTCTCTCATTTTATTTTTCAGTATTACGAGAATAAAGTCGTGCAACAATAAAGTCATATTATGAGAATAAATTTAAATCATAGAGTTAGAATAACGTGATATTACGAGAATAAAGATATATTATAATGAGAAAAATGTGCGACAACAAAATCATATTACGATAATAAAGTCCAAATAATACGAAAATGAAGTCGAAGTTATCCGAGAATAAAGTCATAGTGTTACGGGAATAATGGTGTAATATGCAAGAAAAGTCATATTACCAGAATAAAGTTGTAATATTATAAGAACAAAGTTGTAATAATATGAGAATAAAGTCATAATATGAGAATAAATATTATAAATAAATAAACAAATAATATTCTAGTATTAGAATAAAGTGATATTACGAGAATAAAGTCATTATATGAGAAAAATGTTGTGCGACATAATATTACCAATATTAAGTCATAATATTACCAGAATAAAGTCGTTATTATGCGAGAATAAAGTCAGTGTTACGAACATGTCTTATAACCAGAATAAAGTTGTAATATTACAAGAATAAAGTCATAATATAATGAGAAAAAAGTTCTACGACTTTATTTTCATAACATTATAAGAATAAAGTCAAAATAATACAAGAATAAAGTCGTAATTACGCGAGAATAAAGTAGAAGTGTTACCAGAATGTCGTATTACCAGAATAAAGTCGTAATAAAACGAGAATAAAGTCACAATGCAAGAAAACCATATTAGAATAAAGTTGTAATATTACGAGAACAAAGTCGTAATAAAGTCATTACATTATGAGAAAAAAAGTTGCGCAACAATAGTCGAAATAATATGACAATAAAGTAATTATGCAAGAATAAAGTCGTAAATATGCAGCAATAACATCATAGTATCATGAGAATAAAGTCATATTACCAAAATAAAGTTGTAGTATTACCAAAAAAGTCGTAATAATTCAAGGAAAAATTCTTATTGCCAGAATTAAGTCATAATACTACCATAATAAGCTCGTTTATTAATGAAGTATTAATTTTATAAGAAATCCTCCATGAAAAATAGTAAAAAATTAAGATGAGGAATGTTGAGCATCTGGTGGAGTAACACTTTGGTATCGATTTTACAAACACGGACATACTTCATCTTTTAACACCAAATTATTATCAGTAGTAGGATTTTGAAACAATTATGCAAACGACTGAGTCAAAAAAGAACCACACCGACTTACCAAGCGGGTCACATCAGATCTTGAAGCATTGCTCTTATTTAAACGACTTTTTCCATGTAATTTTTCGACTTTCTCCTGGTAATATTATGACTATATTCTCATAATAAAGTGTGTGTATATATATATATATATATATATATATATATATATATATATATATATATATATATATATATATATATATATATATAATACCTAATAATCGTAATCTTTCACAACTAGCTGAGGTGTTTTATTTCAAGTTAAAACATGTATTATAAAACATGTGTTTAAAATAGTTTAAAATAAACTGATAATTAAACAGTGAATAACATTAAAATAAAAAAAAAACTACCAGTCTAAGCTGCAAAGAGAATCCGTTTCAGGAAGCGCTGCATTAAAGCAACGTTAAATAAACTTATCGGGAAGCTTTCTGCAAATGGAGGTCAAAAGAGATCACAAACCTGCTTCTCCTCGTCCTTCTTTTCAGCCTGAAAGGACACACACGTGTGGGTGAGCCACAGCTTGTTTTACATCCCCACTTCCACACACAGTCATTAACAACAACATGCTGGCAGCCCTCATGTTTGATCACTTGAAGGAAGCTCACTGTCCTCCTGCAGGCTGCAACTCATGCCTTAATAACTGCTGCTTACAGGTGAAACATTTCCAGGGTCTGGAGTCAAACAAAGGACTATGTGGAAAAGCACTCCATGCCGATTAGGGATGGGAATCGAGAACCGGTACTTGTAGATCAATTTCAGTTCCTTGGAATCGTTAACCTCCTGCTTTCACGATTCTGCTTATCGGTTCCAGTAACGTCTGACGTATTTGCGCGATGACGTATTGCACACGCTCCGTATTTTGATTCAGAAAATATCCAAGATGGCGTCGCGGCAGAAGCGCTCCAAAATATGGTTACATTTCACACAAAAAAAGACGCCACTAGGGCCCGTTACAACATGTGCAGCGATTTAATCACAATAAACCGATGAAAGACCGCCCACATCCTCAAACAGCTGAACACACAGCATGAAACTGGTTGGTGCGAAGGTGAAGTGTTTGATACGTTGCTTAGCGACGGCGGTGACTCTCGAGGGGGCGGAGCTTCCTGGTAAGGTTAAACTCAGCCATCTCCTGGTTTTTGTATTAATGTTAGCGCTATGATGTATGGATAATCTTCATCTCATATGAACATTTACAGTCATGTTCAGTAAATTAGAATATGGGTTCCGATGAGGTTCAGATTAAAAGCAGCTTTTGAAAACAACCTTTAAGTCTTGAAAGATCCTTCCTGAAAAGGCAAACATGCAGATTTGTCTGCACAAAAACTGTTGATGTGCAAAAAGTTGCATTTCATTTGACAGAAGGATTCTTATTTTTTAAGTCAGCTTTAATTTTGTTTTAATCGAATACAACATGGTGCATATTTTGAATTAAAGAGTTTATTTCCTAACTCAATGAGAATCGATAAGAGAATTGATAATGAATCGAATCGAGAAGTGAGATTGATAATGGAATTGGTATCAATAAATTCTTATCCATTTATCCATTACCATCCCTAATGCCGATTGTTAAAACATGGTGGAGGAGCTGTGATGCTGTGGGCCTGTTTCTCCTCCACAGGCCCTGGGAACCTCATTGGCAAGCATGGCATCTTTTGAATACCAGGAGATTTCAAATAAAATCTTATTTCCTCTGCCAGTAAACTGAAAATGGGTCAAAACCAATCTTCTTTTGGAACCAGAGCTGGAGAGAGCATAAGAGAGGACTCAGAAACCTGGATGATCTCGAGCAGGGGTGTTCAAAGTACGAACCGGGGGTCATTTCCGACACCTGGGCTGATTTTGTGTGGTCCAGTTTTAGAGTGATTCAGATTTAGCCCCCCAGCACGGGCGGTTGATACATCTTTTTACTTTAAATTAGGGAAAAATTATTACCAACAACTTAAAATCTTCTTACAATGAAAAAACAGAAAGTATTGATGTCTTAATTACCACACTTTTTGCCTTCTCTTTAATTTCATAGAAAATAGGAGCACATCTTTTCAAGGACTGTTACTCAAAAGCAGCCATTGGTGCTAAAACATTCAAGTGTTTTCAAAGAGGGAGTGACCTCTCTGTCTTAACTCCTGAGAATAGACTCAGTTTTTCTGTATTTTTTTTTCCAGTCGAGCCCAAAAGAAACTGGATGCCTTTCTTTAAATAAAACAAACCCCCTTTAAACAACTTACATCCATCACTTTTCCTACAAAACATCTGACTACTTTAATATCGCATGCTTAGTTTATTGATCAGCAGGAAAAAGAAAATCACAACTTAATTTTTGTGATTTCAGTTTTTTAAAAAAAAAATGTATCTTATTATCCCACAAGTACTTTTGACGTGATGATTTTGGTCCACAGGAAAAAAAGTTTGGACACCCCGGATCCAGAGAGATTTTGCAAAGAGACTAAGAGCTTTTCTAATGCAGAACAGGATGCAAACAAGCAAGGAAACAACTGGTTCTCAATATTGCAATAAATGTACTTAATCTAAAGGTTGTAGCGTGATTTTATACTACTGCAGTAAAAGATTAATTAATTTTCATTCTTAACCAAGAGGAAATATCTAAAAAATATGGCTAAAGATGTGTGAAATATTATTAAGACGAGGATTTAGAAGCACAAACAAACCTTTTCCTTTTTGGACTCAGACTGAAAAGAGATTGAAAATGGAAAGGAAAAAGACAACCGGTTCAAATCTTGCATAAAAACATTGTGAAACGTCACAGTCAAGTTGCTCTGTTTATGGCTCACCTTCTCCTTGTCAAGTTTTTGATCGAAGAAAGGAAGAGCAGAAAAAAAATGACAGAAAATTATGAATGAAGATAACAGGTGAGTGATGGAGGGGACTCTATGGAGCAGGGAGAGCGACTATCCTGCAGCTTTTAGATGCATCCCTTCCTAAAACACCTGAATTAAATAAGGATTTGATTCAAGTCTGCTGGAGAAGAGCTGCATCTAAAAGCTTTAGGACAGCAGCTCATGGAGGGCTAGATTCGGACAACCCTGATATAAAGAAACCTTGTCAACACAAAGGAAAAGCAAGAGGAGGGTAATGTTAAAATATGAGGGTTTTAGTTGGTGTCCATGAGCAGCAAAGGTTAGTTCTAGAAAAACGAAGATGGTACAAGACCAAACAAACCAAACCTTCTCCCGCTCGTCCTCGCTCTCATCATAAGCTGAGGAGTCGTCCTACAGGAGGACAGATAACAGCTGCTCTCATCACAAAACGAAATAAAATCCATTCAGTTCCAGCAAGAAGCACTCAGATTTCAGGAGCAATCACGAGCTCAGTGATAAAACATGAAAAGGCAGCATCTAAAGCCTGTTGCTGCTTTCTTCTGCCAAAGAGAGAGATGTTTTAACGTTGTTTCTGAAAGTTTGAAATATCTCAACTCTTTAGTTTCCACTTCAGCCACCTTTTCAGTCATCTCAGATTAAGTGTGTGCAGCAGCCAGCAATCCACTGAAGCTTGGTTCGAGCGCTCGGAGACGAGAAAAAGATGTGTCTGGACACTGAGTGTAACAGCAGGAAACTAATTGTTTTAATTTATTTCGTCTTTTTGAAGTCTGTAACTGAGCACAGCTGCAGCTTCCTGCTCTGATGGGATTGTTCATCTTTGAAGAGCAGAACACAAACATGAAATCTCACTATTACAAGTACAGCTCAAAAAATGTGACTATTGTAAAAAAAAAAAAAAAAAAGTAATATATTTTGTCACTCATTTCAGAAAGTAAAACTCATATATTCCAGTTTCAATAAAGAGTGAAATATTTCAAGCCTTTATGTCTTGGAATTTTGATTATTATAGCTAAGAGATGATAAAAAAAAACAAAATTTATCATCTCAAGAATTTAAAATATTGTAAAATAGTTATATCCTATTCATAGAAAGTTGAGTGGAAGGAAAAATGTGGTAGGAGAAGGGATAACCGCAACCTTGAGAGGATTGTTGAGTAAAATCCATTCAAGAATTTGAAGGAGCTTGATAAGGAGTGGACTGAGGCTGGAGTCAGAACATCAAGAGCCACTACGCACAGATAAATCCTACACAAGGGCTACAAGTGTCTTACACTGCAGAAACACAACATTTTACCGAGTATTTCTGGTCTAGTTTCTAGTGCAAATATCTTGAATACACTTGAAATAAGACAAAATTAACTTACAAGTAACTTTTCAACATGATATAGAAACTAGTTTAAGTCAATAATTCCTTAATTTTGATGAAAATGTTCTAGTTATTGGTGAAATAATCTGCCAGTGAAACAAGACATTTTTCCCATATAAAATGTCTTGTCCCATTGGCAGATTATTTCACTTATAAGGAAGTGAAATAATAAGGAAGAGAGACACCAGACCCAATGAGGCAGATGACCTGAAGGCAGCTATCAAAGCAATCCACAGGTTGATCGCCTCCATGCCACGCCGCATCGATGCAGCAATTCATGCAAAAGGAGCCCCAACCAAGTACTGAGAGCGTAGAAGTGGGCAAACTTCAGAAACCTGACATTTCTGTATCAAATACCCTCCTCTTCAATTGATCTCATGTGACATTCAAATTGTCTGAGACGCTGCACCTTTGGTTTTCATTCTCTGTGAGCCAAAACCATCAAAATTACAAGAAATAAAGACTTGAAATATTTCCCTTTGTATCTAATGAATCTATAAAATATATGAGATTCACTTTCTGAAATAAGTGAGAAAAAGTACTGAACTTTTACCACAACATTTAAATTTTCACTACGCACAAAACAAAACGGCCCCGACCAACCTTCTCCTTCTCTTTGTTGTCAACCTACGAGGGGACAGCAGGACAGATTGGAAGAGACGGGACGGTGACAGGAAGTTAGCACTCTCTCCAGATAACATGTCACAAATGAAAACGTACAACGCAGATTGTTCGTCTTAATTCAAACTTTTATGTTTCTCCATGAAGACTCTGGTGGAGCTTTTAAAACTGTTTATACAGTCTCGGTCTCGGCCCAAACCCAGGTCCCTTTTTTACACAACAGTGTGCGACCAACTCCCAAAGCCCGGTTCACAATCGTGCAGTTTTCAGCCATTTTATTTAAAAAAAAAAAAAAAAAAAAAAAATGTCATGTAAAACAATCCTAAGAAAATGTCTCATTGGGAGCTTGAATCAACAGTTTATGGAGAGAGCCGCAGCAAAGTTGGACCAGAGCCGCATGGCAACCCCAATAAATTTGTTTACATGTGTATTTATTTATTCAAAAGCACACCAGCATGTCCACGTCTAAAAAAAAAAAACCCAAAATAAAATAAGTGGTTTGAAGTGGCCTAGTCAAAGTATGGACTTAAAACCAATTAGGGTGCTTTGGTCTGACCATAAACAGGCTGTTCATACTTTAAAACCTTCCAATGTGGCTGAATTGAAACAATTCTGCAAAGAGGAGTGGGACGAAATTCCTCCACAGGAACATAAAAGACTCACAAACACTTGACGCAAAGTAATTAGTTTGGGGAGCAATTACTTTTTAACATAAGGTGAGGTTTAGTTTAGGCCACCCTAAACTAAAACATTAAATTGAAAATTGCTTTTTGAATTGACTCAGTTTATCTTTATCTGGTATTAAAATTAGTTGAACGATCTGAAACATTTAAGTGTGACAGAGAAGAAAAACTCAGAAAAACTTTGTAACTTTTTTTCACATGATAGTCTTGTTAAATTTATGAAAAACAAAATAACTTAAGAACTTCTTTAACCCTAACTCTTTGGAGAGATTTAACAACAACCTAGATCTTTTTAACTACACGAATATACACTTAAAATTTAAGGGGGAAAACAAACATCTCAGACGGATGGTTCTTGAAACCACATTGCAGAAACACAAAATCTTACAAGTATTTTTGGTCCAGTTTCTTGAAATAAGACAAAACTAATTTAGAAGTAACTTTTCAACACAATATGGGAGCTTGTTTTATGTAAATAATTCCTTCATATTGATGAAAAAGTTCTAGTTATAAGTGAAATTATCTGCCAGTGGAACAAGACATTTTAAATTAACTTTTAACTCCACTGGCAGATTATTTAACTTATAACTAGAACTTTTTCATCAATATGAAGGAATTATTCACTTAAAACAAGCTCCTATATGGTGTTGAAAAGTTACTTATAAGCTAGTTTAGTCTTATTTCAAGCATATTTATATTATACTATTTCAAGATATTTATACTAGAAACTGGACCAGGAATATTTGGTAAGATTTTGTGTTTTTGCAGTGCAGCATAAAAAACAACTGTTCTCTGCTTCTGCCACACTTCGTCGTCTGAAAACTGAACTACTGGAATAAGCCGTGCGCTGGCGGCTAATTGCATCGTCACATTTAAATCCTCTGGCAGCGTACCGTTCAGTCTGTCCAGGCCTTACTCAGGAAGGTATCCATAAAAACCAAGCTGAAAGCTTCACCAGCATGAAGTTGATTAACATTCAAGAAAGCAAGATTTAAAGGTGAATCTTTGCGAGTTTGTGTCCATGATAAGAACAAGAAAATAATAATAAAAAAAAAAAACAATTTACTGACAAATTTCCTGAGTTATTTTTTCCCCAAGGTGATGAAAATACAACTAACTCATAAAATGCAGAATTGTTTTGGTGTGTATTTGTGGTTTTGGGCCCATTGATATCACTTGGTAGAGTTACCACATATAAATCTAATTAAATTAATTTAATAACACCCACATAATGGAGCTAATGCTTATACCACAATAAGAAAAAACAGCATAATAAATTGTAATTTATATAAATATGGTTAACAGTTTAACTGTTTTTTTTTTTTTTACAAACACATACCTTTAAAAAAAAAAATAGTGCCATTTCTGCTGCTAAGTGTGCAAAACTGATAAAGACTTTGTTTTTACATAATTAAGTTCAATCTTACCTCAGATTCCTCTGAGTCTGAGCAGCCAGACTGGCATTTAGTAGAATAAGAAATAAAAACAGTAAGAAATGAGACAAAATAATTAAAGAAAACAAAGAAGGATGTTTCAGAAGTGTAAGTTCAGTGGGTTTCCAGGTCTTCGGGTGACCTGGAAGCATTTTCTCACCTTGGAGTCCTGTGACTGAAGGCGATGAATATTTACAACAAAGGAATCAAACAAAGATGGTTATTTTGAAACACAAAGACCATGAAAATAAGCTAAACTAAAAGCAGAAATGATTTTTATTTCTGCTACATCCTACCCACCATGCCGTCCTCTCCTTCGTTATCGGTAACGACCTGGTGGTGAGGGTATGGGAAACAAAGAAAAATGTAAAACAAAACAAAACAAACAAAAAAACCCGATAAGTTACACGAGAAATCAAAAACACGTGATGCGGTTTTATTTTAAAAAGCTGCCTTGTGGAGATTTGATAAAACAACAGTGTATAAATTAAACTAAATGCTTCTGGAGTCCAACTTCAAAATTTAAGGACAGTGATAACTGCTCTCCATGTCGTTGTTGTTTGTTTATTCCTGGTTATTGTAGGAAATTAATTCAAAAGGAAATCTACAGCTTCCAACACCTCCTTCACTACTGGCTAGCGCCATGTTCACAAAGCAGGTGTTGATGCTCCATTCCGATTTTCTGCTGAAAAATGTTTTGGCTTTTCGCTTTCTTTGCGCGGTCTTTCATGTTTTCTAAACACCAAGGCGGCGCGCTTGCGCAGAAGAAGAACGTTGACGTCACACAGCAGCGCTCTGTTTACATGCGGCTGTTTACGTTCCTTCCATCCGCCGTGCAAAGTTTAGAAAAGTCAGGCATTACGGCGCTTTATTACCACATGATGCACGAGTCAAATGGAAAGCATCGAACCCAGACATGTTGGTTTATGGCAAATTTAACCTCAAAAGTTATTTTTCCTAATTGTTTAATTCAGAAAAAAATATATCTTCTTCTTTTATTAGTGATACCACGTCCTAAAAGGAGCAGAACAGATCGCCAAGTTCATAACATAACCAATTTACGAAATCAGACCAGCGACGGTCCAATGCAGTAACCAGTTTATGTCATTAGGTGGCAGAGTTGAGTCATGAGGGGAATTTAACCTGAACTACATTCATGGTGGGATAAAATGTTTGAAATATGATTAAATATTTCAATAAATCAGACTTTACCTTTAAATGAACCAGAATTACATCCACAGCAAAGCTTTCTGAGGCACTTGATTCAGGTTTCAGGGTATTTCCTGATCTCAAAGAATATTCTGTTCTCATTTATTTAACAAAATCTTTAGACTTGCTGTTATAAAGGCAGATGGATGTTTGGAGGTTAAGGAGGTGTATTTTACGCATCATGGGGCAGTGTGCTGTATGCAGTAGTATTTAAAGGGTTGTAAAGTAGCCGTTGTGATTGTGTTCATTCGAAGCACTTGGCTCTGGTGTGTTTTGGCCTTTAGACCACTTCACAAAGCCAAGGCTACGAATAAAAACATTGGCTTTTCACAGACGTCCCTGAGCTCCACCTCGTACAACACCTTTGACCTCATGGGCTAATAATAGCAACAGTCCTCATTATTAACATTCATCAGGACAAGATTTATATGAAATATATAATAGGTTTGGCTCATGGAGCAAAATGCATTAGTTTAAGATTGCATTTTGACCCCTCATCTTCATTTAAACTGGTTTCCTGTCAAGGACAGTGATTTTAAGCTATTAAACCATTATAAACATTCTGAAATCTAGTCTTGACGTGCATTTGGAGTCATCCTGCTGGAACAATCAACTGTGTCCAAATTTCAGCCATCTTGCTGTTGATTTGAGATGAAGTTGAAGAATTGGGAGGTAGTCCTTCTCCTTCCTAAAGGGGAATGATCGAGAGTCAGCGAGCAGCTTCAGTTATTACAGCTAGAAACAAGAGATCAGGCCCCAAATCTGGGTGTAGTGATGAACTCTGACCTGAAACTTCAGAGACACATAAAGACAGTTACAAAGTCGGCCTTCTATCACCTGAAGAACATTTCCAGGATTAAAGGACTAATGTCTCAGCAAGATCTAGAGAAACTCATCCATGCGTTTATCTTTAGTCGCACTGATTACTGCAACAGTGTCTTAACAGGTCTGCCTAAAAAAAAAAAAATCAAACGGCTGCAGGTGATCCAGAACGCTGCTGCTCGTGTTCTCACTAAAACCAGGAAAATTGAGCACATCATCCCAGTTCTAAAGTCCTTCCACTGGCTCCCTGGAGCTCAGAGAATAGACTTTAAAATACTTCTGGTAGTTTATAAATCAGTGAACATCTTAGCACCAAATTACATTAAAGACCTGTTGTCGTCGTATCAACCTTCCAGACCACTCAGGTCTTCTGGTTCTGGTCTGCTCTGCATCCCCAGAACCAAACATGGAGAAGCAGCCTTCAGTTTTTATGCGCCGCTAATCTGGAACAAACTTCTAGAAAACTGCAAAACACCCGAAACACTGAGTTCCTTTAAATCAAAGCTAAAACCCACCTGTTTAGAGCTGCCTTTGATTGGTAGTCTGGACCATAAATCTGCAAACAAATCCGGGTGAGATAAGCTCGGTTCTCCAAAGGGTGGAAGTTTGAGTGTAAATCAGTTAAATAAAGTAAGTGGATCATTGATCGGTGTTTTTACCGATGATTTTGATGATTTTCATTTGTATTTGCCCGATAATTTTGATGATTTTGCTCAATGATTTTGATGTTTTGATGATTCTGCTGTATACTTGATTGATGTTTTTATGATGTAAAGCACTTTGAACTGCCTTGCTGCTGAAATGTGCTGTACAAATAAACTTGACTTGACTTTATTCTTCCATCCAGTTTTTGCTGTTCACCAACATCACTGGCTGTGAAACAGCCCCACAGCATGATGCTACCACCACCATGCTTGACAGTTGGTACAGAGTTCTCTTTCACTTTTGACAGGGAAACTGGTGTTCCAGCAGTTTCTAGTTAATGATCGGCTTGAGGCTTCATGGTTTCCTCAACCTATTAACCATTTTCTATTAATCTGAAGCGGGGAAAATTTGGCTCAGATGGTTGAAATTTGGACACAGTTTGATGTTTCAACAAGATGACAATTCCAAACACACACCAGAATCAGTTTTGAGACATTTACAATAAGCTTCCTGAACAGCTTTTCCAAATTTCAAACCTCAATTTTACTGAAAATTTCTGGTCTATACTTAAAAGCTGGGAGCAAGTCATGAAACCAACCAATCATTTAACTTAACATTAGTGTAAATATATATTTGAGCCAGCACATATAATTTTCACTCTGTTGCAGATCAGATAAAATTTACAATAAATTACTTTTACATCTTGAGGTTTTTGTTGTCTGATCATCCTGCTCTGGGAAAAAAATGGTTCAAATAAATTATTTAAACTCCAAATTAATGAGATTCATGTCTACGATGAGAGGATGTAAACTTCAAACTTCAAATGTACCTTTATATGATATTTCCAACCAGTCCAAAAACACAAAATTAAAAACTCAGTTTACCCTTAAACCCACCTCTTCGTCGCAATCGTCAGGTTCCTCCTCATTCTCAAGCTTTTGGAAAAAAGCAGCAACGAATCAGTTGGAGTGGGAAAAAATATTTTGTTTTTATTCGGAGGGAAAGGAGGAATTGTCAAAAGGAGGAAGAGGAGTCTAACTGAGCCTAAAAATATCCAAACACACAGACTACAGGGAGGGATGAGGTTTAGGAGCTGTTCATGGGGTTCAGGCTGGGTTTTTATTTTTCTACTGACAGGAGGAAGGAGGGTGAAAGAAAAATCCTCAGACCTACCCTCTCCTCCTCAGCAGTTAACTGCACAAGAGCAGACAATCAGCCTCACTTATTACAAAAAGTTACTATTTTAAACCTCCAGCTTTACATTTTCAACATTTCTGTAAACAAGTTTGTTATGATGAAAAGTTTTCTTTCCTTTGATATCCCAGGAAGATTTTAGCATTTTCTCTGAACGTTGTTCTGTTTGTACCATTCATGAGTGCCATTTGATTTGACAGTGTTGCTTCGACGCACTCAAAGCCGAGAGCAGCGTTCAAAGCTAATCGCTGCTAACGTTAAATGAGGTCCGATACGACAGTGAACAGACTTTTAGGACAAACCAAGGCTACTTTATGCAAAAATTGTCACCAGTGTTTTTCTTCGAGGGTAAAAAGATCCAGATCTGATCCAGATGCCAGATCTGACTGATAGTTTCCAGCCCAAACACAATGTAAAATCCACCCAACTCCAAAAAACTAGCACAAATTTCAACCTCTATTAAAAATCATGTCAGTCGCAGCAGATATATAGCTCGCGCTATCTATCTATCTATCTATCTATCTATCTATCTATCTATCTATCTATCTATCTATGAAAGATAGATAGATAATCTATCTAGCTAGCTAGATTATCGATCTAGTTAGCTATCTGTCACTGCACAATCTCACTAGCTAGTGTAAGCTAGCTAGCGGAACCTGGAGTCATTCCCAGCCAGGAAAGAAAAATAGCACCACCAATGTTGTGTTTCAACCATCAATAAAACGTTAAGAAGAAAATGTATAAGAAGTCAACGAACACATAGTTTATATATATATATATATATATATATATATATATATATATATATATATATATATATATATATATATATATATATATCTTATATGTTCTATAGGTCATCGACTCCATTTATAGACTTGTAACAGTTTTTTTTGTTGTCTTTTATTTTCTGACCAGAACCAGATCCTACTGGGGCTGCAAAGAACTTGACTCTTTGAACACAATGAGACTTGTGTTTATCGTGGGGCCACTATGTGCTTTTAAATCATGATGTTGCACTGGGATTTCTGTTTTGCAGTACTACTACATAGTGACACTTGATTAACCAGTGACTAATCATTGATGATGTCACGTTCGACAGATTCAAGACATTTCAAACTAAATTAACAAGATAAGTCCAATAACACAGTATTTTATTAAAAGTTTTGTACTTTTCTGCCATAAAATGACAACTATTTCTAAAGAATTTTCCTCGGAACACTTTCTAAAAACCTGGCAAATGTTGTGAAAAGCAGCCCAAATTTTAACATTTTTTCCTGCCCAACGTGTTCAAAAGCAGCCCAGTTGGGCGGAAACCCACCCAATCTGGCAACACTGGAAACTGGGCGTCTGGTGTGTGGACAGGAGCACAGTTAGGGAGCCAAAACTAATAAAGAAGCACCCTCCATATTTATTTCAGGACCTTTTTAACATAATTTAATTTATTCACACCTGGAAGCCTGTTAGGTGACCCAGACAGGTGAAGCATACTTGAACATCCTCTACACAAATGTTAGTTTTTAAACTTCTGTTTTACTTTCATTTAGAAGCAGACACTGCAAAAACACAAAATTCAGCAGATATAGCAGCTTGTTTTGTTTAATTCTTTAATATTGATGAAAAGGTTCTAGTTATAAGTGAAATAATCTGCCAATGGAGCAATATATTTTAACTACTAATATGGGAAAAATATCTTGTCCTACGAGCAGATTATTTCACCTATAAAGAGAACTTTTTCATCAATATTAAAGAATTATTGACTTATAACAAAGTCCTATATTGTGCTGAAAAATTACTTTTAAGTTAATTTGTCTTATTTCAAGTGTACTAAGATATCTGCACTAGAAACTGGACCAGAAATACTTGGTAAGATTTTGTGTTTTTGCAGAAGCTGCTGAAACAATCTAAAGAAATAATTTCTTCAAGCCCTATGAAACCTAAGGTGATGGTAGCAAAGGATTGTTTTTACACCTGTTCAGACTCACCTGTTTTGCTCCCATTGACTCAAACATCTTCTCCAACAGGACCCTCATCTGCTGGATGTTGTTCATCAGCACACAGGGCTGCAGGAAGACACATGCGGTGAGTGTATTTAGGAAAGAAAACAACAGAAAAAAAACAGGCCAATCAAAAGATCACAGCAAAGAAAGGAGAAAATAAAACCACATTAACTCGAGCTCAAAGAGCTACAAATGCAAGGGTTTTTAGCAGAAGGTACTCACTATCTTCTCCTTCTCACAGTAGGATGGAAAGCTCTTGGCCAGAACTGCACTGTACTGCAGCAGAACCTTAGTGATGGTCTGTGGAAACAAGGAAAACAAGAGATTTGATGCTTTGGGATCTTCTGGTGAAGGTATATTTCGGTATTCCTCTTAAAGCTTGCAGACAATCAAACATTCACAAAGTCATGGCTCTGTTTCAAAAGAAATTAGTCACTGTGTTATGATTTCAAGAAAGATGCCGTCATGATGATGGATGTCACAATGATGGCATGATTTCAAATAAAGAAACAAATATTTAAGTCTAGTCGCAGCCAAAGTGTGCCGGGTTGAGAATAAGCACCTGCAAATCGGAAATCATGGTCTTGAGCCAGGGAAGGGTAGAGTGGCTTCTCCGAGTCAGGGACGATGTCTTGCCCCAAGTGGACGAGTTTAAGTATCTCGGAGTCTTGTTCACGAATGAGGGAAAAATGGAGCAGGAGATCAATAGGCGGATTGGTGCTGAGAGCTGAGCAGAAAGGCGAAGCTCTCGATTTACCAGTCGATCTACAATTTTACCCTTATCTCTTATCATGACCTCTCGGTAATGACTGAAAGTACAAGATTGCGGATACAAGTGGCCAAAATGACAATCTTTGTAGGTATTTTGTGACGAGTCGTACAAATGTACGTAATTCCTCACCACGTCTAATAAGTATTCATATAAAAACCGGACTGTGGAAGTGGAATTGTTAAAGTGAAATGTCAACATTGCTGTCCAAGCGCATTTCTGCATAAAACACGGTCACAAACCTTTGAGCAATCATACAACAAAGCGCAGAGATCTCTGTGCGAAATAGTTCGACCCAGGCTTGGTGTTGAGAAGGGGAGGAGGACTAAGGGAAGCCGTTTTAACCTAAAATCAGTTTTCGTTTCGACTATCCGTAATTACATTCGAGATATCTAAAAATGCATTTTGACTAGACGCAACTACATTTTAATTATCCTGACTGGTGATTTCAGATATCTGCATTCACATTCTGACTAGCAAGAATAATAATTCAAGATATCTTCAATTACATTTTGACGAGTTAAAATTCCTTTCAAGATATCTCAAATGACGTCACGGGATTCGTCATTTGAAGGGTCACACATCCGTGTTTACAATTCAGGTTATCTCGAACGGAAATATGACTAGTCAAAATGACATTTTTAGATATCTGATTTAAGAATTGCACGTAAGCCTCCTTGTGCTGCCACTGAGCTGTCCAATTAGTTGCCTGCAGAATTTGGGTGCCCTGCACAAAACTGTCAGAAGATGCCTGAAATCTGCAAAGAATTTTCTATTTATTTTCTTCCGACAAACACAATGCACTTAAAAACGGCTTTGAAAAGGTAAAAGTGCGACTGTCAACTCATTCCCATTTTTTCATTTTCATTGTTTTATTGAAATTTTAAAGTGCTACATAAATCTGTGACGTTTTGACTTGACAAAATACTAATTCAAGACACTGATGTCATTCTGACTGGTCAGAATGTTAATTCAAGAAATCTGAAATAGAAAAGCTGTCTAATTAAATATATCTCTAATTCATTTGGAGATATCTTCAAAGGATTTTTGACTAGTCAAAATTATAATTCCAGATATCTCTAATTTAGTAGATTAGATATCTGGAATGTAAGTGTGGTGAGACCGATTTTATGTGAAAACAGCCTGCCATAGAAGGACATCTCCCTGTGAACAAGATGAAGCGATTTTCATCACAGGACTACGTCAATGAGATCAGATTTCAACGCTTCAGATGAAGTATGGGAGAGCCTTAACAGGATGTAGTGAAGCAGTCTAAAACTGTGAAATAATCTACCAAACCACATATGAGCAGCTCATAATCTCAAGACTTTTAATCTGCTTTTAAAGACCCACCTCTACTCTTTGTCTTTTAAATTAAATACACTGCAAAAACACAAACTCTTACCATGTATTTGTGTCTAGTTTTTAGTTCAAATATTTTAGTACACTTGAAATAAGACAAAAATAACTTAAAAGTAACTTTTCAGCAAGACAAGCTTGTTTTAAGTAAATAATTCTTGAATATAGATTAAAAAAATCCCAGATTCACTGGCAGATTTTTTCACTTAAAACAAGAAAAAATGTTATAAGTGAAAAAATCTACTAGTGGAACTAGTGCTTGTCTTATTTCAAATGTCGTAAGATATTTGACTAGAAACTAGACAAAATACTTGGTTAAGATTTTGTGTTTCTGCAGTGTAGAGCTGGTTTACAGTATTTTTATTTCTATTTAAACTAGTAAATTATTTTATTCATTCATTCTGTGTGTTTTCTTCTTTTCTTTTTAACTACTATCAATTAATTTGTTCTTGCTGTGCAGCACTTTGGTGCAACTTGTAAAGTGCTGTATAACCAAAGCTGACATTAACAATGTGAGAACTGAACTGGTTAAAGCTAACAAGATAAACACTGGTGGGCGCAGCATGAGTTTCTGACTTTTGAGAGGATTCAGATTGCAAATCATCCCATTTCCATCTAGAAATTACTGTTAGAGTTTTTTTTTTTCCCAACTGAGCCTGTTAGACAGTGGAGAGAAAACTTTGGATGTTGATACATGCTTTTTTTTTGTTTCTAAAAATGCAGATTTCAGAATAAAACATTCAAAGAAAAGGTCAAGAAAATGTTAACGAGGTGTCAACGATCTTAGCGAGGATGCACGAAAACTCTCTCCTGGTGAGAAACACTAAATGTCACAGTTGTTTATGTCCAAACCTCCGTAGGGTACTTTTTAAGAAGTCAGCGGTTTAATTTATTAGTTAAGACGGGAACTTGGGGATAGGAAAGACCTAAATTGTGCAGTATTCCCCTCAGAGCATCCAGAACTCCCAGTGACAGATTTCTGGGATTTCTACTGACTCAGCCGGATGGCGGGCTCATGCATTAAACATTCAAGCTGCTAAATGCTTGCAGTACTTCCCTCAGTCCCGCCATCCTCTGTCTCTCCAGTTAGACTTTCCTGCTGCTGTCTCTACTCTGCTGTCATAAAGATTAATAACCACTGTTATCTGGATGAGGATAAGAAAGATGTTGCAGAAACTGGTGACAAAAAAAGTGAGTAAAGCCAACGAGAGAAGAGAATGGCAGAAGGAATGGAAAAACAAATGGGGGGAAGCTAAAAAGCATGAGTGGAGTGGCAGAAAATGAAAAGTCATTCCTTGGCAGGGGACAGAGCGACGGCTTACATTAGCCCTTCTTTATGTAATGAATCCCACATCGATGCAGCCTTAAGGTTCATTCGTTTTAATAGAAATGCCTAAGAGGTGTGAAACGGTAATGAATAAAACAAACATCTAAATAACACAGAAATGTTAAAATCTGTTGGTTTGGGTATTTCAGATATGAGGAGGTGAAAAATGACCCTAATCTGCACCAGGGGAGCAATTGTAGGTGAAAAATAAACACTTACCTTTTTTAGCCAGCCACTAATGAAACTAATCCATCACAGTTTGGCTGTGAGTTACCAGCTTGGTCAAATATGATAAAACTGCTAAAAGTAACAAGTCCTCTGTCATCATGTGACCAAATATTTGCTAAATTGGCACGAACTGTTAAAAAAAAAAATGCCCTTACGCAACAAACATTTGCATTACGTTGTTTCTACAAAGCCCACTAGTGGCTGTAGAGCAAAATACGTATGTAAATCCATAAGAAACATGGTCACGGGGACAAATGCATACATCACTGGAGCTTCAGTAGGATTTAAGAGGGACAGTCGCAGCCAGGTGTTGCTAATTAAATATACTTGAATAATTGATTGTAATCACTTCTTTGCTACTCTGGAGCATACAGGAGGCCTGAGAGAAGAAACTGCTGCTGCTCATCTATCTGAGAACGGTTTGAGAGTGGACCCCTGGTGTTCGCAGGGGTTAGGGACCACAACTGCCCGCGAACAGCTGGAATACTTGAGACTCCCTTTAAAAACGCTTATACCTGCCTATATTAATAGTTAAAAAAAACCAATATACCTTAATATGCATTAATATGCACATTGGAAACTGTCACAGAGCTACCACAGAAGCTAACATCCATAGTTGTCCTTATCTTTCCAGAGCTGACCAATGTCTAAATTATTCTAATTAAATAATTCAGTTCAAGAACCCAAGCCCAAGAGCACACACTGCCTTTTTGGTGTTGTGAAATACCTAAAACCAATTATGGTCAGTTGTGTAGGGTGAAGAATAGAAAAGTCTTCGCTGTACTTAGTAAAAAAGCAAAGAAAAATAGAGAACATAGCAGAACCAGCAAAAGAAGAGTTATATTTTTTTGCATTTTTTGTAGCTTTACTATAAACTGGACCTGTATGAAATGGGAGCAGAGCATAAATCAGTAGCTCAGAGAAGCTGGCGTTGGAAACCTCACCTTGGCGAAGCGTCTGTTATACTGGGCCACCACTGTGGGATCGGGACAATCCAGTTTCTTGATGATCTCAAAGCTTTGGTTGAGCTGAGTGAAGATGTCCACCACCGAACTGGAGAACAGAACATGCTCAGACGTCTGCTGGAACTGCAAGGAGAAGCAGAAGAGGACACATTTCTGTAACAGGCAAACAACTGCTCCATATTTACTCTCCTCCAATCCAGTCGTTGCAATTACAGTATTAAGTGTTGCCTCAGAGGAAGTCATCAGATGGGTGGGCCAAACTAAAATGCTAATTGTACCCAGATAACTGGAGTGTCAAGTTTCTGGCTTCTGAAGCTGGTTCCTTTCATTTGTCTTATTAAAACATTAACAATCACAGATGGTTCTCAAAGAGACTGACGAGACCAACAAGATAAAAATGTCATCATATTATTTCACATTACTTAACATATTTTTGCTTTTTATTATTATTTAAATTATTTAAAGTAAAGATGTAGAGAGGGCAGTGGCATTTCATATAATTTAGCATTTTGCTAAACAAAACTGAGTAATCAGGCACACATCTATTCATGTTAAAGAGCTTTAATTTTCTTTTTAAAATTTACTTCACACTATCCAATTAGATCAGGACTAGTTTGTGTCATTTGGTAATTATAAAGCAAGTGGAAATCACACGTGGGGTTCCTCAAGGCTTCGTTCTCGGTCCACTTTTGTTGCACATCTACATGATCCGACTGGCTCAGATTATGGAGTTTTACATCATCGCTTATAATATACAGCATATGTTGATGACATTCAGCTTTATATTTCTGTGTCACCACTTGAACTAGTCCACTACTGTGGAAGTGTGTCCAGACTATCTCAGGCCCCGTCCACATGAGAAGCTCCTTCAAATCAGGATTGAAAGGAAGAATATTTACAGCGGCTTACCTATAAAGTGTCAACTTTACTTTAAGAGTTAATGTCTATCATGTGTTTTATCTTAGTTCCTTTGTTTTCGTCTGAGGCATTTTGAACTTCCCTCTGTATAAATGGTGCTGTACAAATAAACTTTTTTTATAACAAAAAACTATTTTCGTGTATTTTTCCACAAAACAACCAATTACCTGACCACCACTTAGCTTCAAAATGGCATCACATGCAGGAAACTGCTGGTTAAAACATTCCAGCTGGAAGGATAGTTTTTCTGAATCTTCAAGAACTTCATGGTACGAGTTTCAGCCGCAGGGAAAAAGGCTTCAGGAAGTTCAAGAGTGACCAGCAAGCTTCAGAACCATCTCCGTTTAGGTAGAATGGAGCTGCCAACAGTGCAGAGTTTGCACAACACCGGCAGCAGGTGGTTGTAAGTGGATCTGCAGGGCAGGACAACAGCCCTGTGATGAGAAGGGAAGCAAAGAAGCCACTTTTGTTCAAGAAGAAGACGGAAAGAAGAAGAAACAGCAGAAGACTGATGTAGAACACGTTCCTCAAGTTTCCTTTAAATTCTGCAAACGTTCAGGAGTTAAAGTTGTGACTTTGCTGAAGATGACTGCAAATATTCAAGGTGGGTTCGACATGAAGCAATCAAAACTTGAAGTGTTCAGCGTTAGCCTCGTTCTTCACAACAGTAAACTCAATCTTCCAGGAACCTCTCAATGCAAGAAGACGACAGATCCAGGCCACAATTTAAAAAAAATAAAACAAATTTTTAAAAAGAAGACGACAGGTCATCTCGGTTCACCGAACATAAAATGCAGCTTCTGGAGCAAAAAGGAGTTTGACAGACAGCACCTGTCCATCATCCTGCAAAATTGGGTAGTTGGTGGCCAAAAGAAGCAGCGGCTGAACTCGAATCGATAAAACGATCCAGGAGGGAGTCTGTGGGAGTCTGTGAACTCGAGGTCATCAGACAGAAGCTCTAAATCACGCTGTTATACACTGCTTCTGTCCTGCTGCTGCGCTCAGCCATGTCGCCCAGTCCTATGCAGCTGTTCATAGGATGGAGACATTGTTGGATTACAGTTTGTGGAGCAAATAAAAGCTTTTTTTTTTTTTAAAATGTAATTGTTCTTTGTGGTCAAGTGAAAACTCACCCCTTCCCTCTTGTCTCTCTCCAGAGCTCCAGACATGAACTCCATCGACACCTCCTCGTTCTCAGCCAGCCAGGCCAGCACAAACTGGAGGAACCACCTGCAACAGGAAGGAGGCAGACAGAACGAATGAAAGAGTTCTCACCAGGAGAACCGGGGGATCTTCCCAAACTATTACCATGTAGATAGATCACGACAAGCTGGAAAAAGGTTCTTTTAAAGAAAATCATGACGCCCCACACATATCAGAGATATCAGTCTTTACTGGGATGCTTTCCAAGATCTGCTTAATTACCCAGTATAGCTCCTCCTCTGTGAGGTTTCTGGGCCTCCACCATCAGTTTTAGCTAAAGCTGCACCATATATGAAATCGGACATCAAAGTGCAGAAAATTTTGATCATAAATATCTTTTTCCAGTTAGATTAGCTCTCAGTGGCCTTCATGTCTGTACATGATACACATTTATGCATAATACAGATTTTATTATTTAATATACATAATCTTAAACAAGATGGTGTAGATACTGTAGTGATGAAAATCTGGATTGATTAATGGCAAACCCCAACTCAATATTTAACAATAATGCAGCCCTTATTTTAATTTAATTCAGTTCAATTCAGTTTATTTATGTTGCGCCAATTCAAACAAATGTCGTCTTGATCCTAGTTATCAATCAGCGCATCAAGTTCAGTCCATTCTTCAAATTAGTTTAAAAAGTCTTCTATCTCAGGAAACCCAGCATCGAGTCATTGACGTGCAGCATTCGCTCCTCCTGGACGAACACGTAGCGACAGCAGACAATCGCTGCCGTTGTGTCGTTAACTTTACAGCAATCCCTCATAACGAGCATGCATGTAGCGACAGCGGAGAGGAAAAACTCCCCTTTAACAGGAAGAAACCTCCAGCGGAACCAGAACCTGGCTCAGTACCAGCGGCCATCTGCCGCGACCAACTGAGAAGACAGAGCAGAACGCACAAGAAGAAACAGAAGAACTGATATAGGAGTACTTTCTATGTTAATGGGAAGTAAAAAGTTAACAGAAGGAGAGAAAAAGCGTTTAGTTGTTGGCAGCGTTATCTCAGCCGATGCCCCTGTCCAGGAAAGTATCACAGCCAAACAGAACGCCAGACCAGGTGTAACTTCTATGGAGAGAAAAAAACCCAGAGAAAACATTAAGCTAACAGCAAGTAATGTATATTGGAGAGTAGTCGAAGAAGAAAGTAGCATAATGAGAAAAAGTGGTCAGTTTGTCCTTCAGCAGCCTAAAGCTGTAGCAGCGTAACTACAGAGAAAGCTCAGGATAACCTAAATACGGATGGAAATCACTAGTTCAATTCCTTGGAATCGTTAACTTCCCTGGTTAACGATTCTGCTTGTCGGTTCCAGTAACGTGTGACGTATTTGCGTGACGACGTATTGCACACGCTCCGTATTTTGATTTAGAAAACATCCAAGATGGCGCCGCAGCAGAAGCGCTCCAAAGTCCGGTTACATTTCACAATAAAAGACGCTGCTAGGGCCGGCTGCAACATGTGCAGCGATTTAATCACAATAAACCGATGAAACACCTCCAACACCCTCAAACAGCTGAACACACAGGATGAAACTGGTTGGTGCGAAGGTGAAGCGTTTGATACGTTGCTTAGCGACGGCGGTGACTCTCGAGGGGGCGGAGCTTCCAGGTAAGGTTAAACTCAGCCACGTCCTGGTTTTTGTATTAATGTTAGCGCTATGATGTATGAATAATCTCCATCTCAGAAAAACATTTACAGTCATGTTCAGTAAATTAGAATATGGGTTCCGATGAGCCTCAGATGAAAAGCAGCTTTTGAAAACAACCTTTAAGTCTTGAAAGATCCTTCCTGAAAAGGTAAACATGCAGGTTTGTCTGCACAAAAGCTGTTGATGTGCAAAAAGTTGCATTTCATGTTAATTTGACAGAGGGATTCTTATTTTTTTAAGTCAGCTTTAATTTTGTTTGAATCGAATACATATTTTTGAATTAAAGATGCATCAGAGGTAGTGATATTCAAAGTGGAAGCACCACGAAGGCTGTGTTGAGGACTAATAGCCTCCATATCTGGGGTTCCTGCTCTTCTGCTCTATCACACGGTACCTTCTGGCTCATTTAGCTCATGTCGTAGTCTTCATCCAGTCTGAAGGGGGTGTCAATAAAAGCAGAAAAGGCATTCATGCCCACTCACACTCACAACTAAGCGCAATTTAGACTGAATTCAAACCCAGAACCATCTTGCAGCAAGGCAGCAGCGCAAACGGCTACAACACTGTGCAGCTCGATATACAGCACAGTGCAGGCAAATTAAAAAATCGATCAAGATTCAATCAGGAGCAGCTCTCCTTTGAAAGAGGATTAGAGAAAGAGAAGAAGTGAGAAAAGAAAGAGTCTCTTACGCAGAGTATTCAGGCACAGCGTCTGTGAACGTGGGCAGCTCCTTCATGTACTCGTTGTACAGCCACTTGACTTTGAAGTGCAGGTTCATGTAGTCAGAAGACTTACAGAGCTTATGCTTCTCATGCTCTGAGACAGAAACAGCAAAATGATACAGATAAAACAAACAAAACCTCCAGCATATAAGACTTGTTTTTATCCGAATAAATCCAGAGAAATTAATAGAATAGAATAGAATAGAAATATCCTTTATTGTCCCCATGTTGGGGAAATTTCTGAGGCATTGATGCTGGCTGAATTAAAACTATTATGAAAAGAGTGGGCCAAAATTCCTCCACAGTTATGTAAAAGACTCATTATTACAAATGCTTGATGGAGTTGTTGCCACCAAGGGTCCAAGATGGGATAATTGCTTTTCCAGATAGAAACAAGTTGGATTGGACAGCTTTTTTTGTTGCCTCAATAAGTGAAATCAATTTTAAAAAACAGCCTTCTGTATTTACGTAGGATAATTTGTCTGATATAAATATTGTGTTTGATCATCTAAAACAAAGAAGCAGAACAATAAAAATCTGGAGGCTCTGTAATTACTGTCATTTAAAAAAAAAAAAAAACAAAAAAAAAAAAAACAAGTAAAAACAACAATAAACTAATCAGTCTGAAAATCATGCCATAATGTTTGTTTATCTACCTCCTTGGTTCTTCAAAGAAAATGTCAAAATTGAAACATTGAAGGATTTTTTTTTTTAAATTCAGATATGCACACATGTATGTGGAGATTAACCTTCATCTCTCTACACTCTTGTTAAAACAAAAATCTGATTTATAACCACTGAGAGCTACTGCAATCAAAGAAATATCGCACACACACCAGTTTGTATTTCTAGCAATATAAGGACTTTGTATTGACTTTCATTCGTTTTAGTTACTGCATTGATACCTACCCCTAAAGCTAACCGTGACCATTACATACCTAACCCTTCCGTTAATCTAAACTTAATTCACACCCTACCCCTAACCCTTAAAATTTGGGTTCGATATCTTGCTTCGTTCCCACTGAGAGGTACGGCACGAGTCGGCACGCTATTTTGTCCGTTTCCAATGTAAAAGCGGCCGATACAACCGACCTGCACCACACCATTGTTAGCCCTCCTTCAGTTGAAGGTACGGTAAGGGCGGAGCTACTGGCGTCACTGAAGTACTGTTACATTGCTTAAATTCTACTCAATTACAAGTAAAAGTACTGGTGTTAAAAAAAATACTTAAGTAAAAGTAAAAAGTACTCCTCAAAAACTACTCAGAGTATTAATTACCTTTTAACCAATGGATGTTTTATAGCGCTGTCAATAGCAGGCATTCGTTTCAATTTACATGTATAAAATATCAACGTTCAAAGCATATTTCTCAGATGAACAATAAAGTATAGCATAACCTATACAATAAAGTATAGAAAAGAAACAATAAGGTATAGAAAAATTACACTTGGGCGATCTTTTTGTAAATAACAAAGCAGGAATTTTGTTTGTTAAAAGAATGACAAAAATGTTTTTGAACTTGGCATATAGCTTTTTAAAAATTTTTGTGCAAAATTTGCAACAATATTGCTCATATTTCAGCCCGTCAGAAGAGATGAAAAGTGCATAACAAATTTGCATTCACAGTAAACAGGCATCATCAATTTGCTGGCCTTCTGCGAGATACAGTTACTTGCGGAGGGTTTTTTTGTTTGTTTGGCTTTTGTTTGGCTTTAATACAAGAATAAAGTGATAATTTTATGAAAACTGTGTTAAAATGAGGATGAGCATCTTTTGAAGTTATAGTTGGCATCGGTTTCACAAATAAGGAAATACTTTATCTTTAGATACATCAGCATCAAATTATTATCAGCTGCAGGACTTTAAAACAACTGTTTAATCGACTGAATCTATTTCAAAGAAAGAACCATGGACTTGTTGAGCTGTTCACGTCAGAACTTGATAGGTCTATCGAAGAATCTTTTCTCATTAAAACCACTTTTTTCCCCATAATTTTACGACTTTCTTCTAGCAATATTGCGTCTTTGTTCTGCCAACAGTATAACTATTCTCTGAATATGACTTTGTTCTCGTAACATTATGACTTAATTGTGTATTTTAAAAATATAAATATTTTAGTCCGGCCCTAATACTGCGTCATATTTGCTTTACTAACCTCTGCTTCCATTTTTCTTTTCACTGTCACAAACTTCTCGATCTCTCCTCTGTGGAGGTGGATTATGTTTCAAAACATCTGCGCTTGTATCCTCCTCAGTCAGCTCTGTTTACACTGGTGTGCCTGAGTAGGCTACCTCTGCTACTTGCTTGAACTGGCACCCTATTGATTAATCTGAACACTGCTGCCACCAAGTGACCAGAGGCTTATTTATCAGCCAAGTATGAATAAAGACAATAATATAGTCCTACTTTTTGCGCTTCTTGCAAATATTATTTCAAATTCAATGCGTACTTAGTAGCGACTTCTGATTTTAAAAGTAGCAAAGTAGATTACATGGTGTAAATTGTATGAGTAAAATTACACACTTGAAAGAAATACTCATAAAAGTACTAAAAAAATCTACTTAATTCCTGTAACGTGAGTATTTGTAATTCATTACTTCCACCTCTGCACACAACACAGTCCATTGATTGAAGAACAGAAAAACATCACTGCTTGCGACAACAAGACATACGAGTGGATTAACTTTTGTGTTGCACTGGTGCGACACCGCGTCAGGCGTGTGGGTTTAACCCCGGCCTGCCCAGCGAGAGTCCAACTGGCAGTGGAAACGCTCTCCTGAATACACCAGATCATAAAATAGCTTACCGAGTCGCACCGACCCATGCCGTACCGCTCAGTGGAAACGAGGAATAAGTCTTAAGAAGGCTAGTGAATATACTAGAAGAGGTCCTTAATATACCACATAAACCAGTACACACACTCACACATTACATCTTTCTATCTTCACAATGACTTTGCATTGACTTCCATTCATTTTTCCTTCATTTCCATAGACTAACCCTGAACCTTACCCCAAACCTAACCTCTCACCCAAAAACAGCACTTCTTCTTATGGGTGCTTCTTATGGCCTTTGACCCCATAAGGAGCAGTGGGTCCTCACAAGGTAGTATTTGTTGGAAAAATCAATCTTACAAGGTGAGAAATGCTAAAACACACACACACAAAGTCTTACCAGCATAAAAATCAACTCTGCGGATGCGAAATGTGGCGGGAGCTGAGATGGCAACAGAACAATGAATCAAGCAAAGAAAGTTCAGACAGAGCAAGAAGAAAGCTTGATGCATTAACAAACAGATGAGGATGGATTTATAAACAGAAAATAACACTTCTATCACACAATTCAGAAGTGGACTAAACAATATCACTATTATGAATACTGTAATATTTGAGGATAAAACATGTTGCAGGGATCTAAGCCACCAGAACAGTAAATGACTGTTTCTACAAGCCTCTGTGGAGTTAGAGTGAATAAAAGTGCAGGTTGAGGAAAGTTTGGCTGAAAAAGACTCCATACATGCTATTTGCTGCAGAAGATTGAGAAAACACAGAATGTTTTAGTTAATATTAAATATAAAGTTTTTTGTTGTTTTAAAAAATCTTTTTAATGTCTCTCACTCTTTCTGCCAAAGTGCTGAGCTGCTGGGGCTCTTAAATTATAATTCAGACTGCACACATGAAATAGTATTTTTTACACTTGTTATATATGTTTATGTAGAACTAAGCAAAAGTCAGTTTTATAGTTAAAGGTAAAAGTTTTCTTGATATTGTTCTTGTAGTTTTAACCCCTCTCAAGGAGATTCTCAAGACAGAGTAGTACTTTCACCTTGGCCACATGTTTTGTTAGTTAGCTGTTGACAAGAGGAAAGACAACCTAAAAATATTTACTGCTCATTAAAAAAAAGATTAACTGGTCTGTTTGGAAAAAAAAAAAAAAAAAAAAAAAAAAATCAGTCACAAAAAACACCCAAACTGTAATGACTTGGCTACTAGAGGGTTGCCAGCCATCTTTATTTTTAAGCTAACGCTGCTTTGAAACAAATGTTGGTAGCTAGCTACAAAGATTAGCATGTTTGTAAAATAAGCAGTCTCTGCAGGTGTGGTAACCCAGCAAAATCAACTTCTAAGTCACATGACTTTCCAAAGAGTAGAGGGTCAGAAAAAAACATAATATTCTGCACATGTGGTTGCTTGTATTTCCAATTTTAAGGATTGGCCAAGGGAATGTTTTTAAAAGTTCCAAGAGAAACTGAACAACTTGGAAAACGTAAAGTGCAAATTTTTTTTTTTTTTTTTTTTTAAAAAAAGCTGCAATTTAATTTGTTTTAAAGGCAGTTTTAGGGGTTAAATTAATTGAGGTCCTTAAAGTTTTGGTAAAAACAATTTTGATCTTTTGCTGACTGGTTAAACGCCCTGAAACAGAAGTTTTGATTTTTGTGAATTTTTTACATATTCAACTGGAGTGCCAGTAAGAGTGGAAGGAAAATACCAAACAATAGTACAGCAATATTTAATGCTAGTTTAACAGCAGCTAGATCAGGTCAAACATCTTAAAATTTTCTATTATAATACCCTCAAGATGACTATTCTATCTTAACAGCAACATTGCATTACTGCCTCTAATCTCACCGTTGTTCCAGCGATAGTGGTCAATTTTATCCAAAACTGAAGGAGATGGTGAGGAAGAGAGGGAAGAGAATTGATGGTGTGGAAGATGTGAAACACTCACACTCAGTGGTATCAAACACCAAATGTGATCTTACCTTCCAGAGCATATTTCATGTCCTGGGCAAAGAGAGTCCACATGACCTCAGCGCTGACTTTACCCACATTGAGTTCCTGAGGAAATCTAACGAGGGTCAAAGAGGAAAAGAAAAAGCTGTCGATCTTGTCTGCTATGGTGGTATACTGAGAAATACAATGTTACGTAGGTCTAAATGTGAGGAATTCAAGTGGTTCTTGGAGTATCTGTGTCTCTTTTGGTTCCCTCATGTTCTGAATAGTGTGTATGTTGGGATCAAGGTTGTGGAATTCACAGTGTTCCACTGATAAGGACCGGGAACGTTACTTTTGCTGTGATGTTGCTTTCTCTTATTTATTTCTTCATTTATACCATATTTCAGCATCAACTGACCTTCTGGGAATAATGCTGAATTCACACCGAACGCGATTTGATTGTCAGGGACGTCTGGTTTATATGCAAAGTCGATGGTAGACAAATGTCTAGGGGTGTCAAGAAGTCTCGTGGCATGTTTCGCGCATCTGGTGCTGTGTGTTTTCAGATTTCAAGCATTCAACAGCGCATCCAACACGGCGGATGCTGGAGTTGGAAAATCTGAACTTTTGCAGTTGCACACAGAGCAACAACCAATCAGAGAGAGTCCATTATGTGACATAGTGGCGCATTTTCCGATGGGACAGAAAGACCAAGAGCCCATCTACAACCAGTCGAGGCATCACTACAGAGACAAGAATAGAAAGGACCTTGGCTGCAGGAGGATTAGCGAGGAGTTGGGATCTCAGGTCAAAACATTGTTACCACGGTAAATTTCCCCCCATCTGAGCTAGCCAAATCCGTCCAGCACAACGTTGAACCTCTACTTGCTTCACGCTGAAGAATCGATGCATTTATTCAGAAGAAATATGCAGGAGACGGTGGAAGAGTCTATGTGAAAGAATCAAGTCAAGAGGCTCTTCCCGACGTGCGTCTTTCCACACTTTGCTCAGACGCGTGCCTGGAGCGAGTTTGACGCTCAATTCAAGCGTCCAACTTGAGGCGTTGGACGCCTTTTTGACGCTCAAATTGTGTTCGGTCTGAACGCAGTATAACATTTTAACAGTCTATGAGTCAGAATCAGAAAGTAGGACAAGTTGTCAGCTTTAAGCATCCAGGATGCCGAGGTGAGTAATTCAGCATCAGTGCAGACAGCATAGCATAAAATCAAATTATGTCATGATTGTGGCCATATTTTAGTTGCATTTGCACCACTTCTGCAGCAGTGGTGCACCTGTGTGTTATAGATTTGAAAGCTCCTACCGCACTAAGGAATATTTTGACACATCGAAAAAAAATTGGTTATTTGTTCCCACGGTTTTCAGCTTCAGACCCATAAAACAACAGAAATCTGTGACCCAGACTACTACTGGCTGAAGATATTAAACATTTCTATAAAGTCCCCATTAAATTGGGCTATAATCACGTCATCTCAGAGATGGATAGAAGATTATCTAAAGAGCTTCCCTGTTATTTCTTGGAACCCCTTCCCTAAGGGAAGCATCTCTCAATAGCTGAAAGTTGAAGTGAATGTCAGGGAAGTCCCTTTTGTTCTTTGCAGTTTCATTAGTTTACCATATTTTCTGAAAACATATCTTTAATTGCTTATTTATGTTTATTAATTGAAGTAATAAAAAAAGAGACTGACTTTAACAGAATTATGAAAGTGAATGTAAAGACTGCTCAGATGAATGAAAACAAGCTAAATGTGAGTGCAGCAACATGCCAATCAAAGAGGTCGGTACTGACTGGTTAATGATGGGCGTGTATGAGTTCTTGTCTTCCTCGATGATGGACACAATGAGTGTGATGAGCTTAGGCCAGAAGTCCAGGTTCTGGATGCTTGGGCCTTGCTCTTCTGGTTGACTCTCCTCTTTTTTCTCCTCTTCCTCTTCTTCTTCCTCCTCCTCCTCTTCTTCCTCTTCACCATCCTCTGCTTCTCCCTCAGCTTTTTCTTTCTTTTTCTTCTTCTTCTTGTTTTCCAACTCAGGCTGTAGGGCAAAGTATAAAAGTCGATTAAAAAAATTGCTACATCTCCAAGAACAGGGTTTCTGCAGGTTTCACCAACTCAAATTTAAGACTTTTTTTAAGACCTTTATGAATGGAATTTAAGACCTGTATCACCACAGAAATGTACGAACTTCATCCAGCCAACTGGTGATAAGTTTGCACTTAAGCATGACAGACGCAAAAAAGCTAGCTAGATTTTTTACTTACCCATGACAGACACAAAAAAAGCTAGCTAGATTTTTACTTACCCATGATAGACGCAAAAAAGCTAGCTAGATTTTTACTTACCCATGATAGACGTAAAAAAGCTAGCTAGATTTTTTGCTAGCTAGGATGGTATGTTAGCGGTGGTATGTTAGCATGGTATGTTAGGGGTATGTTAGCCAGGTATGTTAGCAGTGAGTTACTGGTAGCCTCAGCCTTTTCGAGTCACAGAACGCGATTAAGATGTTTTAGTGTGACTCAAACTTTTGCCTTACAAAAAAGTCTTGAGAAAAAAAATACATTGAATATACAAGATTAAATAGTCTTGTCAAGACAAAATTTAAGACCTGTGAATAAAATATTTAAGGCCAATTCACATTTTTTAATGAATCTAAGACATTTTAAGGCCTTCATTTTAGATACATGAATTTAAGACTTTTGAAGGATGTACAGACACCCTGAAGGTGTCTGTACAGGAAAATACCACAGTTATGAATAGTTGTTCATTTTGCTGAAACTTCTGAATCAATATTTATGTGAGGTTGTACAAGCTTTGTAAAGATGAAAAATTTGGTTAATTTAGCCAAAAAAAAAAAAAAAAGACAGTAAACAGGTTTCCACTTATTAACAGACTAATTTTTCAAAGCACAGTTATAAAATATTCAAAGACGCTGATGGTGTCTCTTATTAGTCCATCAGTTTATGCAGCAGGCGCTGCGTCGGTGAGAATTATTTTTGCTTCACATAATGATCCCTTGTTGTCTTTAGAAATACTGAAATGCATAAGAAACTTCTCTCAAACCACTGATGGTGGTGAAGGTGTTTTATTGTGACTATAGCATTTTAATCTGGGAGTGTAGGGAGAGAACAAAGGAGGAACAAATTAAGGTTGAAAATACATCATATTGTGGATAATAATAGATTTTATTTTATTTTTTTCTTTCATTCTATTTTATTTGTACAAAGATCTCGTTGCCACAGTAGGCATGTATATTTGATTTTTGTGGTAATCATATTGTAATCATATTGATCAAATAGCATAAAAAAAGTATTATTATCATTAATGTTAATTTAATAAAATAGTACAATATGTTACGATCAAGAAATATTAAACCATTATATTACATTGATTAATACTTAATAATAATAAAAGTAAAAAGTGACTTGCCTTTTTTGTCTTTATTTTTATTATTATTTGTAGTAGTTGAAGTAGTACTAGCACTAGTAAAATTAATAGGAATGTTACTAACACTAATTGTTTTTATTTTAATATTTCAATAATAATCCTCTTCAACATAAATATTATAATAATACAATCATAATAAAATTAAAATACTTGTTATAAAAAATATTATAATATTTTTATTACTAAAATGATTTATTATAATAAAATTATTATTTGATCTAAATTTACATTATTTTAAAGTGCTAAAAGCAACTTTCAAGATAATTAATTAACTAAAAGCAGCACGAAATTAATCAGGAAACTACAGCAAATAAATAAGGTGTGAATTCAGAGACAAAAATAAAAGTAAATCAAAATACAAAATAAAACACGGAAGCTCATATTCAGGCTATTTTTACATATTTGTGAATTTATTGTGTAGTAAATTATTAGTGTAAACTTTGTTTCTCTATTTTTTATGTATTTTTATTTTAACAGCTCCATGCAACCTTTAGGGTCGTGTTTGGTATTAAAAGTTGATGAGTTCAGTGCACTCAAAGCTCTGTAGCATTACATTTCCTGTTCGATCTGAGGAAATAAAATCAATCTATTACAAACTGTAAACACTTTAAAGCTCACCTCTTGGACTGCAGGCTGAAACTGGCGGTTGAAGAGCTCCAGACAGTTGTTGAAGATGTACTCGTAGGTGGAGTTCAGACAGGCTTTGACGCAATCGCGGACCACGTTGGCCGCTCTGGGCGGACTCGGCAGCTCCAACACCTGAACGTTCACAGACAGTGAGTGGGAGGACAGGGAGCAGTTACCAGAACCAACCAGACATACACAAGGCACGCGGGTACTGAACGGACAGCATGTTCATGCAACAATCATGAAAATATCTTTGAAACAACATGTGGTCATCAAAATATATGGATGCAAATACTGTATATCACTGCAAATGCAGATATTAGCTTTATTATTTAGGTTAAATTAATGAGATTTGAGCTGAAAAATGGAGAATAAAAGTGAAAAAGTTAAAGTTTAGATGATATAATAAATTGCGACTATATTCATTTTCATTGAACTTTATCACATTTTTCCAGATTATATCAAGTAACTTCCAGGTATTTTATCGGTAAACACCAGGCAGAATGCATGGTTTTTAAAAGTGTGGTGTGCATTGGTATTCAACCCCTTTACTCTGATAGCCCTAAAAAAAAAAAAACCTATCAAGTCATCTCATTAGTCAACACAGTCCAGTTGTCTGTAATTCATTCACAGCACGAAGACATCGGTTTGTCTTTTTTCACCTTCATCCTGAAGAAGGTGATGCTGGTGAGAAGATCCACCGTCGATTTCAGGTCGTTGAGACGGGCCTTGTTGCTGGCTGGGAAGTTATTCTGCACGCAAAAATACACAAGACCAAAAAATCACTGCGCTAAGTCAATCTCTGGACATCAGACTTTATTTACCACTCAAGACAAATATCCTTTATCTTTTTATAACTGGTGAACATTGTGGATATGATTTATTAAAACTCATCTTGCAAAACATTAAAGGGGACATATCATGTAAAATCCACTTTTTTAGCCCTTGGAGTGAAGAAAAGTTGAATTTAGTCTCTCCTGGTGCTGTGTAGATATCTTTATATTCTGTTTTCTCTATTCCCTATTACATTTTTTGAACAATAACATCACAGTATTTCCTGCAGAACTGCTAAACAAGGTCATGGACTTCCAGCAAGCATGTTTTGTGAATCCGCCATTTTTATTTATTTCCAAACAACTTCTTCTTCTGATTGAGGGATCAGTTCCTTCTGTCTATGGAGCTTTGAACTGCAAATAATGCTAAAAGGACAACAAACGTTATTTTAGACATCAATTTATTGTGTGTTGATATGACATTCTGGCTGTTTTTTTGATAGCAGTCGTATTGTGTCTTCTGCTAATGTTAGCTGTTAGCTCCTTGAGGACATATGTGTACTGCATGTTTTGAATAGTATTACTACATAAACAGTTTGCCATTGTTTTGATAGCAGTAGCATCGTGCCTTCTGCTTATGCTAGCGCCGTGTGCTAGCTGTTATCTCCTTGAGGATGTCCTCAAGGAGATAACAGCTATAGTTATGTAACTATACTGTATGTTTTGAATAGTATTATTACACAAACAGTTTGGGATTGTTTTTGTAGTTTTGGTCCTTGGGAACACATGATGCAAATGCATTCTTGGTGCTGGCATTAGCTAACTTGCTAACTATGTTGAGGTCTTGTTTACAAGACGTGTTCATTCATATTGTGGCAACCTTTTCTGGCTCAAACATGTAGGGCCATATTTACAAGTCTTCCGTTGTTGACATCTTTTAATTAACTAGGGAATAAAATTTTTTATCTAGCTAGATAATCGTATATCTGCTATCACACTACAAGAATGGATGAACGTGGTGTAATGATATGCTCTGCGACCTGGAGGGTGGCAGGATGTGAAGTGCCTCAGTTGCATTTAAGGAGAGCATTGAATAATTATTTAAATGTGAAAAAGGATGTAAAAACATGATATGTCCACTTTGAATTAACACAAATGATCCCCGATTAACAGGCGAAAGGTAGCCCAAATGCATGTAAACGGTGGACAGTAAGTGCCTATCAAGACAAAACTAGTGGAAACAGGACAGAAATATTTACTGTTTCAATTTTCATATAGATAATTTAAAACTAATGCATTCTTCCCCAGAGGCACAGAGGAAAACATTTTCATTTATTGCATTGAAACCACATATTTTCATATGCTGATGAGAGGGGGAAGAACATCTGAAAGCTTCCACTCACTCTGTACATGGAGAGGTCGATTCTCAAAGAATTGTGCAGCTGATCCAGGAGCTTCACAAAACGATCCCTCTGTTGGAGGGAACAAAGACAAATCACAGACATGTTTCATGGATTCTTACAGTTGTTCTGACTGCAAGAACCCATGCATGAAGAACTTTGAGAAACTGCAAAAACAGAAAATATGATGAAAGAAAATCAGCAAAATGCAACGCATTTGTGATATTTAGATGATGCTGAGTAAGCGTAGCCAGATTTAATGTGGAGCTCAAAGAGCAATAATTGAAGGTACTGCTAGAATGAACAGAATATGATCCCTCATTCTTATCACTTATCATTCCATAATAACACAGAGGAAGGATGAGTTAAACAAGTACAGAGAATGCAACAATCTATAAAAAGGATAGGGTTTAAGGCACATTTCTCAAACTCATGGCCCGGGGGCCAAAGCCGGCCCACCATAGCTTTTTATGTGGCCCTCTAGACTCCATAGAGACACATTCTAGATAACAGTTGTGTCCTCAAATATTGTTTTATCAATCAAATCAAAGCAGTTTTTATCTGTATTATGCCAAACTACACCAATCAGTCCCTCCAGTTTCAGAAATTCACTTAAAATCAACAGATCCCCGCATTTTTTTTGCACTAATTGTGAGTTTATTGCAAATTTTCCGCAAAAAAGTAAAAAATGTTGGGTTTCAGTGACACTAACTCCCACCTGCAGGTGGCAGTGTTTCTTACTTCTACTACTCTGCTGCCTCAGCCTGATTTGATGTCAGGATATAGTCTGTGATTGATGTGGCGAGTAACAAAAACTCACATTTGCAGTCATACATAAGCGCAAATATCACAAAATTCCTTGCTAATATTTCTAAATCAGCTCCACAAGATATGTGATTTTGATTACAAAAGTAACAGCAACAATCAAGAAATCCTGGAGTGATGGATCAATGTGAAAAGTTGTTCAGCATTATTTAATTTTGAGAAGTACTCACTGAATGCAGCTTTTTTGTAATATTTTAACAGTTTGTTAATGAGTTTTATCAATACGTTCTGGCACAACCAGCCTTTTCAGAATATGCATGATCTTGATGTGGCCCAAAATGAAAATGAGTTTGACACCCCTGGTTTAAGGGAACTGAAGTGGCAGACAGGATGGGAACCAGCAGGGGTGAGCGGAAAGGAGAATTGGTGGCATATAGCAGCACAGAAATGATGAAACGGGTGAAGGAGGATGAGTGGGAAGAAGAAGGGTGGGGATGAGAGATAAGACTTTGGATAAGGATGATCTGAAAAGTAAAGTTAGGGAGGAGGAACATAAAAATGAATATAATTAGGAATGAGGAACATCCTTTGATTCAGTTACTTTTACTCTGAGAGAACCTTTAACCTGCAACACTGCACAACTGCTACTGATAATATGCAAATATGCAATGGTAATACTTAACCAAACATCATGCAAAAAATTAATTACAAGCAATCAAGGTATTTCCATGAGGAAACATGGAAAGAATCGGTTTGCAACTGTATCAGGTGTAAGCGAATACATCTAAAACTGCCTTGTTGCTTAAATGTGCTCTTCAAATAAAGTTGACTTGACTTAAAACATATTTTATATACACTATTAAAGATGCACCTCTTTATTTATGATGCATTTTATTCAAATACTATTCATTTAATATTACTATTAGTCTATACACATATTCATTGTGCCTGATGTGAAGAATACTTAATGCCAAATATACCTTTATTCATTTAGTACAACATGCTAAATACTGGGGGGTACGAAAATGCAGATTACTATTTATAATCTACAATTTTAACAAGAAAATAAAAACACATTCACGGGCATAATAGCAAACCACAAATTCTACTGGAAACCTCAAGTAACCTATAAAAAATTAAAATAGTAAAAAGTGTTGCAGTTTTGGGGAAATCCAGACAAATCGTGGATCATAGTGTCATGATCCACAGGTGTTTGTGCTTTGATCATTTCCTTGTTGTTTTATTTAGCTTCTGTAGGTCTTACCATACTCAGCTCATTTCTCTCTGTTCATTATTGTTACAAAGGTGTTTCCATATCGGTCCATTACTTTTTGTTTCGTTTCTTAGTTTATTCTTGTGTTCTGTTCTTTTCACATTTGGATTTATTTTTCCTAGATTATTGTAAAGCTTTTTCCCTTTTGTTTCGTAGATCATTTGAGTCTTAGTTCAGTTCCCTTTGTGTTTATTAGGGCTGGGACTTTAACTAGTTAACTTCGAGTAATTGATTACATAGATTTTAACGCATTAAATTTTTTATGCAATTAATTGCATTTTTTGTTTTGACTTACAAAATCCCAAGCTGAAACCTTTATAGTCACACGTTTCTGGTACGCCTGTTAGTCTGATGCACTGGGGGTTAATTTTTGCTTCAAAAAACGATCTGATGAGATGCTGGAAAAGATTATTGTGTTCAAGTTGTGCTAAAAGCAGTCGGCATATCAGAGAAGCTATTCTAGCCTAAAATAGCATCTCAGTGCTAAACATGTAGCAGCAGCATAGACGCTAACGCTAATGTGAGCGTCGACAGTCCACATTTCTAAAGAAGCGCCATGAATGATCAGCGGTTCCTGAAAGACTTGAAAACTGAATGGGTAGAATTGCTCTTTGCACCAATCTGAAGGCTGAATAACCTGAATAACAGATTAAAAACACTAAATGTCTTTGTTGTTGAGCTCATATATCTATTTACACAATCATTTAGCAGCAAAAAGTGAAGTATGTGGGAGCTTTTACTGTTTTTAAGGTCACAAACATTGAAGTTAGTCAACTGGATCGAATTCAAAATGGGAAAGAAACAATTTACTTCCAGATGATATCCAGAAAATATTCAGTGGAGACTTTGTTATATACTTACAGGCTGAGTTCAGCGTATATTTTAAAGTCCTGGAGAAAGCGAGTTGCCGGATCCTCGAACTCAGCTCTCCCATCTGAATTAGGGCCAGTAGCGGTATCCCCAATGCTTATTTTTATCCACTTTCCTCCACATGCATTGGCTGCACAAATGTATCTAGATGGCATAGGGAAGAAAGCAACCTGCTGTTTGGAGGGAGAGTTATCTGCCATAGAGGGAGTCACGACTTGGATAACAAAGTGAGGAACCAGACTGGATTTTATCTGATGATTAATGGAAAGCTGGGTTTCCACTCTCCTGAATATTATCTGATCAGTTACAAGATACGGAAAAGATTCCCAAAATGCAGCATTTTCATTATGTGACTTCATGCCCTCAGAAAAGTGGCCAATAATGTTTGCAAGCATAGCAAGAAAGTACTGTATTCCTTGTCAGGCTCCAAACTTTGCATTTCTGAGTTTCTGTGCGTAAGAATACAAACAAAATGTCACAAAAATCACACAAAAATGTATTCAACTTCAGAGTTTTGGTTTTTGTCATGTTTCTGGCTATCTGAGCGTCCCATGGAGGCAGCAGCAACACCAACAGATAGTGGTGCTCGAAGAAGCAGAGGCACAGAGCATGCAGTACGGCTTTCTGAGTCACGACAGTCGTGACAAAAAAAAAAAAAAAAAAAAAAAAAAAAAAAAAAAAAAAAAGGAGAATCCAAAAGCACAAACTTACAAAACTGCATGGAAGAGTTGTATATTCAACCATGTACAGAGCCTCCTTACACCTTTCCTTTTTCTCTGCAGAGCTTCATCGCTATCCTAAACTGACAACAGAAACAATTAAACCATATGCATCTGTCAAGCTTTATGAATAAAATGATCATTTTAAGCTGATCCTTCAATGTTGCTACTTTAAATAAATGGTTGTTTACACCTGAACTCGCATAAGAAATGTTGCTCCAACAGACGCACCTATAGCACCGTTGCCTTGCAGCAAGAAAGCCCTGAGTTCGAATCCCTGCCTGGGATCTTTCTGCATGGCGTTCGCATGTTTTGTTTGTGCATGCGTGGGCTCTCGCTGGGTACTCTAGCTTCCTCCCACAGTCCAAAATCATATCTGTTAGGTTAGTGGGTGTCTCTAAATTGCCCTTAGGATTGAATGTGTGCGAGTTTGATTTCCTGTGATGGACTGGCGATCCGGCCAGGGTGCCCAAAAAAATTATTTTTGTTGTCAGTTCTGTTAAATCAGACTAAAGCTTTGCTGTGTTAAGTCAGTTAGGATTACCAAAATTATTTCTGTTTGCTAAATGGCAAAATGCTTGGAATTTTTTTGGGATTTTCTGACATTTCTATTTCATCATGAGGAGGTTTAACTATTACAAAACACTAAACACTTTTCTCTCAGTTATCTTCTCTCCATAGAAGCTACACCTGGTCTGGCGCTCTGTTTGGCTGTGATGCCTTCCTGGAGGAGGGCTTCAGCTGAGATAAAGCTGCCATCAAGTAATCGTTAAAGCCCCAGTCGGTCGTGGCAGATGGCCGCTTGCACTGATCCAGGTTCTGGTTCTGCTGGAGGTTTCTTCCTGTTAAAGGGGAGTTTTCCTCTCCACTGTCGCTACATGCATGCTCGCTATGAGGGATTGCTGGAAAGTCAACGACACGACGCCATGCAGTTGCTACGTGCTCGTCCAGGAGGAGTGAAGGCCCAGCGATGCTTTGCTGGGTTTCCTTAGAAACATTTTGAACTACTTTGAATAATTACTGTTTGATAACTAGGACCAATTGGAATGAGTATATGATTGAATTTTTTCAAGATTTTTTTCTTGTAAAATGCCTCAACACGATATTTGTTGTGAATTGGCGCTATAGAAATAAACTGAATTGGACATAAAAACAATTAAAAGTGCACGATGTTCATCTAAGCACCATCATCAGTTGTAAGTGCAAACAGGAAATGTCTCTGGGGTTAAACACACAAAAAAGGAAGTCACATGATCGCATACGGTCGTGTTTGTCCATCAGTGAGGAGACAAACAGGGACAACACTTCCTCTTATTAATTCAGCAAGGTACTCAGAAGCTACCATTAATAACAGATAATATGGAGTCTTTATTATGCATACCTAGTTTTGCTTTGCAAAACAGAAGCACAAAAGAAAAAGATTCCAGAGAAGTAAATGTTATGTTTATAAGGAGCGCTAGAAAAGAAGCACTGCAACTCCGTTAGGAAAGTTGAAAACAACCATTAAATGAGACAAAACCAAGACAGAAATTTAAAAGGTCTCCCTGCTGTCTCTTATTTTAACTGAGCTCAAAAATAAAAAATACATGGCGAAAAAAAAAAAGGATCTATTATTCAGGAATAATAAGAGTGGCTCTCAGAGGTGTATTCTGTTAAAAATTACAGGCTTTTGAGGCTTAAAAACACATTTTTAAACCTTCAGTGAGACACATATGCTGAACAGTTCAACTGAGGGCCACATCTGATAGGGAGACAAATGAACCTGACTGATAAGTTTCCACGCCCTTATCAACCAAGTGACCGTGTGCACATGTTGCTTCATTAAATGTTTAATGAAGCAACATTTTAAATCCCTTTCAGCATTCAGCGTCCCACATCTTCACTTTATAATATTAGTTTCGTTTGTTGCTTTTTAAAATTCAAATCAGGACAATGGATATTAATCAACATGTCAGCAGTAAGCATCGATGTAAATATGCCAGAGTTAGCACAACAGCTGACTTTTACCCCACAAAACAAAGAGCAGAGAATAATATAAACATCAGCTGTATAACTCATAACACAAACAATATAAAGTTACAATAAAGATAGGACGCCCTAAAAAATTAGACAAAGTAATCTACATATGAGTGCACCTCTGGTTAGCGTTCAGTGGTCCACGACTGCGTGCCTCTGATGGATTCCACCATTTGGCTAAATTTAGTCCTGCGCTGCTGAACATGACAATCTCCTCTGGTTCTGGTGTTTACTGTATTACTTGGGGGGTTTTTTTGCTTATAAAATACATTAAAGGAGAAAGAGCAAATCCATTTAAAACTTTAAAAATAGGGCAAGCATCCATAAAAATCTGATAACTATCAAAATCCAAAATGTTGCACAAACTTATAATGTCACAATAATGATATTGTAAAGGCTTTTTATCGAGAATTTTCAGTGTTTTCATAAAAAAAAAGACTTTAGGGGCTTGAAAATGACCTCTGAAGTGTGAGATCATGTCGCGTAACAGTAGGCTATAGCATGCATATAAGCCTTTGCTAATTCTTTCGTCAAATAAGGTCTTATATTTTTAAAGTTTGACAGATTAAATTTAATTATAAGTGAAATTCTCTCTAAATGCTGCTTGAAGTTTAGTTTGTTCACCCTGTCTTGCCTCCTAATCTACCATCATGGTGAGGAAATCTCTTGTAAACAACCATTACACAGATTCTCTGTCAGATTATGCTCTAATCTAAAATCTGATTAGCTGATTCCCAGAATGTATTTAATGTCTGTTGAAGCCATTTTTGTTTATATGAGCTCACTGTGAGGCTGAAAGTTAAAATCATTCATCTTCTTCTTTCTAGCAGACATCTGAGGATTTTGAGTCTAAACTTAAGGGTGTTTTAACCTGGTGACAAAGAGTTTCACCTTGACAAGGAAACCCGGTGTGCTGTCGCTTTGGCATACCCTGTCAGAATAGCATAGCCGAAGTCTACTTGGCATCAAATCAGCATATTGATGTTTGTGAAGGAGTATGCTGTTTTGATGGGTGTTACACTGAACCACACGACTTTATCTCACTGAAACAACAAATTATTAACTATTTATTCTTTACAGAGTGGTTAGTGACTGGGGCCACTCAGTTTGGGCGAGTTTGAGGAGTGCGTAGAGAAAAGGCGCCGACGTCAAGTCCTGTATCTAAACAACTGCTAAATAAAACTTCCAAACTGAGGTACACGCTTGAAAGTACATTATAGTGACGATAAAGCTTTTATTTTGAAGGCTACTGCTTTACACATCCTGCTATCTTGAGCGAAGTAGTGAACTGAGAAAGTGAGGTTTTCTGTGTTTTAAAGCCGTTTAACTATCACTTCAGTGTACCTTTGACTATGAATTTTCGTGTTATATCACACGTGTTATACCAGTAACCAATCCTTCTGTAAACAATAAATTGTTAATAATTTGTTTTTTATTATTTTTTGTTTAAGTGAGATACACTGAGTATGCTGGTTTCAGTGTAACACCCATCAAAACAGCATTCCCTTTCACAAACATTGGTATGCTTTGTTCTCCACCAAGGCTACTTTATTTTTCTACCTTTAGGAAACACATGAAGGCGTTTCTTCTAGTATTGGAATCCGATTCAAATTTTTAATTGAGATAATTGCAGGGTCTGTAATTAATTAATTGCATTTTAATTTAAAACTATATATCAACAAAATAAGCAACATTCTCAATTCAAAAAGCCCTTTTGCTGCTAATTTATTGAATAAATAAGACATATGAGTTCAACAACAAAGATATTTATTGTTTTTAAAATGTCATTTAGGTTGTTAAACCATTAGGTTGGTGCAAAGTGCTGTTATACCCATTCAGCCATTGTTTCAGGACCCCCTGATCATTCATGGAGCTTCTTCAGAAATGTGGACTGTGGACGCTGACATTAGCGTTAGCGTCTGTGCTGCTGCTACGTGTTTAGCATTGAGATGCTATTTTAGGCTAGCATAGCTTCGCTGATGGGCCAACTGCTTTTAGCACAACTTGAACACAACAATAATCTTTTCCAGCGTCCCATCAGATCATTTTTTGAAGCAAAAATTAACCCCCAGTGGGCCCAGAGAAGCGGCTTCGTTGTCCATCGCTGTTGTTTGTGGGTGTCGCATGTGCGTCAGATTTACAGGCGTACCAGAAACATGCGAACACAAAGGTTCTGGCTCAGGACTTTGTGATTAACTGCATCAAAATTTTTAATGCATTAAAATCAACATATTTAATTAAACTGAAATTAACATGTTAAAGTCCCAGCCACACTTATTTCTTAATAAACCTTACCCTGTATTGATGCACACAACAACTTTTTGGCACTTCGACTACTTATGATCAATTCTCAGGTTTTCTATGAGTTTCACGGTCTGCTTTAATAAAAACAGTGGAGATCTTTGGCAAACACACTGCAGTGAGTCTATAAACGATGCAGTCTTTCACAAGTTTTTACAGTTTATACAGTTTTTTACAGTTTGACTGAATTTGTGGAGAACTGTAAATGTTTTCTTTATGAGCACAAATCCCAAAATTTTTAATCGTGTAAGCCAATAGCGTGGAGCTTTAATTGTTTAAGAAAGACTGATTTGGATTTATCAATCAAAATCTTTTGAAATTTTCCACATTTGTTACTTTCATCACTTTTACCTTGATATTAACAATTCATTTAAAATGAATTGATTAGCTCCAGTAGTGCAAGACTTAGGGTTTGTTTTCACCCTCATTAATTATTAAACAACCAATGATTGAGCTAATTCAGTATGAAAAACATCTCAGTGTATCATTTTTACTCAGCTACTTAATGCTGAGAAAGATATTACCTTCTATTAAGATCCTATAAGTTCAACAGAGGGAACTAAAACAGCTTACTGGAACGTTTTTTTTGTCAGGTCCACAGACAGGAGAAAGAGTCATTTCAGGAGAAGCTAATGAGACAAACAAGCTAACCAACCCACCCAGCAGGGCTTATTATTGAGCTGACAATCCAGAAACACACCTACACCATAGCTCATAATGACTGCGGACCTGTCTGCATCCTCTGACCCGTCAAAGCAGAAGCCCTCTGCCTGCAGCTGCTCATATGTTATTACAGCACAACCAAGCAGAAGAAAAGAAATCTACACGATTGGCAGAAATCCCAGGAGCCATTAAATTCGGCCTTTGGCACTCACTGTTACCCCCCCCCCCCGCACTTGCCTCTAATTCCTAAAATGGCCACAGGTCCGATATGGACCAACACACAGTTTAGACCCATCTGAAAGGACTCAGGGGATGTCGCAGTTTAATGAAGAAGAATAGATCCGATATGAATATATACCTGCTGGAACTGCACAGTGTTTCCTTATCTGTAAAGCTGATGACTTCATAAGATGCTCAACATTCCTCATTTTAATTTTCTTATTTTTCATGGTGGAGTTCTCATAAAATTATTACTTCATTCTCCTCATATTAAGACTTTATTCTGGTAAAATTATGAGTTTATTTTTGTATTATTTCAACTTCATTGTTGTACTACTTTATTCTCGTATTACTACGACTGTATTCTTGCAATATTATGACCTTATTCTCATAAGTTAAAAAAAAAAACCCTTAGCCTGGCCCTAATATTCCGTCGTAGAGTTGACCTGAATTCAAAGTCCAAATAAATAGAAGCTGTATAAAACAAGATGGCCGCCCTGGGTGTGTTGACATCACTCTGATCTATAGAAATCCAAATAGTACATTGGTGAAAAAAAAATAAATAATAATAATAATCCAGATTTTCCAAAAATTAAATCTTAAAAAAAAAAAAAATAAAAAATAAAAAATTCAATTAATTGATAAAATCAAATATAAATATTATGAAATCTGCAACATTTTCTCTCTAAGAAATGCAAAAAAAAAAAAAAAAAAAAGTTACTGTGTAGAAAAACATAGAAAAAACTTTTAAAGGTTTCATGTTTTAAATAAACCACAAATAATGCAATGACTATGTAAGCTAAGCAGCAGAAATGTATTACGTTTTACCCCTCTGACTGAGTTTTGTCGAAAGTTACACGGCATTCTTTCTAATTTAACACTGCTAAAAATATTTTGACCGTTTTCCAAACTGATTGACAGCTCGACTCCATGTCCTGTGAGGAAAACATGAGAAATGTTGTGATTGTCTCACTGTGACAGGCGGTCACTCACCCCAAAGTTGGAAGCAGCAAATCTGGCAGGAGCGGAGACGTTTGTGGAGGCAGTGGGGTGGGCGTAGAAGGCATTGATGTTGGCCAGCAGGGTGCTCATCACTGCCGGCACTCCTGACAGCATGTACTTAGATGACAGGCAGGAGAAATGGCTGGTGGAGAGTGGAGGGAAAGAGATAGAAATGGAGGAAAACAGTCAACGTTATGAGTGCCACGAAATAAGCAGCCTATTTTTCAAGGGCAACTATAAACAGCATAAAGCACAGTTTTGTTCAGTTAGTGTGTTTAAGGATTCAGAATCGAACCAAAGTTGAATAAATAGGAAAGAAGAACCTGCTGAGTCATGCAAGAACCAGGCAAAGCCCTAACGTAAAGCTGCAGTTTGTAACTGTTATGAAAAATATGTTTTTTACATATCTGTAAAAATTATCATTATGTCATGAAAAAAAAAAAAAAAAAAAATCAAGCTTCTCTGCCTTCTCCCAGTGCTCCCAGTAGTAATTGCAGAAACACGCCACCCAGTCAGAAACAACCAATCAGAGCCAGGAGGAGGGTCTTAGCGCTGTCAATCACCCTCCCCCCTGCTCTCTGCTACGCTACAGCTGGTTCAGCACAACATAGCCTGCTGCTAATGCTAATGCTAGTTAGCATCGCCACCGGTGACAGCAGATAAACAGTTTTCCTGGAACGGTAAGTTGTTTCTCCACCATTAGCACATTTAGAAGCGCACACGAGGGTGATTGACAGCACTAATCCCCTCCTCCTGGCTCTGATTGGTTGTTTTAAGTCGGGAGTGGTGCATTTCTTTAGATGGCAATGGTAGCTCAGGCAGGAGGTTGAGAAGCTCGATCTTAACACAGATTATCTGTCTCATACCAAACAGTCACAACATGGTGACAGTTTTAAAGGGGACCTACAATGTAAAATTCATATTTTCCATTTGTGTCTCAAATGCTTCTAAAAACAGCCCAAGCACTTAAAAAAAACCAACCAGCTGTTTTTTAAGCAATAAGTTAATGTTTCTGGTGTCTGGAAAACGAGCCATTTCTCCAATTCCTCCAATTGTTAAGTCACACTGCGCCATTACCGAGCAACCCCCGCCAAGGTTGGCCCCTCACCCAGCAACCCCAGTGGAGCTCCAGCATGATTGGTCAGCTGGTTTTACTGCTGTATGCGCTGAACAGTGGCTGCTGGAAAACATGAGTGTTTTGTTGTTCACTCACCATTCAGAAACCTCTGCTGCATTCTTGTTGGTTGTGCAGGAGGCTCTGCTTATGCTTTTCAAAGAAGAACGGTTGTATAATTGCGCATCTGTTTGCAGCCATTTCTATGTGCCAGTGTAAACGGTGAGTTGGAGAGCGTGGCCAGCAGCAGCTTATTTGGATTTAAAGTGACAGGAGGCCCGAAGACAGCTCAGACTGACCAGACTGAAATCTCATTATCTAAGAATGATTTTAAGCAAAAAATGTCACGAACATGTTTTGTACAGCCCAAAGACCTACCCTAACCTGCTCAAGGAAACATAATAGGTCACCATATTTTTGGAAAAGTTACATACTGGAGCTTTAACTGTGATTTATCACATCTGAGTTCACTTTCTCGAGTCACACGCAGGCCTGATTTCTGCCTCGTCTTTTCTCAATCAAGACATCAATTAAACAGGACCTGCCAGAGAAAGTGAAGGACAACAAATGATCCTCAAAAGCCAGACATCATTCTGAGATCCAAAGAAATGAGTCTGGAAAGGGTTGCAAAGCTGTTTCTAAAGCTTTGGGACTCCAGCGAAGCAGCGGTGTTCTTTTCTCTACAGCTGCTTTTCCCACCGGGGTAAAGTCTGGCTCATTTCTGCTTACAGCTCTAATTCATCTAATTCTAGTATTATTGATGAAATTATATAAGTTTACATTTGCTTGTATGTGGTTATACGAGCGCACCGAGCCTTTCTCTCCATCTGATCACACAGTGGCAGGGAAAACTCAGGGGTGGCAGCTCATATATTCTCATTACATGAGATAAACTGATTTGCATCCTGTTTATAGTTATGAAAACCTCACTGACCACACACACACACACACACACACACACACACACACACACACACACACACACACACACACACACACACACAGGGTCCAACAGTGCTGCTCAGAAACACAGTAATACGAATCATTTCCTGATTTAATTCACCCACAGATTAGCTAAAATCCCAGCCTAATTGGTGAATTGCATCCAACAGAGCAAACATATATTCAGCAGCTTACGTCATGGCCTGGTAGATGGACTCGACGCCGTAACGCATCGCGAACTCATCCACGATTTCCTGCTGAACTTCGTCAAAGTAGACCTTCCACGCGTCGTCTCCTTGAGCTGTCGGGATCTTCACCATTCCGCCTCCCTCGATGTCCGTTGAGAAGTGAAACATGTTCTGAACACAGACAGACATCAGGTAAACGAAGGAACAAAATTCGAAACTCAACTTAGTTTATTTACGTTGCATAAATTAACTACAACATAATTTAGATCCAGTACCAGTTTTAAACACACCAGTTTAAGTCAGAACCATCAAATTCAGTCAGTAACACATCTGGTGAGAAGTTTACATACTCTTATCTCTGCAGTAATTTTGGACTTTTAATGATTTAATTGTATTTATGCAATAAACAACTTCCAAATAGTTTTTAAAACAAAAAAATTAGGAGCAGAAGTTTGGATGCTTCACCAGGACAGTGATCCCAAACACCACAAACCTAATTTTGGGATGGATAAAGCAGCAAAGTTTTAATAATCTGCCAAGAAGAGGCCTTAAACATCCCACCAGAAGCTCAGAAAGCTCCTTATATAGAGCTAAACATGAGGAAATTAGGCACTTTTTTTACAATGTTAAATCCTGTCTGTGCGTGGCTTTTGATGTGCTCCTGTTTTGTATGGCACTGGGATGACGGGTGTGAATTTATTAGGGTTCTGCTGGGTCAGGACAGGGTACTTCACTTTTACTGTCTTGTTTTTTTTCCCCCCATCAAGTTTAAAGGGGCAGTATTATGTATTTTCTGGGCACATAGAGACATTTTATAGCACAATGAAGTAACTATGTTACCTTCAGTTGTTACAAAAATGTTGTTTATATCAAACATGACTTAAAATGAATTTGACTTCGCAATTTAACTTCTTGAAATTGGACCTCTGTCTCTTTAAGAAGCTCCTGCTCTTACTTAAACTCCGCCTTCAGCACATCGTTTCTCCATTAAGCCATTACAACGTTGATAGGAGTGTTGCACTGAGAAGTAGTTCTCAGCAGATGCGAACTTCCACCAGGTGTTTGCTAGTTGCTGCTGCCGCTAGTCTGGAGGAGCTGAGTGGGGGAGTCGCGGGTAGGGGTGCTCTGCGAGGTGGAAGCTCAGCTTGGAGACTGCAGCTCTGAGGAAGAGCTGCGTGGAAATAGGTGGAGCTTTGTGAATGCTGTCAACCATCCTCGTGTACGTGCCGCTCACACATCCCCCCTGCTCTCTGCTACGCTGCAGCTGGTTCACCACAACATAGCCTGTCGCTAATGCTAAGGCTAGTTAGCATGGCCACCAATGACGGCAGAGAAATAGATTCCTGGAACGGTGAGTTGTTTCTCCACCTTTAGCGCATTTAGCAGCGCGTACACGAGGGTGATTGACAGCGCTAAGCCCCTCCCCCTGGCTCTGATTGGTTGTTTTAGGTTGGGAGCGGCGCATTTCTTTAGACGGAGGTGGAGGAGCTCCATCTTTTCACAGATTATCTGTCTCAGATCAAACTGTCACAACATGGTGACAGTTTTAACAAAAAAGCAAAAAACATATTTTGTAAAAGTTACATCCTGCAGCTTTAAATTAAATCAAAGCATCAGTGTGTTTGAAAATGCGCGAAAATAAGAGTGTTAAAAGGGGCTGTTAATATTTTTTTGTCAAGTTTAAACTTTTTTTTTTTAACCTGTCCTGTGGTGTAACAAGTTGAGCATTGCAGCTTTCGCTAAAAATCAGCTTTAAGTTTAAAAAAGGCTATTTTATTTTCACTGAATAACTTGCATTTCAGCTCATTATGGCGACCTTAAACATCGTTCTATTTAGGAATGAAGAGCTGCTGTAAACTGAGAGACCTTTTTTCAAACAGCTGTCAGGATCTGGGTGTCTGCTGTGTGCGTGCCACATGGTCAGGCTGTTACACCTCTGTGGAGCTGCTACTGCAGACACTACATACTGATTATATGGATGCATACCTCCTCTTGCCTTTAAACCTAATGGTAAAAAGGTAATGGACAAGTAGCTTTCTTCAAGGAAATCAGTTAAAATATATGAATTTGAACGCACCTAGTTTAGATGACCTAATCCGAATGAACAACCATAATACTTCAATTCATACCTCATGAAGGCACGTGTACTGCACATGGTATGGAGCAACCTTCTCCTCTCCCTCGATCTCCACACTGATCTGAAGACGGATGGCGCCGGACACCGCCGACTTGTCCGTTCTCTTCTCTGCAAGGGGAAACCGTCACACTTACAGTTAATCCACAGCCGTGCTTCACTCAGAGCGAACTGAGACTGAACTCTGGATCAGCCACACAAAACAGCTTCTCCACCTGCTTTACGAATGAGTAAGGACGCAGAACCATTTCGATTGCAACAGAAAATCAGTGTTCATAACTTTTTCTTCGTGTGTTAATGAAATAGATACGGTTGCATGGTTTTTTTTTTTCTTCACCTGATTTAAATAAATGGGTAATTAGTAGGTTTCTGCAGAACTTGATGACATGCTGAGGAAGGAATTCAGCTTAATGAGTTGTGTTGGAATAAATATCTAAAACATGCTTTTTTTCCCCCCATTGCTTTAATACGTTTTTAATTATTATTTTATACCAGCTTTTAATAGTTGTTTTTAACTCTTTAAAGAACAATATGCTGTTTTCTTTACTCCCAGTTCTCCACAGACTACGTTATCAGCCCTAAACTTCGTAAAGTTTTAACATTTTTTGTTTCCTTTCCATGTTTTTCTACCCTTATATTAATTTTTTGTGCGACATACCCAGGTTGTACCAGACGTCCATCTCTCCACTCAGCGTTCGGACCTCGATGATGGTCTGACCCAGGAAGTCATCAGACTCTCTCTTTAGTCGCTGCTTCACTCGCGACTTGATGTCGTCGTCCTCGTCCCACACTCGGAGTTTGATCCGGTCGGATGAATTGTGGCACTCGCTGCAACGGCAGAAGATGAGAACATTTTGCTGTTTTCTGCTGAGATGTTTCTAAAACTCTTCGGTTAACTGTCAGTAGGAACAAATGGGTTGATCTCAAATTGACTTATGGTGTAAAACCTGGTTGAAAATGAAGGTGCATAATTCAAACAATCCCATTTAAATCACGATAGGACTTAACTTGATATGGTTAGTGTCGTGAACTAATCACGATATACTACATTTGTTAGGAAACAAAGACATATGATGTCTTTGAGGTATGTGTCTCTTCTGGCGCGCTCCCGTTCTGAATAGTGCATGTATACTGACACCAAAGGTGGGGAATTCACCGATTTCTGCTGCATCACGACCGGGTGCGTTACTTTTCCCTGATGCCAACATCTCGTTTTGTCATTTTCTATATAAAAGAATAAACTGAGTATCTGGGAATGAGACTTCAGTGCTCCCAAGGGGTCAGATAATTGTTAACTAAATTATTAAGAAAGTAAGTTAGGTGCAGAATATCCCATACAGAGGTGAGTAAATGATTTCCATTAGGGCTGCGACTAACGATTATCTTAGTAATCGATTATTTTATCAATTATTCTGACGATTAATCGGATAAAATATTTAGTACATTCTGTCGATTTTTCATTGAACCATTTAAGCCTTTTTGTAAATAAAATATTATAAATACAGTAAATGATACAGATAAACAATATTTTTTTAAAATAAGAAAATAAATATTTTATTGCCTAAAATGCAATGACATCACGTCATCTGCAGCTTAAAAAAAAATACTTCTAACATTAACATGTGGAAAGCTCAGCTCTTTCTGCTTCACATCAATACAGTGTAGGACTGATCAGGTGGCTAATTTTTTAATTAACTGATTAATAATTGGACAGCAACAAGAGATTTTTTTTTTTTACATATATAGAATTTGAACCAGGGTGGAATATATTTACAGACAAAGGTGTTTTTTTTATATATTAAATGCAAAACGCATATATTTTTGTACAATGTTGGCTTAATTACTGCTCTGCCTTTTTAAAAATCAGCATACTCCAGTTAACGATTAATCGGCTACTAAATTAGTTGACGATTATTCAAGTAATCGATTCATTATGACTAATCATTTCAGCCCTAATTTCCATCGTGTCACATGAGATTAAGTAAAGTGATCAGGTCGTTCCTGCATTATCAGCAGCGATGCGTTTGTGTGGTTTAGATGTTGCGAGAGAGCTGTGAGGCCTGTGGCAGAAGCTTTTAGCATTTTCCCCCAAATCTTTGGCTCCCTGGCTCCGCTGGTGATCAAACTGTGTAAGATACAGTGTTGAATGTGTAGAAAGGCAACATCAGAGAGTTCTTTTCCTGTGGCACAGAGACTCCAATCCAATTAAAATGAAAGGGTTTGGGTGGGTTATGCATCAGCAACAGTTTGGTCCACAGTCATGCATGGTGTCAGAGATAGTATGTAAGTAAAATTTATGTATAAAGCTTTTTTTTTTTTTTACAGATACAAAGTCATGAAGCGCTGTGCAACATAAATCAGGGTTAAGTTATACAAAGTATGAAAATAAGCATAAGAAGCAAAATAAAATCATGACACAAAAGCCTGGGAAAACTAAAGAGTCTTCAGTTGGTTCTTAAAAGCCTCCACAGAGTCAGCACTGACTGAAAGGCCCCAACCCCCGTAGTTTTTAGTCGAGTACGTGGAACAACCAGAAGATTCTGGGTTTGGGATTGAAGGTGATGGCCAGCAGAGCATTTGGTTAAAAGCTAAAACAGATAATCAGCAGCCTGGCCATTCTGGCCTCCAGATCAACTTTCAAGAAATAGCTCTGACGGGTGAATCAAAACCGAATGAGGAGTCGAATGTAACTCCCAGATTCATTTGTGTGGTTTCGATGTAGCGATCCAGGGTCTCTACATGTTTTCCAGTCTCGAAACAAACACTTAGCTTTCTAGATTGTCCTGATAACAGGGCTGGCTGCACAATTTATCGCAAATATATCGTCATCGCAATATCAGCATGTGCAATATTCGTTCATTATTCATTATGTTTTTTATGGCGTAAAGGACTTTGAACGAGCTTGACGAGCTTGACTAACATGACTAAAATGATGGATTAAAGTTGTGATTTAGCAAATCACCAATAAAGGATGCAGTTTAAATATGAAAGTGTTACATTTTCATTCTATCTTTTGCAAAATCCAATACAGAATAAAGTCTTGAAATTTCTCAGACCCAGTTTTATTTTCTCAACATCTATCCAGACCTGGGAAACGAAGCCTGGATATCCGACTGCGTAAATCTGAAGACTACTTCAGTGAAACACAGCTTTGAGCAATCTAAAAGTGATTTTCCTGAGGATCTGTGTTTCACTAAAGATGAAAGGTGCTAATCAGATGAAGGTAGCAGGATAATCTTTACTTAACCCACACAGCTCGGAGAGAGGTTTGAACCAAATGATATCACCGACGTGGGTTTGCAGTGTGAGTGATTTTAAGCGAGGTCACACAGGCAGGAATGTTCTTCTGCAGGTTGTCTTTTTGACTTCAGAGACTCTACGGAGCTTCATAACCAGGAAAAAATAAATAAACCTGCACTCACAAGCTGAACTTTTCCTCCCAGACAGGGTTCAGATTCCCGTAAATGGTCTTTGTTCTCTTCTTGGTTTTTCCCACCTGGATGGTGACATATGGATCACTGGAGCCGGTCCTGTCCTTGGCCTGCAGACCCTGAGCGCTAACCACTGAGGGCATGAAGAAAACGGTGAAAAACTATGAAAATTGCATAAGAAAAACAAACACCTACTCTCTAACATCATCATCTTTCTTTCTGTCATTCACACACACATCAAAACACAAGATATCACCCACACAGTTATGCAAAGACTCGTAACACGGTTTTCATGACTCACAGCCAGATGCTGGAGAGCAGCATTTAACTAAAGTCATCCAGTACAACAAGGTAGCAAGAAAGCCTTCACAGAAACATGGAGCTTTAATATGAACAAAACATTCACCCTTGACTGTAGTTTTAAGATACTTTAAGGCATATAAATCTCTTAAAAACAGAAATATTCATCCTGTGTGAGCAACATTGTGATGCAAAAAGATTAATGCTGCTTAAACTTTTTAAAATTTTATCACACTCTACTGTGTTCTGCTAGGATTTTATGTGACAGAGCCACGCAAAGCACTGAATATCTGTGAAGTAAAAAGAAAATTTGATATTTTCTCAAGACTGTTTAGACATTGAAATCAGAAAAATATGTGGTGCCTGTGTACAGTCCTATTTAATAAGTTAGAATATTATTGAAAAGTTTTTTTAATTTAAGTTAGTCGCTAAGTAAAACACATTATACAGATTAATTATCCAAAGAGGGATGTTTTCAAGCCTTTTTTTTCCCTATGTTAATGATGATGATTTTCTCCTTTTTGCTAAACATAAAAACATGACATTAAAGATTAGAATATCACATCAGACCAATGAAAAAACACATTTTTAATACAGAAATGTGGACTTAAAGCTCCAGTATGTAACTTTTATGAAAAATATGTCTTTTACATTTGTTAAAATTATCATGTCATGACAGTATAAGATAGAATATTTGAAAAAAAAAAAAAAAAATGAAGCTCCTCTGCCTTCTCCCAGTGCTCCCAGTAGTAACTGCTGAAATTCACCACTCAGTCAAAACAACCAATCAGAGCCAGGAGGAGGGTCTTAGCGCTGCCAATCACCCTCCCCCCTGCTCTCTGCTACGCTACAGCTGGTTCACCACAACATAGCCTGATGCTAATGCTAATGCTAGTTAGCATGGCCACCGATGACGGCGGATAAACAGCTTTCCTGAAACAGTGAGTTGTTTTTCCACCATTAGCACATTTAGCAGCGCGAACATGAGGGTGATTGGCAGCGCTAAGCCCCTCCTGCTGGCTCTGAGTGGTTGTTTTAGGTCGGGAGCGGCGCGTTTCTTTAGATGGCAATAGTAAAAGTTACATACTGCAGTTTTAAGGAAATTAAGAATGAAATGGGGAAATGGAAAAATGAAACAAATTTTGCCTATTTTTCAGTAAAAGGAGCTGAAATCTGGAGACAAATTCACAGTTATCTTTACAGATGACTAGTTTTATTCTCTTAATTACATTGAAGTCTATTTGTCCAGCAGGGAAATATTCATTTCCATAAATCTTGAAATTGCGCAAACTGAAATTACAAAAATAAATTTGCTAAATGGAAACACACCATTTTCAAAAAAATTCTCCTTTTTCGAAAAAAAGTTTCGGCGCTTGGATGAGGTGGGTTTTCAACCATATTGAAATTGGTTTATTTCACAAAACTACAATGGAAACACTTTTTTCATGTCACACGAGTCACATGACCAACAACCGGATGTTGCCGCTGGTGCAAACCACGAAGACGACAACAGGAAGTCGTTGGCGTGGCATATTTTTTAATGACTTATCGCTTGAACAAGTTTGTTCATGTGTGATTTTATTTTCATTTCTTATCTAATGGAAACACCACAATTGCAAAATTGTGTTTTTTCGACATTAGCAGGGAATCGACAGAGATTTGCGCAGCTTTGTAAGGGAAACGCAGCTAATGTGATGAGAGGTGCTAATTTCCCTGCACACAAAAGTAGTTTTCCTTGTTTTTGGAAGCTGAAATTCACAAATCATCTGGCCGACCTGCTTTTGTTACATTCTTGATTTGTACGGGATCCTCTCGTGATTCCTTGAATGACTGATGGTGATTAATAACATCACGTCCACATCAAAGGGAATTTTGCATCAATTGTGGGAGGAAGTCCCTGATTAATCTGTGGAGATCAAAAAGCACATCCTGTCAGTTAACCATCAACTTTAATCACTTCGCAAAACAGGGATTTAGGTCTGTCTGATTGAATTATTTAAAGGTGATGTGTTAAAAAAATTTATTTTTTAATATCTTTTAAATGCATTTTAATTGAAGGTGAAAAAGAAAATCCTGTGACAGTGAATTAATTTCAGGACCAGCTTTCAGGTTATCCCTGCATCTTTTGGCTCATCACTGTTGATTGGAGAGACAACCTGTGATGGCTGCCATGGCAACACCGCTGCTACTACACGGTGGGACGTGTCTGGTCGCTTTGGTAACAGCAGTCGCCTCGATGGCGTGGGTGAGCTGGAGGTGGGGTTTCATAAAGATGTGGGGAAAGGTAAACATTCCTTGATGCTTGTATCTGCAGAAACCCGGCGTGCTCGGCTCATATTCACGGCCACAGATGTTTATGACAACTGAGTCAGCTGTCCCGACAACACTCTCGGATTCACCGAGACGGTTATGCTTTCTCTGAATATTTAATAAACATTTCCAGAGTGTGGCGTGACGTATACTGAAGCCTCCTTCATACGTGTCCTGATCAATTAAACAGTCACAGTGTTGGAGAAACCCACACAAACACAAGGTGCTAATCGTCCTGCTCTAATTTTGAGGTGTTGACTTACTGTGAAGTGAACAACATTCACGTAGAAAGAAGATACAACTTTCCCCATGGATTAAAAAAAAAAAAAAAAAAAAAAAGGCAGTCGTCTTTGGAGCTCAGTCACTTCACAGCAGAAACACCAGAGAGATTCACAGAAAGTCGGGCTCGACCTGACTGATGCATACTTTTCACGCCATCATGGTTTAAGTACTTTAATTTTTTAGACTTACATCAGAAGGCTTATTTAATACTGAAGATGCAATAAATAAATAAAGAATTAATAAAAAATATCTTTTTGAAATGATTAATGAAATTATATATATATATATATATATATATATATATATATATATATATATATATATATATATATATATATATATAAAATTCTAAAAAAGTATTTTATATATATATATATATATATATATATATATATATATATATATATATATATATATATATATATATATATATATAATATTTCAATTATTTATATTAATATGTATATATACATATATGTATAAATATATTTATGTATAAAATTATAAGCCTGATAGATAATGGATATTTAGCGGTTCTTCGGATATACACATATATGTATATATATGAATAGATAGACATAAATTATACGCATGCTGGATAATGGATGGATAATAATAGATGTGTGTGTGTGTGTGTGTGTATATATATAGTGATTAGTAAATTAAACTTATTAATAATTTTAAAAAAACTAAAATGTGAAAAAAAAAAGAATGATGAGGTCAGATACTACAGATTTTATTTTAAAAATATATATTTTAGCTGCTTTCATGTCAAAGATTTCAGGTACTTGTGTTCAATTTATACATCAAAATAAAACATTTTTTAAAAATATACTCAATGTGTCATCTATTAACGACTGTAATAAATGTTCAAAAAATTTTTCAAATGGTCCTAAATATCATCTAAAAGAAAATCTCACTATGAGTGGCTAGTAGTGAACAGAGTGCTTTAATTATTTTTCAGTTAGTTAAGGATAATCAGGTATAGCAAGTGCCTAGAATAAATTATACAACAACAAAACCACCTGAAAATAGTTTAAGGATTTTTTTTAATATGACTGTGATGACATTTGAGAACAAACAACGTTTAAATCACTTTGGAGTTGTTTTAATATAGAGACAATCCAGTGTACAAGTTGTCCCTCAATGCACCTTAAAAGTGTAGTTAAAGCGCCGTCGGAACCAGGAGTGCTGGGAATGTGATGTGATGCGCTTCACTGACTTTTTTCATGATTTTATAATCTGTCAGCGCCTGACTGCAGACGCTTTGAAAACTACCGGATACGTATCTGATTTCGCTCCACATACAGAAGTGGCACAAATCGGATTTTTTGGGGGTGAAAAGATCAGAATCGGGCCGTTCAGACTGCCATAAGGAAGCCGGATATGGGTCGCGTTTGCCTGAGTGATAGCTGGGAGTCCTTCTGGTTCGTTTTGGTGTCGCTTTTTAAAATTTGCACAACCGGTTGCACTTAAATATCTGCATGTATTCAGCATTAAACCGACGCTGTATTGATTTGGTCCACGTACGCACTGAACCTAAAAGATTTCCGTTACGCATTTGCGTACCGTTACACCTCTAATATGCATACAATCCTCCACTCCCTCAGTTTTCAGGTCAGCCCCAACTTTCTGAGCTTCTGTCAGGTTAATTCACAACATTTGAGTCCATTGGTACTTAAACAAGACAATATCTAAATTTGTGTTTAAACTTGTGTTCAAGGTTTAATTGAGGGTGTCCAAAGTGCGGCCCAGGGGCCATTTGTGGCCTCTGGACTGATTTTGTGTGGCCTCTGACTGCAATTAAAGAATAATACAAATTTAGCCCCCCAGCACAGGTGATTCATGCAGATAGAAGCTTTTGATTTTTAGTTGGGGCAGAAAGATTTCAGACAAATTGAAATCTTATTAAAATACAAAGTATTCATCTTTAAATATACGCATTATTTGCATTCTTTTGCAAGGAGAAAATCTATCCAATTCCAAACACAGAGTGACCTAAATCCTGCTTTTATTGCTCCAAACTGACTAAATTTTTGATATTTTTTTCAATAAACACCTGACAAATATTTATTTTTATAGGGCAAACCTGCAAAACCCTTCTTAAGTTTTGGGTCTACAATAGTTTACACATCTTTTCCCAACAAAAAAAAAAAAAAAAAAAAAAAAAAAAAAATCTGACTACTTAACGATTGGTAAAAAAAACGAAAACAAACAAGCAAACATCACACTATCAGTTTTTATTGACAATCTGACTTTTTTGGCCCTGAAGTGCTTTTTGACTTGACAATTTTGGCCCTCGTGACATAAAGTTTGGACACCCCTGGGTTAGATCATCAAAAAATTAGTTCCAGCGCCTTAACAGGAAATTGATGTAAGCTGCATTTTTCGGTAGATTCAAGATTTTTTGTCTAGTTTATCATTAAAAACCAGCTCAGGGATAAAGATTAATTATGTATCAGCTGTCATATGTGAGATTTCTGTTTTCCTCACAGATGACAAACTACATATACGCACTGAAGTAGTGTTCATAGGAACAGAAGAAGGAGCCTTGTGTTCAGTCTTTTGACTGACTTCACACAGTGATATGAGTGTTGCCCACACCCAGAGGTTCTGAAAGACATCACCGTGATGCTACACGCCCTGTGTGGATTTGTACCGACAGAGACAAAGACAAACAAAAACAGCTATATTTTTTCCCCACTCAGTAAAAGTGTTTTCTTTACTTTGCTAAAAATGATCCCTGCAACTCAGACTCACTGGAAACCACGCTGCATCAGCACAATTTTTGATAAAAGTTTCAACAAAAGAGCAGTTTAAAAAAAAAAAAAAAAAAAAAAATCTTGAATATTCCTTTGCTATTGCAGCTGCAGAGAGAGGAAAGCTGCAGGTTTTCATGAGAGAAGACGCCCTGTGAAGCAAATTTTTACATGGTTTCTTAGGCTGACCTGTAACGGCATATAAGGAAGTCCAGCTGAGTCACCGGTTGCCATGGTGATTTAAATAGGCGGAGGATTAGGTGCCTGAGCAACGGAGCAAGTGGAAACAAAATGTTTCTGAGTACTTCACTGCAAAAACACAAAATCTTACCAAGTATTTTTGGTCTAGTTTCTCGTGCAGATATCTTGAATACATTTGAAATATGACAAAACTGACTTACAGTTAACTTTTCAGCAGATATAGGAGCTTGTTTTGCTCAGTAATTCCTTGTTATTGATGAAAAAGTTCAAGTTTTAAGTGAAATAATCTGCCAGTGGAGCAAGATATTTTAACTTATAATATGGGAAAAATGTTTTGCTCCCCTGGCAGATTATTTCACTCATAACTAGAACTTTTTCATCAATATTAAGGAATTATTGACATAAAACAAGCTCCTATATCTGCTGAAAAGTTAATTGTAAGTTAGTTTTGTCTTATTTCAAGTGTATTCACGATACTTGCACTAAAAACTAGACAAGAAATACTTGGTAAGATTTTGTGTTTTTTCAGTGTTTATAGGATAAACACAACTTTTGTAAAAATGTCAATAGAAAAAACTGAATGGTATCAAACTTGAAAAGCTATTAGTCGGTTCTGAGACTTAGTTACACTTTCAGTGGTGTTTCTATTATAAAATATGGCTGAGTTGGAGGGCTCTAAAGACAGCTGCTTGTTTTGCTGCATCCCAAATGTTTATTTGTGGAAGTCTTCTTGTGCATATTTAAATTATTTTATGATTTATCGCTACCAACAGTTCTTCCATGCTATGACTTACTGAGCCACAATGTTTCCTTGCATTTCTTGCAGCCATTTTTTAACGCAACAGTCGGTGAGGTCAAAAACAAACACCAACAGGAGAATGTCCTTTACTGCTTAGAGATTTGCGACTTTGGTCAGATCTGCGGATGTTTTAAGAGAACCTCTGGAAAATAAATATATCATAAGGAAGCGTACGCAGAGGTTTCCAGGCATACCAGTGATGGTGATCTTGGCCGACCATTTGGAGGTGCCGTCCAGTACGCTCTGCTTGATGCTCTTCATGTGCTGAGCATGAAGCATTTTAGAAATGACAAACACTTTCCGGATCTCCTCAAAGATCTCGGGCTTGTTTCTCTCGCGGATCTTCATCCGGTCTTTCATAGCCATGATGATGTGCTGCGTCCGATCTTCTGCACCCGTCTTGGAACTTTTCTCCGCTGCTCCTAAAGATACAGAAAGCACTTATGTCAACATATCCTCACACAGGATTTCTGACATTTATCCAAGACAAATAAATTGATTTTAGGGGGTGATTTTTAAGCCCTTGACATCTTTTCATCTCAGAATGATTAAATCAGATGTTGCCAAAGTTAGGATTTTTTTTCTTAATTTCTAAAGCAGTTGGAATTGTGATACTTAGCTTCAAGTATACTTTTTATTCTACATTTACAATTACTGTTATTATGATCAGTACTTTCTGATAAATTGCTTCAATTTTAATTAAATGTACACTGCAAAAACCAAATCTTACCAAGGATTTTTGATCAAGTTTCTAGTGTAAATATTTTGAATACACTTAAAATAAGACAAAAACTAACTTACAAGTAACTTTTCAGCACAATAAAGGAGCTTGTTTTGACTCAGTAATTCCTTGATATTGATGAAAACATTTTAGTTATAAGTGAAATAATCTGCCAGTAGAACTTTTTCATCAATAATAAGGAATTATTGACTTAAATCAAGCTCCGATATCTGCTGAAACGTTACTTGTAAGTTAGTTTTGTCTTATTTCAAGTGTATTCAAGATATTTGCAGTGTATGTTTCTGAGGAGCAGGGTTTTCACTTTTGAAGCATACAGCATACCAATTTAAGTGAATTTTCATCAGCACAGACAAAGGGTTGGCGTAGTGTTACATGAGATTCATTATTGGGTCATTGCTGCAAGACTTGAGTAGCAGTCGTGCCGATTAATGGTGGTCGTGTGAGAACTGCGGCGCTCATATTTTCATTTTCGTTTTCAGCCTGGCTAAAATCCGGTGATCAAATTATGTTACATGAAAGCGCATGAAAAGGCGTTGTGGGAGCATTATTTAGTAAGAGTGTATCTTACCACACAATATTCAATAGATGGGGGGGCTTAAAAAATATTTTAAGAATTTTATCTGGAATTAAGAACTTTTCAAACCTTAAAAACATCTTAAAACATTCCCAGCCTCCTGTGAACCCAATGCACAATGACAGAATGATCTTTTTTAGCAACTAAACTTACTTTGCAGACAGTCAGCGTTCAACAGCTCCTGGCATTTCTCGTGAACTTTAACCCCACACTCGGCGCAGCGCATGCCCTGCCGAGCGATGCCCCACAGCAAACCCTCACACTCATAGCAGTAGGTAGGCGTGGTGGCAGTCCACACCTCGAAATTATGTGGCGTGGTGCAGGAGATGGGGTAGATCAGAGCCTGCAAAGTCTTCTTGTACACGTGGTTTTTCTATTGAAGCAAAAATAACGAGAGGCGGGAAAAGAAGAAACTGTTGAAACATATTCATGGATAATCAGAGAGGTGTGAGGTTACAGCCTGAAGTTTGCCCAGGGACAAAACTGTTGTGGTTTGGAAACCTAATACCTGCAGTTTCATGTGAATCCATTTTCACTTTATTTTACTCTTACTTTATTGAGTTTTTATGTAATAAACTAAGACAAAGCAATGCATGACTATGAAGTGGTTGGAAAAGGATTCATGGTTTAGAATTAAAAACCTCAACAGTGTGCAATTAATTTATATTAATTATTCATTTAAAGATCCAGGGCCCAGATTTTTTTGGGGGCCCCCAATAGTTTTCTTTTCTTTTCTTTCTTTCTTTCTTTTTTTTTTTTTTTTTTTTTTTTTTTTTTTTTTTAATGAACGCATGTTTTGCACTGCAAAAACACAAAATCTTACCAAGTATTTTCTAGTGCAAATACTGACACGTTTGAAATAGGATAGGACAAAAACTATAAAAACTATTTCGCTTATAACTTGTACTAGTTATAAGCGAAATAATCTGCCAGTGGAGTTAAAAGTTAATTTAAAATGTCCTGCTGGCATATTATTCCACTTATAACTAGAACTTTTTCGTCAATATTAAGGAGTTATTGACTTAAATCAAGCTCCTATATCATCCTGAAAAGTTACTTGTAAGTTAATTTTGTCTTATTTCAAGTGCATTCAAGATATTTGCACTAAAACTAGAAATACTTGGTTAAATGTTGTGTTTTTGCCGTGCAGTTCAGTCTAATCAGCAGACTAATTGCTTTAAAAAGGGGCAAATGTGCTTAAAAACTATGTTTTCTCCTGTAACCTCCCTGGAAAGCGTGCAGCCGTCATTGCTTTGCATCAAAACGGCCTCACAAGCAGAAAACCTGCTGCAGCTGAAAGAACAGAGTTGTGCACCACCAAGAACCTCGAGCTGAAAGGTCAGCTGCAGAGAAGAAGGTTCACTGATCCAAGAGTTTCAGTCTCCTACTGAGAAATGTGCTAAAGCGTGCAGGGCCAGCTCAACGCTGGCAGCAGGTGGTTGTTAGTGACTCTGCACACTGTTGCAAGAAGAAGAACAAAGAAGACACTTCTGTCCCGGAAAAATATGAAGGACAACCTGCGGGAAGTATGAGGACAGATAGCAGAAAGCAGGTGTAAAAATGTTTTCTCTGGTGGATCTTTCTTCTGGTAGCTTTGCACTGGAAAATCATTTGTCCTGAGAAGAAGAGGTCGAGTCATGGCTGTTGTCAACAGTTACGTTCCCTGATGATATTAAGGTGTTTGGATACTTCTCCTCCGAGGGGCTGGGCTTTCCCCCAGTTCTGCACAAGAGCCTTGCTGGATAAAAGGGCAGAATAAACAAAATCTCCTGCAACAGAAACCTCTTTCATCAATCCAGGAACAATCTGATGATTATCTGTGGCTTTTCCAGCAGGACTGAGTTCAATGTCACAACCTGATACAGTGATTTATTCACTTTTCAAAGACATTTAAAATGTTTTTTTTTGTTGTTGTTTATGGATTTACATCTGAACTTTTGGATGGCTCTTTCATTATTTTCACATCTCCTGTTAGAGCACTTGATGTTAGAAACATGCAGACGGGAACTCTCAGGAAACATCACTTGTGTCAAGGATGTGCGAATAAAACAAAAACAAAAGGCTAATTGTTCAGCAACTGTTTAATAATTAATGAGGGAGCATTTTAATGCGACCCCTCTAATGTTACAAAGAACCCTGGTGGTGTGTAAAGGCAGACTGAAAGTGATTCTTGGCCTCTTATCTGATGAAGTGAACCCTGCTGTGGTCCAGTGTAGGAGGCGTGTGGGAGCAGCTGGAAACATCACAGGACGAGCCTCCAGTCGAAGCCCAGCTTCATCTGGCACTGGGAGGGGATGTGAACTGGTTTTACTCTTTTGCTGGAAGTAGTTGTGTCGTTTTTTGTTTCTTTTGTTCTTTCTTTAATCTGTTCTCTGGTTTCATTAGTCTTACTCAGTCTTCAAGTTGCTTTGAGCGTTATTGACGTCTCCTGCACTTTTGCATTGTTGTCCCAAGTTGTTTTTGAATAGCGAAAGCCTGAAGGTAATGCGGTTTAATAGTGCAATTCTGCATGGTTTTATTATTTCATTTTATTTTTTTATACACAGTGCTGTATGAAGAATAACTGTGGTGACTATAAACAATCACAGGAGATTTCTCTCAATGTTTCTGCAATGCATGAATCAAAAACATGCAGTTTAAAGGAGACCTATTATGCTTTCTTGAACAGGTTAGGATCGGTCTGTGGGTTATACAAAACACTTTTTGACCCTGAGTCAGACCCAGAAGCAGAAGAAGTGGAGCACAACCATCAAAGATGCAGCAGTGGTTTCTGAATGGTAAGTCAACGCTCCCGCAGTCTCAGGAGGGGTAGAGTGGACCCACTTGATCTTTCTACCCCGCATGCGTTATTTCAGGAGGGTCAGAATGAGCCCGCGTGCGCTTTTACGAGTAATCTTTTTTGTTGAAGCCAAGCAGCTCTGTTCTTTGTGACGAGGAGGATGTGCAGTAAAACCAGCTGACCACTGATTAAATGTCAGAATAATCAATAGAATAATCGTTAGATGCAGCCCGACTTGGAATGTCTTTAAATCCAGCGGGACATGTTAAATGCTCGCTGCGAGAATCCTGGTTCTGTTGCATAAGATGTGGGTCCTGGATCTGAGTCACATCATCAAGCTAAAACCCGAAGTGGCAATGGAAGTGGTAGCACTGCTGCCTTGCAACAAGAGGGTCCTGGGTTTGAATCCCTGCCAGGCTTCTCTCTGCAGGAATTTGGATGTTCTCCCTTTTGCATCCATGGGTTCTCTCCGGGTATTCCAGTTATCAATCTAAAAACATGACTTTTAGGTTAACTGGTTAATTCAGCTTGCCCTTCAATATGAGTGCGTACCTCGCCTCTCGTCCAACGACAGCTCCTTTGAAGGTGAAGTGAAGGGAAATGGAGCTAATTGAGTCAAGCTGGATTTTTTTGTTCCATATTTTGTGTTCTGCTCAGTCGACTTCCTGCTTGTTTTTGCTCAGAATCAAAGTAAAACTCAGGAGAACGAAAACCAATAAAACTTGAACAGGGTTAATTATTTCCACGTAAATTAAAGGCAGAAACTGAAGAACGAGAGGAATGAAAAGATGCTTTTTTATACCTTTTCTATGTTGTTTTTCCAGCCTGAAAGTAAAGTATTATCTTCAGCTATTCTCCACCAGATTGTTTCCTCCTACATGCCGTCGAGTAACCTACTTTGTGCACCTGAATTATTAATGTTTCTTCCAATGTAAAATGTAATCATCATTAGGAATTGGCAAATTACAGCGCTGTCAGCACAAAGCAAGCCATAAGAATCATGAAGGTACACCTCAGATCCATAAAGTGGACTCAGCAAATCTAAATTCGCACAATCATTTCCAACAAATGGTGAACAGCTTGGTTGCAGAAAGAGACACAGTCAAAATGAAAAGCTGAGGAGAAGCAGAGCGCCGTACGCGTGAAGCTACTCACAAGCTCTTCATCTTTCAGGGAGGTCCGAGTGGCCAGAGCGTAGTTGAGTCTGGCCTTCCTGGACTGTATGATAGACTGGAAACAAAACAAAAGAGAGAAATCAGTAATTCGCAGCGACACGCAGTCGCAAACTCTCAAGAAGAAATAAATTCTTTGAAGAAATTTTTGTTTTGATGTTTTGTTCTTTTAAGTTTGATGAAACCACAAAAACAACGCATATTTGTTCTCCTTTTGTCTTTCAGTTTCTGATTTAACAAACAAACAAATGTTTGACGAAGTTCTCAAGGTTTTCCCCACAATTTTAAAATAATAATATTAAGTAAAAAATCGAAGGGAGCTGGAAAACTTTAAGCTTAATAGGTGGAAAAAATGGTTCTTTGTGAATCTTTTCATAGGTTGGTTTGGAAAAGCTTGCAGCACAAAGGTTTGGACTGGATCCTGGGAGGCTTTCTTCATAAATCTTTTACCAACATGAGGAAAGCTCAAAAGCAGTTTTTGATGCTGCAACGACACTTTGATGCTGCGTCGCAGCCGTGAAACGTCTCTCAGATGCTTCCTCTGCTTCTGTTAAACCCAACAACACAAGCTGTCAGTAACCATTAAAATAAACTGCTTCACTGGTTCATAATGAATCGCGTCTACTGGAGAAGCATTATATCGTATAATGAAGCAGGTTCAATAGGTGGTTGGTTGCATTCGGTTTCATTCGGAGACATAAGAAAAAAACGAGTCCAACATTTAAACTTGAATGCATTTAATCAGCCGGAAAATAATAGTTCAATTAATAAATATCTAAATAATCCATTTGTTTTTTAATCACTTTTGCAACCCTTCTTGGAAGCCCCGCTGGTAATGCAGCACTTAGTCTCCAATAACATTTCGAAAGGCTGGAGCAGACAGAAAGATGGATATTTGTTCTTTCCTCTTCATACGAAGAGGAGTCTGAAAACTTTCCAATCCAAAGAGCCATTTTTGCCCTCAATACATCTAAATACAACTCATCTAGAGATGCAAATATTTTGAAAAATGACTACTTAGAATTTTTTTTCTAAATATTTACTTCAGGTGAGTTGTCATTTTTAGCTCAAGAGCGAGATGAAAGTGACACTGAGAGTGACGACGAAAGAGAACCTGAGGCCAGGGACGCCTGCAGGATATTGTGTAAATTACACAAAAAGCTTCCAAAACATTTTTTCCACTGAACTAACAGCAAAAACATGTGGGACTGGGGATTATATATATAAAAAAAAAAAAATCTAGTCCCAGAACAGACTATATCTGACTAAATCCATCAGGATGCATGGATAAATTCATTTTAAAGGTTGAATTGCGTAAATATTTCAAACTGAAATTTTGCCTCTGCAATAAAAGTACACTCCTATACCTGGGATACTAAATAGTGTGGAGGCTACTGTACACTCCTAACCCGAATTAGTTGACTTTACTAGAAAATTGCATGGAAACCCATTGCCTTAAACCATTCTAGTTTTCACACAATGATGAAACTAAACAGATTTAGCTGTGTTAACTTAGAGCTGCAGTACAATGTAGCAAACACAAAACTGAAGTTATTATCTTTGGACCTAAAGGGGAACGATCTAGAGTCAGTTCGCAGCTTCAGTTATTACAGCTAGAAACTAGAGATCAGGCCTGAAATCTGGGTGTAGTGATGGACTCGGACCTGAACCTTCAGAAACACATAAAGACAGTTACAAAGTCAGCCTTCTACTACCTGAATAACATTTCCAGGATTAAAGGACTAATGTCTCAACAAGATCTAGAGAAACTCGTCCATGCGTTTATCTATAGTCGCATTGATTACTGCAACAGTTTCTTCACAGGTCTGCCTAAAAAGTCCATCAGATAGCTGCTCTGATCCAGAACGCTGCTGCTGTCGATCTCTCTAAGACCAGGAAGACAGAGTACATCACCCCAGTTCTAAAATCCTTCCACTGGCTCCCTGTAGCTCAGAGAATAGACTTTAAAATACTTCTATTAGTTTATAAATCACTTTAATGTATTTTAGCACCAAAATACATTAAAGACCTGTTGTCGTCGTATCAACCTTCCAGACCACTCAGGTCTTCTGGTTCTGGTCTGCTCTGCATCCCCAGAACCAAACATGGAGAAGCAGCTTTCAGTTTTTATGCTCCACTAATTTGGAACAAACTCCCAGAAAACTGCAAAACAGCCGAAACACTGAGTTCCTTTAAATCAAAGCTAAAAACCCACCTGTTTAGAGCTGCCTTTGATTAGTAGGAAGGAGAACATTGATCAGCATTTGCTTGATGATCCTTATGATTTTGATGCATTGATATTTGCTCAATGATTTTGATGACTTTCATCTGTGTTTGTTTGATGATTTTGATGTTTTTGATTATTTTGATGATTTGCTGCATACCTGATTGATGTTTTTATGATGTGAAGCACTTTGAACTGCTTTACTGCTGAATTGTACTAAACGCATAAACTTGACTTGACATTTAGCAATCGTAACTAAAACTGATGAGCTCACTTAAATTTCTTCCCAATTGTATAAAATTGTCATTTTAAGCTAAGCTTACATAGCCACATAAAACAAATAAATAATATATCAATGACATTCTCCTATTTAATTATTTTGATCTTCAAATTGCATTGAATGTAACACTAAATTAAAATTAAGCAATGCATATGCCAGCAAGGTACTTAGCTGATGCTAATGTGTAAAATTTAACCACATTAATTCCATAACTGATATGTGTTACAACATAGTATATTGTCATCAGCAAGGTGAAGGTTGTCTTCACACATTTTGCATGCATGTGTTGCACTTTTGGAAGTGATTCTTTGGAACAGACCTTTCACTCCTAGTTTCAGTTTTATAGCTGAGTATTGCTAACTCTGTTTCTGATTTTGCTGGCAGGGCTTCGGTCAAAAAGCACGCAGGAGATTAATAGATTTTAAACGGCTTGCTGAAGAGCTACAGCCGATGCGTCCTGGGTATAGAATAAATGTAATGCTGCACCATATCACGGGTGGAGAAGTTGAGGCTCTCAAACAATTAATATATCTATTTATTTAGTAAATACTCCTGGTTGGTTCATGTAAGTGTTCTTCTCCTTTTTCTTCTTCTTTTGTTTGTTGCCATTTGCTCAATAAATTTTATTGAAGAAAAAAAAAGGAGCCGTGCTTGAACTTGCTATGGTTCACGCAGGGCTGAGCTTTAATAGGCCGCACCCCTTCACTTCAAAAACATAATATCTTTAGTTATCTCTACTTAACAAGATCATTACACTCTATATTTTAGGAGAAAAGTACAATCAACTAATTTTGTTTAACAATGAGACACCATTTTTACCAAACATAAGAATTAATTAAAATAATTATTTTAATTAACTTCTTATTTTAATTAATTAAAATAATTATTTTAATTAATTAAAATAAGAAGTTATTAAAATAATTACAATTAACATCTGGGTTAAGAGTGTAGCTGTTTGTGAACAATACACCAATGCTGAGATTTTTATACTATTTTTGATTTTTTTCAAACTTTTTTTCCTTGGGATAATCTGTTTAACCCCCAATCCTTCAAACTCATTTGAACAGTTTTGTGTTTTTCTTTTTATTTTAAGAGGAAAATGTAAAAAAAAAAGTCCTGAATATGACCCTGCATTGTAAACACCTTCTTTTACCTTTTTTCTAAGCTTTCAGAAAGTGAAATTTTCCGTTTGACAGCGCCTCTACCAACCACAAGGGTTTATTTGAAGGGTGTATCGGTATTCATTGTTGTGTTAAAACTGCTGCTATTGATGCTAATTAAAACATGTACATCCAAAACTGAAATCAAGCAGAAGGCCTTTTCCTTTTCTTTGTTATCAGCCCAGTTCAGTAACTGAAGACAACACGAACCCCCCACAGCTGATTTGATTTTGTGTTTGCTTACAGGTCTGCATGCTCGTACAAAATACGACGACTCCACCGCACAGCACACACAGCAGACTGAAACCGTTTTGTTCCAGTCAGGGCCATCACTGAATTTCAAACAAAACCCATCAAACCAGCAGACAAAAAGCAAATAAAATCTCACTTGTCTTTTACTCACCATAGCCTGAGCAGCAATAATCACAGAGAGGCAACATGGGCAAAGAGAGAAAGAAAAGAGAGCTTAGAGTCAAACAGTTCTATGCTTAAACCATGACAGTTATTTTATTTACTTTTTATTGACATTCAGAAATCAAAACTCATTTCAACCACAAACTATCAGCCTAAATTCCCTGTTTTATCTCTATGAAAAACGAAACAATCAAGCAGCAAAAACTCCAAAAACATTAATTTATATGGAGCAGACAGACATACAGTTATTACACTTTTCTTTTTCTTTTTTTTACATTTTCCAAAGCTTGTAAATAAATCCTGACACAGCTGGTGGTGATGTGACAGGACTTTTTTCTTCATTTGTCCTGTTTTTTTCTCTTAAAGGATCAATAACTTTACTTTAGAGCATTATTTTAAATGTGTAAATGTGTGCATCTTGGTTCAGATCCTATAGTGAAATACACAGATATTGTCTACCTTTCTAATGATTATTTTAGTAATCGATTATTCTATTGATTATTCCGACGACTAATCAATTAATCAGATTTTAAAAATTGGAACATTCTACATATTTTTAATTTACCCTCTTAAGCTTTTTTAAATACATTAGAAATACATTAAAAGAGGAAAATAAACAAATAATTAAATTCCTTTTTGAAAGAGGAAAATGAACATTTTATTGCCTAAAATGCAATAATATAGCTTTCCTTTCGTGAATTTGAACCAGGTGAAGCTAAATCTGCTACTTGAGGATTTTTGGGTAGAACAGATTTATGGACAAAAGTTTTTTTTGTTTTTTTTTTTTTTTTTATCTTAAATGCACAATGTTTATATATTTTGGACAAGTTTGGCTTAATTACTGCTCTGGGTGTGTTGTTTTTTTCAACAAATGGCCTTTTTTTTAATGAATCTGTATACTCCAGTTAACGATTAATTGATGACTAAATTAGCTGTTGCTTATTTCAATAATCGATTAATCACGATTAATTTGATTAATCGGTGCAGCCCTAATAAGTAGTAGGTTGAAAATAATGCTACCCTGCTCAAATTATATTTACTGAGCATAGTATTCATTCTGCATAGCCTGTAATTGTGTTATGTGTTTGCCTAATTCGATCAACCTGACAAGAAGCAACAGGAAGGATCACCAAATATTCATATTGTTTATCTCTGGATGTTTTTTCCATACAGTGCATATGAATGAGCATGTACCTGTACCATCCATTCACATTGACTAATATCACTAAAAAAGGTTTTTCGAATTAAACACAGTTCTCATGGATGAATGGAGACATTGTGTGCAGCTATTTTAACAGTAGGACTTTAAGTGGATGCCAAGAAACCTTTTTACTTTTAAGTATTTTGCGCCACTTGGTCAGGGTTAAAAAACAACAAGAGTCATTGGTTCACTGAGGTCCAAAAAGTACTTGGTTGGGGTTAAAATAAATCTGAATACAGGAACTGCTTGGTTAATTTAAGAAAAACATTTTCTGGTCCTATTTAAGCACTAAAGCTATTTGGTTTGGGTTAGGAAACAGCAGTGGGGGACACCACTAACTAAAAAGTTTATTGCGCTAACCCTAAAGCATTAATCATAAACAACAGTTTTACGAATGCTAACACTAAAATGCTATACCAACATAGTATTTAGCAGAAGCTAGTGCTAAATTCAACCATGTTGATACCCACATTGTGACACCACATGGGTTATATCACCCTCAACGGGGTCAAATTTGCCATTGCACCCCTATCTACATGGTTACGCTTCAGCAGGCGATTCTCTTGAACAGACCTTTCACTCGTGGTTTCAGTTTTATAGTTTTACAGAGTTAGCTAACTCTGTTGCTGATTCTGCCTAACTGTCCACGGTGAGGCTTTGATCAGAAAGCACGCAGGACATGAGTAGATTTCTACCTTTACTGTAGAACTACAGGCTGTAGTTAACAGTCTTGTAAACAGTCTTCACCTACTTCAAAATAGGAGCATGGATATAAACGTCTAACTACTTGAAGAAGGAAAAGGAGGAGGGAGGCCATCTTGGTCCAGCTCCTCTGCTATTGGTCAATAACCAGGAAGGAGCAGGATCCATGTGCAGATAGATCGTGCATGCCTGTGACTTTGGCTTCAGTTTAGCAAGCTATGTATAGTTTTGGAGGGAGTGGAAACACGGTCTGTGTTGGAGTTGTTAAGGGAAGCTGCAAATAGACTGGACGAGCTGGAAGGCGGTGAGTTTTCAGTCAACCAATAGTAGAGGAGCTGGACTGAGAAGGCAGCCTTCCTCTTTTGCATAATGAGGCGGAAAAAGTAAAGTAAAAAGAGGAGATGGGAAAATGCAAAAACAACAAACACTTGTATAAGGAAAAGGAAAAACAAAACATATATATGTTTCTTGATGAAAACCGCATGTATGAGGAAAAGGAAAAAGAAAATATATACATTTCTTGACGAAAACTTATGTAAAAGGAAAAAGGAAAAGCAAAATATATACATTTCTTGATAAAAATGCATGTATAAGGAAAAGGAAAAACAAAACATATATACATTTCTTGCTGAAAATGTATGTATAAGGAAAAAGGAAAAGCAAAATATATATATTTCTGCATTTATTTTTAATTGTCAGTTTTGGTCCTTCATATCAGCACAGATGTTGAACTTTATTCAACGGAAAGTTTACAAAACAGTCAAGTAAATTAGCACTTTAGAATTTATCCGGAAAAAATAATTTAGAGGAAGCTCAGTGGGCTAAACGTTTTCAAAGTTAGCAAAAACAATAAAGTGCTAAATGAAAAATTAGCTCAGCTATTAGCGCATTAGCGGATTAGCGAAAGTGTGTCCACCACTGGGAAATAGCTTCTAGAATCAATTTAAATAATGACACTACTTAGTTTAGGTTAGAAATCAATGTCCTTATTCTGTTCCTTCACCAAATCAACTTTGCCAGGATTAGAAAATAAATTGCTGGTCCAATTTAAATACTAAAACTCCTAGGCCAGGACCAGAATACTGTTTCTTGGTTACATGAAAGTACTAAAAACTACTTAGGGTTAGAAATTAATATTACTTGTTAACAGTATGAAAGCTGGAGAATAGTTTCATTACCCTGTTTGTGTTTTAAAATCTCTTGGTTAGCATTAGGAAACATTTCATGGTTCTGTCTAGGTGCTAAAATTACCTTGTAATCTGTTAGGAAAACATTTCTGGGGCTTGTTTAAACACTTAAACAATTTGGTTGGATTAGCAAAAAAAATGTTGACTGTCTTTTAACACCTTCTCACTTAATGTTAGTAATAAATGCTTTTCTTTGATGGCCTCGCAAAAAAACAATAAACCACAGTATAAAGCAATACATTTACATTCAATGCCAAGGTTTTTCATGGATAATATAAAATTAAAATGAACTTTAAATGTTTCAATTGCTTTGGAAGAGGTTGGAAACATCTTGTCTGTCTTTTCTAAATAATTATATTCCTCATCAGTATTGAACTCCTTTTTTTTGTTTAGTACATCTCCAAATATAAATTTGGTCAATACAGTTTTGACTTAGCGTAGAAAAATTATTATTCAGTGAATCTCAAAACTGTCAAAGAAAGTTAGAAAAAGTATTGATGGAAATGCTCACCAGTTCACTAACAAGAGGAATAGGCCGCTTCTTGCGGAGGTCGGGCATGCTGTCAATGCCAAATGGTGTGTTTGCCCTGAAACAAATAAATAACAGAAAAAAAACCACATAAAAACGGAATAAACTTTGTACAGATTACTCAAGCAACCTCACATAAAATCTTTACAAACCCTGGCTTGGCCCACGGGTGCTTGCTGGGGTCACCATCTTGCTCTTGGCTCTGAAATAGGATGTCATAGGTCACGCATTAATTAAGTTAAAGGATGAAAGCCTGATTTAAAGACAAGGAGCATGCAAATGCAGAAGTATGAGATATAAAAGAAAGTGAATAGCAAGTAACAACAGGGAAATATTAAGATTAAAGTGTGTTGGTTGAGTTTCAGTTCAGCATGCCAAACACCTTTCAATCAATCTTTTGGTTCTAGTTTTTATTGATTTGTGACTATTTACTGTGTTTTTTTTGTGAGAAAAATAGGAATTAGATTTTTATAGGGTATCCTGAAACATCTAATATTACTGCTGTTTAAGACAACATTGTGTACATCAATGCTACTTTTGAAAAGCAAGTAAGTATAACTGTGGGACTACCAGGATCGATATAAATAAAGCAAAAGAACCATAGAACCACACTGATATAATAAATATCAAAAGAGAGAAAATAGTTTGAAGAAGGTTTGCTTAAAGGTAACCTGATCTCCATCTTGACTTCCATCTGTAAAACAGCGAGAGAAGGAAAAGACAGAAGAGACAAAAAAAAACAGTCATTGACCGGTTTGATTCATTGTGTAAAATCAACAGCGCTACAGTTTAAAAGTGACACCAACATTGAGTTTTTCAATAGCTGGGGTCTGAGGTAATGAATATTTCATTAACATGTATAATTTATTGTGAAAATGACTCCTAATATTTTCCCAGATCCCCGGTCTTTAACGTCCGACTTGCTTTCCGAGGAGAAAATGAATGTTTTCTAATTCTGTAAATGGATCCTGCTGATGCCTTGGAGAGGAGCAAGGGTGTCCTGAGTGGCAGCTGATACATTACTCACGAGAGGGTAGAAAATTATCATTCCAGCGTAGACCATGGTACAATAAATACCCAAGGGAACTTTAGATAAAAAGCAATAACTGCCAATCGCAAAATGGGTACCAGAGACCTTCACCTTTTTTCACCTTATAGGTGAAAATAACACTATTAGAAATGATAAAAGACCTGTTATCAAGAAAAGTTCAATCAATCATCTATCAGAGCTGCTGACAGATAACATTAAATACATGTATAGCACTGGGCAAAAAGTTTTAAACTGACCCTATTTTTTTGTTTTTCATCTCCTAATCGAAAAACTTTCTTGTAATCTTTTAAAGTGGTTTTGATCAATAGCTCTCCAAGCTTCAGTCGATTCCTGACCCTTTTTTTTTTTAGATTTCTTGTTATTGTTAAAGCCAATTAACCCTGACCAAAGAAGCAACCAGGCTTTAAAATGCTCCTATAGTCGAACCTATTTTGTAACAAGTAACTTTCAGATACAGTTCCTATGTTGTAGATAGTTTTTGGACACTTTCATCTGTCCTTCACTTGCCGAATGGACAAGATACTGTCCTGATCAGGTGAAAGAACTGAAGATGAAATGATAACAGGCAATCAAAAACTTTAAAAGACTAAACAAAAGCACAAAAAGAAAGAGCGTAGTAAAGCAGATGTGGGTTAATCGCAGTTAAAATCGTGATCACAATATTTAACAAAAACATTGCAATTTCATGCTTTCCTAAAATCATGCAGCCGCAGTTCAAAAGATTTACATGGTACTATAAACTGATTAAATATCGACCCTTTGCACGTGATGTCACGCTCTTCAGAAAGCGGCCCACTCTGCCATGACAGACGTCAAAAAAACCTATGCGCTCTTGTAAAGTTTTCCATAAAACAGACAGTTGATAGCCTGATATCGCTTTTATTTAGTTGATTTCATTGTAAAAATGACCATAGGCTGCTGAACGGTTGGTGGCACAAACAGACAAGGATGCAAACCAAACTTGTCATTTTATTGTATAACTTTTATTGAGGAAAGATGGCGCCGATGTATAGCAGCCGTTTGTCAATCATAAGAACTGACAGCCCTCGGTGTATTCGGGGATTTGTTGCAAACAATTTTTACAAGGTAAGAAGTTTAACGTTCATATGCTTTATAAGTAGGTAAGATTAGTAAGATGCAATCAGATATTGCATCTTACTGAGAAGGTGCGCATCTAATCATTAGTAACCACGGAGAAAGTTCTGTAGCCTACCATGAACAAAAAAAAAAAAATCTGGTGAGCCTCTAGATTTTGTAACGTTTTTAAGTCTGCTCCGGTGTCGGGGAAACGCCATTTATGACATAGTGGTATAAATCATGTCGTGTGAATTCAGGCAAAGTCAGCAATTTGATCAAATCCCACGATTGAGAAGGTATGGGTCGGTTTCTAAGCTGGCTATTTCCAACTATTGTAATAACTGCTGTCTATGAGCCCCAACTAAGTGAGCTACTTCTACAGACAAATTAGCTCAACTTGAACAGACAGAAGCCATGGCTGTATTGGCAAAAACAACTTGAGAAAACAACCAGTCACTCTGCTTAATACTGCCATCTCTCACTTCCGACGTCCGTCATGGTGCCTCAAGTGTGTGATTAAGTGACATAGTTGCAAAGGGTCAATAGCTCAGTTTTAAGCAATCACAAAAATAGGTTGACTAGAACTTAAAATAATGGCTACCTTGTTCCATGTCCTCCTGGGAGAAGGTGGACATAGTCATACTGACAAGGTTGCGCCTGGTCTCCCTCTTTTCCCGCAGAATCTGCTGAAAGCTTCTCAGACACTTTAACTTGCGTTCATCGATTTGGGTAATCTCTGTTGATGACACTGCTGCATCTCCCTCTGGTTTGACCTCCAAGCCTCCAGTAACATCAGTGGTGGGCTGCTGAAGTACCTCTGTGGGAAACTTTTCCTCCAGTGCTGCAGGTTCATCAGCCTGGATGGAGGTTGGCAATGGTTCTGCAGTGGTGCACTGGGAAAGCTGTTCTTTATCACTCACATCTGCAGGGCCTTTTGAAGTTTTATCAGCTAAGCTCTCTCCAGGTAGCTCTGTAAGGTCTTCGGGTATTGCAGTCCTACTGACAAAAGTGTCAGGCCCCACAGACGGTTCTTCAGAACTTGGGGGGATCTTGTTCCAATAAGGAGGACTTTGGCAAGACTCTAAGGACTCCAGTGCAAGACTTTTGCTGGTTTTTGCATCTAAAGGCTCCACAGAAAAATTCTTAAACTTTTCAGTGGTACTATTTTTCGACACATCATCAAAAGCATGAGCAGAATTAACATCACCTTCATGGAATTGGGAAGAAGTTTGTTCTATATGTTCCTCGTAGGATCGCTTTAAAGGCAGCTCATCAGAAGGCATTGATAGTTCAAAGTCTCCAGGATTTACTTCAACAGGTCCTTCAAGTTTGCGCAATGCATCCCGCAAAGCAGACCTAAAATCAAGCACAGCTCGTCCTATGCGTTTGACGGTTAAACCTCCACCTGGGACATCTGCAATACCAGGGTCGGAGAGTCGGTTATCCCAGCTTCGACTACTGTAGGGTCTTACAACATTATCTCCAGAGACACCTGAGAGTCCCTCTGTCCAGGTCACAGCAGAAGTCTCTTCATAGCCTAAATTGGCTTCGGTTTCACTGTTTGTTGTGAAGGTCAGCTCATTTGTTTGATCAAACTCAAATTCCTCTGCTTCCCCATCATGCACCTCAATCGAATGGTAACCTGAACTTTGAGGGTAGGACAAATCAGCAGAATATTCATATCCAATAGACGAGTTTCCAGTGTTGTTAGCAGTTGGATCGTGAATCCTAGACTGACTTTGAGGCTGTCTCAACCGTGACTGTCGGTCCTGCCTGCTTGAAGTGCTGGCAGGTGCGCTGTAATGCTTTCTGGAGCTAATAGAGAGAGGTTCTGACCTTCCCGTTGACGACTGTACAGATGCACCATATCCTCCTGCTCCTATGTAGTGCTCCCAGTTTCCAGCTCCTTTGCAGCAGTGAGAACTCTTGCTGCCATCCTCCTCTACATCCCTATCCCTGAGGTAAGTGCTGTCCTTATGCCACTTAGACTCCCTACTAACAGTGTGGGGGGGCATAGTGTTAGTCCATTCCTCCCCTTCACCAACTCTTTGGTCCTTTCTTTCATGACTACATAATTGTCCTTCTAGGTCATACTCAGACTTAGAACTATGGCCAGAAGACAAAGAGCTAGTGCTTGGAAAATCTTGGCCATCCGTATGTTCAAGAAAACTCAAGCTAAGATTTCTTGCTGTTGCACCCTCTGGTATATCTGAACTATGATCAGAAGTATCATCAGGTTCCTCCAGTTCCTGATGATCAGCTGTTGCATCAATTTGGGACACCCTAGACCCTTCTGATCTTGTTGGCAGTAGTACCTCATGTATACTGTGGTGCTCATAACTTGGCTGGACACAGTCAATATCTGACTTTGGTACTGGGCTCCCTAAACTACCATAAGCACTGGCAGGCCTTCTATGTGTGGATGATCCATCTTTGCTTCCCGACCATGTACCTGAACCACCTTTGTTGCTAGAACGAATGCCCTCAATTTCCAGTAACACAGCATCTACACATGAGGATACCTCCTCAACTGACCCCCGCACTGAGGTCAGGTAATCCCTGAGGTCTGAGATTTCCTCTTGGATCTTGTTGATACCCCTTAGCTCCTTCAAAATATGGTCAATGATGGCACTTGAAGCCTCTTCTTTATCTTCATCCTCTTCCAGAAGTGTATTTGGTAGAGCTCTGTTGAAGTTGTAGTCTAAACAGTCACCAGCAGAATATGGTCTTTTGGGCCGAATGCGAGGTGAAGTAAATTCTCGGGTTCCTGATGCAAACTTTGTCCCATTCATGTCTGGGCTGACTGGGGTGTAAAGTGGGATGTGCTCTGGAGGTTCCCGAAGTCCACTTTCGAAGGATATCCGTTTTTGATTTCCCTGGGATCTGGAGCTTTTATGTTGTAAAGTGCAAGGTATTCTTATGCAACCCTCTCTGTTCAGCTCCACTTCTCCGACACATGGTGGGCCTGATACCACTGCATGTCTTTTAATGATTGAACCTTTTGGGGGGAAAGCTTCAGCCCTTGGGGTAACCTTCGGATACATGCTTCTGAGCTCTTTTTGGCTGTCCGGTGCCTCCACCTCTTCCTCCTCCTGTTCAGTGCCCGGATAGTAGAGGTGAGAGTCGGGGACATGGTGGTCTGCAGATCCTTGCAAAAGACGATGAATTTTGCCACGAATAACCAGTGCTACTTTGGGATTTGGAGCTCTCTTTTTAGGTGGATGAGTTTTGGATTTTGCCCCACCTTTAGGAGAAACTCCTGCTCCATGTTGTCCATTGAAGCGATTTCTGGAGAACATTTTCTCATGAAAGCAAACTATATTTACCTAATTTCCCACATTATTGGTGGGACATATAGTCAAATTTCTTGCAATACCATAGTTTAATATCAAAATGTTTCCAAATATCTAAAAACCCATTGTTAGCAGTCCATAGCTAAAGAGGAAACAGAGAGAGAGAGAATAAAATAATCATATATACAAAAAAAAAATCCCTAGCAACATTATCCAGGTCACTTCATTACTTTGAATATGACAATATTTGCTTGTTTGATGAAGGTTGGCATCCTTGCAATTACTAAGTAAACAAATTCCAACTAAGATGTAATTTGTCAAACCTACGACTTTTAAAAGTATTCAAAATACTGAAAAAATACAGATATTTTGCAGCTTTTATGCAGGTTTGTGTATGTTTTTCCTGTAAAACACTGAAGTGAATTTGTGCTTTATTTTCAACACATTTCCCATCTTTGCCATCAAAAATCAATAAACCAGTACGTTACCATATACTGATGTCGGTTTTAAATCATCCAGTTAGGTCAATCATGGGGCAGTTAAGATCACATGAGTAACTGGCCCAACCCTCCTTTTGCTTCAGTGCTTGGGTCGTTATCACATGACAATGTAAACACATCATCTAACACTGCCATCATTTGAGTTGTTGTGGACTTTTGTCTCAAAGTGTGAATGGTTGCAAAACCACCTGGGGGGGACGAGTGAAGGCCGCACAGTAGAGGCTGGAAAGATGATTCCTGGGGCCACCTCCTAAACCTATAAGGCTGATACTTTCAACCTTTGTTCAGAACTGAATAAGTGGTGAAATGTCTCCAAGATAGAAGAGAGGAAGCCCAGTTACCTTCCAATTAAGCACTTAGGATTGTACATTAGACGTTAAATAACATCACAATATTTAAAGGGCAGCCTTTAAACCATGTCCAGGCTGAATCAACCTCTTAGAACTAAATGACCATGGTAGAGCAGAAGGGCTATGATTAATTCAACTTAAAAGCACAGTTCTTTAAACAAACAAACAAAAAAATTATTTATTAAAAATAGAAAATAAAATAATAGAAAAAAGCAAAGTTCATTGCATCTAAATTTCAGGCACTCATCTTTATATTTAATGGAAAAAATGTTGTTTTGTTGGGCATGTTCTTGTATTATCAAATATAACAAAGAAACTATTGCTGTTCAATTAAAATAGCAAACATTCTTTGACCAACAATGCCTTGTAATATGAAGAGTGGAATGTAAAACTGCTCCTGGATATCTGCACATAATTAAATTTCCAGAACATGGGTTCCAACATGTTTATCCTCAGATTTCTACCTTGCAGACATACACATATCCAGGCAAAGACGGATAAAAAAAGCACACCTTAAAGTTAAAACACTGTTTCACTCTAATCCCAAACTAGAACAAAAACTATTGATTTATCTGAGAGTGTTTGAGGTCTGTGACCTTTAAATCCTATATAGTTAGTACAAGTGGGACTCGATTAACATTTTTAATCGAGTTAACTGCAGGGCCTGTTATTAATTAATCGCAATTAATTTGCATTCTAATCAAAACCATTACATTGACAAAATAAGCAACATTTTCAATTCAAAACTCTTTTTGCTGCTAAATTATTGAATAAATAGACATATGAGCTTAATAACAAAGATATTTATTCTTTTTAATCTATTATGTAGGTTATTAAACCATCAGATTGGTGCAAAGGGAAATTATTGAATAAATAGACATATGAGATTAATGACAAAGACATTTATTCTTTTTAATCTATTATTTAGATTATTCAACCATCAGCTTGGTGCAAAGTGCTATTCTACCCATTCAGCTTTCAATTGTTGCAGGAACCCCTGATCATTCATGAAACTTCTTTGAAAAAATATTTCCTTAGAAATGTTGACATTAGACGTCTGTGCTGCTGCTACATGTTTAGCATTGAGATGCTATTTTAGGCTTGAACAGCTTCGCTGATAGGCCGACTGCTTTTTGCACAACTTGCACACAATAGTCTTTTCCAGATTGCTTTTTTTTATTCAAAAATTTACCCCCAGTGGGCCAAGAGAAGCGGTTTTGTTGCCAGTTGTCGTGTGCAATTGTCACTTGTGCGTCAGATTTACGGGTGTTCCAGAAAGGCGCAAATACAAAGGTTCCAGCTGGAACTCTATGTATGTAAAAACAAACAGACAAAAAAAAGTGATTAATTGTGTTAAAATTTTTAAAGTGTTAAAATGTATATAATTAGTTAATTGAAATGAACACATTAAAGTGCTGGCCTTAATTTAATTTTGGTCATAAGAAACCAAATATTACCACTTTATTACGGACATCTGTTCAGTTGCTTGTTAATACTAGTAGCAAATCTGCCAAGGCAGCACCTCAATGCATTTAAGCATGTAGGTATGGTGAAGATGACTTTCTGAAGTTCAAACTGAGCATCAGAATGGGGAAGAACTTGAAACATAGCATGTTCTTTTATTTTTTTGGTGCCAAACATGTTGGTCTGAGTATTTCAGATATTGCTGATTAATTTCATGCACAACCATCTCTCCAAAATATTGAAAATATTCAGTGGGCAGTAGTTGCAAGGGAAAATAATGTCTTGTTGATGTCAGAGAACAGGTAGATTAGCTCAAGATGATAGAAAGTCAACAGGTGCTCGTTACTACCAAGGTATATCATTTCTGCAACACATTGAACTTTGAAGCAGATGGGCTACAGCAGCAGAAGACCACACTGGGTGCTTTGCTTGTTAGCTAGCAACATGAAACTGAGGCTACCATTTGAACAGGAAGCTGTTGGTGGTGTAATAGTGTGGGAGATATTTTCTTGGCATGCACTGGACCCCATCCCAATGAATACCATTTACCTGCAACACCAGGATTTACACCAAGTCACAAACCTCAGATCATCTGAAACTGAGTTATTGAACATGACTGACTTTACTCCAGTTGTCTCCAGAGTTACCAGGTCCCAGTCTAATAAAGCACCTTTGAGAAATGGAAGAATGGAAAATTCAGATCCTGATTAAAGCTCATAAATCAGTAATAGGGACCAAATCTCAGGGAAATGGTCCTGACACCTCCACCTCCATTTACAAAAAGAATTAAATAGTAAATAGACTAGATTTATTTACTACTTTGCTGATCATACCAAACACTGAAGCACTTGAGCTACATTCACCCATTGCCAGTTATATACAAGCACACATTGACATGTTGCAGAAAAAAAGCTAGAAAATGTTCACACCTATTGGATTGCAAGAGTCAGAGTCACCCCAGTTAAGCCAGTTCACAATGCATAAGGGGTCCAGCCTGGTGTTCGGAATTGGTAACCAGTTTGGTGGCCAGTGAGTGTATAATTATGGGAGTGAATATTCTGAATTTGTGATAAGGAAACTACAAAAAAAAAAAAAAAAGGTTTACGAACCTTAAATATCAAGAACCTTGAATATTAGCATTTAGCCTTGCACTATAAGATTTCTTCTCTATTGATTGCTATATTTTTGTTGTTTTGACAGAATTTAAAGCTAAATTTCAAACCAACAGTACACAATCAGAGACCATTTTTTACATGTGCCTTAAAAGGTTAGGAAGGTCTTAGAAGAAGAAGAGGTTGGGTCTTTCTTGGTCAGATTTAAGAGGTTAAAACCTTTATTCTAGTCATCAGAACATGCCAAGCACATACAGAGCTTTGATATTCATCTTGATAAGTGTTAGAAAAAAGATGGGTTATAGAAGAAAGATGCAAAATCATAAAGAAGGAAAACAACTGACTTTTATTTCAAAAGGCTTAATAAGTTGTGGAGAGTTTGTACCACAATATCATCTGACTTTAAATATCATTGCATGAAAAAAGCCTCTTCTTACACCACCAGGTTAAGAATATATTCAGCGAATGTGAAGATTTATAAATATTCCAAAGACAAGTTAAGTTTGATAACCAAATAAATGAACATTTATGGAGAAACGTGACAATAGTTTTCTCTGCATGGCCTCACACACAATAGAAAACCCATCTGCTGGAGCTTCAGTTTGATTTGGAAAGGCAAACTGAGAACTGGACTTGTTAATTTTGCCAACAGCTATCCAAATTTGTCAGACGAGCATCGCAATCTGAAAATTATCTGCTGGCCAATACAGTCTAGCCTCTGCCTTTAATAATAAAAAGCTTACTCAGTTACACATTCTAGGCAAAAACAGGACGTTTCTCCGAGAAACTGACCGTTATAAATCTCTTACATTTAAAAAAGCACAATTAAGAAGTTGGGGGAAATATCTGTAACATTTGTTAAATAATTTATAAAGCTGGTAAATTACCAGTCTGAGCTAGAAATCTATTTATGCAAAATAATGAGAGGAATAGAGCAGCTCAGTAGATAGACCTGAGTAATTTATTGCTCTAAACAACTTTAGATAGACTTTGAAAGATGCTCAACCCCATGAAACACATTTACTCCAAGGTCTGTGAGCAATTAAAATAAATCACAAACAAATGGATCAGTAACTTCAACAATTTCAAACCCATGAGGCAAGAAAATGAGAAATCTCTCATGCGACAGGTTCTAAATTACAACTCCATCCCATAAACTTTTTCATATTAGCTGTAAATGCCACGATCATCTGGGTTGTACATTTGTTTTTTCTGATCAGAGGGGGAGCTTAGCTCTGACCTTTGCACCAACTTTTTGAATATATTACTGCAAAGCCAAACCAAAGGGTGAAAGTTCAAATGCCACTTTCATCACCGGACACCATATGTTGGAAAACAACCACGTTTTATTAGAATAAATTAAATGTAGATCTACTGTATGCTGTTTTATATGGAGGACCAAAACTGACATAATTAAAAATAAAAGCAGAATTATATATATTTTTTGCTTTTGTCAAGAAATGTATGTATTTTGTTTTTCCTTTTCCTTATACAAGCATTTGTTCTTTTTACATCACCCTTCTCATTTGCATAATGAGGCAGAAATGCAGACAGTAAAGTGAAAAGAGGAGATGAGGAAATGTAAAAAGAACAAACGCTTGTACAAGGAAAAGGCAAAATAAAATATATACATTTCTTGACAAAAACACAAGTGTAAGGAAAAGGAAAGGAAAAAAAAAAAAAAAAAAAAAAAAAAAAAAAAAAAATATATATATATATATATATATATATATATATATATATATATATATATATATATATATACACACACACACACACACACACACACACACACACACACACACACACTTCTGCTTTTATTTTTAATTATATCAGTTTCGGTCCTCCATAGTTTTATGACACTATACCTATAGTCATTAAACTATACTTTTGCTGTCTTTCGTACCTGTATGAAATCGATGCTTTGGATGAGAAAAGGCAAACCCTAAAAAAATGTAAAACCTCAGATCAAAGGCATCATAATAAACTAGATTTCATCCCTGTTTTCAACTGTTTTTGCAGGAGAGGAAAATCAAAATGAGATTTAAGCAGTAAGATATTTCAAGAAGATTAGAAAAGACTTTATGAGCTGTTAATTTGTCAATTAGGGTGTGAGACTAAGATCCAGATGCAATTATAATTATTTCAAACTGAATGTTTTTTGAGAAATATTTATTCACTATATTCACACTGTACTCTGCTGTAGTAATCTAAAGGCCCAGTTTGCAGCCTGGCTGAGAGCATTTTCTTTTTCTGGGTTTTTAGAAAAAGAGCTCTAATGCCCTGTTGTATGGGAACATGCTCCCTCCTGCTCTGCCGCTCCACTTTTCTCTCCTTCACTCCCCTCCTTCACTTCGTCAGCCTGTGTACTTCATCTAATATAACTGGGAAGTGTTAGATTCGTTTCAATCACCAATCTCACACAAGTTAGGAATATTTAAATATTACACGTGTTACGGTACAGATCACTATCATTTCTATATTCCTCAGAACTTGAGGGAACTGCATTGCAGTAAAGAACATTGAGCATCTCCATCTAATGTTACGTCTTCTTCGAGTCCCTTCCTCTTCTTCTGAAAATGTTTTAATGTACTCATCTGAAAATGCAACCAGGAATGAGTCTCAACTGAAAAATTACCCGACATTAAACTACGTTACTGTCGTTCAAATGCAACATACGCTAACATTCGGGTTGTTTTCACAGGCTTGAACTTAAAATGCATTCAACTTAACCTTCCTTAGGTACCTTTCTTTCACCTTTCTTCTCCCTCTACATCAGACTGTCCTCTCTAGCTTTCCTTCACTCCTGAGAGCAGCGCAGCACTGTAGGCAGCTTCACAGCCAGACAGGAAGGAGCGGGTGGGTGTTGGCTTTTCAAAATAAAGTAAATTTTAACATCCCATGATATTTAAATTCATTTCAAACTCTGATTATAGTTGGTATAAGTGCGCAAAACTTTATTCTGAAGGTGTGGCGGCTTTTATTTTGCCGTGGCGGTGCGCCACAATCAATTACATGTAGAGGATACCCTAGCATACACTTATTAATACAAAGCATAAGGAAAATGTAATAAATTGTCTAAATAATGGGTGTTTAGACTCAAACACAGACTCTAATAATCAGAACAGTTTCTGTGAAAGGCAGAATAAAACAATTATGTGTGAATGAAATTAGCTTATTACAGTATTTTCCAGTTTAAACAGCCATAGCAAAAGCATTTAGTGTCGACTCCAACTATCTACTTATGTCTTCTTTTTACCCTCTTCACCATGGAAACTGCAGCACAGCCTGGCTGGGTTTAATAGTGTTAAGAGCTCTTCATTATACCAATAAGACTTAAAAAAACGAAGCAGATGCAATTAAAAATAATGACCAAAGCTTGAAGCTGAAGCGTGCCAGTTGAGTTTTTCCTGTGTGGTAACACACCTTGTACCTGCTTTTTTTATTCACTTGTTGAAGAAAGCGTTGTTGGTGTAACTGGTTTAAAAACCATCATTTAATCTGAATAAATGATCAATTATGATCTGAACTCTTTCCATCTGGATGATCTTCCCTGACGGCCAAAGGTTAACCGACATTTTCTCTTTCCAAAAACGGGAAATTTGTGTCAGAATCCCCGAGTTTTTTTCACATTTTTATCACCTGCTGGGTCTGGCGGGGAGCAGCTGGTTGATGGCAGGTTAGGAAGCTGCATCATCGCCGTCTAAGCCCTGCTGATTAGTGAGCTCCAGAGAGAATGGGAGGACGCTCTGTCCAGGTGCAAGGGTCCTTCATCCATGTCAAAACCCCAGACCCTCATGCTCTGCAGCCTCACACACGTTATTATTAAGAAAACCTACAATTTGCACATAATTAGAAAAAACATGTCCTTCATATTATTCAGTTTATTCTCTGTGTTGGATCTTCTTCTTAGCAACACCCCTCCCCCCCTCGGTCATTTCAAATTGGACACAACCCAAATGGAGGTGCTTACACTTGGGGAGATGTTCCAAGTATTTTCTTTTTTTGCCAAGGATCATTTTGGAGATTCTCTCCTTCGTCTTGTTGAGAACATAGCAACGGAGGAAGAGAGAAATGGGATGTCAGCTTGTTTGGCCTTTTTCCAAGTAAACATCTTTAACTTGCTGGAATGAGCACTTCCCAAATTACAGTGGATCAAGTTGATTACTCCCCATTCTCGTAACCCGTCTTTTAATAAAAGCCTGTTGCAATGCTTCACTAGAAAAAGATAAAGAAAAGGAAAATTATTGCCTTATGTTTTATGTCAAACTCAGTTCTTCCTCGGATTTCATAGCTGAAGCTCCATAGTTTATGATTTGAGGCTTGCGGCAATAAATTCTTGGCAATTTAAGATTTAAATAAGGGATAAAAATGGAAGTGGGTTGTAGATTTGGCTTCTGGAAGAATTAAGTGAGTAGCTTAATGAAAGCTTGTTTGGCTGGAAGCCTGGAAGAAGCTGAAGGACAGAGCAAATGTTTGATTAAAACTTGCAGGTCAAGCTTTTAGAAAAACCACAAATCTGTCAACAATCCTTGGTTGACATGATGTCTTTGCTGTTTTTCGTTCTATGATTCCATTACGAGTAAAAGGAAGTTATTATAAATAAACTATTTATTTACAGGATGAAGATCATCTTTACAGATTCTGATTTGGGTTTCAGCTAAAGGATTATAGGTTTGCAGACCTTTATTCAAGGTGTTTCTCATTCACATACACACTTACTTGCTAACAGCACTTCTCATTGGGGCTGAAACGATTAATGAATCGAAGTAATCGTCAACTAATTTAGTAATCAATTCATGGTTAACTGGAGAACACAGACTCAAAAAGGCCATTTGCTGAAAGAACAACAAACTCAGAGCAGTAATTAAGCCAAAACTGTCCAAAAAGTAAATACATTTTGCATGTAAGATTTAAAAAAAAAAAAAAAAACATATCTGTAAATATGTTCAACCCAAAACTCCTTAGCTGGCATAGTTTTAGCTTCACCTGGTTTGAATTCTTTGAAATATAAAACAGTAAAAAAAATCTATTAAGCACATTTTGCTATCCAATTATTAATTTTTTTAATAAAAAAAAAAAATCAACAGATCAGCCATACACTGTTTTGATGTTAAGTCAAGCAGAAAGAACTGAGCTTTTCACATGTTGATGTTAAACATTTTTTAACTAGAAATAATGAAGCATTCACCAAAGCAATGCTATGTTGTTACATTTTAGACAATAAAATGTTTATTTTCTTGTTTAAAAATGTATTTAATTATTTATTAATATTGTATAAAAGAGGCTAAAATGAAAAATCTGCAGAATGTGACATTTTTTAACTTCGATTGAATCAGAATAATCGACAGAACAATCAATTACTAAAATAATCGTTAGTTGCAGCTTCACTTCTCAACATGCAGTCACTGGAACTTGTGAATCAGCCAATCATGTGGCAGCAACTCAATCTATTTAGGCATCTCGAAGTGAGGAAGACGACTTGCTGAAGTTCAAATTGGGCATCAAAACGGTGAAGAAAGAGGGCAAACAGGTTTGGGATGATAAAAAGACAATATTAGCTCAAATAACCAATATTTGCAGGATACAATATCTGACTGCACAACAAGTTAAAGCTTGAGGCAGATGAGCTGCAGCAGACTGGGTGTCCCTCCCGTCAGAACCAGAACTGCAGGCTACAAGTCCCACAGGCTCATCAAACTTGTGCATAAACAGATTAGAAAAATGAGTCCCAATTTCAGCTGCAATGTTCAGTCAGAATTTGGTGTCAGCAACTTAACAGCATGGATCTAATGTGTTTATTTTATGGTTCAGACTGCTGGCGGTGGTTTAAACGGTATGTGGATATTTTCTATACTTTGGGCCCCTTAGTGCTTACTGATCATCATTAAAACCCCACAGCCTGCCTAAGTATTGCTACTAACCCTGTCCATCCCATCTTAGCCACGGTGCACCCAGTTTCCAGCTCGATAATTCACGTCACAACTCAAATCACCTTAAAGTGGTTTCCTGAACATGACAATGAGTTCACGGTACACCAATGGTCTCCACAGGAGCCCAAGTCAATCAAGCACCTCTGGGATGTGGTGGAACGGTAGATTCACATCACAGAAGTGGAGCCGACAAATCTGCAGCAACATTGTGAAGCTTTACTATAAATATTGACTGAAATCGTGCTTCGGACACGTTTCTCTGCGGATAATGACTGTCTTACAAGCTTCAGCAGCATCTTCACCAGGTCTTTGGCTTTTGTTTTGTTTCAATTTACACATTTTGGACCAAAATCCGTTCATCGTTGGGACGCAGAACCCATCTCCTTCCTGAGCGCTATGATGGTTGGACGTTCCCATCATGTCTATACTTGCATTTAACTGTTTGAACAGATGAATGCGGCAGCTTCCAGCATCTGGAAATTGTCCCCAAGGATGAACCAGACTGGAGCAGCTCCACGATTCTCTTCCTGATATCTTGGCTGATTTCGTTTGACTTTATCATCGTGTCAAAGCAGAAAGCAGTGAGTTCCAGGTGTGGCCTTAAAAGACATCCAGTGGTGAGCCTCCAGTTGACTTCAATGTCTCCGTTAACCTATCAGACGTTTGTGGAAGGAGAACAAAAGTCATACGGTTTAAAGAAAATTATCCCTTTCTTTTTTTTTTTTTTTACCTTTATTTATACAGGTTGTATCACTGAGATCCGAAATCTCATTTACAAGAGAGACCTGTTTTGATATTGACCAAATGTATGTAAACTTAATTCGAATGTTACAAAAAAATCTCTAAAAAAGTGTTCTTGCCAAATTCTCAGGCATTTAGTAAATAGAAATAATTTTGATAATTCTTCCTAACCTAAAAGAAGAGAAATTTGGTCTGATTTAACTTCAAACAGTGAGGAAAAAAAGGGATCTTTTTATTCGGTGTATGTAAAAATCTAGTTTCAGCAGCAACTGAAATCTGACCCTGTTTTCTTTGGGTTCTTATGTGATCTGACCTTACTTTTATCATTTACAAATGAAACCTCTGATAGACAAGTTGTTCCTCATCAGCGCAATCATTAGCAAGATTCTGGTTTGAAAATGTATAAAAGCGTATTTCTTTATGTTGCGCATGAGTGTGAGAGGCTAATTTTAACAATCGGGCTACAGTTCACTATTTTCACCATCTGTTTCTTTCCTTTGCTCCTCAATGCTCATCTGCACATACTCTCCTGTTGCCTTGCATCATTTATAAACGAATATCCTCAGATATCATATTTGGCCGTAAAACTATTAAATAACAATTAATTAAGAAGTTATAACACTTGATAAAATATAATAAACATCTTCTGTCTCTTTAAACCACAAACTTCTCTTTAAATTGAAATTTATTTAATATTCTTCATTGATTCCCACCTATAGACTTTACTTTAACCTTAAACATGTTAAACATAGCAGTGTTCTTGGCTTATAAGACCAGAGCAATGCTGAATTCATAAAGCTGATGGGTTGCCCAAGAAATTGTCCTTTCAGGAGTCTAATTGAGCTCAACAATTTTGTCACAGCCTTCTTTCATAATGACTTCCTCTCTGCCTGGTCCAAGCCTTGCAAAAGCTCCGCAGCAGGTTTCCTTTTCAAAGGCTGTTTGTTTATTGATCGCCGTTTTAAATGCACTCCAGTAACCAGTCAAACAAATTTTGCCCTTCTACCAACATTGCATTCAGACTATGAATCATAAAGAACTGAAAGCAGATGATAAACTGCATGGTATGTTTGCATTACATAGTGAATCCAGATAAAAACGGCAAGACTAATAAAACAATTGTACAGTGAAGATTCTTTCTTTCTGACAAAGACAGTAGAAACATGGGCAGAATATTTAAATTTACAAACGTGCAAAACAGCAACGAAAGACAAAACAATTAATCACAAAACGTGTCCAAAACCTTAATGAAACCATTTAATAAATATCTAGGTTTATTTTGGTTCTACAGGTTTTAAATTGCTTTATCAAGAATCTTGTTTGGCTTAGAAACCAAGCCTTTTCAATGTCCCCTTCAACCAGCATCTCAAGGGTTGCAAAGGCATGTTGTCTTTGTTACGCAATAATAGAATCAATGCAAACATGAAGTAGGAAGCATGTTTACATTGTAAACTGAATAATTCTTTAACAAAACTAATAACATGTAAATCAAGCGCAAACATCTTCTCTCACTTACGCAGCTGATGCTGGCCACGCTGCCCAATTCAACGTTTGCAGCCATTTTCATGTGCAAGTGTAAACAGATTCAAATAAAAATTTAAAAATACTTTATTTATCCCAAAGGGAAATTAAATGTTGATGTAACTCATTTAATTAAGGAGTTACTATAGATGGTGATGGATGTGGGCAGGAAAGAGCTCCTGTAGCGGTCCATTTTACAACCAGTCTGAAGAAGCCTCTGACTGAAGAGACTGTGTTCCAATAACTGTCTCATGAAGAGGATGTCCAGGGTTGTCCATAATTTTCTTGATTTTATGCAAAATCCTGCTTTACATCATCATCACCAGAGGTTCCACAGTCGTCCCCAGAACAGAACCAGCTTCTTTATCAGGTTGCTGAGCCTTTTTAGGTCCCTGGCTCTGATGCTGCTGCCCCAACAGATGATGGCAGAGGAGATGACGCTCTCAACAACAGACTTATAGAAGATCTGCAACATCTCGCTGCAAATCTTGAAGGACCTTAGCGTCCTCAAGAAGTCCAGTCTGCTCTGTCCTTCTTGGAGATGCTTCACTGTTGAGTCTCCAGTCCAGTCTGTTGTCTAGATGAACACCGAGGTAGTTATGTTCCTCAACCACCTCCACTTCTTCTTCCACAATGGAAACAGGGTTTGATCTGACCCCGTTTCTCCTGAAATCTACAATCATCTCCTTAGTTTTGTTCACATTCAAGATGAAATGATTGTTTCCACACCAGGCCACAAAGCGCTCCACCAGCTCTCTGTACTCAGCTTCTTGTCCATCTCAGATCCATCCGACAGATGCAGAGTCATCTCCTGGAGATGACAGGAGTCTGACTTGTGCTGGAAGTCTGAAGTGTTCAGAGTGAATAGGAATGGTGAGAGGACAGTGCCCTGTGGTGCTCCTGTGCTGCTGATCACCTGGCTAGACACACAGTCTCACAAACTGTGGTCTATTTGTCAGGTAGTCATGGATCCAGGCGATTGTTGAGGCCTCCATCTGAGTCTTCTGGAGTTTCAGACGAAGCAGATCAGGCTGAATTGTGTTAAATACACCGGAGAAATCAAAGAACATGATCCTCACAGCGCTGCCTGCTTCGTCCAGATGACAGTGGGTTTGTTGAAGCAGGTGTGTGATGCCGTCTTCAACTCCAACTCCACGGCGATAAGCAAACTGCAAGGGGTCTTGATATGTGCTGGTTTGCTTACTCAGGTGGGCCAACAGGAGTTTCTCCAGGACCTTCATGATGTGGGATGTCAGGGAAACAGGTCTATAGTCGTTGATGACTGATGGGTATGGGTGAGTTTTCTTTGGTACCGGAACCAGACAGGATGTCTTCCACAACAGTGGAAACTTCTCTTGGGTCAAGCTAAGGTTGAAGAGGTGTTGCAGAATCCAACAGAGCTGTTCTGCACAGGCCAAATGCGCAATTATATAACCGTACATCTTTCAAAAACCAGAAGCAGGGCCTCCTGCACAACCAACAAGGATGCAGCAACGGTTTCTGAATGATGAGTCAACAACAAAACCCTTGTCTTTTCCAGCAGCCACTGTACAGCACATATGGCGGTAAAATTAGCTGATCAAATGTGCTGGAGCTCCTATAGGTTGCTAGGTGAGGGGCTGGGGTTGCTAGGTAACGGCTCAGTGTGACTTAACAATCGGGAGATTTTTGAAATGGCTCATTTTCCAGAGACCAAAAAACATTAACTTATTGCTAAAAAAAAGAATGGCTGGGTGTTTTTTTTAAGCACTTGAGCTGTTTTTAGAAGCAGTTGAGACCCAAATGGAAGTATAAAAACATGCAAAATATGAATTTTGTATAATTGTTCCCCTTTAAGACATTTTGTCAAATGTGAGATGGGCCTTTATGTTCTCTTTAGTCAGTAGTATGCTTTTGCCTTGCAGTTACCTTGGATGTAGTTTTTGGCTCTTTTTTCTTGCTGTTAAACCAAGAACACTGACACCTGAATTTAGTCAGCAGGAAGTTTTGGGATTCCTGAGGTCATGTCTGTGTTTCGTTGGTGCACAGATAACACTCAGCTGTTGGTAAAAAGTACAACAGCTGCTCCACTATCATGATCATCGTCTTCTTCGTCATTCTCTGTCAGGACTCCTTACCTGTCTGGAAGAGAAGACTGGGACCCTCTCGAATGCAGAAAAATCACCCAAGCTATTGAGCCCTAGCAAAATCCTCCAGATAGCATAATATATCCAGAACCGTGCAGCTCTTCTGGCTTAATGCAAAAAAACGAACAAACAAAAACAAAACAACCCCTCCCATCACATTAAGTCATTGTTTTCTGTCCCAAAAAGGGTAGGTTAGAAATCAGAATTAAACTCGACTCTATGGGGGTAAAGACCAAAGAGCACGCGAGAAACCTAGACGTCTCCAAGGACTCAGGTGTGAATTTTAACAACCAATATAGTCCACAAATAAAACGGGCAACTAACACTTTAAAAAACAAAACATGCAAAATATGCTATATTTTATTTTAAAGAGGTGAGATTATTGTAATTATGTCTATATAGCTGCAGCTCATCCAACATGGGGCTGTCCTGACCCAGACTAGGAAAATTGTGCTTAAATTAATACACTGGTCCCATGTTTGTCCAAGGATAGGTTTCACAATCTTAACAGTCTATCAGGCACTTAATGATCTTGGCCCTAAATACATTTCGGTGATGCTGGTCAGGTATGAACCATGTAGACCCCTCAGGGGATCTGAGACGTCTTCACTTAGTGTTCTTCTGACCACAACTAAAAGGGAGGCAACATTTAGTTTGCTCCTCAGATCTGAAACAAGCTGCATGTTAACCTTAGATGTGCAGGAACTGAAATCCGGACTGAAAACATTGTTCATTTTTGACAAAGGTCAAAGATTACATCAGCAGTTCATTTCTATCCAGTCTTAGCGACTTATTTTTATCAATCTGTCATTTTACAGTTTGTCTCTGTTCCTTTGTTTTCCTGTAAAACACTTTGAATCATCTTCTTCATGAAGGGTTCTACGCTAACAGCCCTGCGTCGCCTTGGTTGTGTCCTGATAGGAGTGAGGAAACATGAACATACATGTTGCAGTTACAGTGACAGATTGAGCTATTCAGTCTTGCTTTATGGATTTAAAAACATGCAACATTGCAGTTTTCAAAATAAGTTGTACTCTAGACACCATTTCAAAGCTGATCACAGTTAAGTAGTCTCTGTCTTTTTAATGCCAAGAAAGAGTATTTAGATTATCACTAACACAAAACTAGAGGTAAGATAATAATAATTATTTAAACAGTGCTGACAAAGAAGACTCAGCTTGCATCTGTTCCTCAGCAAATTCTGTTCACTGTGACAACAATACCAATCAGTAATTATTCAACGAGTTGCATTTCATGGACTTTATGTTAAAATCGGCATAGAGAACACTTGTAATTGCATTATTTTAGAGATGTTTCCATACATCGTTGCAAAAATAACCATTAATCAGCAGCTTACTGCTTAAGTCCTGCCAAAAGCAGTATCTATGAGTATCAAAAAACAGAAACTACATATTTGCTTTTTGTGTAAAGAGCACAAAATGATGTTAGTTACAAGGAGTGCCTGACAAAAAGTAAATACCACCGTTAGGAGAAGGCTTAATTCAGAAGGAAAGAATGACAGCTAGAAGAATAGCGGGCAGCTGGCTGAGAGGAAAAGAAAGAAAGAGCCAAGAAACAAAGCCCGACAACAGTTGTTTGAGACTGAAACAAAATGGATAACAATGACGGGTGGTAATTTTATTGAGTAAAGAGAAGAAGATAAAAGCGAGCCAAAGATTATTGTATCTCTTTACCAGCAAAAGCTGAAGCAAAAATAGTAAAACTCAGAAACACAGCTGTTAACAAATGGTGTCTTCATCTCTATTAGGGCATAAAGTCGTACTGTTTACGATCGACAACCTCGGTTTAAATTTCTTTCACTGCACAAAGAGAAAAATTAAACAGCTGGGGCTGAAGAGTCATCAAAAAGATGTACACTTGGAGGTTAGCTAGGCTAACAAAAACAGGACCTATCACCAGTGCTTGGACTGAACAACCTCCAGGCTAACATGCTTCTAGATAGCTATGTCTATCGGGCTTCCTTTTGAAACCACTGGAACATCTGTTGAGGCTTGTGAACGGTGTGGTTACGTCTCCGCGCCCTGGTAGTTGCCAAGGACATGACTATGAATGATTTTGCAGCGAGTTACCGCTTCATGCAATGCAACCGTCTCCCTATCAACCTGGATTTACTGCATGCGTCTCTGCTCCGCCCCGCTGCACACCTTGCTGGCAGAGCGGAAACTTTCCTTATCACCATGATTTAGAGCATAGACATCGGAGCTTCAGAAACTGGCAGCAGGCTTTCAAGCCAAAGTTGACTGTTTCTATGACTTTGTTGAAAAGCAACGTGTCACCAGATCACATCATTAACGTGGACAAGGTCCCCCTCACGTTTAACAATTTCTAAATAAATGCGAATTATACGCCGTAGTGTCTTGTATGTGTTTTTTTCCTACACCAGAGCAACATATGGTCCAGAAAATATGGCAGTAGAACCTTCCAGACCACTACGGTCTTCTGGTTCTGGTCTACTCTACATCCCCAGAACCAGAACCAAACATGGAGAAGCAGCTTTCAGTTTTTATGCTCCACAAATCTGGAACACACTTCCAGAAAACTGCACAACAGTCGAAACACTGAGTTCCTTTAAAGCAAGGCTAAAAACCCACCTGTTCAGATTCATAACAACTGGAACACTGATCATTATATTTGATGTATATTTGATGATGGCATTTAAGAAAATGTAATGTCAGTTCCTTGTTTCATATTTGGTTACTGTATTATGTTTATATCGTGTAAAGAACTTGGAACTGCCTTGTTGCTGAAATCTGCTATACGAATAAACTTGACTTGTAAGAAATACTGCCACCTGTAGGTGGGAGATAGCAGTTAGTTAAATCCAATATTTTTGACCATTTTTGTGAAAAATTTGCAATAAACTCACAACTATGCATTAGCACAAAAAAAAAAACAAAAAAAAACAAACAAACAAAAAAAAAACGGCGATCTGTAAATTTTACGGGAATTTGATCGCAGAATTACGAAAAACTGGAGGTATTGATTGATATTTATTTCACAAGAGAAAGTGACATTGAAAGCAAGGTCTAATGTGGCATCATGCGCCTTCTGCCACATCAGCTCAGTTCAAATGAGCTTCCTGCTAATTTATGTTTTATATAAAAACTATATAGGAAATCCATTCCAATGGCCCTAATGGCTAACCTCGGTGTCCGGCAACATAAAATTAAGCACCAACATTATAAAACGAAGTCACGACTCTTCAAGTACAAAGTTAATGCAGAAAGGTATTCAGAGCACCACTTCAAAGGGATCTTGCCTTTGCATGACTAAAAGTGGAGCACAACCCCAAGTTCTCCTGAAGAACAGGCACCATTACTCAAGTGTGGGCTGCAATAGAAACACCCATCCATACCCACTGAGTGGATTGAGTCATGGCTGAGTGGGGCATTGGTATTGCTGTCACCTTCATTAGCTTAATTCTCCTGCGCACTGTAATTGATTTATCATCGCCACTCCACCTCCGTCCAGCGGCAGCAGTCATTTTTCAAACACAAACTGCTCATAAATACAATAAGTGTCCTATTTCTATTAATGTCACACCCAGTTGCACTGAAATGAAGCACACAATCTTTTAAGTGGAAGAAGCACAACATTTCTTTGGGATAAATAGATTGTTGTCCAAGTTAAAGTGTCTGCACTCAAACTCTCCGAATACATGACAAGCAAAACTGGAGGGCACTATGAGGAATACCTCGGCAGGGTGTGTCACAGTCATTCAGCAGCCATCATGCAGAGGCAAGGAGGGGGAATGTTGGGAAGTGGAAAGTGTAATCACTTTCCCGAGCAAATCAAATGAGCCAGGTCTGTGCATTCTCCTTCATCCCAACCCGACTCTCCCTCCTTGTTTCCTTAAATGAGCGCCTTTTACATGAACCACCGCTGGCTGGCTGCCATCGGTAACCCGATGCGAATGACAATGGGCGGCCTCCTGAGGCTAATTGATTTAGGTTTCTCTCTGCCTTTTAAGAGATGCCAACAATGATGCTGCTTGTTGTTTCAGCCAATTCAGAAAAGAAAAGAAAAACGCAGGTTTAAATGGAAAGTTTCTTCCTTTAAGGTGGCTGAGATAAATCGCTCGGGAGAACACTGCCTGAAGCGATTTCTGAATCCCTTCTTCAGTTCAGCTTCATATTGCTTGTCTTTTTTGTTTCTTCTGTCACTGAGAAAAGTTTAAAAAACGTTGTTTAAATTGAAGTTTTTTCCAAATTGCTATGCTGCTGTAATTTATTGAGACGAACATTATAAGTTATTGTTCACACAACCAGCTAGAATCTGAATTGATCTGAAACAGTGACTCTTTGTTGTGATTGTTGTGTTATTTGCAATAATATTTGTCATTCTCACTTTATGTTTGAAGCATAAAGGCAGTTGACACCATGACTTAGCATCTCTGGGCATTGGATTGTAGCGCAACAATGAGTTTTCAGCTGAGACGTGCAATCTTTCAGTATCGCAGACGTTATGTGTCATACTTCTAATAGCTTATTGTGAAAGTCACTATGTCTTTTTATATATCATTCTGGCATGTTTCTCCTTTATTGTGTGCATCAAGGTTTGCTGCCACTAACTGTGAGCTAAGTTTACAGCTTTTCTTTGGTCACCGTCTCCAAAGTATTCTCAGTTTTTTGGGCTATATACTTCTCTATAATTAGTATTTTTATACCATGAAACAAGCAAAGCCAAGATTGTCAAGCTGGTTGTGCTCACGCTTTGAAGCTGCATGAGTTTTTACAGGGGGAAAACACACATGCACATACAAAACTTAGCAGAAAACATTAATTGCTGCACCTTATCAGACAAAAATTTAGGATATAACATGCACATATTTGTATTGAACTGTTTTGGTAAATACAGTATGTCCGTTATGGGTAGATTCAGCGTAGTCGTGATCACTACTCATCCAGAAGACGAGGCGATTTTCTCCTTTGTTGTGAGACTTTAAAGTGGAAAATTAGAAGATTAACCTACTATCTAAAGCTCTCCAGACCAAACTAATGCAAGAATGGCCGGTAATAAAGACACACAGGAGGATGAAGAACAAGAGAGAAAGAATAATTTAGAGGTTTTTGGGGATATGGTAGAAGTGGTGCAGTAAGCAGTGAACATTTGGATTGCCCAATAATCACATATTAGCAGGCTTATGGCAAGCCATTGTGTATTTATTCTATAGTCCTTATTTCAAGCATTATTTTTGACTACCAGCTGCAATGCCTGATAGAGTGTAATAATGCCATTAAGGAATCCAACAGGGGCCACCAGACACTTAAATGTCACGAGAGTTTTAACAAGTGCCAAATAGTTTTTCCAAAAATGCTACACAAGGTGAATGACTGTTGAACATATAATGTGACAACATTACAGGGTACATTTAGTCAGAAGAATACCTCAGTTCAAGGGAATACTGACTCTTAATACCCAAGGAAAGTGCACAGGTGTTTTCATTGCTCGTTCAGTGCCTTGACAGAAAATGAGCAGATTAAGCTACTTTCTGTAGCTCTCTACACCAAACTAATGCAAGAATAGCTGGTAATAATGAGGCAAAGGAGGTTGGAGAACCACCTGATTGTGTTTGATCAGCAGTATCCAAAGTTGCTTACAGATTTAGGTGATACAGCAAAAATCTTGGAAATTTGACAAGCCCGATGGTTCATTTAATAGAGTGGATTTGGCAAGATATTTATATATTTATTCTACATCCACAATATGGAGTGACATTTCTTGCCTCTTAGCTGCAACACATGAAGTGTAATAGTACTCTTTCGTGTAATGGTTTTAAGTATAGTACATCAAACCAGACAATAAGCGCAACTAGATTCTTAACATGTACCACCTAGTAATCAAACAATGTCATTTGAAATGAGGGTGTTTACCATTTTATAGCTTACTTCTTTTGTGTTGTCACATTTGGAGAAGTTATTCAGTTCAGTACCACCATATAGTTTGCACAATGGTCCCTGCAGGACGCATTGGTCTCCCTCCATCCCTCAACTCATTTAACGTCGAGGTAACACTGCGCACGGTGACCCTTGTTCTCTCCAGTTCCTTGATACATCTGCTTCAAGGCATTCAGTCCATTAACCACCTGTAATACTTGAACTAAAGCAGACATATTTTCAGTAGACTTGTATTTTTGATCTTATTAGGCCATTGTTTATGAGTGTGGCCACATGCATGCATTTAAACACCATAAACACACTAGGTTCTTCTAGTTCCTTACTGGATCAGTCCACCCCTTTAACAATTCCCACTATTTTGTGTTATTTTGTATTTTTTCACCAAAACATGTACAGACTTTTACCTAACCGGGTGTTGTTCTCTGGGTAAATGAGCAGTCTTACACCTGAACAATTACCCAGGAACTACTTCCTGTCTCACTTCAAATTAAGAGTCTCAAACCTATAGCTTCAAGTTTTCACCTTTATATCCGAGGCTTAATACTAAACTAAATGGTGCGTCACCAGATGGACTTCACTTCGACAAGAAATACCTTGATATTTTGGAACAGGTGGATCTGCATCAGGTGGAAGCTGGAATTTTAAATGAGTGTCTCCTCATATGGCACATATAAATGTCAGTGTGTCCATTGTGTGAATGCCTGCGTAGGTTAGTCTCACCCTGCCCCCCCCATAGTTCATGCACACATTGTTTGATTGACGGCATGAAAATCGTTGTGGCCTTTCGCAATATCAGCCTCATTTTCACACATGTCTGCAGACAATTAGCGATGTCAACAACGGCCAACGCGCTGGAGATTGTCTTCATTGTACGCCAGTCTAAATGTGAAGAGGTCAAGACTATTTCCTTAGACTGAAATGATTTGAATTGTCCTCTAAACAAGCAGTTAATCTGGAAATGCTGCCTCTAACTGACTTTTTAATTGTTTTTTTTTTTCCTTTGTAGCTTGGCAAAGTTATCTGGGGGCTCATTAGTAGATCTACAATATTTACAGGGTATTGTCTCTGGGGGTTTTATAAGGTAATAGTGTTGAAACAAAGCAAATTAATACTGGGTTTAACAACCCTATGTTCCCTAGCTGTGTTATGCGTTTACTAAAAGCCGAGGACATAACTGTCAAATATTGTTTCTAAAATCAAATCCATAAACCCCTGATGAAAGCACTACATCTCAAAACCATGGTGTAGTGGCTTTGAGAAGATGCCTGCTCGTTAATTTCCAATTCTCTGGACACTGAAGTAACCAGATCTTTCTTAATATAACCAGTTAGATGAATGGTGGACTTTTACTACCTCTGGGCAAAATATAACTTGATAAACTGATTCAGGAAGAGCTTTACATCTGTACAGTAAAAATAAACAACCTTACCTTGAATGTACTGTTATGGCGCAAAAACCCACATCTTGGACCCTTTTTTATATTATCAAGAAAATCTTACATTACACCAGTGCATGACTGGTAATAAATGGAAATGATGTATGTGTTTATAGTTGTCTTCTACGATCTGATTACAAGTGATTATTTGGGACACATATGGGGACTCATTCCAGTGCTGTTTGAAATTAGCGTTGATGTGATTGGTTCAGGCCAGATGCATTTTAAAGGCCTCATTTAGAAATAAACACACAAGCATATACTAACGAATCCTGAAGATCAATGTATGAATTCTGGGATTTTCTAAACAGTGCAAATATTTTTAAATTAAATTTTTTTAAAAAACTAGTTCTGCCTCATTCTATGTTATTAAAATGACCAATTAATAAAATGATTTCAGAAGCTTTTCATTCATTAACCTGATGAGACTGGCACAAGAGCAGCTGTATCGGCACGCTGCACTGCAAAACCAGAAAATCTCACCAAGTATCCATATGGATGGAAAAAGTTCGAGTTATAAGTGAAATAATCTGCTGGTGATATGGGAAAAGACATTTTTCCTATATCATAAGCCAAAAATGTCTTGTCCCATTGGCAGATTATTTCCATTATAACTAGAACTTTTTCACCAACATTAAGGAATTACTGACTTAAAACCAGCTCCTATATCTGCTGAAAAGTTAATTGTAAGTTAGTTTTGTCTTATTTCAAGTGTACTAAGATATTTGCACTAAAAACTAGACCAAAAACACTTGATCAGATTTACTGTTTTTGCGGCGTGCTCTCCAGCACTCCTACCTTGCATCTATGCACTCCCGCACAAAGAGAGTCGAGCACCAAATTAAATAATCTAAAAAAAATAATTTGATTTTGTTTTGATTTGGTGCAAACACAGGTCAGTGTTAAATATGTAAATGATTCACAAGTTGAATAATGCCTCACAAGCAGTTGCCAGAGGATCCATCCATCGTCCAGGAGGCATCTTAACCAGAACCCGAGCCACTTCAACTGGTTCCACTCTGAGTCCCTCCCGGATGACCGAGCTTCTTACCCTATCTCTAAGAGAGAGCCCAGACACCCTGCAGAGGAAACTCATTTCGGCTGCTTGTATCCGCGATCTTGTTCCTTCAGTCACTACCCAGAGCTCGTGACCATAGTTGAGGATAGGAACGTTGATCCACCGGTAAATCGGGTGCTTTGCCTTTTGTCTCTGAACCCACATCTCTGCAGATGCCACACCAGTCTATTACCGATCTCCCAAAGTATTCTTCCTCCCATTTGTGGGCAAGACCCTAAGATACTTTGGGTGTATTCCCACCAGCCCTGTTTGGTCCGCTTTAATCGAACTCTAGTTCGTTTGCCTAGAAAGTCCGGTTCGCTTGGGGAGGTGTGAACACGTAATCGAACTCTGATGTGGATCAAAAAAGTGAACTCTGGTCCGCCTGATTACCTCGGTCTCGGTTCAGCTGAAGTAAAATCTGCTGCGCTTCGAATGCATATGTGAACGCCAAGTGGATCGGAGACCGCTCCAAGACAAGGAAGCGAACTACAGCGCAGGGCATTCTGGGTAAATACAACCAAAATAAATGTACGAATCTAGCATTTGCGGGAGAAATGGCTTGTGGTCTTTTACCAACGACAAAAGAGAAATCCTCGCGCTAAAATTTCATGGCACTCTGTTTTTGTTAACATTTCGTGAAGTAGGAAGTTGTGCTCAGTGTCTTCTTCAGGCCACTTAGATCTTCTGGTTCTGGTCTGCTCTGCATCCCCAGAACTAGAACCAAACATGGAGAAGCACCTTTCAGTTTTTATGCGCCTCTAATCTGGAACAAACTCCCAGAAAACTGTAAAACAGCCGAAACACTGAGTTTCTTTAAGTCAAGGCTGAAAACCCACCTGTTTAGAGCTGCCTTTGATTAGTAGTAAGTAGAACATTGATCAATATTTTCTAATTATATTTGCTTGATGATCCACATGATTTCGATCCACTGATATTTGCTCGATGATTTTGATGACTTTCATGTTAAATGTGCTGTACAAATAAACTTGAACTTGAACTTCAGAGGTTTTTCTGTCGTTTCTTTGAACGGTTCTTGGTGCAGTGCCACCACAGGCGGAGGGAGGCAGGTTTTTCTAAGGGTTTGGTTCGTTTGACACAGTGCAGTGTGAAAGCGAACCAGCTGAAAATGTAACAAATGTTGCAATTTTGCTCCCCAATCGAACCGAGTCTCCCGAGCTATCAGCTGTGAAAACACCCTCAAACTCCTCCACTTGGGGCAGGACCTTGTTCTCGACCCAGAAAAGGCCCTCTGAGCATATGACAGTGAGTGAAGCTCAGTAGACACACACTGTGCCTCTTAGATAAAAAAAAAAAAAAAAAAAAAAAAAAAACAGTAATAGCATTAATTGAGATAATAGGGGTCATGCTATATATAGCATGCTCGGCACTGTGCACTGTGGCCACGCTACAAACATCCAACATCAAAAATACCAGGTATTTTTGGTCTAGTTTCCAGTGCTAATATCTTGAATACACTTGAAATAAGACAAAACTAACTTATATGTAATTTTTCAGCAGCTATAGGAGCTTGTTTTATGTCAATAATTCCTTAATATTGATGAGAAAGTTCTAGTTATAAGTGAAATAATCTGCCAATGGAACAAACATTTTTTTTCCCAGATTATAAATTAAACTCTCTTGTTCTACTGGCAGATTATTTCACTTATAACTAGAACTTTCTCATCACTATTAAGGAATTATTGACTTAAAACAAGCTCCTATATCTGCCGAAAAGTTACTTGTAAGTTAGTTTTGTCTTCTTTGTCTTCTTCAAAACATCCAGAGAGCTTTATTCAAACTTGGGCTGATCGCCTCCATGCCACTCTGCATTGATGCAGTAGTCCATGTAAGAAACGTCCCAAACTAAGTATGGAGTGCCTTGACTGTATTGGTCGTAGGTTTTTAGGTCACCCACACTTCTGTAACAAAAATCCAGCTCGCTGTGATTTTGAAAGCCACCATCCTGACAGCAAGTTTTTCCATATGTCACTTATCATCTCTGCAAGAAGCCTTGAAGGCTGCTTCACTTCTCAAAAGAACAGTGCTCATAAAAATCAAAGTAATATTTGTAAGGTCCTGACTTACAGGTTGAGTCTTTAGCCAAAAAGCCAATAACTCTAATTAATATTTTATGACCCTTCTAGTGAATGTCTGAAGCTTCTAGAGACGCCCATGAGCTCTGAAACACGCTTCCTTCCTTCTCGCTGCACGAGTGGGGCATCACGATTGTTGTACCCACACAGTGAGCTGTTTGGAGAGGCTGCAGGGAATACTTTATTTTTGGTTTTCATTTCTCTTTTTCCAAGCTAAATGCCAAACAAGAGAAGCCGGTGGAGAGAATCAGAAGCAGAAGTCGACAGTATATGCATAAAAATAGTTTGAAATTGAGAAAAGAGGTGGCTTGAGGGCAACAAGTTCTGTTTCTTTTCAGCAGACTTAAAAAAAAAATACTTTTCAGTAGGAGAGTACAATGGCAAGGAGGGGAAATGTGTCTCATTTTCAGCACATGCTTCATCACTTTAGGTCACACAAAATAAATTCACAGCTGCAGCTGAACCTAAGTGGGATTTCTGAGAACCCAAGAGGGCAATTAAGTCATTAGAAAGCCTTGGTTGAAAAATGTTGATTCATTTGACGTCTATTCAGCTCAAAAAGAAGACTTTAAAACCTTTCAAATATCTTTGTCTTTAGTCTTTCATGCAGTTTCCATGAAAGCCAAATGAGAACTGAACACCTACCTGAAGCAGAGGCAGAAACCAGTCAAACTTTCACAGCACAATCCAAGCGTCCATGAAACTAGTGGCTAAAATCCCACATCAACACCGACAGACTGATGGCGCTTCGATTTAAAAAATGCTGGGGAAAAGCCTTCAAGTGACAGGCTGAAATGATCCTCTTTTGTCATGAGGTGTAATCCATTTAGCTTTATAATAAATTCAAAGACTTTAGTGCATCAAGTGTTGATTAAAAAAAGAAGAAAAGTTGGCAGGGTTTCCAGGTTTGGGATCTTGACGGGCGTGTCGTAATCTGTGACTTTCCCTGCACATCCTGAACGCTCCTCTCTCTGGATCGCGGCTCTGAGCGGGTCTCTTCCACCCAGCTCCAACAGCGACGTCTCCTCCTCTTTTTCTCTCTTGCTGGTTCACTCTGTTGCTCCCTCCTTCTCTCATCCTCCTCTATCTCCTTAATGATTATTTCTCTTTTTTTCCCTCCTCACCCTCTTCCTATTAGCTCATCTGATCACAGCTTGTTGCACAGCTGACAGAAGCGCAACATCTCCAGCGCTAACTCTCCTCCCTCTCGCTCACCTCCTGTTGTTATCGGTTTTCACTTTTCACACTCTGACAGATACACATATGCCAGAGTCGAGGATGCACATGCACATTATGCATCGATTTTTGCAAGAAAAACAATTAGATAGTGCTGTATCAGTGTAACAGGGCACCATAAAACAAGAGGAAAGGGAATAATGCCCAGAAAATTCAGTTGTAGCTTCAGCAGAAAAGGGTGATTTGTAGAGGTTAGGGTAGGTGGTACTCTATTAGTCCAGAGAAAAGCCTTAAAGAACCTTAAAAACATCATAAAATGAAGAATAAAAATATAAAAACTACAACAAATATAAACAATCAAGACTGTGCAATTAAAATATTTTTAACTCAATATTTACTTTAGATTGATACACAAACTAAAACTAAAATATTAATGGCTTTGATGTGTCAAGTTTGTTCAGTAAATAATTAAGCTTTTGCCTGCAGAGACACCAGTTTAGCATCAGGACTGCAGATAAAATACGAGGAGAAATGGAAAATAAAATAACTTCAACAGGTTAATGCATTAAAACACTATTCCAGAGTGTAGAGAAATTGTCATGCAGACCAACAATCGAACCCTGGACCTTTACAGTGCTTTACATTAGAATCAGTCATTCATCCATTCATACACACTGATAACAAGTCAAGGAAAGTCTGCATCAGTCTGCGTTGGCCGCAGTCAAGTCAGTGTGTGAGTGTTATCGAGTGAAGACTGGAGTCTGTGAAGTGTGTGAGGGTGTCCCGACCAGACCTATGTTGTAGTCAGACAAGCAAGTTTGCATATTGGAAAATGATACCACATAATACAAATAAAAGGGTGGAAAGTTAAGTGGAAGGAAAAGGTGTGGTAGAGAAAGGGGAGATTTGGGGGAGATTGAGAAGGTGAGGTGTTGTTGGTTTTGGATTTGTTTCATACCTGACTTTTCTGGAGATAAAAACGATCTTTCAACCAAAAGATGTTTTTTGTTATGATCATGCATCAGTAGCTGCATTTCCATTAACCTTGAATTTGCGCAATTTGAAATTATGAAAATAAATTAGCTTAGTGGAAACACGGCACTTTTGAAAAAAATTCCCCTTTTTCGAGATAAAGTTTTGGCGCTAGGATGAGGTGGTTTTCCAGCCGTATCGAAACTGGTTTATTTCGTGAAACTGCAATGGAAAAAACCTTTTTCGCATCACACGAGTCACATGATCAACAGCCGAATGTCGCTACTGGCGCAAACCACGAAGAAGAAGACAACAGGAAGTAGTTGGAGGATCATGAACAAGCATCGTGAACAAGCTTACTGACGTGTGATTTTAATTTAATTTCTTATTTAATGGAAACACTGCAGATGCGAAATTGCGCTTTTTCGACATCAGCAGAAAATCGACAGAGATTTGTGCAGCTAGTGAGTTAGTTTTGGTTTAATCAGGGACATAATCTGTCAAGAAAAAGAAAACAATGTCGAATAAAAAGTCTTCAGAATACGATTCAATTCAATAACAAATGATTTTACCTCGTTGCATTTTGTTTACAAGCATATCTTTATTATTTAGAATATCATTGGAAGGTTAATTTATGCTTCAACTTAAGTGAAAGGTATTTAAATAAATCATGTTATCAACTGAATTACAAAAATAGTGTTTTATTTAATTAGCCACTCTGAAGCCCAATTTAGCAGACCTTACCCTCAAGTGCAGCATGTTTTTGATTTTTAATAATTCAATGTTATTGTTACAAGATCTCATCTGTAAATGGAGGTTGATAGTTTCTGAAAAACATGCTTTTTTTTTTTTTTTTTTTTTTTTTTTAACTTTACTCCCTTGGAGATTATTTTATAAAAGTATGAAGCTTTGCATTGTTTTGGTTAAAAGCAAGGCCCTAAAATGCTTTCTTTGTGGCCGGTGGACAGAGATGTGACTTATGCCTCATTAAAAAGCCATTAGCACAATGGAGCATCAAAGCTCAGGCCACTGGATGCACAGCCTTTGGACTCAGGCAAGGCAATCAGCCTGGAAGTTGAAGCTCATTTTGCTCATAATCAATATGACAAAGCTAATATACCTGACATAACAAAGCATGAAAACAGACCACGACAAGCAAGCATGCTTCTCTGAAACTAACTGCTCTTTAAAGCAAGGAAATTGTATATTTTTACTATGTTGAATTCAGACTTCTAATCCTTTAAAGCAGCTCATATTTCCAGACCGGCCTGTATTATATGAGCTGGTTTGTGTTCCTGTCACAGCCGCTGTCGCCATGCTTTGTGAAAGATGAACAAAATAATGCCAAATTCAATTTCTCACGGCCTTGAGTCGTAAAAACGGAAGGAGACGCGAGTTTAACAGGTAATCGAGGAATGCAATTTATTTTTTAACAATAAAATTCACCGCAGAAGGTTTAATTGTAATATTCAGCAGAATTTTATTTATAAAGCATTTAAAATGAACAAAAACATGATGTAGATAATAAAAAATAACTTTTAAAAAAGTTTGTTTGTTGGCTCGTTCATTTATTGATTAATTTATTAAATCAGGCAAGCATTCATCCATTCACTTATTCATTTATTAAATCATTCACTCATTCATTTCTTTGCTCTGTTCATTTATTGATTAATTTATTTACTAAATCAGACAAGCATTTATTCATTCATTTATTAATTAGTTCATTCACTCATTCATTTATTTTGCTCATTTATTTATTGATTCATTTTTTAAATCCGGCAAGAATTCATGTTTACATGAATTCAGTTAGTCACTCATTAGTTCATTCACTCATTCATTTATTTCCTCGTTCATTTATTGATTCATTTATTAAATCAGGCAAGCATTCATCCATTCACTCATTAGTTAATTCATTCCTTTCTTGTAATTCATTTAATTTTTTAAAATGTTCGTTCATTCCTTTGCTCATTCATTCATTCATTGGTTCATTCATTCATTAGTTTGTTCATTAAATTGGGCAAGCTTTCATTCATTCATCAGTTCATTCACACATTCCTTTCTTTTGTTCACTCATTTGTTCTTTTTTTTCACATGTTCATTCATTCCTTTGCTCATTTACTCACCCACTGGTTCATTCATTCACTAAATAATTAGTTTAATTAGTTTAATAATTAGTTAGAACCGGTTCATTCACTCATTCATTTCTTTGCTCGTTCATTCATTAAGTCAGCCAGCCGTCATTCATTCACTTATTCATTTATTAGTTCATTCACTCATTCCTTTCTTTTGCTCATTCATTGATTTACATGTTTGTTCATTTTTTTTAGTTTGTTCATTTGTTTGCTTGTTTACTTTTTAAATCTGGTTAGTATTCATTCATTCATTCATTCATTCATTCAGTGATTTATGTTTGATTAATTTCTAACCAGTTTCTATCAGGCTTATGGAGGCAGAGCATTAAAAACATCCCGCAGAGACACTAATTGTGCTGGTTTGGTCCTGAACCAGGAAGGAAAATCTTTCCCAGTCATCATTTGAAAAGATTCTCATCAGGAACAGTAATCATAACTTCAGCCTATGAGCAAAAAAAAGGCCTAAAATCCCCCTGAGTTCAGTCGATTCAGCCATAAAACTGCCTGTTAATGCGGAACCCTTTCATCTACCAGCTGCAAATTTTAACAACCACTTCTGTGAATAGGCAAACGGCACTGGGGGGATAGAAAAGAAACTAATAAGGGCTATCAGACACAGCGGCAGGGGGGGCAGAGAAACACATCCTGCCATTGAGGGGAGTTAAAGTGAACCTTGGAGCATTAAACATCTGATGCCACGTTAGATATGAGACAATCGCTCCTGCTATTTTCAGATTCCTCTGGGGTCCGTGCCGTCTCGTGAGTAAGGTGGGAAATAAAAACCAGAGGAGGTTGAAGAAATAAAAAGAGGTGTTTAAAGCAGAGTTCCCTCACAGCGGTGACGTTCAGCGCGGACAGCGCAGGAAGGCAGACACCGGATTTAACCGGCATCCATGGGGGCATAAACGAGGACCCCTTTCGTCTCTAAAGACACGCTCGCATCCTTCCCACAGGGATGATTTCCACAGTGACTTTCAGCCAAAGTCACACGGCGACGGGGATCCGTCACAGCGGCTGCATTGTTAGTATGCTGAGCATCATTCGTCACCAGCAGAAGACACCAAGTCATCCTCCCCTCAGTCTCCGGCTGCGTCTGTTCAGCCATTCTGCTGCTGTTATCGTGATTGTTTCTCATTTTTTCTGCTTTATAACCTGAATGGAGAACTCAGGGATCAATACAATTAAGCCCCGAAAGCTAATTCGTTTTGAGCCCCTGTGTCTTCAGCGTGATCATGCTTTTGCAGGCTCATATAAAGCCACCTTCCTTTTACTGTCAGTTATAGTTAATGTTTTATTTAAAAAAAAAAAAAAAAAAAAAGTTTATCAATATACCCAGAAAGAAACAGCAAAGAGCACATTTGACTCAGGAATACTTTCGTGTACGGAGAAATTCAAAGTCAGCTCATTACAAACTCCCAGAAAACTGCCAGCTAGCCGACGCGCTGGGTTCCTTTAAATCCCGGCTAAAACCTTTGATTAGTAGTAAGTGGAACATTAATCAGTATTTCTGAATTATAGTTGCTCAATGATTTTGCTGCATTCTTGATGTTTTTACGGTGTTACTGCTTGGTAGAGATGTGCGATACAGCATATTTTAGTATCGATCCGATTCCAAGTAAATACAGGGCCCGTATCGCCGATATCAATACTGATACTTTTTACTTATATTTAATGTATCATGTAACTTCTGTTTTTGTGTTTTTTTTCTTCTTTTAATTATTTTTGTTCAAACCTAGGATAGAATTTGGGAAAAATTTGTGTCTCTTTAATAACATATTTACATGACAAACAATAACAATATAAAAACAAAACAAATTGGTGCACATTTTTTCCTAAATTAAAGTGGAAAAATTATTATTTGAGAGCAAATCAAAACAAAAGTCTTTTTGGTGGCAGAGTTGAGAAACTGTAATACAAAAATAAAATCAAATTTCAAGAAGGAATCTGAAATTAAAGTATCGATCTTACCACGCTAGTACCAATCTAATACCGATACCGATTTGGTATCGGTATTATCAAGATTTTGGATCGATCTGCCCACCTCTACTGCTTGGTGTCCAGGTTTCATTGCTGTAAAGCAAACCCACATCATCACCCTTCCCCCACCGTGCTTGACAGTTGACACGAGGTGCGATATGCTGTTTAGCTTTCTCCAGACGACGTGCTGTTCATTGTGGCCAAACAACATTTTGGTTTTCTCTTGCATGGCAACCTTTCCAAACAAGCCAAACTTCTTCAGTCTTTTTCAACCTGTTATATTAGGTGACGGGCCTGCAGGATCTCAGACGGAGCTCCTGGGTTTTTGGCAATTTCTCTGAACATATCTGATGTGTGTTGATGTTTTTAATGAAGGCAGTTGATGAAATGTAATGTTTGTTTCTGGCTTCACAGTTGGTGACTGTTTGATGTGTTTATGATGTTTTTATGTTTTCATGATGTGAAGCATTTTGAACCGCCTTGTTGCTGAAATGTGCGACACAAACTTGACTTTGACTTGTGTTTCCAGAGTTCAGAGTGATGTCAGCGCGCCCAGGGCGGCCATCTTGATTCACAAGCGATTATTTGTGGTTTGATTTCAGGTCAGCTCTATGACAGAGTATCAGGGCCCGGCTAACATTTTTTTTTTTTTTTTTACTAAAATAAAGTCATAATGTTTCAATAATACAGCTGTAAGTAATACAAGAATAAAATCGTAATACTAGAAGAACAAAGTGGTAATTTTATGCAAACTCCAACACGAAAATTAAAAAAATATATATCATCCAAGCTTTTTTCTCATAAAAATGACTTTTTTCTTGAAATTTTAAGATGTTCTTCTGGTAAAACTGCTTCTTTATTCTGCTAATATTACGAGTTTATTCTCATAATTAAACAAAACATCTTTCAGCTCACAGAAGGGATGACTGAAATAAAAGCCACTTTTTGAAAATATTTTCTGTCATTTATAATTTCTTTCTCGGAAAAAAAAAAATCGATTAAAATCGGAAATCAGATCAAGTATGAAAAAAAATCGGAGATTTTATTTTTAAGCCACATCGCCCACCCCTAGACACCTTTTTAAAAAAAAAAAAAAAAAAAAACCAAACAAAACTCTTAAATCTAGCTTTAGCTCTACAGAATAAAGGAATGCAAAAGCAGCTAAATAAATAACTAAATAAAAGGAAAAATGATGCCAGCAAGAAGATTAGAAATGGACAGCAACCCAATTCCATCCCATCACCTTTTTGCAAAGAGAAGAAGAAAATTTCACCCCAACTTATTCCTGATAATCTGAAATTCAGCTCTTCACATCTGAGTGACTGCAGTCATTTCTCCGCCAATAAGCTAATGCTGTCGAGTCGATCAAACATCCATCGGAGAATATTCATCAGCTGTTTAATAAACCATCTGCATAATAAGCACAGACAGTTGTTTTCAACTGTGGCGAGCAGTATTTGCTTCCTGCTTCGCCTCCTGACTGAAGCGCGGCGAAGTGCAGATGTAGAGTGAATCAGACGGTTTATGTTTAGAATATCGAATTATTTATTAGCTGAAGGTCTCTCTCAGTCATGCAGGTTTTGCTGCGTCATCTCTTTAAGCCAAATCAGCACTTTAAACCATCTGCACATGCTTGTATGTTTTATTTTTATTTGTAAAAATATCGCCGTCTTGATTTCACATCATCATAGATGATTGCAGAGGATTCTAGTTGCAAATGAACCCCCCACCCCATTCACCCTTTCAGCTTCAATTTTCTTTCCTCTGGATATCTGCCAGACACAGACCACTTAGTGAAACTGACAAAAGATGAAGGAGTATGTGCCTCCTGGCTTTGCTTGCAGAGCATGAAATTATTCTTAGAAGCGACGTCGTCGTACACGTCTGAGCGTTGCTGCTTTCAGGGGATCTCAGAGTCTGAATGACTGGCTTTTCTCTCACAGGGAAAACGAAGGCCGTTTCCTGGTGGACTGGGGTAAGATGCTGTTTTCACACATGACCTGCAGCTCCGAGGGTCCCCGAGTTCAGTCCAGCGCAGCTAAAAGCTACAAGCATCCATCCGTCCGTCCGTCCATCCATCCGTCCATCCATCCATCCATCTATTCGTTCGTCCATCCATCCGTCCGTCCGTCCATCCATCCATCAATCCATCCATCCATCCATCCATCCATCCATCCGTCCGTCCATCCATCCATCCATCCATCCATCCGTCCATCCATCCATCCATCTATCCGTTCGTCCATCCATCCATCTATCCGTTCGTCCATCCATCCGTCCGTCCGTCCATCCATCCGTCTATCCATCCATCCATCTATTCGTTCGTCCATCCATCCGTCCGTCCGTCCATCCATCCATCAATCCATCCATCCATCCATCCATCCATCCGTCCGTCCATCCATCCATCCATCCGTCCGTCCATCCATCCATCTATCCGTCCGTCCGTCCATCCATCCATCCGTCCGTCCGTCCATCCATCTATTCGTTCGTCCATCCATCCGTCCGTCCATCCATCCATCAATCCATCCATCCATCCATCCATCCATCCGTCCGTCCGTCCATTCATCTATCCGTCCGTCCATCCATCCATCCGTTCATCTATCCGTTCGTCCATCCATCCATCCGTCCGTCCGTCCATTCATCTATCCGTTCGTCCATCCATCCGTCCGTCCGTCCATCCGTCCATCCATCTGTTCATCTATCCATTCGTTCGTCCATCCATCCGTCCATCCATCCATCCACCCAGGTATCCATCCATCCATCCATCTGTTCATCTATCCATTCATCTATCCATCCATCCATCCATCCGTCCGTCCGTCCGTCCATCCATCCATCCACCCATGTATCCATCCATCCATCTGTTCATCTATCCATTCATCTATCCATCCATCCATCAATCCATCCATCCGTCCATCCATCCATCCATCCAGGTATCCATCCATCCATCCATCCATCCATCCATCCATCCGTCCGTCCATCCATCTGTTCATCTATCCATTCATCCATCCATCCATCCATCCGTCCATCCATCTGTCCGTCCATGCGTCCATCCATCCGTCTGTCCATGCGTCCATCCATCCATCCATCCATCCAAATTACCATCATCTTTCAGTAGACTGTATTTATTTCATGCAAACTGTGTATCGAAAAGACCTCTACTCGTTGAGATTTCAAAGAAATTTGCTCCAGCTTTAATGTTCAGAAATATATGTAATTACAGACGAGCTTTGTCACTAAACAAAAGCATAACTCTATTTTCTGTAGCAAAATATCCTTTGTGAATTTGCTCTTAATGTTTTCAAATTTCAGCAGGCCAGACATTAAACAGTTTTTAAATACTACCTACTAAATTAAACGAGATGTGAAAGAAATTCAAATTCAACCAAAAACTGCATAAGAATCCTGCAGTTTTTCATTTTCCCTTTGATTTGGGCTAAATGTAAAAAAAAAAAACATTTAAGATGGGCAGAAAATTTAACTATAAGTTGAAAATTTGAGCATTTTCTTTCCTTTTTTTTTTTTTTTTTGACATCTGATTACAACAAGAATCCCCTGTTTCAGTCCATCTGTTCTGGAGCGTTTGAAGTATTTATATTGACTAAATTCTTATTGCACTTTTCTAATCATACCAACCATTTAAAGCGCTTTACACTAGAGTCACCCAATTGCTCTCCCACACATTCATGCACATTGGTGGACTACTTGCAGTAATAAGGCAGAAGAAAGCTGAAACTGAACTCACAACTTTCCCACCGAGCCACATTCATCCCATATTTAGAGAAAAAAAAAAAAAAAATCACACGTTTCATCCAAAACAACGGCCTTAAAAATCTGTGATAATCTAATAAACATAAAAAGTCTGAGCAGGTTGTAAGATGAAGAATACTCTGTGCATTTTTTCACCAGCTTGCCACCATCTGCAGCAATCACATCCTAACCTTACACTAGTTTAAGGTTGTGTTTCCATAGAAATGTAATATTGTTGCCATGCTACATTGTTTGCTGCAGAAAAACAGGGACTATTTTTGTCCTTAATGTGATAACTGCTGGCCAGGAGCAAAGCAGGAGTCATCCCTTTCTTCTGACAATCTAAAACAGAGGCAGGGATGTTTGCATGCTCCGTGGTCCGCTCCTCTGTTCCAACCACCAAATTCCTCCCAGAAACGTCAGACGGACCGATTCCAGGAACGAACTACTGAATGCTTTTCAAGCAGAAGGCCTGTGTCTTCATGAGGCATGTGAAAGTCCTCACTAATTTACACTTAATTTACACTTCTGCCACCCTTTTAGTTTTCTTCTTTTCTTTAAAGGTTGTCAGCAGTGGCCCTTTTTCGTAGGAGCTGAATGGTTTTGCTGAAGAAAACGAGGAAAACCAAAAATAACACGAATGATGGCAAAAGTTGGGGAAAGTCGGAAATTTAAAGGGACTCTGAAGACTGATCACTGATTAGTGACATTTTCAGAAATTCAAAGAACTGATTAGATTTTAAAATGTCAAAGGAAAGAGGAGAAAAATAATTCATGATATTATGAGAGAAGAGTTATTTTCCCCAGGAAACACTCACTGTTAACACCACTGGATGAGTTTTAAGTATAAATCATGATTAACTCATCCATCATGACTGGATGAGATATTTTTCTGACCAGTGAGTTAGTTTTTGAGCGATTTGCCACATTCAAAAAAAGTAAATTAAGGAAAAATCCAAAACCTATAATGCCTTAATACGGAATGAGAACAAGAAGCAAAAAAGGAAAATATTCCTGCCGGAAAACAAGCATGTTTACCTTCTTGGGTTTTATTAGTGTTCAGGTGGTACCAGCAGGTGTGCTTGTGACCGGTATGCACAGTTATAGTGCAGCACACTCAGCCAGATGGTGAACACATAAAGTGCTCATGCAAGTTTGTCATGTTTAAGTCTTTAGCTAGCACTGCTTTAGCTACATCCTGTGGTTTACCTCTTTCATCCAAAGTAATCCCAAATAAGCGACTTTGTAATTTTTTTGGCAGCCAGTTCCTCCATTTTTGGACTTTTGCGTTCTAACTTGGCAAATTGGTCCATGCAATGTTTATACTGCTCCGCCCACAAGGAAGTCAAAATGTCACCTGTGCGAATAAATCACCCATTGTCGTTTGTTGGACATTTGAGTGTCGGTTGGAAAAATGTTACATATGGCCCAACCTTAATGGAGGGAAGTGGAAAAACAATCCAAATATATTCGAGGCCTGCAGAATTAGCATGCATCCTACCTCAGAATACACATTATATCTGCACTAATACCGGTATTGGCCGACGTTGGTCATTTTTTAACATACGGATATCAGTCCTGTAAGTAAAACTGGGCTGATATGTTTCTGGGGAGGGAGGGGGTTGGTCATGTGGTATTTATTTGGTCATGTGACAGTGATAGTGATGCAGCGCAGGATTGTGGCGTGTTTAACTGAAGCATAGAGGCAATGTCAGAATTTCTTCACGTTCCCGAAAGGTAGGAAAATATATATAATATTGGTAGACATCAGATATTGACATTGGCCCAAAAGTTCCATGTCAGTGCATCTCTAATCCTACCAAATGTTGCATCCACGCAGTCCTTTACAGCTGGGATATTGCACATCAATATTGCAATCATAATTTCGATTTAACACACCAAGTAGCTTGAACTGGTTACCAAGAAACAAAGACTTTGTGCAGTTTAACTGGACTCTTCCCATTGGTTTAATAGTTCACAATGTTTTGGTTGTCCACATGAGATCTGGTCCCAACCTAAAATTCTAATTTCTAGGGAAAACTTCTAATTTAAATTGTACATCCTACCAAAAGTTACTTTTCCAAATAAAAGGGATTGGTGCGGTAGTCTCTACACTGCAAAAACACAAAATCTTACCAAGTATTTTTGTTTCAGTATCCAGTGCAAATATCTTAACTACACTTGAAATAAGACAAAACTAACTTACAAGTAACTTTTCAGCAGATATAGGAGCTTGTTTTAAGTCAATAGTTCCTTAATATTGATGAAAATGTTCTAATTATAAGTGAAATAATCTGCCATTGGGACAAGACATTTTGGCTTATAATATAGGAAATATATCTTGTCCCAATGGCAGATTATTTCACTTATAATTAGAACATTTTCATCAATATTAAGGAACTATTGACTTAAAACAAGCTCCTATATCTGCTGAAAAGTTACTTGTAAGTTAGTTTTGTCTTATTTCAAGTGTAGTTAAGATATTTGCACTAGAAACTAAACCAAAAATACTTGGTAAGATTTTATGTTTTTGCAGTGTAAGCATTTCACAAGATCAAAGGTGTCTTATAAAGATGAGATCTGCAATTGATAAGCTGACAAGGAGGGCATGAACTAATTATTCTCTCAGATCTGCGCTGAAGTGGCCTGCAGCAGCGACAAAAGAGGCGTCGCCACCTGCAAGGAGGTGGTGAAGTTCTTTTATGTCTCCTTGTTTTGTTGTAATAGGTCAGTCAGAGTGAGAGGAAATCACACAAACAGCTAAAAAAATATAAATAAATATGCTCAATCAGAAACACACCAGCAGATAAGAGTTTTCAGAGATTGTAGGCAAAGTTAACAGGCAGAATTAGCCAACAAAATAAAGCACCGTGCCTACATTCACAGAAAGACAGAACAATATTTACAGTGTAACTTTATAAACATAAACATATTGAAAGATTATCATATTTTTTGTTTGGTTTCTTCACTTTCATCACTAGTTTAGATAAATAATATATATTTTTCATGTCTTTTACGACCTATGAAAGTTTTCTTCAAGGGATTGAAATGTTTTTGTTTTTTTTTTCCAACACACCACACTTGTGCTTTCAAAAGCAAGCGCCTAATGCTATCTATGTATACTTATGTTTTTATCAGTTTATAGGCTCATTCAATAAATTTCCAACAGGGTTAAAATCACTGCCTTGCCAAGAAGATATGAAAAGCTTAACAAACTCTGTTTTTGTGAAGTTGAAGAGTTCGCCTAAAATGATTGTCTAAATGTGTACTACATAAACTGTTTTATTATGAAAGCAAACAAAATTAAACTAAAATGTATTTCTATTTTTAGATTTTAGAACAAAATGAGTCCTCTATTACAAGAGGAAAAAAATGGATTTTTTTAGAATAAGGTGAGTTTTTTCTATAAATATGGAAAAAGAAGAAGGATAGGTGTCATAGCTTGAAGCTAGCTACTTTTAAAAGCCTGCTGTCGATATTAAAAACCTGATTTTGTACAAGAACTTACGGAAAAACTCCTCAAATGACCATTTCTTATTTCGTCCATAATCAAAAACATTTCCTGTGTGGTTTTGTAAGGGCCACAGTGGAGCTACATGTGGCTCTGGAGCCGCATGTTGCAGACCCGTTCTCAGAAGACAACGACCCACAAGCACATATCAAAAATGGTTTTGAAGTGGACAAAACAAGCTAACATTGAGCCATTAGATCTACTGCTCCAAATCCCTGTCCTCAACCCTGTTAAGAATTTGTGGACTATACTTAAAAGCAGAGACCTTCCCCCCCAAAAACCAAACAATTTAAAAGTACTCCACCAGTTATTTAGCCAGAATAATGCCAGAAGCTTGTTGATGGCTTCAAAAAGCATCTGGTAAAGGTGCAACTTGATAAGGGAGATTCAACTAAATATTAGTGGTGGTGTATGTATATATTAGAGCCTGTAAATGTAATTTAGACCCTATGTGGATTAAAGAAAATCCATAATAACGTCTGTAAACAATTTGCTGTGGCATGGCTAGAAATTCAACCAACGCACAGGGGAGAAGAACATGAAAGTTTCAGAGTAGGTTTGCCCGAGTCTTGGTCTCGGCATCGAGTGTGTATGCAGAAACAGGTGAACAAGGAGAGGGAACCAGTGTTTCCTACCTCATGGAGTTGTACCCTCACTTTGTTGTAAGCCTTCAGCCAGCGAACCTTAGCTGGAGAGCAGGGCGGAGGGCCGTCATCAAAGAGACTGGGAAAGAACAGGGATACACCAGTTGTTTACTAGGCATAGTTTCATGAGAGACTATCAACATAAAAGTTTTATAATTCTGCAATTTTGACAACAGGCAAACAAAAAGAAAAAAAAATTGAATTACACACCAAGTTCTAGTTCGATTCTGGTCATCATGGTTCTCCAAGGCTGGCTTTGGGAAGACAACTGAAGCCTCCTTCAGGTCTTTGTTCACACCTGTTTCTGGTAGCCCGTTCACTTCTTTCTCCAGCTCTTCATCCTCAAACGATTTGGAGGCCTCACTATGGAGAGGTGCACGAGTGTTGCTGGGGGGGCAGGACTCTGGATGGTGGCGGTCCTCGAGTTCAGAGCTGAGCTGGGAACTGATGGGGCTCAGGTTCCCGGATGAGTCAAAGTGGCTGCTGTCCAACGGACTGTAAAGTGTGAGATTTTTATTTTAAATACTGTGGGAAGATAATTAGTGCTATATATCGAACTTTTGAAACAAAGTTGGAGTGGTGGCCACGCTTCCGCTAATCCACAAATAGTGGAGCTAATTTGTCATTTAGCGCTTTTGCTAACTTTGAAAACATTTAGTGCATTTAGCTTCCCCTAAATTAATTTTTACAGATAAACTCTAGAACGCTAATTTAATTTTTAAACTTTCAGTTGAATAAAGTTCAACATCTGTGTTAAAATTTTGGTTATCTACTATAATTCTTCAAGTAGTTAGACGTTTATATTCATGCATTTTATTTACTTATAAGTCATGTTCTCATATTCTCTCTATTTTTAACCCAATAACTTTATATCAAACAAGAAACATATAGGAACAAAATAAAACACAAACAAGATTTAAACATAAACATAGTATCTAAGGGAATTATAGAAAATGTAAATTATATTGTCAAAATCAAATCGGAGCTTGAGGGTTGTTGTCTTTCAAGGGCTGATATAATTTGAATTTAACTAAATACCATGTTGGTGTAGCGCTTTAGGCTTAGCGCAACTAACTTTTTAGTTAGCGGTGCCCACCACTGCAAAGTTGATTCAAAAATAATGTCTATTTGCAAAATAATTACTAAGACAGGGAAAAGATGGATAAGGAGGATAAATACTCTCAACAGCAGTTGGGAAGACTAATAGGGTCCAGAAACAACTAAAACACAGATACTAGAAGCCTGGATTTGGATTGGAGAACAGAAATATGTTTTCCCAGCTACTTCTACAACCACAAAAACAGTTTCTGGCTATGCCAAAACACATGGCAAGAAAATAAATTTCAAAAGCAGCTATAGATTTATTTTTGTTTTTGGTGGCTAAACAGTGCAGAACAATTTGTCTGCCAATACTTAACCACATAAAAAGTGAAAACAAAAGTTAAGCTGCCTATAGGAAGGTAAAAAAAAAAAAATGAGCTGAATAAAGGCTCAGCTTCCAAACTGGTGCAGAGACGCATTCTTTCTGTCTAGCTGAGATTTATATAATTATAGTATAATTATATATTATATATTTATATAATTAGGAAGCATGGCGGGTCAAAGTCTCAGTTAATCAATCGAATTGCTAACACTTATGCTTTTATACAGTAAGCAAATGCGACCCAAATCCGATTTTTTTTTTTTGCTCATATGCGACCAATGTCCGACTTTTCACCGTAGTCTGAACAGCCCAATTCCGATCTTTTCACCCAAAAAAAAAATCCGATTTGTGGCACTTCTGTATGTGGTACTAAATCGGATACATATCTGATCGTTTTCAAAGCGTCTGCGGTCTGAATGGTTATGTTGCATTTCATCCGACTTATTAACGTGAGACATGCATAATAATTTTTCACCAGAAGAAACCAGGCGCAGTAAATTTCGACGTAAACAATCGCTGAAAATCATAATTATGAAATTCTGAAAGAAGTCTAGTGAAGCGCATCACATCACAACCCCACCAATCCTGGTTCCAACAACAAATCCAAGCTGACTTCTCTACAGAAGTTGCAGTCAATACTCCACAAAAGGCCGTTGCTCTTAGTTTTGCTTTCTTTTCATTAGATTCCTTCATTTTGTTATGATCTTGTGACGACACTGTTGGCTCCCATTGCTGAATAACTTTCAAATCGATCAATTATTACTTACAAAAACAGTTCGCTGCTGTATGACGTCCATGTTCGTCGCTTTGGGGTCGTGAACCACTCACACAGAAGTGTGATTGCAGTTGCATTTAATTTAATGTATTAATGACCACGCAAAAAAGAAAAGAAAAAAAATCAGATTTCAGCAAAAAATTGGAATTGAACATCAAGACCTGCTGTGTGAACGTAGCCCAGGTTCATGCTTATTTCTGGAGATCTGTGTAGTGTCAAATAATTTTTCACTACACATAATAGCACATTCAAATGCTTCCTGTTTTTTTTTTTACATGCACAAAATATACACACCTTTCTCTCCAATAACTAATAACGCCAATGTAAATGCAGTTTAAGGCTAGCTGATGCAAGTCAGCCCCCACATAATGAAAATAACAAAAAACTGACTTTGAAGGAGAGAGAGAGAGGAGTGTGACTGCTGGATGATTGAGTTTCCTAACAAGGAAAGTCGCTCTGCTCTTTAGCTGGAATGATTTACTTAGTCTTGGTTGTTTGCCAGCTTAATTCTCATTGTTGCTTTTAGTCCAATGTCCAGCCTACCTCCATGGTCTTTACTGCAACACCATCATAAATCTACCGGACTTTGATTCATCTAAATTAATTGGCCGAATCTCAGAGAGCTGCAGGGGACAAAGGAAGGAGGGGGCTTTGAAACTGCCAGCAGAGCGCTAATAAATAAAAGCATCACTTTCTGCGTTCATTGAACTTCCATCACAGTCAGGAAGCCCATAACTAAGACGGAGTAAAGTGCCTGCACTATATATTTACACTTGAAAGGAAACACCTTAAGTTTTGGCAATAAAACTTAGAATGGAAGGTTCTTAGTAAATGTTTTTGGGTATATGGTTGTGGATAAATTATGAAGTCCAATCTATTAATATTTTTGATCAAAACAAATCTAATTATAATAGCAATAAGTTAAAGTAACCAGATGGGAAATGTACAAATGGGCAAAAGTACAAAATACAACACATATTAGCCATAACAATGTGACCATCTGTCTATTTTAGTACACCACTCTTCTGCCAGCAAAAGAGCTCTTATTAGATAAGGCACAAGCAAAGGATATGTTACCGTTTTTTTAAGTAATTAATACAACTATTCTGGAGGAAATAAACAGAAAACAAATTGCTTTTTTATAAAAATGAATATATACATGTGCATTAATTATGTCAATGGTCATAATGTTATGACTGTTCAACAGGAAATAAAAAGAAGGGAAGGGTTGCACATATTTCTACAGAAATATGACAAATAAATGGTGTCATTTATCATACAGATACTAGCCTTTTCGCCGCTTCCTTCGTCAATAGATCTTGTGGTTCTGTTTCCAACTCTGTTAGCCTGGTGTCAGGTGTATTTTCTTTACTCTTATCTAACTCACATGGAGTAAATGTTACCTGAGGTTTATCTAAGCTCTCTGATAGGGAACCTGAGAGAGACGGGAGGCCAGACTGTGCTGTTTGTGCTAAGGTGTCACAGCTTCCTGTTTTAGATGTCTCTGTCGGTGCCTCATTATCACTATTGTCCGCGCTTTCAGTTTCCCCAGAACCTGGAGATGGTTTGTCAGAGTCCGGCTCATCAAGTTCTTCTGTCGGTTTGGGAGATTCACACTGAGGCTGGGATGTGACCACAGGTGCGGTGGATTCAGGTTTGGGAGAGTCAGAGGTGCCAAACACTGAGCTCAGTTTCAAGCCAAACACTGATGACGCACTTGGTGTTTCCTCTTTTCCTGCTGGCTTTTCATCCTGGAAGATACCAGCTGAAAGGCTTTTAAAGCCTGAAAAGAGGCCACCGTCTGTCTGTTGAGGCTCTGAGGGTTTAGTGGCTGAAGATGTGGTGGAGAAAAGAGATCCGATAGATGGCGTCCCTTCAGTAGCTGCAGACATGAAACCAAATTTAGGGGTAGACAGAATGGGTATATCAAATATGCCTTTGGTTTCAGGGGCTGCAGATAGTACACCTTTGTGAGACCCTTCAGAAACTGGCTCTTCTGAATGCTCAGCACCCTCAGGACACTCTGTCTTTTGTTCAGGGTCTTCAGTATTTACTGTTGAATCAGTGAGAGAACCATCTTCTGTTTTGTCTTTTCTTTCTGCCTCTTCGACGAGCCCTTTTTCAGGTAGGTCAGAATCCTCCGTGGTTTTAACTTGTTCACCTTCAGTTAAAGTTATACTCTCTGCATTTGCCTTTTCAGAGTTCTCTGAGTTTGCTATATTTGCAGGGGGTTCTGCTTGTCCAGATTTTGTGCCAAACTCTTCAGGTTCCTCTGGTTTTGTTGTCTCTTGACTTTTGAACATACCAAACAGGTCACTGGTGATCGATTCTGGTGCAATGCTACTTGGAAGGCCAAAAAATGAGCTTCTCTGTTGTTGTTGCTGCTGCTGCTGAGGCTGACGAGGAGCAGGTGATGATCCAAACAGGGATCCTGGTGAACTTGAAAAAAATCCACCAACAGTTGGTGATTTATTTGGTGCACTTGGGGTGGAGAACATAGACATGAAACCAGAAAAGGAAGCTGGTTCAGGGGCTTTCTGCGGTCCTGATTGTCTTGGACCAGCCATTCTTGGTCCTGCCATTCTTGGTCCTGCCATTCTTGGTCCTGCCATTCTGGGTCCTGGCGTTTTCGGGGATCCCATTTGTGGTCCTCCCATTCTTTGTCTAGGTGGGCCAGGTGGTCTGATCATGTCTGGTCTATGCTGTTGCAGTGTTGAAGGATCAGCTGGTGCTACTGCGCTGTTTTCAAAAGCTTTTTCTTCACTCAACGAAACTTCTGCAGAAATAATATCACTTTCACAAATTTGATCTATTTTATGTACAGGTCCTGCATTATCCTCTGGTTTTTGTTTGGTTGGTTCTTTTTTAATTTCAGCTGATGTGGCTTTCAAGTCTTTTTCACCCAATTCTCCAGTGGGTTTTTCTATTATTTCTTTGACAGAATCAGTGTCAGTTGCCTCTTTAGTTAGGTTTTCTAGATCTGTGGCAGTGGTTTGTTCTTCCTCAGTAACCTTTAAAGGGTAACTAGATACTTTGTCAACATCAGTGACAGCTGTTTGTTGCTCACTGGCAACTACCGAAGCCTCATCAGATGATTTTTCAACATCAGAAATGGTTGTTTTTTCTTCACTGACTATCAAAGCCTCATCAGCTATTTTTTTTACATCAACAACTGGTGGTTGAATCTCAGCAGCATTTGTCAAAGTCTCGTCAGAGGTTTCTTTCACATCTGCTGCTGCAGACTGTTCTTCACCTTCAGCTTTCAAAGGCTGCTCAGACGATGTTTCATCAACTGTAACTGCTCTTCCTACTTCATCAGATATTTTCATAGCATCCTCATGTGATTTTGCTACATCTTCAACTGCATTCTCAACAGCCTCTTCATTTTGTTTTTGAGTCTCTGAAGGAATTTCCTCATCTTTAGCCTTTGCATCTTGAATTTCTTCCACAGCAATCATATCAGAGGTTTCAACCTTTTGCAAAGAATCTGCTATATTTTCTGACATTTGGGTGGATTCATATTTTTCTGATAACGGGCTGATCCCAGCAATTTCAGATTCATTTTGAGTAATCTTTATTTCTGATATAGCGGTTTCTGCTTGTGCAACTATTTGCTCAACATTTGTTGCACCTTTTGTTTCTTTAGATTCACATGAGATGTCTGATAGTGATTCACTGACTTGTTTTACAACTTGTGGATCCACAAATGTCTCTTTCTCAGCATGATTACTTGTAAAGTTTGATGAATCTCTGATAGAAGTTTCAATTGTCTCTGAGGCATTTTGAGAAAGGTTTAACTGTGTTGTGGTTTCTTTGTCCATGTCTTCTTGTGAATCTCTCTGTGTAACAAAAGCTTCATTAACATTTTCAGAGATATCATTGATGGAATCTTGAACATCTTGGCATAGCTGCTCTACGTGAAGTTCTTTCTGAACTGAAATTGTGGAAACATTTTCAGTGGGTGCATGTTTTACAGTTTTATCATGGTCATCCTCTGTTTCTGAAGGAGTTGCTGCATCTACAGACTTCAATGGCTCCACTACAACCTCCTTTTTGATGGGAACACTTTTTTCTGGCTCTGTTTTGCTTTCCTCCAAAAAGGACATTCCAAATAGCCCAAACCCAGTTTTAGATTTGTTACTGTCAGTATTTGAACCAAGTGAAAACACAGAAGACACTTTAAAAGCACTGTCTGATTCACTTGTTTTAGAAATGGTTGGCTGTGCTTCTGGTGGTTGTTGACTCTGTCCACCGAACATTGCAAACAGTCCCTTCCCTGAGATCTCTGCACCACTGGGTTTTGGTGGTGTAATTGTTTGTCCAGGTGTGGACACTTTATGTACGGCTTGGGGCTGGCCCCCCAGACCACCAAACTTGGAGAACAAGCCTGTACTAGGGCTGTCTTTTTGAGTTGCTGAACCTGGTAGGATGCCACCAAACAGAGAAGATCCAGTGGAAACTCCTCTTGGTGGAGGACCAGCTCCTGAATGACCCCTGGGACTTGGTGCTTGTTGAGGCGCAGCTGCACTAAACATGGAAAACAGACCTTTTCCTGGAGGTTCTTTGGGTGGTGGCCCCCTGGGTCGCACACCTCCAGCAGTTGGACCCCTTGGGCCAGATGGTGGCTGACTAATGGAACCACCAAACATAGAGAACAGACCTTTTCCTTGGGGTTCTTGTGGTGCTGACTGTGGTGGTATGTCTTTGGATTCAGATGACGATGGCGCACTTGACCCACCAAACATAGACAGTAACCCTGTCCCAGGAGTATCTTTAGTAGATGAGCCAGGAATAATGCCCCCAAGTATTGATATTCCAGTTTGAGAGGTGGTTTGTTGTGGGGATGCTGTAGAACCACTGAACCGTGAAAATATGCCTTTTCCTGCTTGTTCATCAGTCTGTTCAGCATTGGGCAGATCACCCTTAACAGCTGTACCATCTTCCTTAGAGCTAGTAAGTTCCTCAGCGGGAGCATTGATAGGAGGTGGCTCAGACACAGATAAAGTGTCATCTTTTTCACTTTTTTCATGAAGATGTTGGACACCTTCAGGTGATTTAACATCTGAAACTAAGGTTTCTACTTTCAGAGACTTAATGTCCAAGCGCTGAACTTCTTCAGGCAATGGCGTACTGGAAGATTTGTTTTCATTCATAGGAACTGACTCTTGAGATGACTGAACACATTCTGGTGATTCTTCAACAACCTGACATGCCAGGTCAGTGAAAGGTTTTGCATCTTCACCCGGTGATGTGTCCGATGTTAACTCTTTGTCTTCAGAAATCAACTGAAGTTTTTCCTCAGGAACTTCAGTAGTCTCTGATTTATTTTCAATCTCTGACAGGGTAGTGTCTGTTGAAGTTTTATCTGTCACAGTGTGCTGAGAGTCTTGTTCATTTGCAATTATCTGATCTGTTGTAAACAATGTAATTGGCATCTCTGGAGAGCAAGTCTTAGCCTCGTTGCTCGATGTTTCAACAGATCCCTGGATGGTACTTTCTTCTAAAGCACTGGTATCCTTAGACGCATCAGACTTTACAACATCAAGATCCCTTTGCTCCAGTGCTGTTTCTGCACTTGACATAGTATCGTCAGAGATACTTGTTTCTTGAAAATTAGGTTTATTACTTTCAGGGATATTAAGATTGGTCTCATTGGTCTCTTCTTCTGGTGAACTGGCAGCTGATATGAAAATGTGGGGCAGTCTAACATAAGGTTTTTGCTCCCCTGATTCAATTTCTTCCCCAAAAGGAAGTGTGTCTGAAGAACCTATACCTATGTAGATTGACCTTGGAGGCCTGCTTTTTTCTTGTGAAGAAATCTCTCCAAATTCAGCACTGACATTAACAGGCTGTGTAGCTTGTTTAAGCTCTTCTAAACCTTGCTGTTGTCCCAGATCTGATTGAGATGCAGTTTGAGATGCTATTATTTCATTTGTTGTGGCCAATGCTTGTTGACCATTTGGTTTTGGTCCCACCTCTTGCAATGTTAGTGCAAGTAGTGGAGATTCATCAGAGCTTTGAAGTCCTTCATGTAGTTTATTATCTATTGGTTTAACTGGGAAAGGTTCAGAAGGAGATAACTCAACTGTTGTTTCTCTTCCTGTGCAAGAATTTAATGTTTCCTGTAGTTGTTGATACTCATGAGAAGGAGATATGGACTTAACAGCACTCAGTGATGAAGAGTCCTCCAGTGTCCCAGTAGACACTTTGTGACATAAATCACTTGATATCAAACCTATTTGTTGTGATTCAGTGCTCAGAGGTAGTTCTGGAGACAACACTGTCTGTACAGTGTTATATTGATCTTTGGATGCCTCAGATGAAGAAGTTAGTTTAGCCTCAGAAGTCACTGGTCCAGATTCAGTATAACCCTGTCCGAGAGTTGTTGTGAATGGTACAGAATCTGCCATAGAAAAAATGTGTGCATTTGAGGACATTCCCTCTATGTTTCTGATTCTATGACTAACTGGGACAAGAGTATCTTGCTTTTGTGTCGAAATAACTTCTGTATCGTGATCCACGAGTTTCAATTCAGTCTTGGTAAAGCTGGAGATAGCGGGTGGTTTTGTACTGACAGAAGATTGTGAGTCCAAATTACTAAAGCGTGAAATTAAACTCTTCACAGAAGAAGATCCTGTTTGTGTTGAAGCCACTTGTGGCTCTTGTGATTGAGATGAGAAGCTTTGATTTTGATAACTGCCTTTTACATGGATTCCCAGCATTGTGTCATGACTTCTGGCAGTTTGTGATACAGGTACACTATCTTGTAGACCACACTGTATCGGATCCATGTTATTAGATGGTAAGGTTGGTGCATAATAATTTTGGGCAGTGATGTGGTCTTGGCTTATGCTTGGTGGCTTTGAGAGATGAAAAGGTGCTTTTGCATCATATGCAGCTGAAGTGTTGCAACTTTGTATCGGCTGTGCAATTCCAGATGGCACACAATGTTCAATGCTCACACCACGCTGTGCATTTAGAGACAAAGGTATGGCGGCTGTTTGGGATCCACCTGTTTCTTGTTGGGTAGTGCAAGAAACAGGTGAGTGCCTATTGTGCGTCACAGCTCCACTTTCTTCAAACTCTTCTGTACGCCCATAACTATCCACAGTTGCCTGCTTAATAAGAATTTTGGGTCTGTGGGTCACATCCTGCTGTAGAGTTGTGTCTTGTTTTTGCAACTTTTGTGCCTTTGGCAGAGGAATTGCAAATTCCGCTCCAGGGTGTGAACATTGGTGTTGAGAAACTAAATATTGAGTTGGTAGTTGAGGTTTTACTGAAGATATTTGTTCAGGTACACTACTGACCTGCTGATTTGCACTATTAAGTGACAACTGAGTAAATAGAATGTTTTGTGTAGTTTGGGGAACAAAAGGCAGAGGAGGCTGTATTCTCCTTTCAGTTGCAACCAAAGGTGCAAATGAAGATTCAAAATTCAATCCTGTTCCTGCAGGCATTTCATAATGCATTCCAGGGTATGTGGTTATGCATGTATCATTTAAATATTCCATAAACTGTGGTAACCTTTGAGTTTGAGAAAATGTGATGTCACTTCTGACATCATCAACAGTGTTTGAAGGTATGTACTGTTGCTGAGGATTTATTCTGTGTTGAGATGGGACACAAACAGAAGAAGTAAAATCTGTTGCATCTTGTGGGTCAATTATTGATTTGTTTTTAATATTCAAAGTTAGATCCACAGTGCCCACAAAGGTTTTCTTTTCTAGGTCCTTTTCAGTTTGCCACTTTTTAGTAGTTTCTTTCTTTGCTTTTGCTACAGTGAAGTTCATGGGTTCTCCATCTTTAGGTTCAGTTTGACTGCTTGAAAGATTATGCGTAACAAGGCTGACTTTAGCTGAGAAATCTACAGGCTTATTGTATTGCTGTGGGTCCTTATATGTGGTCTTAGAAGGAGAAAACACTTTATTACAATGAGAGGTAGATATTTGTCTGTGTAGGGTTTCAGTTGTAAAAACGTCTGACATAACATGTCGTCTTTGTTGACATACAGGTTGCTCCACTACGAGTGGTACACCAGCACAAGAATTCCTTGTTACATGTGTCCTATTTCTGACTAGTGGAACAACTCCAGATGATAGTATAACAGAAGCTCTTTCAGACTCTTTCTTTTGGGATTTTGGGGACATGTCCAAGGAGCTTCTGATGGAGTTAGCAGGTGCGGTAGTTTCTCGAGATTCACTATGCACAAATCTTTGTACTGGCTTCTGGGATTCTGCCATTGCTGTCTGATTTCTTTTAGGTTGCTCTTGGGGAATATGGGTATCCACTATTAAAGGGACACCAACAGAATCTTTTTGAGAATATGTTAAGCTTGAGCGCCTCGAACGAACCAGTGAAACTGGATGTGAAGATGCACTTGTGTCAGGTTTAGAGGCCTTTGTTGACATGTCTAATGTGCCTTTAACTGAGTTTGCTGGAGCTGTACTGATTGAATTTGATTTAACAATGGACCATGATGCACCTGAGTGTTGCATTACTGTGTAGCTGGGAACAGACTGCTGTGAAATACGGACCCTATTTCTGTCTATGATTTGACTTTTTTGCCCAGGGATTACACTTTGAGATTGCATTTTGCTTGTGAATTCCATCTCGGTTTGATCAACTATCAGTGCAACACCAACAGAATCTCTTCTGGCTACTGCTCTTGGACTTGACTTTTTAACAAGTGAAACAGCTTCATCTGTGGTAAACTCATCTCCAGGCACTGTGTTTCCCAAAGTGACTGGAGACGGCTTTGGTGACATATCCAAAACATGAGCACCATTTGTTGGAGGAAAAACAACATGCTTTTGTTTTATGCCCATTAACTGAGAAGGAGAGTGAGCTGACCGCATTAACATGCCATGTTTGCTCTGCAAAGAGTGTGGCTGAAGTAATTCTGAGTCTAGCTGACATGGAAGTGATTGTACATTTGCAGACAAACAGATCTTATCATCAGTAAGTGGTTTTCTAGGGGTGATATCTGCATTCAGAACCACTTCTTTTGGGGTGAAAGACTTAGAAGTTATGTCTTGCGTGGTTTTTAGTGAGCTTGTGGCTTCCTGAAGAGTTGGTGTTTGACTGAAATCGATCTCCTGTTCATTCACTGGTGATACTGCTTTACATGTCAGATCAATGGATTCTTGGCGACTGAAACTTTGGTCTTTCTCAACACATGCTAATGGTTTTCTCTTGGTCAGTGACAATGCCTCACTGGCAGGATCCTTTGCTGGTGCAACAATGTTCTGTGTTGGCTGTGTTTTTGACTTGACAGACATATCTAATGTGGCTTTAATTGAATTTGCAGGTGCAGTTTTCTGATATTCCTGAGCCTTTTCATAAGACTGATAAGAGACAAGTGCAGATATTGATCTCTTGTCAAGCGAAACTTGATGAGAAGAACCTGTTGCAACTGCCATTGAACTCTGCTGTTTTGGCAGCTGCTGTTTCTGAATGTCCACTTGTTTTCTCATAGCAGGACTCAGCACCGGTGAGGTCAGGACATGTTGTTTTGACTCAGACTCATCAAGATTGGACTCTTTGCTGGAAATAGAAGAAACTGTAGAAGTTGTTTTTTCTGATGTAAAATTAGTCTCAGGACTCCTTGGTGATACAGGAAATGCACGAGCTAGCTTGGAAGAGGCATCTTTATCTTTCTTAGCAAACTCAAAATCTGTTTGACGAGTCTTTGCTTCTTTGGTTGTACTGGAAAAAGCTTGCATTTGCTGTGCATGGACTAAAGAATGCACAAGACCAGTTTCAATTCCTGGCCTGGACAGATGTCTTGCTGATTGATTTTGTTGGTCAACTGTGTCCTTGTGGTTGGTCTTAGATATGGTCTGACCATCCTGTAATGGGCTTACACTAGGAATTTCTGAATTTGGCCATTCAACTTCCTCTTCTTCGACTTGTTTTGTTAGATCTACAGCAGTTGTGGTTTTATCTGGTATGTCCAAATTTGCCTCAGAATCAGTTTGCTTTTTTTCATTGAATTTTTTCAGCTTGTATTTTGTAAAGTCGACAGCCTCATTTCTAGGTGCAGGTTTAACACCATCATCACATCCATCTTTTTGTTTGGTGTCATTTTTGTTCATAGTGGAAGAAAAATCTAAGACTTTAGGGCACATCTGAGAGCCACCAGAGGTGGTAAAGCATTTCTGATTTCTTTTGTAAAGATAGGCTTCGCTATAAACACCTGAAGTGTCATTCAGTATATGCAGCTTTGGTTTAAATACCTTAGGGATATCTTGTGGCTCTTTATGAGTCTCAGAGACAGTTTGGGACATTGTTGCTGTACTTTTCTCTTTGTTACATATCCCAGTGACGGTGCCTTTGTTAAACTGAGATAATATTGGTTTATCTGCTTGAGATGGTTGCCTTGTAAGGTGTGGTCTCTGAGAAGAAATAGAAGGTACAGTTGGGGAAGATGTTTTGGTTAAAGTAGAAGAAGGAGCTACTTGTGCTGGTGGAGTAGGAGGACTGGTTGTCTTACCAACAACTGAAGCAGTAGGCAGCTTCTTCCCCAACTGTATTTTTGAAGTTGATGGGGAAGTTTCTGAAGGTTGACTAGAAACAGATCCTGAGATAGTAGATGATGAAAGTGTCTGAGGTTTACTTGTGTTGGCATTAGTAGAGTTTGCTCTGGATCCTGAAAACATGGAGCTTGATTTTTGTTTTGATTTGTCCACATTTGTATCATCTACATCTGCAATTGTGATTTCTGGAATGGGACATTGTCTGTTTTGAGAGATTTGTGGCAAGTAATGTTGAGGAGAATGTCCAGGAGTGAGTATATCTTCTAGTCTTTGATCCTTCCAGTAGGGCCCTCCATGCCCTCCTTTTAGAGATTTCAAACTAAAATCAGCAGCTTCCACTGGCTCCTCTTGACAAGTGTGACCACTTTGGACAGATTCCACCTTTATCTTTTTAAGCTTATACACACTAAAGTCAATAGGTTGCTCTGTTTGAGAAGATACAGACTCTTGAAACATTTGAGAAAAACTTTGCAAATTCATGTTCATTAGTTTTTCACCTTTTCTAAGGGCACCTGTCAAATCCATGGGTGCATCGTTCAGTAATAAGGCATTCTGCTGATTGTCTGAAACCCAGAAGCTTTTACTTTCATCATTCAGAGGGATTTTGAAGCCACAAAGGGTCACTTTGTCAGTTTCTTTTTGCTTCAGAATGTTCACAATGTTTTCAGTGATATTTCCCAAAATTTGCATGTCCTCGTCGGTAGCACAGGCATAGAGATGCCTTCCAGCTTTGTCAGTTAAAAGAGAATAAATGTAGTTTTCATCTGTATAAACATAATATCCACAGTCCCCTGCCTCAGCTGGCCACCACAGCCCATGTTCTAATAGTGACAGCCATTGTTGGTACCACTCAGAATCCTCAAACAGCACATCTTCCTCTGTATCGCCTGCAGTGCCTGCTGACTTGCTTAAATTAAGGGCACCACGTCTTAGGTCAACAGGGCCTTTTTTTGTTGAAAGTCGCTTTAAAAAGTCAGTTGCTGATTTTAAATCAAAGTTGTCATTTTTAAAGTAATTATCTACAACACATCTGTCCTCTACTTTCCCAGATTCTTGAACATTGCATTGTGTAAGCGACTGACACCTACTCAGACGTGTCTTTGATTTTTCAGTCGACAGATTTACTGCACTACCTCTTGCAATCCATGGTTTACTATTTCTATCAAGATCATTCAAATGGTCACAGCTGCTCCATGCTTTCTTGTTCCTGCAGCTCATGTCAAACAATATTAGATCTTCATCTGTTTCCAAAAATCGGTTTCGGGTCTCAAAAAGCTGGGCAGTAGCATCCCTCCAAGGATGAGCAGGTATGTTGAAGTCACTGATGTTCATTTCTTTAGGATTTAAAGTAATGCAGCTGTCGAGTTGCGGTACTGTAGCTGTGGAGGGAATATAGCCTTGGCATGCCTGGTTGTGAATCTGAACTTGAGTGGCAAGAGCTTCAGCTTGGACATAATCATTGAGTTGTTGCCATAGCAGAGCTTCTATGAGACATTGATGTTCATATAACTCTGGCGGAATCACTCCATGCTCTGTGAAGTTGTATAACAGATCCTTGTAACCATACTCATCTGCTGTCCCATACAAGAGACGCTGGATTTCCTCAAGATAACGTTGTGCTGGGGAAATTGTATCATCTTGCCTAACCTGTGACTGTGGAAGTTGTTCATGGGTATCAACATTACAAAAAGCTGAATTAGCAGCAGCTGGGAGTGTTTCTGTCCTTGAGGGAATTTTCTCCTTATTCGGTGGTAATGTTTCAAGGTCAGTTTTTTCCTTTTCCTTTCCAGGTGCAGAAGCGCTGGTGTCACTACAGCTTGTTTTGAAAATGCTAGATAGCAAGCTAGGAGATGTCCCAGTAGAGCTGTTTTTTGGTTCTTCTGTCCCAGGCTGAAGTTTAGATGGCTCTTGCATCTTTGATGATGGCTCTTCTGTGACACTAAACAGAGAGGAGAGAAATCCTTTTTGAGGTGGAGCTTTTGATTCCTTATCAGAGGATGCTTCCTGGAAGGATTGAACTTCCACTGGTTTCGTTCTCTGAATCTGTGGTCTGCTCTGACTTGAACGTGGCTGTTGCTGCTGTTGCTGAGTTGACTGAGGTGTTACCTGGTCAGAAGATGAGGATGACTGTTCCACAGTGGCTGAAATTTTGGTTAATAGACCAGAGAATAACCCCCCAGATTCAGGTTGGGGTGGATTTTGTCCTGACTTAACAGCTGCTTCTCTATCCTGAGGAGGTTTTGTTGATGGTTGTTCTTGTGGTACATTGTCACCAGATGCAAGCTTCAGAAAACCTGAAAGCAAGCCTCCACCTTGATTAGCTTGCTGGGGTGTTGTTTGTTGAGGGCCTGCCATCTTACTAGGTTGTTGCTGTGCTTGTTGAGATGGTGATTGTCCAAACAGACTAGATAAAAACCCTCCCTGCTGACTGGTTTGAGATGACGATTCACTGGAAGGCTGACCAGGTTTACTGTCCTGCTGAGTACCAGTTTGTTGACTGGGTTGTTGTGATGCATTATCACTGGAAGCTAATTTATTAAAAAGTCCTGACAATAGCCCACCCTGCTGTTGCTCTGGAGCAGAGGCAGGAGGTTGTGGAGGTATCTGGTTTTGCCTCCGCAGAGGTTGTCTATTGCCTTGTTGAGGTTGCTGCTGATTTTGTTGATTAACAGGAGGCTGCTGTTGAGCTGGAGCATTAGACCCTGGGGAGAACAGCCCAGAAAGAAAGCCCCCCTGTTGATTAGGTGGTTGCTGACTTGTCTTGGGGCCTTGTCTTTGTGTTTGTTGCTGAGTTGGTTGACTCCCTACTGTTGGCTGTGGCACACCCACATCTGCAATTTTGTTAAATAATCCACTAAGCATCCCTCCAGGACCACTTGGCTGCTGCTGTGGAGGCACTTTGTTTTGTTGGTGAAGATTTTGTCTACTGCCTGTTTGCTGATTTGGTTGGTTCCCAGATTTTACAGTCTGTGGTTGATTTTGTGGGGGTTGGGGTGGGTTTACAGAAGCAGATTCTTGTACACCAATTCCAAACATACCAGACAGCAAACCCCCTTGACCAGAAGATGGTTGCTGGGGTGTAGATTCTGTGAGTTTTAGTAAACCCCCAAGTAATCCACCTGATTGGGGCACTGTTGTAGGTTTTGGAGCTGCTTGTTCTGTAATTGTGAGAGCTTGTTGTGGTTGCTTTGATTGCTCATCTGAGGCAACAGCTTGCCTTTGTTTCTGGTCTGTTCGATCTTTGTCAGGAGGAACACTATCTGTGGACCCTAATTTTAACCCTGACAAAAGCCCAGTTGACTCAGCATAAGCATCTGACCCTTGATCCAAACGTTTTTCCATTCCATCCTTAACCATTGTTTGGTTAGCATCTCTTGGTTGTGATTCTTGACCTGACTGAGCTGGCTGAGACCCACCTACTGTATCTGCAGCTTTTTTCAATAGTCCAGAGAAGAGTCCTTGACCTTGAGGTGGAGTTTGACCAGACTGATCTCCGAGGGATGTTGACTGATTTGTAGAAGCCGAAACAGTTTCAGAGGCTAACTTTAGGAATCCAGAAAACATGCCTGATTGTTGTGTGTCAGAACTCTGTTGTGGTTGGGAGGAAGGCTGGGAAGGTGATGAAAATATACCAGAGAACAAACCACCCTGTTGAGACTGACTATTCCCGTCATGGGTTTTCTTATCAGATGAAGCAGATTCTGTTGATCCTATTTTTAACAAACCAGAAAGAAATCCTTGAGCCTGTGAGGTCTCTGGTTGTGATATGCCTTCCTTGACTTTGAGAGGACCCTGGTCAAGGGAAATAACATCTGTTTCTTGCAATGTTTGTTCCTCAGAGGATTGCTCCACATTAGAAGCAGTGCCTTTTGGTGTGTCAGGAAATATTTGTTCACAATGAGGTTCAGTTTGATCACTAGGTTTGATAAGTGTCACTGTGGGAGTCATTTGGTTTTTTGCTGGTTCCTTGGGAGGTTCGGCTGGAGCCACCTTAAAAAGGTTAGAAAACCAGCCAGTTCCTGTGTTTTGTTTTGGAGCACTTTCAAGGAGTGAAGCGCGACTTGGAGAGGGAGACCTTGAAGGAGTAGGGGTTGAAGTATTTGAAGTGACATTAGCATCTTCACCTATTCCAAATTTAAGAATCCCTGACAACATACCCCCTTCTACTTTAGGTGTGGTTGTTGTGGAAACATTTTCAGACAAAAAAGGGATTTTTAGTTTGCTGCCTAGAAATGACTCCTCTGTCGGCTTGGCTTCACTATGTAAGGGGTTTTCTGGAGGAACAGCTGACATAAGAGTGGAGAGAGATTTCTTAAAAGGACTAAAGAATCCTGTTTCTTCTGATCTTTCCTCAGGTTTTGCTTCAGACACTGCAGATGTTCCTCTTTGCTGAATATCAGGTAGCTCACCAGAGGACTCCATCTCTGGAAGAAGCTCTACTGACCCAGTTGCTGTTTCCTGGGAAAGCTCAATTGATCCACTTCCTGTATCTGGCAAAAGATCGACTGATCCACTTGCAGAACCTGGTCTTATCTCTCCTGATGACTGCTGCTCTGTTTGTGAGCCTTCTCTATTAGGACTGGTGGCTCTACTTATTTGCCCTTGTTGGGATTCTTTGCTTGCAGCAGACAGACTTCTTTGCTCCGGAGGTTGAGGTGACGTCTCTCTGGGTGATGGTGAGCTGGAAAAAAGCCTCAATGGACTTAGCCTTCCTAACATGGATTCAAACCCAGATGCAGATTGGTTACCTGCTGATGAACTACTTTGAGCCTCTATTGTAGCTTGAGTGGGTGTCTGGTTGGCCTCAGCTTGTCTAGTGGGTTCAGTGGACTGAAAAGGCAAAAGTGACTGTAGAGAGAATTTCTTTTCTGTTGTGGGCTCCTGAGAGGCAGGTGGAACTATAGCCACTGGTGGAGAGGTACCACCACTTTTGGGAATAAATGCAAGCAGCTTTGAAATTCCTGATTCAGGTTGGGGTGGTGTTTGGGAGGTAGGTGGTTCCATTGCAGTTGCACATGAAGTTTCAGAGGCTTCAGTATTAGCTTTAGGGATAAATGAGAGCAATTTTGAAATACCAGAATCAGTCTGTGGTGGCTGGGGAGATGGAGATGTACCACAGGCTTCTACCTCAGTTGGAGACTTTGCTCCTGTGATTGTGCTGAACAATGAGCTCATTGCATTTTTCACTCCAGTTATGCCTTGCTCAACAGGACTTTCCTCTTTAACATCGGGTTTGACCCCATTGCTATCATTGTCCTCGGGTTGTAAAACCTTAGCATCAGTTGGTAGGGCAGGTAGTTTTCTTCTTGGTGGCTTGGGCATTGATTCATAGTTGTTGATCTCCTCCTCTTTTACAGCCAGGTATTCAGACACTGAGTGGACTAAGCTCCGCAGTTCACCCATTGGATCTATGTATTCATCAACTGGTTCCTCCCCAGGAGACAACATAGGATCTTGTTGATCGGTTCTGTTTTGTCTTGAAAACTCTTGTCCTCCAAAATGTTCCATATACTTGCCAGGATAGCTGTAGCTTTCATATTCAAAATTAGCATCTCCCTCAGTGAATGTTAGATCCTCTAGTTCCTCCTCAGATCCAAATGAGTACTGCATCTCATCAGAACCAAGCGAGTTATAGTCAACACGTCTTCTGACCCTAGCAGCTTCTTCCCTTGCAGCCTCCTGCTCACGAAAGGCTGCATAGTTCTCCAGAGTGTCTTCCAAAGCGGTTTTGGCCCACAGTCTGGTCTTGTAAAGGAGACTTTCTCTGTCTGTCGGCTGTCTCAGCTGTTTGACAGAGGGAATTATATCAATTTCAGGAGGAGATGATTCATCCTCAAAGCTGCCGGCTGCCTTGTAAACTAATCGTACTTCTCCACTGCCAAAGCTATGCCTCTGTCTGGGTGCCTTGCCATTTGGCTCCACCGTGTCCTCCGGGGAAAGTCCATCACACTCGACTGTCTGATAAAATCTGCTGCCTTTGGACTCACAACTGTCACTGATTCGGTAGATGATACTCTTATCTTCATCCTCCCAAAGTTTCTGCTCAGTGTCTAAATAGTCATCCAGCACACCTGAGTCAGGCACTTTATATTTACTCTCCCAATCCTCTACACCCATACCAGAGTCTACAGGAATTATTCTAACTCCTCTTTTACTGTTTGATCGTCTAGATTGGATAAACAAAAATATATCATGCAGGAAGCAGTGGAATGTGATGCAAAGAAAGAAAAAAGAAGGAAGGAAATCAAAGAGGAACAATAAAGAGAAGGATTAAACATGATTTAAAAGAAGAGATCAAAGAAAGTCAGAGTAAATGTACATAGAGATGAATAAAAGAAGCCAGGTACGTGTTTGAAACAACAGCAAAATGCATGATAGGTTTCAAAAGGTTCATCGCTTCAGCTTAAAAACATCATCTGCAGTTGTTATACAAAAGACAGATAGTTTTATTTACTTTTTTCTTTAAAATATTTAGAAAACTACTGATTGACTATAAGTGTTAAGAAAATGTTAAGACAACATTAAAATAACTAAAGCCAAGCCAAAAAGTTTTTCCAGTGACACAAATGTTTTTGAGAACTTTGTGGGGTTTTTTTCTCACATTGGTTTGAGATTATTATGTAGAGTAATTACGTGCATGAAAAAAAATTGCTTGTATTAAAAAGTCCTGTTTGCTATAGTTCTGCAAAGAATTATCAATTACCTTTATTTCAGCAGACTCACTTTATCAGCACAATCTAACTGATAGTCCGATTGCAATAAAAGAAGGACAAATGTGCTTAAAATCACTGTCATCTTGTGTTTCTGAAGAAAAGTGTGCTGTTATCTTTGTTTTACATCAAACTGGAATCAACGTGAAAGAAAACTGCTGCTCCGGTGTTCTGGATTAGCCAGAACTTCATGGAGCAGTGAGGAAGGCTTTGAGACATCAAATACTGTCCAGGAATGGCCAAGACAGCCTTATTCTGAAGAGTGAACCACATGTTGCCAGCAGTGTAGAGTTCACACAACAGTGGGGCAGCAAAGAAAATCATTAAGGATGGACTGAAGTTCTTAAGGAAGGAATCATAGGAAGCAGAAGACTGGTGCCAAATTATTTGATGAGTCTTCTTTCTAAATGTTATTGTCTTTGACATCAACCTGGTAGTGGGACGAGAGATGGAAATTAGATACTTGGCTATAATCTTATGTATTTACATACTAATGTTTAATATTTTTAAATATATATATTGAACTAGGGATGGGTCCTTGTAGTGAACCAGTTCTCAGTGGTCAATTCCTTGAAATCGTTAACTTCCCTGCTTAACGATTCCGCTTGTCGGGTCCAGTAACGTGTGACGTATTTGTGTGACGACGTATTGCACACGTTCCGTATTTTGATTCAGAAAATATCCAAGATGGCGTAAGGTTGTTTTAAAGGTTGAAAACAACCTTTAAGTCTTGAAAAATCCTTCCTGAAAAGGCAAACATGCAGGTTTGTCTGCGCAAAAGCTGTTGATGTGCAAAAAGTCGCATTTCATGTTAAAATGTTAATTTGACAGAGAGATTCTTATTTTTTAATCCAGCTTTAATTTTGTTTGAATTGAATACAACATGGTGCATATTTTGAATTAAAGAGTTAATTTCCTAACTCAATGAGAATCGATAAGTAATCAAATAGATGAGTGAGATCAATAATGGAATCTGTATCAATAAATTCTTATCAATTCCCATCCCGATATTGAACTGACTGTAGGTACATGTTAATTTTTTTTTTTTTTGCAGTTTTCTGTCTGATCACTGATCTTTAAAAAGCCTGACCTGCTCATTTAGATTTTGGTTGATATCAATATTTTGGTCTGAAAAGTCACTAAATATAGCGACAAAATCGTTAAGTTGGCAACACAGGTGTGAATATTGTTAACCGCATATGTGCAAATTGCCGATCTCCAAAAATTAAAGAAATTGTGGTCGATTCATCGGCTGGCCAATTTATCGGTGCACCCCTATTTTTTTTTTTTTTTTTTCCGTTTAACAAGTGTTGAGCTAACAGAGAAAAACATCCCGATATAATCCATGTCTGGGGTTGCTTCTCATCTAAGGGAGCAGACTTCCTCCTACTTCTGTCAAAGAGCACGACTTGGCAAACGAAACTCAATGAAAGTCTCAATTTTGACATTGTTCTGAGGTAGATTGGGGTGTAGTGTAAAAAGCAAAAAGATCATAACACTTGTGTCACAGTCAAAACTTTTGACCAAGACTGTGTGCGTGTATATATAAATATAGACATACACAAATGAATGACTTTTTTTGCCAGTATGTAATACTGCATAGGTAGAAAGATGTGTCTGTGTTTACCTGTTTGCCCTCATTTCTCTATAGTCTAGATCATAACTGTGTACAGAGTCAGACTCCCTAGACTGGCTCTGATGTTGGACTCTACGGCCGATGGGGTACTGATGGACCGATGAATTCGTCTGCGAGGTGTTGTGGAACCGCGGTGGCCGGTTCCCAGTTTCACTGGGGTAGTCGCTGTCTCTGTCGTCCACGGCGCTGTCGTGGTCATCATATGCTGGGGTGGAAGCAATGCAGATAGTTTAGAGGGGCATTTTTACCTCCCTTTCATTGAATTTACACCAGGGGTGTCAAGCTTATTTTCATTTTGGGCCATATGAAGATCATGAATGTTGTCGAAGGGCCAGTTGGGCCAGAATGTATGACATATATGTAAAACCCCTTAAAAACTGTTAAAATATTAATAAATAGATGTCTGCATTTGATAAGTACTTCTTAAAATTAAATAATGCTGAACATCGTTTCACATTGATCAGTCCCCCCAGGACACGATTGTTTTGAGATTTTTTTGCAATCAAAATCACAAATTTTGTGGTGCTAATTTAGAAATATATGCAAGAAATTCTGCAATACAGTTTCAAAGACAGTTACAAAGTCAGCCTTCTATCACTTGAAGAACATTTCCAGGATCAAAAGACTAATGTCTCAACAAGATCTAGAGAAACTCATCCATGCGTTTATCTTTAGTCGCACCGATTACTGCAACAGTGTCTTCACAGGTCTGCCTAAAAAAAAATCAATCAGGCAGCTGCAGCTGATCCAGAACGCTGCTGCTCGTGTTCTCACTAAGACCAGGAAGATAGAGCACATCAACCCAGTTCTGGAGTCCTTCTACTGGCTCCCTGTAGCTCAGAGAATAGACTTTAAAATACTTCTGTTAGCTTTTAAAATCACTGAACGGCTTAGAACCAAATTACATTAAAGACCTGTTGTCGTTGTATCAACCTTCCAGACCACTCAGGTCTTCTGGTTCTGGTCTGCTCTGCATCCCCAGAAACAGAACCAAACAAGGAGAAGCAGCTTTCAGTTTTTATGTGAGTTTTTAAGTATTTGCACTTATGTATGACGATAAATATGACTTTTTCTTACTCGCCATGTCAATCATGGACTATAATTTAACATCAAGTAAGGCTGAGTATGAAATACTGCCACCTGCAGGTGGGTTGTTAGCGGTCATTTAACCCTGATGTTTTTGACCATTCTTGCAGAAAATCTGCAACAAACTTACAATTAAGCATTAGTGTGAAAAAATGCAGGTTTTTTTTTTTTTATTTTGTGGGAATTTCTGCGATCGCAAAACAAGTGGAGGGACTGATTAATGTGATTCAGAGAAAAACTGCTTTGATTTGATTGATTTTTCTTGAAGGTTCTATTTATGAGTCCCTCTGGAGTCAAGAGGGCCACATAAAAAGCTTTGGCGGGCCGCATTTGGCCCCCGGGCCTTGAGTTTGACACATGTGATTTACACCATAGTGATGTGCTATGAGATTCAGGGTGTTTCAAGGATGGAAAGAAGGCATTCTGGCAGCTGAAATATTTGACCAAATGGCTCCCTCTTGTGGTAGCAGGCAGACAACACAGCAAAATGAACACTGGCATGAAAGACGAAACGCCACTCCAACACCACATAACAGGGACACGCCGCCATGTTTTGTGTGTCCATTATGCTGGTACACATGATTTTTTTTTTTTTTTTTTTTTTCAGCAAGACAACGAGCCATTCAGCAACAATGCAAACATGGAGAGAAAAATTAATCACAAAAAAGGGGAAAAAAAAAAAAAAAAAAAAAAAAAAAACCCCAGCAAAAACCAACTTTACATACTTTGCTGATCACTCCATCCAAAATAACTCCAACTGCCTGTTGGAGTGAAGGAGAGTTTCCAAAGAAGAGAAGTAAAGTCTATCACTGAAGAATCTGACCAATCAATTTGATGATAGATGGGTTGAAGTGATGAGAGAACTGCTTATTGTATCAAGAAAGTTCAGAAATTAATTACTTTATTGAGTTTTTATAATTTTATAATGCCTAAGTAGCATCAATGAATTGATCACAAATCAGATTTATTGTTTAAATTCTTCACTTAACTTCTAAAAAAAACCAACTGAACTGATTATTGCAATTGAAAGACTATTGTCGTAATGGAATGGATGATTTCCAAATACTACATAATATTTTTTTATATGGACTTACAGCACTGAGAGGGCATAGATGTCATTCTTCTTCTCTGGACCTCTCCTGGTAAAGGGTACTGGAAAAAGAAGAAGCAAAAACAACAGAAAAAACAGGAAAGGTTAAAAGATAAAGAAAATAAAATTAGTTTAAAGGACTTCCCACTTTTGTTCCCTGCAAACATAACCTTTATTTGCCACAAGGTGGCAGCAGAGAGTCAAGCTAACGTCACCAGAAGGATGTGCTGAGTTTGATTTTACTTATAAAACCAAGCCAAAAAGGAAGAGACGCCAAAGAAAAAAATTGAAATATTTTCGTTCATTTGTTGAAAATTAGCTTGTATTTCTACAAAGCAAAGATATACTTCCAGGGAGGGAAGTTTTATGGTAAAATATTCCAAATTAATGAAGGTTTAACCAGAAAAAAAATTATCAGGTAACATGAAAAAACCTTTTAGTTTCACCTGGAGCCTCTGTCTATTTTACAAGGTGAAACGGGAAGTTTGATTTCCTCCACAGTTTAAATTTCTAAAGGTGAAATAGCTCTTTCACAGAAAAAAGAAACTAAATTATTACAAAGGTTAATTTTTAATTTCTGTTAAAATTTCATCCGATAGTTCAAACATTCCTCTGTTTTTTCTCTCTGCTTAAATTAAAAACTACAGAAGCATTATGCTTCTTGTTCAACCTTTGAAAGCTGCAGATTTACTCTTTACTGTATGAATACAAAACTTCAAATGCACTTCAAATATATATTTAAAAAAAAGCTGTTAAGTTACAGAACTGGAGTTGCGCCTTTTTTCATATTACTAGCAGGAAACAATCACTGAACCGACCTCATCGTGTATCTGCATGGTGTTGATCCGCTCCAGCTTACTGGTCCAGTACTCCGCCTCGTCCTCTGGGATGTCTGGTCCAAGGAGATGGAGGAAAGGGACAAAGTTAAGAAAGACCCGCAGGCAGGCATGGGAAGGAGGGATATGTCAAGTGAAGGATGGAGAGACAAAAGTGAAAAAATAAAACACATAATCCAGGAAAAATTGGAAGTTAAGTCAGCCAAAGTGCAGAGAGAAATGAAAGGACCATGGAGGCTGGGGCTCCACCCTTATCTCTGTTCTCTGGAGGAGAGAGCTGCTTGATGTGCTCAAACCTTATATTCATGCATGTTTGATGACTGTTCAGTGGGAAGTTTTGGTTCCAGGACTCAGAATCAGCTTAACCATCAGCTTAGGGATCGCAAAGGTTTCCACAAAGCCAATGCAGATTTTAAAAAAAGAGAAGAAAGGAAGAGAAGAATTTAAGGGATGTGTGAAGGCCTGGCTGTCGTCTCCAGCATTCACATGTACACATTGCCGATAACCGATATATAATATTTCCCTTCCTTTTCAACACTGACTTTGCTTCTCTGTTTCATTTAACACCAGGGCTGCAACTAACGATCATTTTAGCAATCGATTATTGTAGACATCATTCTGACGATTAATCGATTAATCGGACAAACAAAATTGGAACATTTTACAGATTTTTAATTTAACCTCCTAGGCTTTTTTATACATTATTCAAGAGACATCAAAAGAGGCAAATAAACAAATAATTAAGTTCCATTTTTAAATAAGAAAATAAATATTTTATTGCCTAAAATGCAATAATATAGCTTTCCTTTAGTGAATCTGAACCAGGTGAAGCTAAAACTGTCCTTTGAGTAGTTCTGGGTAGAACATATTTACAGACAAACGGTTTTTTTTTTGTTTTTTTTTTTTTTTATCTTAAATGCAAAATGTGTATATATTTTGTACAGTTTTGGCTTAATTACTGCTCTGGATGTGTTGTTTTTTTTTTTCAGCAAATGGCCGTTTTTAGAGTCTGTATACTCCAGTTAACGATTAATCGATTACTAAATTAGTTAATGATTATTTCAGTCATCGATTAAGCCATGATTAATTTGATTATTCATTGCAGCCCTATTTAACACTGTAAACATCGGTTAATATCGGCCCAGTTTTACTTATCAGACCGATTCTGATATGTTAAATAATGGCTAACGTCGGCTGATTCCGATGTTATTGTGCATCCCAACCATAGAGTTAAACATCTATAGAAGCTTAGCTTGGTATCCTCATGCTAAAGCATGTGCTGATGTATCATTTAAGACATGGATTTAAAGTCCGAGTCACCTGAATAGTAAAATTCCTCTTCACATAACATTTTTTTTTTTTTTTGTATAGAAAAGGAAAAGATAAATATTAGATATATGTATTTATATATACTGTATATCTAATGTATATCAAAAATATGCAGATGTAGACACATTTATATGTAAAAGTTTTAACGAAACCCCAGCTGGCACAACTGCTGATATCTCTGCTGTCAAAATGTTGTACATCCCCTTATTTGCAGAAAACACCTCAGGCTGGGTTTCGAACCCAGGATCTTCTTGCTGCAAGGAAACAATGCAACCAACTGCGCAGTATATTGCTGCCTTGATTACACACTAAGCTAAGTTTGGGATTCTCTGACATTATAAAATTAAGAAAACATCAAATGGACAGTGGAAATACAAGGACTACTAAATATAAGCTTAAAATGATCTTTGTGTCGAACTCGTCGTCGTCAGAACATGGAAAAGAAAAAAGAACTGGAACAGCTCCCAGGGAAAAATAGAGCAGAAAATAAAACATTAACACACTGCAACCCATCATAAAAACTTAATGAACCCTAATGGTAGTCCACATGTTCCAGTATTAAGGAGCTCCACAAGTGAATAAAAACAGAGCAGGCAGCTATGAGCAGCGCAGCAGCTGAAGGGAGTAAAACAGGAGAAATGAAGGATTTGGGCTTTCTTTCTCATCATCTTGCACTCGCAATAAAAATGAAAAACATGCTTCCGTGTTTAAAATATACCAGGTCAGGTTAGTTGGGAATTGTTAGGAATCTTCTTAAGCTGTGATGCTACAAAAATTAACTGAAATTAAGACTTAACCAGACTCTCCAGGTGAAAACTGCACTCAGCACCAAGCCTGCAGCACCAGACCTGCTTTTCATGTTTTCTGTGTTTGCACTGCCTGATTTGTTCTAACATTTCTCATGCTTCTATATTTATTAGTCAGAAAAAAAAGTTCACCTACTAGTAAGTAACATTTAAATATTGAAAATAAATTAATAAAATATCCAGTTTGGTTAATATTCAAAGAAAGCAAGCAAACACGATGCTGTTTGTCATATTTAAATTTAAATGCTCCGCCAGGTGCGGTTTGAATTTGACTGGTTATTTACCTGATAATAAATATTTACCTATAGATTATCTTTCATAGTCTGTGATGACAAGGAATGGAATCAAAAATGTATTTCCAGATTTAATACATTACTACTTGAGAAAAACAAGAGGGAATTTACAAAACAGTGAAATCTACTACTTTTTTGTCCCCCTTGTGTTCGTGAGGGTTAAGGGTCAGAAATCCTTGACAGCTTGAGACCCCCTCTAAGAACGCTTAAAACTGCCTATTTTAATAGTTCAAACACCAAATATAACTTAATATGCATTATTATTATTCATAGTGGAAACTGTCTTGGCACTACTGCAGAAGCTAACATTGACAGTCTTCCTTATTGCTATTTTTTGGGGGAACAGCCAATCACTGACAAGGAAAATGAAAGGCGCTCCTGGATTGGCTGCTTTGAAAATGCCAGCCAATAGCGTGTCAGGTAGCATTGTTCCTATTTCAGCTTTCCAAGCTGCATTTTCCTTCTAAGTTTTTAGATATTCTCTACGAAAAAATACACAAACAGGCAAGTTTTCTCCAAATAATTTGGAGTCATGTTCCACAGAAAAATCGGCTGAAGGTAATGAATCTGGAAAGTAGTCACAAAGCTTCACTTTTCCACATTTTGCTGTAGGGTTGGGCGATAAATCGACTTGATCGATTCATCGAATTTTTTGTTTTTGAAGCTTTAATTTTTGGAAAATCTGGGATTTTTTTTTCACCAATGCACTCCTTGTGTTTCCATAGTTGAGAGTGATGTCAGCGCTCCCAGGGCAGCCATCTTGTTTGACAAGCGTGTTTTACAGTTTCTATTTATTTGGACGCAAACGACAGTCTGTTATGAAGACAGCGACTTTTTTTCTCACAATTTTAAGACAATTTTCTTGGAAAATTGCTTCTTTATTCTGTTAATATTATGACTTTATTCTCGCAATTAAACTAAAATTCTTATAGCCTGGACCTAATACTCTGTCGTACAACTCACAGAAGGGATGATTAAAATAAAAGCCACTTTTTGAAAATATTTTGTCATTTGCAATTTCTTTTTTTAGCAAAGTAAGTGACATAAAGAAAAAAAAAATGATCACCATCAGAAAATATAAAAAATAATAAGCAAACAAAAAGCCACAACATAGCAAGATGTAAAAAAAAAAAAAAAAAAGAAGGATAGTGAATAATTTCCGGATGCACTGTACATGCAGATGCAAACGTTGCAGTTTTCCTCAAACAGCTGACTGCATCTGAAATGATTCACGTTTGTAAAGGCAAATCTAAATCAGCGAGTAGTGTAAATAGTTTCAATGCTCAGGTTGTCTTTTTTGCAAAACAATAAGCTTTGGATGCAGTTTAAATGCATATTCTGAAATATAGGCTTATATTCTCTCAAATGCATGCATAATATCTCAGTGACTGTGCATGCAGGCAGATTAGTAATTATGCCAAAGTAAAAACAGTAAATCTTTAATATTTTGTTGTACATTCCTGGTTTTGCAGAAAGGCTGTTCTCTCTTGAGTTTTACATCACTGAATTTGAACTGAATTCTTCTCAATGAAAAATAATTGAACAAATCAAGCAGCACAGCTGCTCCACAGTCTTCACTATTACCGGCCCAAATGAAAACCACATTTTAACTTTCTAAAATGTTTTTCTGATACCACTACTGTGCCAAATAACTAAATAATATCCCTGCTTTATATTGACAAGCTGCCGTTTTTTCTGTCTCGAGGGACAGTTTGATGGTTTCAGTTATTTTATCAGGACTTTTGGAGGACTATTGTGAACTAAATCACCACCTGAAGAGCATCGGTGTTTCCTTGTTTTTTTACACTTACGTCCTGTAACACCTTAAATAAAACCATCAGCATTTGGAAACAGGACTGCGGCTTTTTGCGGTACCCACCAAAGGGAAGCTCAAAGCGAGTGTCCAGCAGCACTTGGTGCGGAGTCGGGTTGGTGGTGCCGCAGATCTGATCTTCCTTCATTAACACCTCCGAGTCCAGAGCCGTCCACTCCCCGGGTCCCTCCTGGAAAGAAACAGAAGCACAAAAGAAAAAGAGAAATTTTGGTTAAGAAGGAAAAAGAAGGACGATGTTTTTAGCGCGTTTGGCAGACGCTTTCATCCAAAGCGACTGATACAAATGAGGTGACGGCTTAGAAATAAGAGGCAGGCATGGAGAGAAATGTAGAAAGAGGACAGATGTGGAGATAAACAACAACTAGAATGGCCTGAAGCAAAAGAAAGTGGTAAAACAGAAGAAACATCACTATTATAACACAAAAAAGGCGAAGAACAACCCAACCTGCCTGCAGCTCCCTCAACAATCCAGCCAAATACTCCCAACAAGGAACCTGTGAGCAGCTCTTTCAGCTGCCTTATTAAGGAAGCACTAGTTTTTGCAAAACAAGAGGTTATTATAGGGAGCTCACAGATATCGGTTTGTTAAAAATTTTGTTTTATTAAAACCAATCACAGGCAGGGTGGACTCGTTATCTTCAATCTATAAGATCTAAAATAAGAAAAAAAAGACACAAGAGAGAACTTATAACATCTGATGAGAAAGAAAAACAGTTTAAATGTTGGAAAAAACAGATGGAAACAACCAAGACATGAAGACCGGAGCAAAAACACTCATTTGCATTTCTTTAGGTGCGTCTTCAAGCAGTAATCGGGTTCCCATCTGTGCATCGATACGGTTATTGATCCTTTTAATGGGTCTCTCTCTTCCTGCACATCATCAGTCCTGTTAAGGTAGTTCTAAACAAAGCAGCAAAAGACTCATTCCTCCCTCTAATTAACTTAATGAATCGAAATGTTCTTCTGAAACCTTCTCTAAAGGTAACAAGTACTAACCTCTGTCAGATTTGTGAATTTTCTACGTGTTTTAAAGCCAAAGTCTTAACTGCAGACAACAATTAATGGCCAGAAATAGCTGACGTGATCCGATGAACTCTTTAAAGTTATTATCCAACTCATATAGAAAAGGAAGTTCTTTTTGCATCTGTTTAGTATTCATGTTGAAATTTTGCCTTTTTGTACAAATGTTGCCTTTTTTCGATTCTTTATTCTGTTTTTTTTATATACATATTTTATATTCTTTGTGTGAGTCTGTTTTTCTGCCTTTCCTGCCACTTCTGTTGCACAGAAATTTCCCCATTGTGGGACAATAAAGGATATTTCTATTCTATTCTATTCTAATTTTTTTAACCTTTTATTATCTATTCAACGCAAAGCTGGAGGTAAAGCTTGGTTTCAGTTAAGAGTAAAACATATTAAGCCTCAGAAATGTTCGCATAGAAATGTTGAACGTCTTCAAAGAGCCGGCCCAAGGCATCAGTGATTGTTCCCCAAACCATCAGGGGAACTCCCATAAATCCTTGACGTTTATCACTGACCATAGATCTAAAAGGTTTTATATTTTGTTTATTACAGAATGAGAATATTATTATATTTGATTTAATGGTTTCATCAAATGAAACGGTTTTAAATAGTTTTAGAATTTAAATTTAAGATTTGGCAAAGAATAACCTTCCTTGTTTGATTGTTGTGTTACCACAGCTGCAATTTGATGCTATGAGTTTCATTTTTTCCTTGTTTTTGAGCTCAGTTTGTTCACAAATGTGTCTCAGCAATTAGTAAGTTATTGATTTTAAACTCAGCCAATTAAACCTGGCCCCCCACCCCCTCTCTATACAGCAAAATGATAAAACAAGGGTTGAAGCGATTAATCATGATGAACTGCTTATTGAAATAATCGTCAACTAATTTAGTAATCGATCAATCGTTAACTGGAGTATAGAGACTCAAAAAATGGCCATTTGCTGAAAGAACAACACACTCGGAGCAGTAATTAAGCCAAAACTGTACAAAAATACATACATTTTCATTTAATATTAAAAAAGGGCAGTTTTAGCTTGACCCGGTTGAAATTCGTTCAACAAAATCTCCTATTAAGCACCTTTTCAATCCAATTATTAATCGGTTAATCAAAAAAAAATAAAAAAAATAAAAAATAACATTGTACTGATGTTAAATCAAGCAGAAAGGTCTGAGCTTTTCACATGTCGATGTAAGAAGTATTTTTTTTAGCTACGTTTGCATCCTTTGCTATAAATGATCAAGCGTTCCATAAAGAAATGCTATGTTGTATTTGAGGCAATAAAATGTTTATTTTTTTTATTTAAAAAAGGAAATTGGATTATTTGTCTGTTTGGATCTTTTAATGTATTTCTAATATTTTATTAAAAAAATAATTAATTAATCAATTAATCGTCAGAATAATCGATTGATTAATCGATAAGTAAAATACTCGTTAGTTGCAGCCCGAGATAAAACCTTTGATTACGTTACCTCATCAGACTGATGGATGGTGTCCAGAGGTATCAGTGCTGTACCGATCATAGTGTCCCAGATCAAACCTTTGTTCCACAGCTCCACCACCAGACCTGAGTCCAGATTGCTGATCTCGCTGCAGAAATAGGCAAACACAAAACATAATAACATAATAACAAAATAACATAATAATAATAATAATAACAATATAATAATAATAATAATAACATAATAACAAAATACAGCAACAAGGCGTTCCACGTGGCCAGAACGACAACAGGTTTATTCGAAGGACTCATGTTGAGCCTTTTAAAACTAAAAACACTGTACAAACTGTAAAGCATGGTGGTGGCAGGCTCATGCTTTGGGGTGGTATGCTACCAATGTTACTTGTGCAAGTGCAGTGGGCCAAATTGCATCAATAGGACCACACATATTACCCTTTCATCTTTAGCACCATGTGCAAAAACCCTGGTAACGAATCTAGGGGTAAAAATATGAACTTTTTGACCAGGACATGTCATTAAATCCCATATTAAACAGGTTTCTAGAACTTCCTTCCTTCATCGCCGGAATATTGCCAATATTAGAAACATTCTGACTGGTCCAGGTGTTCCTAACGGAGCACTTCGTTCTCAGACTGCAGGTTTACTGCTGGGTCCTGGAGTTTCTAAAAGTAGAACGGGAGGCAGATCCTCTCCTGTGGAACCAGCTCCCAGTTTTAGTCCGCGAGGCAGACACCCCGTCTACTTTTCAGACTTGAAACTTTGATAAAGTTTATAGTTAGACTGGCTTAGGTTATCCTGAGCAATTTCTGTAGCTATGCTGCCATAGGCTTAGGCTACTGGAGGACAAACTGACCACTTTTTCCTCACTTTCTTCTTCTACTACTTGCCAATTTGCATTATGGTATTTCAGTTGTTAGTGTTATGTTATCTCTCTGTAGGAGCTACACCTACATCAGTTCATCTGTTTTTCTTGTCCATTCTGCTCTGTCTTCTCAAATCCCCAGTTGGTCGCGGCAGACAGACGCTCATACTGAGCCAGGTTCTGATTCTGCTGGAGGTTTCTTCCTGTTAAAAGGGAGTTTTTCCTCTATACCGTCACTATAGTCGACGACACAACGCCATGCTCGTCCAGGAGGAGTGAATGCTGCAAGTCAATGACTCGATGCTCTGCTGGGTTTCCTCAGGAAGAAAACTTTTTGAACTAAATGTACTGTTTGATAACTCGCATCAAATGGAAAGTATGTATGGTTGAACTGAAATTACTTTTTTGTAAAGTGTCTTGAGATGGCATTGATTGTGAATCGGCGCTATGTAAACTGAAGTAAACTCAGTCGTGAAGTCTTGTTTTTTAAAACCTTTTCTATCTCGCAGCAGTCTCAAGACAGTAATCCATGCTTTTATCACATCTCAGCTCAGTTCCTTTAATGGACTTCTTTTGGATGCTTCCAAGGCTGCTGTTGCTCGCTTATGGATGGTTCAAAACGCTGCTGCCCAGTCTGTAACAGGTACATAAAAGTGAGAGCACATTATGCCAACTCTCGCCCCACCTCATTGGCTTGCATTTGATTTTAGGGTTAAATTTGAGATTCCCTGATTTGTGGTATTAACTTGGCTCCATCTTATCTCACTGATTATGTGCCATTATGCACCATTATGTTCCATTGTACTCTCAGATCAGCAGATCAGATGCTTTTAGCAGTACCTGCGGTTGGGATGGACTTCCCCCAAGTCATGGATTCATCCCTATTAAAACGCTATGTTTGAAAGTCTCAAATCAAATGCAGCAGGACCTTTATGACAGCTGCAAAAAAGTGTTTGAGTTGGAAACTGCAACGGAATAAGCAATCAAATGTATGTTTTGCTGTTACGAAACTAACAGAAACATCCAGTTATTAAAATAATCAAGGAAATGTGCAGTGTAAAAATATTTATGATGGTGCTACGGTGGCTGGAAGTGCAAATGTGTAGCAAACTGCGGAACGGGTTGCAAACGGCGAAATGCACTGAAACATATGAATGACGCAAACTGCAAAACACACAAACACATAAAAACAAATGCAACTGAAAAATGCTGCAACCTTAGACAAAATGCTGCAACCATAGCAAACAGAAGCAAAGGCAAAATTTTGCAAATAGCAAAAACAACAGCAAGGATAAAACGCTGCAAGCTCGCTCCACAAAACGGAAGTGGTCCAGACCACTAAGGGGAGTCTGGAGTAGGTAATATTACCTACTTAAAGATCCTGATGTTCAATAATATTAGAAAAGACTACGTGTTTGAAAAAGACATGAAGTATTTCTTTCTTCCTCTAAATTTCTTCCCATGAAATCAGCCTTTCCTGAGAGTCTGGTCCCATTTGATTTGGTGCTCGACTCCCCCAAGTGGTCTGGAGCACTTCCATTCTGTGGAGCGAGTGTTTCATACTTGCTGTCGTTGTGGCTATTTGCAGCTCTTTTTTGTTCTCAGCGTTTTTCTGTTTTCTGCATTTGTTTTTTTGTGCTTGTGTGTTCTGGGGTTTGCATCATTCAAGTGTTTGCAGGTTGTGCATTTAACACCTGTCAGCAACCGTACTTAACATAACTTAAAACAGGACAAATTGTTCTTTTCCTGCAAGTGAACTTGCTTTCATATAAGAATTTTATATAAGGAGACATGAAAGGAGTGTTTTCAATATTACTCAAGTAGTCGGTGTAGTGAAGCTCATGTTAAAATCACATCCAGTCAAAATAAAACCTACATCTGTTCTATCTGTTCTTTTTATTCTTCAGCACCATTCTTCTTCCTCCTTCAGGTCAGGAGGGTCACCAGTTCTTCTGTGGAACAGTGAGGGCCAATAATGACAGCTGTCATCGTCTCTAAAGAGAAAACAGCAGCCAAGTGTCTCCTCTGCTCATCTGCATATTCATATTCACATTCTCATTCACATTCATGTCGCCTCAGTTTGCCTGTCAATCATCTCTGATGACTCCTAGCAGCTGGGATGATGGACAGACGGTGGGTGGGAGATGCTAGGTGGTGTGTGGGTGTGTGTACTTGTTTATGTTGCCTGTTAAGGAGCTTTTCTGGTATCTTCACCTACCGTCTGAAGACCTCGCAGGCCTTATGGCGAGCAAAGTCGGGTCGTAAAGCATCGGCCCCCATTTTTTAGGCTTTTTCAGTGTTTGCACACCTGATAGCCCGGTAGACTCGGTTCAATTGGGGACCAAAGTGGCAACAATTGTTACATTTTCAGCTGCTGCGGTTCACTTTCACACCAAACCCTTTGAGCAAACTGTTCCCCCTCCTCGCCTGTGGGGGCGCTGCACCAAGCCCCACTGAAGGAAACAGCAGAGAAACCTCTGAAGAAGACACTGAGTGCAATTTCCTTCATAAAAATGGAGTGCAGTCAGATTTTAGCGGTTGTAGGATTTCTCTTTCATCTTTGGTAAAAGACCACGAACCATTTCTCCCTCTAGCCCTAGACACACGTTTTGTTTTGGTTGCATTTACCCAGAATGCCCTGCACTATAGTCCATTTCAAACTGCACCAGAGTTCATTCCAACAGAACCGAGACCTTGGCTTTCAGGCGGACCAGGAGTTTGCTTTTTTGGTCCGCATCAGAGTCCGATTACGCATTCACACCTCCCCAAACAAACCGGACTTTCAAGGCAAACAAACTGGAGTTTGATTAAACCGGACTAAACGTGGTTGATGGGAATGCAACCTTAGAGGCTAGGTTTAGAGCTAAATTAAGTTTGCCTAAGTTCAGGTTTAGGCATAAATGCAGCTACTAAAATTACATCAATACAAATTCCTAATATGAGGAGAAAAGCAAACTTGTGTGTAGAGTCAAGGACTGGACTGAAAATGAATGAAAAAGCAACCAAACTGAAACTTTAAAACCAAATCAAAAGATTATTAAAGTCAAGATTATAATTTTATGTCCCATCTGGTTTTACTTTACAATTTCTCACCTAAATTTGAATTGTAAATAAGTTAAAAATAAGGCTTTATTAGCAGGAAAAATGTTATAATGCATCTCTGATTTTTCTGTCTACATTCTTCTGAAAAACTGACATATTGGGCGCAGAGAGGAGCAAGGTGAGCTGCTTTCGTCAGCAGTCTCTTATTACATAAGATGACAGACCTGCATCTGCTGGTTTAAAGGAGGGACAAGGAAAGAAAGAAAGAATACAGTTTTTATTAGTGGCTCAGTTTAATCTATGGGATTATGCAGTCCGATGATTAAAAACATGCCTGGTGTCCATGCATCATGTCCTTGAGTTGCGTCTCTGGTGTTTTTTCTGCATCAGTTGAAAACAGAGTCAGAATCGGTGTATTTCCAAACAGCCAGAAGCCGCACGCAGACAAACACGCCGGCGTGCGCACCTACACACAGCCAGGCGGGACGACACTGTGTGTTTGCGCTGAGCCTGAGAGCCGACAGACGCTGTGCTCGCCGATGGAGACTGGAGCTCTGTGAAATACAGCTTCAAACATGTTCCTGCTGGGAAGGCTCTGCACAAACACACACTGCCGTTTCAGGATCAAGAATGAGAAAACATTTTTTTGTTCCTCGGTGTGCCATGTGTCTTTGTGTTTAGGCGGAAATGCTTTTTTATGTTGAGCTGGTTGGATTTTGACATGAACAGCGATGTTTCAGCACCTATGTCTGTTTTAAACCTTAGAGACGATACTCACAATACTCAACCCTACGCCACCCTATCAATATTCCTAATTAAATCAGTACCGTCTACAACAAAATGATTTTTATCCCTCCCAAATTAAAGCATTAAAAAAAAAAATCCTGAATCCATCCTTTTCTGCACTCACACAAACTAAAGCTGAAGTCGATATACCTCTTTAAGCTAAAAGGGTGCAGTTACGTTTATGTATGAAGAGTGTTTTTTATCCCCAGATGTAAATTTATCAATAAAATACCCTGTTTTACTTCTTTCCTTGAAGATGTGGAACAGCATATAAACTTTATATCTGGTTCAACAAACAAAAGGCTCTCAAAACCAACTTAATCCTCCTGGAAATTCAAATGTAGTTCTGTTCCTTGTGTTGTTTGCTTGTTATAGTTTAATAAAGATTGCTAAATTAAAAAAAATAAACTGTACTTTCTGTTGGGCTCGAAACACTTGGGGTTTTTTTTTAACAGGTTCTGGAGCGAAAATTTCACCCTCACGTATTCATGTGGACAGTGAAAACGCCTCCTTAGTGAAAACACTGACATATTAGCCCAACCTCTTATCTGACCTTTAACCCCAAATGCATCATATACATCATACATAACAACAACAATGGTGGACATGTTCGTGGTGGTGCTGAAGCTACTGCAGAATCATTTATTTTATTTTATTTTTAGCTGATGCGGTTCACGTTCATACTGCACTGAGTCAGTCGAACCAAACCCTTTGAGCAACCTGTTCCCTGCCTCACCTGCGGGGGCGCTGCACCAAGAACCACTGAAGGAAACTACACCAAAACCTCTGAAGAAGACACTGAGCGCACTTCCTTCTTCACAAAATGTAAACAAAAATGGAGTGGCGTCAGATTTTAGCGGTTGTAGGATTTCTCTTTTGTCTTTAACAAAACACCACGATCATTTCTCCCACTAGCGCCAGACTCACACGTTTGTTTTGGTTGCGTTTACCCAGAATGCCTTGCACTATAGTCCACTTCCTGCTTTTGGAGTGGTGTCCAGTTCACTTGGGGTTCACATTCGAACCGCATCAGAGTTCACTTCAACCGAACCGAGTCCTAGATTTGTAGGCAGACCAGAGTTTGCTTTTATGGTCCATATCAGGGTTCGATTACGCGTTCACACCTCCCCAAACGAACTGGAGTTTGATTAAAGCGGACTAAACAGGACTTGTATGAATGCACCCTTACTGATCAACCTCAAGAAATCCTCTGTACGTTGGACTATTTGACTAAAAAGAGAAGAATAACAACAACATATTTTAGATGCTTGACGCACTGAGGAGGAGAACCAGATGGGAATATCTCTGAGATGGGGCCTCAGAGATATTATCTTTTCTGTAGTGACCCCTGCTGGTAAAGAGGAGTCATCAGAGCGTTGCATCGCCTTCAAGTGACCGCATGTTGTTCAGTGGTCAGTGTTTTATGGGGACAGTAATTGTGGTTGCACAACATGCTTATATTTACATTAAGTGTAAAGGAAGACGATAATGAGAAAGAAATTAGAGAAAAAGACTTAAAAGATCCAAGTTTTTAGTATAAATCTAACAAGAAGGAGAAGCAAATGTACTCTTCTGTAAACTTAACTAACTTAACTCCATAGTGCTAATAACTTCGTAGGCAGATGCATTTATGATTGAAAGGGCATTGGCATACATAAACAATCTTTGCCATTAGACATTCAGGTCGAATCATCCCAAACTGGAGTAAAGACGAGACTTCCATACCAGAGCTTGCACAACACTCAACACACTTTTTCAAAACTCTTGGAATTGGCCGGGCACATCATGGAAAACCATGCAGAAGCAGAGCTGACTAGGTATTGTAAACTATTGAATAAGATATTCAGCAGCAAAGTTTGCAGCCAGCTGCATCCTTTGCCCAAACCTGATGAGGTGAATATGCTGAGTACATGCTGATTCTGTTTCATGACCAAAACATTATGAACTCATGTTCAAGCCATCTCTTTAGTTGTTCAAATCATCACCTTTAATAATTCAGCTGCATTTTCTGCATCTTCTATTTAATAAATCCCAGTTAAAAAATATTGAAAACCCGTAAAATGTGACAAATAGAATGCAAAATAACATGACGATTTTTTTTCATCGGTAGTTACACCATAGTGTAGTAGAACACTATGGTGTAACTTGAGAATCGGATTTACGATGGCACCCAACTCTATTTCCCCTTATGACACTGCTAGTGTGCACTTTGAAATTATTTTACCAATATATGTTAAACTTAATTTACAGATTCAGATGTAAGGACAAAAACTTTGCGGATAGGGGTGCTACAATTAATCGAATTAATCGTGATTAATCAATTATTGAAATAATCGTCAACTAATTTCGTAATTGATTAATCTGGAGTTAACTGGAGTAAACAGACTCTACAAAAGGCCATTTGCTGAAAAAATAACACACCTAGAGCAGTAATTAAGTCAAAACTGTACAAAATATATAAACATTTTGCATTTAAGATTAAAAAAATTCTTTGTCTGTAAATACGTTTTCCCCAAAACTCGTCAAGCGGCAGGTTTAGCTTCACCAGGTTCAAATTCACTATTGCATTTTAGGCAATAAAATGTTTATTTTCTAATTTAAAAAAAGGATTTTAATTATTTGTTTATTTGCCTCTTTTAATGTATTTCTAATATAAGATGTTAGGTTAAAAATCTGCAGAATGGGCCAATTTTTTATCTGATTAATCGATTAATCGTCAGAATAATCGTTTGGTGCAGCCTTATTTGCGGATCAAATGCACATAGAGAGGCAGAGTGAAGAAGGGCAGAAGAAGGAGGAAAATGTTCCCAACAGACAGACGTTAATCAGTCCTGTTGTTGTAATTTGATAAAGTCACTCCTCAAACACTTAATATAGGTTGATGCAGGCAGAAGGAAAAAGGTCAAGGTTAATTGATGGGAAATAAAGGAAAGAGTAGACAATGACCTGAAACATCAGACAACCCGATCAATGAGAACAGAGATGATCAGAAGAGCTTCTCCCCAAACATCTAAACATATCCTTAGTTTTTATATCCAATTAATATTAAAACACCTACAACTTTGCTATTAGATACTCGCAAAGCATCAATATCACATCTAGCAAACTAGGTGATATTGCAGCCAGCAAATATCATTTTTGTTTTTCAGGACAAAGGGAACAGTGACCGCGTCACTCAGGAGATGTAAGGATTATATTTGGTTGGTGTACTGAAAGTCACAAACCTCTGACACATCAAGAGATTAGGCCTGATTCAGCAGCATGGAAGGACAGCTCAGAGACTGAATGAATGAAGCATGAAGAAAAAGAAGCAAAATGATGCAAAACTCAATCAATAGGAACACAAAATTTAAATCCAGAAATGTCCAGTATCAAGCACATTAGGCCTGGTGACCCTGAACGTAACTGGATCGACACAAAACTGCTTCACCTCCCTCTCCCAGAAGTCAAACAACCCGACCTCCAGCCATCAGATCTGATATAAACAGACACAAGCAACACTTGATTTACAAGGAGAGGCAACAGAAGAAATGATGACAGCCATGGGGGATAGCTTTAGACCAGGGGTCTGCAACATGTGGCCCGGGAGCCACATGTGGCTCTTTTGATGCCCCACTGTGGCCCTTAACAGCTTGCTAAAAAACTGTATTTGAAATGTAAATATAATTTTTAAAAATAGCTTTAGCAGTTTTTCCCAGGTGTCTTCATGCAAAGTGTGCATGACATTTCCAACAGAAAATTACAGTTATTGTGTAATAATTTTATGAAGTCCATTTTTTGTCACTAGGATGCAAACTCTGTGCTTTATTTGACATAATTTTACATAAAAAACAAATGTTTCACTGAAGGAAATGTATTAAATCTAAAAAAAAATAAAAAAAACCCAAAAACTTTTTACTTTTTAATTTAAAATCTAAACTAATTTCCTACAGTAGGTGTTATAAAGACAAGCTATTTTGTTTTGAGGAGAGAGTCATGGTGCGTTGTGGCTCTAAGCTAATTTTATTTGGCTGGACTGAAAGCAAAAATGACTCTTAGAGTTGTGAAGGATCCTCTGCTTTAGACAGTTCTCACGAAGTTTTAATACATGTAATACAGGAAATAATTTTAAAAAACTATAACGAAGGTTCAGCAGTATTCAAAAAGTGAACTTTTTAACACTGTAGCTAAGCTGAGGCCCATTAGTTTCTACATGGACAGTGTCCCCACAGACAGAACACAACTACTGTGTGATTGGTCAGAATTTAATGGGTGCGTTCGTTTATGTCCTCATGTAAAAATGCTAACATTAGCCTTGCATGTCAGCAAACTGCTCTGCTTAGAAATATCAACATTGAAGACTGAAGCGCTATAGCTATATCAGGCTTTTTTTTAAAAAAAAGTTGATGAGCACTACTTTCTTCTGCTACGAGATTCACTGAAGTCGTTTGTTGCAGAAATAAAAACACACAAAACAGCTGGAAGAAGTTGAAAAGCAGAAGCCTTCAACAACTGTTAACAGCCTTAAAGGGGCAGTTTTATGTATTTTCCAACAACATAGTGACATTTATTCACAGTCAAGTAACTATGTTACCTTCTGTTATTGCAAAAATGCTGCATATATCAAATAAAAATTTAAAAAATTTAAAAGGAATTTGACTTCATAATTTAACGCCTTGAAATTGGGCCTCTGTCTCTTTAAGAAACTCCTACTCTTTATGAAACTCTGCCTTCAGGAAGTCATTCCAACAGCACTCCTCTATTAACCCTTTAATAATGCTTTAATCAGCGTTTCACTGAGAAGTAGCTCGTACAATGAGCTCAGCAGATGCACAGTTCCACCAAGTGTTTGCTAATTGCTGCTGCTGCTGCTAGTCATGCATGAAAGAATCAAAGCAACTCTCCAGGTATGTTTTTGATGAGGGAATAACATAACATGATGCAAAGCTCAAAAAAGGCGATTTTACACAATACCGCCCCTTTAAAATGAATGAACAGCTGTGTGATATACTGCACGACACGACACTCAGCAGCTAAATTGAGAATTGATTTGGTCGTCATGATGTGGCTCTGTGGAATAAGATCTAACTCACCGTGAAATCCATTTCAGATTTCCTAAATCCCAAAAGACTGACCACAAATACCTTTAATGAACTGAATCGAATTCCTTTAAATCAATTATGAACCTGATACTTAAAACGAGTTGTCTTCAGGAGGGTTTAAAGGATTACACATGAACATCAGCATCCACTCTTAATGATCTTTTTTTGCAACAGACTTATAGCTCACAATAAAAAACCTGTAAACCTAATGACATCCCCATCAAACCACGTCAGACTAGTAGCTCAGGGTCCGCATGAGCTACGAACTAAAATGAAGTTACTAATTTATTCATTAAAAAAATGACTTCCAGCAACTGTCATCATCTGGTTAGGATGCCTCCTGGATGCCTGGCAATGCCTTGGGGTTAGTCTGGGCCGGATGGATGGAACTGTCAGTAAAACATAAAATAAATGGAAATATATTTTCATATTCACCCTTTTAACTCACAAATGATAAGAAAAGTATCTCTGTTGAGAGTTTAGAAATGTTCCTGTTAATCGTTAATTAATTGTTAAATACGTTTGTGTTTGGGGCTTAATTATATTTTATCATAATTTGCATCATTAAGTGTGTATCTTAAATTATTTTAGCATATGGTGCGATAAATTATCTAAATGCTAAAGTCTGAACTGTTTGCGTTTGTATTGGATGCACAGCAGCATCCATGCTAAATGTGTGTGAAATATTGAAAAATATTCTTTAACTGCAGCAGTATAATCTCTTTTTGAATATTTTAGACAAACACAACCTTTAATTTTGGTATATTTATTCATTGAGGGAAATAAAAGTCCTATTTTAAAATATTAATTTAGGAAATCCAGTGGTGCTGACCCCAATAATCCCTTTAAAATAAATGTTATCAGTACTTTACTTTTTTATTTTTAAAGATATCCAGCATTCCTAGGAACTTTTCATTTGTAATCCATGATCATGACCATCGGTACTCCCCATCCCCCTCCCGACTACACTGAAACCCTCCTTTTTGCTCGACAAGAGACCACAAAAACTCATTTTCCATCAATGTTTCTCTACAGAGCTGCCAGATGCAGGAAGAGTTTAAAAAAAAAAAAAAAAAAAAAAAAAAAAAAAAAAAAAAATTAAGGGATGCCATTCAAACCACCTAATGTGGATGTTGGCCCAGAGAATACTTACACACATAAATTGCAGAGCCTGAAATTCACTTTTTAAAACAGGGGGGAATTCCCCCCTTACATGCTTCACATGGGGGATTTATACACTTTGGGGGTAATTACTTAGCTTGACTTCGGATCTTGTATTATCTAATGCGCAGCTCTAATTTGTGGTCTCTTTTTACCTTCCTAGTTGCCGTTCCAGCTGCTCTCTCTTGTCTGTTTACCAGTTTGGTTTCCTCTGCTTCATCTCTTCCACTTAATAACTCAGAGTTTAAAGGTAGAACGTATCCGTAAGCATGGAAAACTATTCAGTGCTTGTGAGATCAACTATAGATCTTGTCACATTCTTGCTTTTGTTGAAGGCAATTATCACCATTCCGTTTAATCTTCTTCCCTTTTGTTCATCATAACTGCGGCTCTCTTCTCTTGTAGCTCCATGCTCTCCTCCTTTTCCTGTTCTCGCCCTTCTCAGCTGCATCTCTCTCCAAAGTAACAACTTTGTTGAAATAAAATTCCTAAATAGTTAAATTGCTCACATGACCTCTATCTTTGCTGTGCTGGCATCTAAAATATTTGCATTGCTGGAACTTGTTGCCTCTTTCCCCAGCTTTTTGGGATGCATTTTTGGAAACATTACTCATTTTGGTGCGTCCTTCTTCTCTCTTGCTTGCATCTCTTCTTTCTCCCTCTGTCTATTTTTCATCTCTTTCATTTTTAGAATAGTGTAATAGTGTTAATGTTAAATGAATACTCTTGAAAATGATAAACAAATAATAGTTTGTGTCACACTGTATGATAAAATAAGTTTGGAAAGTTTCCTTTTTTGATGCAATATTTGTCACATTTCTTACTTTATCAAGCCATTTCTATATTTATTGCCAGTTTTGGCAGCATCAGTCCTCCATACATTCGTCTTCACACCAGCACCTACGTGTCCAGTAGGTTTAACCTTCATCGCTGTAATTTTATGCGGGAATTTCCCACATAATAAGAATTATATTTGCGGAAATCGATTAGAAAATGCGCAATACCCGCGATCCTGCTGTGAATTTCAAGCCCTGCACCGTGACTCCAACATCATGTTTACGTGAAAAACTCTCCAGGAAGCGTAAAGAAGCATCTTTACCTCAATGTCCACTGGAATCAGGATGGGCCGGACAATTCGTTAGATTCATATCTGGCTCGTCCACTTATCCGAGCAGGTAATTCCACTTTCCATCCATCCTACCTGGTCCTGCCACAAATTCCCATTTAGTAATCCGTGTCAGCTGGCCAGACTGGAGTCCCACATGCCACTGCTGTGCAGCACTTTCAATGCCACATAGGCCCATTAAAGCGAGCTAATAAGTCAGCTTGCAATGGATACCTGGCCTGCACTCCATCTGCAGGCTGCCAGAGCATCTGAGGCACCAATTTCTCTCTGCATTTGTCTTAATACATCCCAGGGGTTTAGTGGTGTACAGCCCGTTACTGTGGGGATGCTGTAAGTGACAGCACTTAGTTAAAACACCAGAAAAAGAGAGCAAAGGATGATCTAAACTGAAATGATGGGTCATGGAGAACAAAATGAATTTAGGCTCTCAAATTACAAATACACTGCTGTGTAAAAAGAAGCCTTGTAAAAGTATTTGTATCCCTTTAACCTTTCTACATTTTGCCTCATTAAAACCATAAATTTTTCTGTTTTATGGGATTTTCTATGACAGAACAATAAATTTTGTGCATGAATGTAAAAAAAAAAGGAAGAACACGGTTTCCAAAGCTTTTACAATTAAAATTTAAAATTTGCATTCAGCCCCCTTTCACTTTGTTAAACATAAATAAAATCAAGAACAATCAGATATCTACTAATTAGCAAACAGAGGCCGCCTGCAATTTAACCTCAACTCCAGCTGTTCTGTGAAGGCCGCGGAGGTCCTTTAAGAGAATATTAGTAAACAAACAGCATCATGAAGACCAAGGAACAAAGAAGACAGGGAGAGAGTTGGTGTTTAATCTCCTGTCTGAATGTGGAAAGAGTATGGGACAACAGCAAACCTACCAAAACATGACAGGTAAGGAGAGCATTAATCAGAGAAGCAGGTGAAGCAGGTCATGGTTTCTGCAAGTTTCGTCAACTCACATTTATGGCTTTTTAAAACCATCATGAATGAAATCTAAGACCTCTATGACGATAGGAAATTAACAGAAGAAAGTTGCATATTTTATATGGTAGGGCTAAGATGTTCTGCCCAGAATTCATCTAGCATTGTCGGGGTTGGCAACAGAAGTGAAATTTACACTTAACCCGTGATAGATCCAAAAAGCTACCTAGCTAGCAGAGGTATATTAGCAGCTAGTTAGCAGTAGCCGCAGCCGCCTTGAGTCACACAACAGAATGAAGATGTAAGTCCATATATATATATATATATATATATATATATATATATATATATATATATATATATATATATATATATATATATATATATAAAAAATTCCCTTCTCACCCTCCACGGGTGGTCTTTCTCAACCTCTGAGCTCGGGTCCTCTACCAGAGGCCTGGGAGCTTGAGGGTTCTGCGTAGTATCTTGGCTGTGCCGAGAACTGCGCATTTCTGGACTGAGATGTCTGACGTTGTTCCTGGGATCTGTTTTAGCCACTGCTCCAGCTTGGGGGTGACTGCCCCGAGGGCCCCGATGACCACAGGCACCACTGTGGTCTTCACCTTCCAGGCCTTCTCCAGTTCCTCTCTGAGGCCCTGGTATTTCTCCAGTTTCTCGTGTTCCTTTTTCCTGATGTTGCAATCGCTTGGTATTGCTACATCCACCACAACGGCTTTCCTCTGTTGTTTATCCACCACCACGATGTCCGGTTGGTTATATATATATATATATATATATATATATATATATATATATATATATATATATATATATATATATATATATATATATTTTTTTTTTTTTTTTATTTATTTATTTTAATTTTTTTTTTTTTTTTTTTTTTTTAAGAATGTAACCTGAAGCATAGACCCTGAGATTACTCACTCCGGTACAGTAGGTGGCGATATGCACCTAAAACGGTGGTTGTGATTCACCAGTTTAATCAGAGGAGGAGCAGAAGAAGAAAGAGGTGGATGTCTGCAGGTGGCTAAAACTTTTGCCTGACAGAAAAGCCTCGCAAGAAAAACACACAGAGAAAATACGTCGACATTTAAGACCTATGATGAACGGATTTGAGGCCAAATTAGATTTTTAAAATGAATTTAAGATTTTTTTAAGGCCTTAAGTTAAGATACATGAGTTTAAGACCTTTTAAGGATGCGCGGACACCCTGGTAACTCTGCAGAGATCCACGGTTGTCAACGGGACCGATGTTAGTAGCTCACGCCATTAATTTGGCCTTTATGGAAGAGTGGGAAGAATAAAGTCATAATGAGTCCTTTTCAGCTTTCAGTAAGCCACACAGGGGACAAACAACATGTGAAAGATGGTACTCTGGTCAAATAAGACCAAAACTTTCTGAGCCACAAGGAAAACTTTTCGCGTAGAGGAGAAATTACACAACACCTGTTATGGTAGGAACAGAGAAGCTGGTCAGAGTCGATGGGAAGATGGAGTGAGCAAAACCCTGGGAACTCCGAGAAGATAACCTGTTAGAGGCTCCAAAAGACTTGAGACTAAGATGGAGGTTCACCTTCCAGCAGGAAAACGGCACTAAATATACAGCTAGAATTACACTGGAACAGTCGAGATCAAAGCATCTTCATGTGGTAAAATGGCCTAGTTAAAGTCCAGATCTAAAACAAGTAAAGAGAGAGCTGGTCTTATCCAGTCTGACTGAGCTTGAGCTCTTTGACAAAGAACAATCGACAAAGTATTCACTCTGTAAATACGCAAAGCCAGTAGGGACATACCCTGAAAGACTTGCAGCTGTAATTGCAGGAAAAGGTAAAATGAACATAAGACAAAATTGGCAAAATTTCATCTTATTTTTCATGCGCTTCCCATTTATGCACTACTTCCTGTTGGTCGATCACATTAAATGTCATTTAAAAACACGTAAGTTTGTTGTTATAAAGTGACAAAGCACTGTAGATATTAAACTGGAGGTATTTTACTTACAACATGAAGTCCTGCTCCCAGCATGGCTGGTCTCCACGGACTGTGATGGTTGTACTCTTCACATTCTGGACCTTTAAGGTGACGTAGGCGTTGAATTTGTCTGGATTAAAGAGAGGAAATTCAAATATTCGTTAAACACTGTTTGGCTAAAAGCACGGCGGCAGACGTGAAAGTTTATCGAGAAGCTAGACGCTATTTTAAACTCAATCCCAGATTAAAATGCAGTTTCTCCTTGCATGTACTGTATGCTGAGGTACGGCTGATGTGATGAAATGATGTAAAACGTTTCCGTTTGGGACACAGCTGCTTTAATAAAAGGCTCAAAAACCCTTCAGTTCAAATCAACCTGCAAGATTAGCGATCAGAGTTTCTGGGCTCCTCTGCAGGCCAGAGAAGGAAAGGTTCACGTATTTTCCACGGATGAAAAGAAGAAGAAGAAAAAAAGAGAATGAAAAAATATGAAATGTTACAGTTTTTTCCCTTTTTCTAAATCTGTTCATCCGTCCGTCTATTTATGCATTTGTCCACCCATCCATCCATCCATCCATCCATTTATGGTTTATCCATCCATCCATTTATGGTTTATCCATCCATCCATCCATCCATCCATCCATCCATTTATGGTTTATCCATCCATCCATTTATGGTTTATCCATCCATCCATCCATCCATCCATCCACTCTTCCATCCATCCGACCATCCATTTATGGTTTCTCCATCCATTCATCCATCCATCCATCCATTTATGGTTTATCCATCCATCCATCCACTCTTCCATCCATCCGACCATCCATTTATGGTTTATCCATCCATCCATCCATCCATCCATCCATCCATCCATCCATTTATGGTTTATCCATCCGTCCATCCCAAATCTCTGATTACCAATTGCTATTTTCTGAAACTATCAAAAACTGATACTGAAGGAAAAAATGCAGCACGTCAGAACCTTAACCTTTCTTCTAACATCCAACGTGTTTGTTTCTCCCAGAGCTGCCTGCTAATGCATGTCTGAAGTGTGGTTACAGAGACGTCTCTTAGAGAGAGTGACTCTACAGAGGCTGAGACATTAAATAAACCAGATAAAAGGATAAGAAACATGCAAAAAGTGCCAAAATCATTACAAAAATGTCATTTGTTGAATCTGTAAAGGATCTGTTTGCAGGTATTTTGTGTGCTGTAGGGCAAGATTTCCGTTGTTTTATACTGACTGAAAGAAAAAGTGGCTTTCTTAGACAACTTTGTACAGCATCAGATGTTATGCAAATAAAGTTGTGGTGATAGAAAATGAAGAATGATTTTTAACTTGGGTAATAAGAGGACAAGAGGAGTGAAAAGCAACCCTATAAATCATCCAAGTCTCCATTTGTTCTGTTGTCCCAGCTTTCTGTGATGGCCTCTCATGAGCTTTCTGCACCCTGGAATGACTTTCCTTTCTATTGCTGAGCGGGTTAATCTGAGATAATCCATCATTCACTTCACACAGTCTCCATGTTTGTGATTCTTGGGACTGACAGGGTGCAGACAGCTCCATTAACGGACTGCTAGCAGAAGTGAGAAAAACACAGGGTCACGACAATAAGCAAAAATAACCCAGTGATAAACAAAAACACAGCGGAGAAAGCATTAACAATCCAGCACCTATTGTCTATGACCCTGCGGAGGTTGTTGAAGTCAGAACCAGAATGATGCAAACTTCCATTAATGTTCATGTGCAAAACCCACAGAAACGGCTGCAGACGAGCTGCGTTGGGGAGAAGATATCCCAGCATGCAGCAGGACCTTCTTGGGAGAGCATCCGGCGTCATTTATAATTAACTGGCAATGACTTATGAAAATGAATAAGTTATATTCAGTTACACATGGACATGCGCAGCGCGGCTGGACCAGATGACATTTACTGGGCTGTCTACAATAATGAACACTCTATTATGGGCACCGAGGGAGCTCGGAGAGGTGAGGAAGCCTGCAGAGGGAGGCAGACAAGTGGGAAGGGTGAGATCTTGGAGATGGAGAAGAGATAAAAACATCCAAATCTGTTTTTTGTTCTGACAGCAGAAGGCCAATATGTTCTCTGTTTCGTTACACTTTCCATTTAGATGTGTCTAATTAACATTTACACACTGAAATTAAAGCAAGTAGATTCACACAGGCTGCATCACAAGCGGAACCTGTAAGGTACCTGAAGATAACTCCATATTATTCAAAGAAAATTCCCCTATTCAAGGATTTGTTTGAACAGTTTATCTAAAATATTTGAAAGAAAATGCAACTTGGGAAGCTGAACTATCTCGACTCAATGCTACTTGACAAGCTGTTAGCTGGCACAAAGATAAGACTGCGGATGTTAGCTTCTGTGCTAGCGCTAAGATCGTTTTCACAGAGCATATTAATGCATATTAAGGTATATTTGGTGTTTGAACTATTAAAACAGGCAGTTATAAGCGTTTTTAGAGTGGACCTCAAGCCCTGTAAGGCTGAAATGATTAATCGGATTAATCTTAATGAACTGATTATTGAAAAAATCATCAACTAATTTAGTAATTGATTAATCGTAACCTGGATTACACAGACTAAAAAAATGGCCATTTGCTGAAAAAATAACACGCTTAGAGCAGTAATTAAGATTAACATACATAGAGCAGTAATTAAGCCAAAACTGTAAAAAAAATATATTTTTTTTTCATTTCAGATTAAAAAAAAAAACAAAACTTGTCTGTTGATATGTTCTACCCAAAACTCCTCAAGTGGCAGTTTTAGCTTCACATGGTTCAAAAAAAAAAAAAAAAAAAAAAAAAAAAAATCCTCCTATTATGCACCTTTTGCTATGTGGTTATTAACTGGTTAATCCAAAAAAAAAAATAAAAAATCAACAGATCAGCCCTGCACTGTATTGATGTTAAGTTCAGCAGAAAGACCTGAGCTTTTCACATGTTGACATTAGAAAAGGATCAAGCGTTCACTAAAGGAATGCTATGTTATCGCATTTTAGGCAATAAAATGGCCATTTTCTTATTTAAAAAAGGAATTGAATTATTTACATCTTTTAATGTATAATCTTCAGAATTTGGGTATTTTTTTATCCGATTAATTAATCATCAGAATAAGACAAATTAATCAAAAACTAAAACAATCATTAGTTGCAGCTCTAGACCACTGTTTCCAGGTCTAATTCTAGAATTCATTACTTTTAGAGGATTTTATATCATTGTACTCTTCGCAAGTGGATGCAATTAATGCAGAGTCAGCATTCAGAGAGTTGGTCCATCTTGTTTATGATTCTTCCCATTGAAACTTCTGGATCGATTCTGCCTGAAAGTAACCCTTTCTTTTCTTCTTAGAGCTTGGAGTAAATCGGTTTGTTGGTTGCACCAACCTGCTTTTTGAGAACTGGACAGTGATCCGTTTCCTGAACTTAGGTCAAAATTTGTTGTTCTAAAATTTAAGTTACTATCATTTTGCCTTAGATCATGGTTCTCCATCATGTTGGAAAATCCACTGATCATTACCAAACTGGACGTTTGGACGAAGTTACTGTTGACATGACAGTGTTCTTGGAGCCCTCTCCCTTTGATGAGAAGCAATCCCATAAATAGGGCCCTGTGAAATCCGTTTTAATATTTCCCAAATTCCACTTTTTCTGTTTTTATTTTACTTTTCCATTTTAACCATATTTTTTGACCCAAAAAGAATGTAATTATGGCACGAAAGAAAAAAACCTAACAAACCAATATCCAGAGGTCAACACTTATATTATTCTGTTTTAAAAATATAAGACATTGTTTTTACAAGATGTTCAGAAGTGTTTCCCCCTCATTTTTTTAAGGATTCAAATATTATGTGTAACACAAAAGAAAATCTCCATTTTTAAAAATGCTTTAGTTGAACTGAACACCAAAATATTTGTCACATTAAAAAAACCTGTAAAAAGTAAAAGCTCATGCACACTTCCATAACGATCAGGACCTTTGTTCATTCTTTCATGCTCCTGAAACTGCAACCCCAGTGCCGTTTGTATTGCTTTACCAAGAATGAGCGAAGTTTGTTTAAAGAAATGTCTGATTCGGGACACAGAGCAATAAGCACCTTCAACTGTCGCGTCTACTTTTTTATTCAAACGTTCAAGAGTTAGCAGACATGGCTGCAGCTAGCTAGCTTCCTCTCCATGTTTCTGAGTGATTGTTGTATCCTTGCACCTCCAGTCAACCAGGTGCTGACAAAAGGTACAGAAAACGTTTCTGCTTCAAGGTGTGTATATATATATATATATATATATATATATATATATATATATATATATATATATATATATATATATATATATATATATATTGTTTGTTTGTTAAATGCCGCGATTCCTTCCACGTTTTCCACATTGCGTAAATCACAGATCGAACCAGGATGCTTCACTGTTGCCACCACATACGACCCATACAAGCCTTCTACTTTTCTTGCCCTCTTCTTATAACAGTAAGTGATTTCAGCTGGAGTCCTTTCATAGCTTCATTTGTAGTTATGGCTATATAGAAATGAAGCCAGCTGATAAATTTGTGCAAAAATACAGTGGGAATGTTTAAAATAAACTTTTTAAGCAATTATGTACAATGCATCAAAAAGCACAGTAAATTGCAATGCAACTTTTCTAGCAAGCACAGGAAAATAGTCCTCCAAAGTGGCCACACAGTTACTGGATGAAGTAAATTGACTCAGAAAAAAATGCTAAAAGTCATTCGGAACAACAGTTCAGGCTGTGTCAGCGCAAGGCCGCCTCATTACACCAACACTATCCCTTCATTAAAGCCAGAGACTACCCTGCATTCATTATTCTACAGTGTGAACCACAGGCGTACTGAAAGGAAATGAGTCGGTTACAAAATCTGACAGATTTTTCCCACAATTCCCTGTCAAGCCAAATTATGTAACGTGGTGCAGAGTTCAGGATTTATTGTATGAGCTTAAAAGAAATCCGAGCTCGTATGATGTATTGTCAAGGTTGGTCTGTGTTCTTGAGGATCTGTGCCAAATACTCAGACAATGAACCCAGATGTTGCAGCTTTGGACCTAAATGCCATTCAATGTCTTTTTCCACACATCTTAACATTTCAACCACAGACTTTAAAGCATTTTACAAGGACCATATGTAACAGGCCTACACAAAGTACACCATCCGACCATACATTCATCGTCTTCCCTGAGTCTGGTTGCAGGGGGTAAAACGGGTCCAGGAGGGAAACCCGGGCATTCCTCTCCACAGCTTCACAGCTTTCACAGCCAGACGGGATATAAGGACCCTCCAGCATAATCTGGTTCTGCCTCGTCTTCATGCTTTGATCAAACCTGAACTGGATCCACAGTTTCTGGCCAAAAGATTTCCCTACCTGAGCTGTGGCTCTCTGCCGCTCCTTGGCAGCTTCTGTGGTCAATGTTCAAGGTGGACGGCCATGACTTGATAAGCTTGCAGTCGGTCCATCCTGTTTTCATGTTCTAGAACCTGGCATTGGTTTAAACTTCTCCACAACGTTCTCCCTGACCTGTCTGCCCTATTCCTTGGTCTTCATGATGCTGTTTGTTCACTAATGTTCTCTAAGAAACCTCTGAGGTCTTCATTCTGGATTTACACTGAGAGTAAGGGTGTTTTCACACGATAGCCCGGTAGACTCGTCTCAACTGGGGAACAAAACTGTAACATTTGTTACATTTTCAGCTGCTGCGGTTCGCTTTCGCACTGCACCGCGTCAAACGAACCAAACCCTTTCAGCAACCTGTTCCCTGTTTTAGGTAGACCTGAGGTAGCTTTTTTGGTCCGCATCAGAGTTCGATTGCGCATTCCCACTTTCCCAAACGAACCAGACTTCCTCGGCAAGCGAACTACAGTTTGATTAAAGCGGACTGAACAGGGCTGGTGTGAATACTCTCTAAATTACACACAGGTGGACTCTATTTTCTAACAAGGTGGCCTCTTCAGGTGATTCGGGGGGTTGAGGAAAAGGGTATCAATGCATTTAAAAATCTTTGAAAACCATTCACGTTTTTTTCCTTTCATTTCACTGGTGTGTACTGTTCTGTGCTGGTCTATCACATTAAATCCCAGTAAAATGCATTGAGGTTGGTGGTGGCTGTAACCCAAAAAACATGAAAAAGTGGTGGGAATTATTTTAAATCTGTATAACTCCTCTGAAACGGAAATCTGATAAAGTGACATATAAACCAGCCACCTTCTCTCTCTGGGGTTGTTCACCAATTTGGTTTCAGAAATGTCCTGGGACAGCAGCCAGTTCCCTCAGGAAATAAATCCATTGCTTCTTACTATTAAGCATAAATCGGAGCATGTTTTCCAAACTGGGGAATTAGAGCGGGACAAAACCTACAAATTTTGCATGACCTGAAACTAATAAGTGTGTCACCTGACAGAGTGGGATCCTGGGTAAAACGTTTTTCGGTGGCATCACCAAGGAAAAACAGATGCTGTATATAGGTCAAGTTTCAGGGAACTGAAGTCTCTCCATTACGTCTGGATTGCTGTAAGTCAATTTACAAAAACTCTAGTCTGCTCACTTTAAGGCTATCATAAAAACACTCAGGTGTTTTATCCAGCTCAGTCAATTTTACCTCCCCAGTGTAGGTAATGACCCTTGGCCCCACTCAGAAGCAGCTGATTCTTTTCCCTCTAAAAAAGTGAATTATGCGACAAGATGGTCAAGATGGAAAAGTACAAACATAAATGTTTCTTGTTATAGTTGCTGCAAAAGTAACATGCAAAACACCAGAATTAGTTTAATATATACAAAATAATATTATATTACAAAAATGTACATATCTGAAGAATCATGTTGCCACCAGTGTAGAGCTTGCTCCACATCGACAATAGGCAGATATGAGTGAATATGCATGAACTGTTTGATGAGACTTCTGGCCCGTGACGCAAATATCAAGGACAGAGTGAAATTCTGCAGGTAAAACAAAGATGGACAGCAGAAGAGTGATGTAAAGTTTGCTTTGATGAATTCTCCTTCTGAGTGTTTGTTTGGGATATCTGGAAAATCATTTATTCACACGAGAAAAACACGAGAGTAAGTCTCCTACACATTTTTCCATGTAAAAGTCCCAAAATTTACCAGACTAAGCTACACTATGAATTTATATTACAGACATTTCTTCAGTTGTCAGGCTTTAAATATGAAAACCTGCAAAAACCACAGACAAGCAAAGAAGATTGATGGACAGACAGACGGATAGACGTCTTACTTTTGGAGTGTTGACACCTTTTTTGTAAAAGTTGCATCCGTTTGTGCAAGTATAGAAAAAAAAAAAAACTTGTTTATGCTCTAATTTCTCTTTCCATCCTGATCAATACCTGGAAAATACTTAAAATTCCCTGAGTTTTCCACATTGCAGAGGAACCATTGCTAAAGAACTCTGCTAAGAATGAAGAGCAGGATAAAAAGAAACATCCAAAAGAAACAATTCCAACATTCCAGGCATAGTTTGGTGGGTTTTTTTTTTTTTTTTGTTTTTTTGTTTTTTTTGAGCATGATGAAGCACTGTATCACAAATGAAGAAGTTGTTTTTGGAGCAGTTTGTAGCACTGTTGGCCTGCAGCAAGAAGGTTCTGGGTTTGAATCCCAGCCTGGGGTCTTTCTGCATAGAGTTTGCATGTTCTCCTCCGTGGCATGCGTGGGTTCTCTCCGGGTACTCCCAGCTTCCTCCCACAGTCCAAAAACATGACTTTTAGGTTAACTGGTCTCTCTAAAATTGATCTTATGTGTGTCTGCATGGTTGTGTGTCCTGTGTGTCTCCATGTTGCCCTGTGATGGACTGCTGTCCAAGGATAAGATATAGACAATGCACAGATAAACAGTGATCAACTCAGGATCAAGCCAGGATTTGGTGCAGAAGTTGAGATCCAACATTATACACCGAATTACAGAACCTATGAAGAATGATTAGTTCTAGAAAAATAAAGCGTTTCAATTAATTTAAAGTGGATTTTTTTGCAAATAAATTCCTTTAAGAATTCATGAACATTTCTAAGTCCCTGTTTACACGACGTTTTCTGGTGAAAATGGAAAAGTTTTGTTGCGTTTGTTTTGTCGGTTTACATGACAACGGCGAATGTTTTCTCTGACAACGGCACAATTTGAGAACGGGTTTCAGAGCGCGATGGTTCGAAAACGTCTCGTTTGCCGTTGTGGTAACAGAAAAAAAACAGATTTTTTTTTTTCTTCCAGGGAATCCCTGGTTCATGTGCAGTGTGACAGAAATCAGAAGATTCACACGCACACGACAAAATGGCTGCCTACAATTTTAAGAAGAAGAAGAAGAAGAAGAAGAAATTTTCAAAAATGGCAAACGGCTTGAAATTTGGTCCTTTTATAATTCAAAGTCGCCTTAAGCAACAGTTGAACCTCGTCATCTGTCTATGGAAACACTTTGTTCTCTCCCATCTCAAACATTTATTAGTTGTGCCAGCTTTTAGGCAGTTTTCAAAGAACATAGCCTGTGGCATGGTGAAAGAATCATACATCTCTACTGTTGCTGTGTAAATGGAGATTGTAATTAGAACACTGGTATGTAAACATGTTCACAGAAATGGAGGAAAAAATGCCGTACAGCAATGGATGCTTGTCGTATAAACTGGGCCTAAATGTTGGTCAGAATATTAAAGAAGGATGTAAATAAAAATTTGAAATGTTGAAGACACAAAACACTCACTACCAAAACTTTTACCCTTCACATCACAACTCTTTCGCTCTGTTGTTTGCAACACTGCAGCTGCATTAGATAGGTGTGGCAGGGTTTCATGTATATTCTTAGTATCTTTTAGTGGATTCTGAATGTAAAACCTTAACATATGTGACCAGACACAAGAAACGTAGGCACAAGTCAGCAGAGCAGAAATGGAAAAAAAAGGATTAGAACCACCAATTTCTTTTGAGAGCTGTTTTCTCTGAACTGTTGAATCCAGAGTGCCAACATTCACATGGCCAAATCTTCATTATTTTTTTTTTACATTTTCACATGTTTGACATCATTGGAAAAGTTAGAATCCACACTTTCAGAATCTGTAAATAACTCAAAACATCCCAGAGGAGAGGAGTTCCTACATTTGCTGTAGTCAGTTGCATATGTCCTGCTTGACAACAGTCTCATTATTATTAAATCGAGTTCAAAAATGAGAACTCTAAAGTCAGGTCAGAAAGAGAGGTACTGACATCCTGAAAAGCTTCAGGGAAATTGTGCCAAACTGGGAAGAATAACAAAAAATTAAAAAAAAAAAAAAAAAAAGTAATTATAATAAAACAAATTCCTATGATCCACCAGAGTACCTATGAAATCTCTTTATTTCCTCTCCTTAAAACTGCTCGGCACAAATTATCTTCCGCACTCTGAGTTTGTTACAGTCCCTTAAAGAGTCTGAAAGATTTTTCTCCATGTTCTCCTCTATAAATGAATAGCACATTGTCATCTCAGGCTCGCAGGTGGCCCTTTGTCTGTGATGATCTATTGATTTTTCCTTCCCTCCTCCTCCAGCTTGATTTCCTACTCTCCCACTCATTTCTGTTGTTCTCCCCTCATCACTGCCTGCAGACAAGTTGAAGGGACAAACAGCTGCAGCCTAAAGAGACGTTTAAAAGATGGAAAGTGGCTGGGAAGAGGGGCTCCTATCTTGCATCATCTCTTAAAACAGTTTGAAATAGCTTTATCCTTCCTCTTTTTTCCACCCAGTGTCTTACATGGCCTACAAATGTACAAATGGACTTCACAAGGACAAAAATGGATTGCATAACATGACTAACACTTTGGCTGGTTGGAAGTCCAACTGCGACACAGTAGGACATCGATTCCTCATTGAAAGCAAGGTCTAAAATATATATAATGCAAGATCTCTTTAGACGTATATGATGGAACCACAAAAGGTCACAGTATGTGCTAGAATAACATGCTTGTCAAACTTCAACACAGCGCAGAACTATAAAATAATCTGAGACAGCTTTGTTTATGTTGGACATTATATGACAAAAAAGTGTGTCACTGTTTGTCATATTTCTTTAAAACTAAACATCGCTTAATTTTAATTTAAGTCTGGTAAAACAAAGCTCCTTTGCCTTTAAGATGATGATGTCATGATTTCAGAAAGTTATTCTACCACTTTGACCCAGGTTGAAGGAGGATAGCTATGTATTCAGGATTTATACATTATAATTCTCTGTTTTTTCAGTTTGTTTTAGGATATATTTTCTTCTTCTTCTCCATTTGGAGAAATAAGCATTTTTGCATTCTGCAATAAAAAGATGTTCGATCTGTGTAACTAATTTGTAATATGTGAGTTACCCAATGGACGTCCACAATATCCTCTGGATTTCAATTAATTGCTTCCCAAAGCTGGATTTAAAAGCTGACATTTAGACGTGGAACAGTTTATAAGCCAACGAATGGCTTATTCCATCTTTTATGGACAATACTGGTTACAATTTTTATAGTCATTTCCATCAACAAATCATTGTTAAAATGAGGTTACTGTCACAAGTGGTGAGTACTTGATTTGTATTTGGATCGCTCACAGCAACTCCCTTTATATGTAAAAGCTTCCCCTAGACCTGGGGAGAAGGGGGTAATGGGGGCAACACTCACAAAGAAAGTCCATGTCAGTTCCCAGCAGTTCTCCAGAGTTCCCAGCGCTTCAGCTGTAAATCTCAAGTTCCACAGCAGTTTTATATGCCAAAAAATGCCTGCAATCCCACTTTTCTTGCATTGTCAAAGAATTTAAGACTTTGAATGTGGCACGGTTGTTGGTGCCAGATGGTCTGAGTGTTTCAGAAACTGCTGATCTACTGGGATTTTTCACGAAAATCACCTCTCGGGTTTATAGAGAATGATCAGGAACAGGCGATGGTATCAACAAAAATGTATTGTCGATGTCAGAGGTCATAGAGGAAAATGGGTAGAATCATTTAAGATGATGAAAGGCAACAGTAACTCATAACTACTCATTACAACCAAGGAATACAAAATACCATTTCTGAACACACAACACATCCAACTTGGAAATAGAAGACCACAATGGATAGCACAACTGTAGGCTAAAAGCCTATACATACTCTGCAAGAGCAAAGACGTGTCTCTTTCCCTGTTCTTGGACGTATAGCCGAGGAATCTGCCATGGCATTGTGTCATTAAGTCAATATGGACCAAAATATTTAAAGAGTGTTTCTGAAACTGCTAAATCTATGCCAAGAAGAATTAAGGTAGTTCTGCTCTAATTTGAAGCTTCCTATGAAGGCTATGTGTTTACTCACACAGGTGTGAATAAAGGAGAACATTTGAATGAGTTCTTACCTGGCGGCCCATGAAGTTTGGCTTTCTTTACTGAAAAAAGGAGGAGAAACCGTGGGTTAGTCAATGTGTAGGAAAGAATACATACTTGTTTGAAAGTGTTAAGCATTTCTAGTCACAAGAAACCTTTTTCTTTGCAAAATTTCACATTTTAACTTGTGAAAATGTTATCATGAATGTGTTAGAATTTTTCATTTTTTATGCAGTCTAATAAAATAAAACAGAACTTGTTTTAGTAAATGTTAAAATATTAAACGTCTGTGTCAATTCTCCAGAGGCAGCAGGAAATGTATTTACACTTATTTAAGGAATAGAATTAAAGAAACTGGAGTAAATGTTCTTCCAATCAGTCTAGTATAAGGTAAAAAATTTATATAAATTTATATAAATAAATAATACAAACAATATAGCCATGCAAGCATCTTTTAGCTAATCTAACACCTAGGCTAATACCTTAAGCGCTAATGGCTAGCAATTGACAGTTAGCTGTTTTCTTTGATGTCAGTTCCTCCATTTTTCATCCAGTTAAAGTTAATGTTTTGTTTCTGCTAGTTTAGTTACCCTAAAATTTCATTCTAGTTTGCTTTTATAATCAACTTTGGCATATAAGTAAATATATAGCAATAAATTGTATGTTTCATAGCATCAAAATGGCAACCATACAAATGTTAGCAATTAAGCTAGCTTCTTCACAATGTCAAAAATACAGTTAAAAAAAAACAATGTATCTGCTATAACCTCAACAAAAAGATGAAAGACTGATTAATGTTAAACTTCCCTCTTTTAATAGAAGAGAAACACAATGTGAAATTGAAACAATGAGAAATTGTTCTTACAGACAAAAGGAGCTGATTAGAAATTAATCAACTGAAAGATTAATCATGGCTCGAGATAAAACTCAAGACTATCAAGAGAGTGCACTGTATTATTTAACTTAAAAATATACAAGATTATATGTGCACCAAATGGACAGATTGTTAAGAAGCAAAGACAAACAATTGGCCTTAATGCTCATCATCTAAACACTTCAACCAAATTCAGCAATCACAGCCTCTTGCTAACAACTTTTCAGACAAAAGCTCTGCAGCTTTCTATTTGGACTAAAACCAAAATGCATTTTAATATTCTATTAGTGCGAGCTCCTGATTATGTCTTAAAATGGGTGAGCAAGGTAGATAGGAAGATAAATAATTATTACATCACATACACACTCACACATACACATATTGAATTATGCCTTCATTTTAAATTTTAAATTTATTTCAGGATTATAGTGGATTAACTCAGTAGGATACAACCACCTATCTTGGCTACATATTAAACCTCATAGATGTCTCTTTTCCTGACCAAGTTATTGTTGGAGCAATAACGTCTATTAATTTTCTATAATCTTCTTGTCCCCCCCCCCCATAGAAAGTACTCCTGGCCCATTTCTTAGATGTCTGTCTTCTTCCTTCCTGTCCCCTCAAATCTAAATTTAGCACATAGCCACTTTTTCTCTTATTGGACGTTTATTCATTTCAAAAAGAAGGTATTCCTCTACTGTCACCGCATGATTGCTCAAGATGAGGAATTGCTCAAAGTTGGCTGGATGCAACTCGCTGGGAAAACATGAGCGGCTCACTGTTTTAATATGTTCATCACATAGTTTGATGAGAAATAACACCTAAATGTTGGAACTTAGAGACATCTGAGAGGTACAGAAACCAATACAACTGGCAACTTTAGAAACAATGCTGTCTATGGCCGCAATTGGTGTCATTTAACTGAAAAAAGTTACAGGTCATCCAGTCCTGGATTTTAGATAGTCATTCAGTACAGTGACATCCTCAGCTGATATGATAGAATGAATCCTTACATTTTCTGATAATGACTCTAAGAGCTAACAAAGAAAGAGTTGGCTAAATTGCCCTGAGAATATAATTGCTATGCATTGGCACAATCTAAAAAAATCTAACTAAACTGAAGTACAACTAAATTTCATGTACAAATCCTTTGTTCCACACATGCATTAGCAGTAATTTATATATGCTTTTTACTTAAATAGTATGACATTGAGGAAAGAGATGTTGCATAGGTCCTGATTTATTTCCTGTATTTTTCCCCTCTAAGACTACATAGTTTATGATGAATAAAGCAGGGTCTTGCACACTAGAGGAGTCAGAGTAAGGGCTGATTTAAAGGTCAAGCATTGGACTTATGAAATTATTTCTAATACCCATTCTTTTTGTTTTTCACCACAAAAGTAAAGTGAGAATTTAAAAAAAATATATATATAAATGTGCTTTGGTGCAGGAAGGGTTCTGGGGGACTATGTCATTGTCTTAATGTTGGTTCTATAAAAGGTTACACATACACTACTTCTCAAAAGCTTGGGGTCACATTGTAATCACCTTATTTTTTAATAAAAAGCACAATATTCTTCAATTTAAATGACATTAAAAATATTTAAAAATACAATCTAGACATTGTGAACGTGGTAAATGACTATTAAAGCAGGAGATAGCTGTTTTTTTACTGGAATATCTACATAGGTGTACAGAGGCCCATTTTCAGCAACCATCACTCCTGTATTCCAATCCTGTTAGCCAGTCCAAGTTTATCATGTTAGAATGTTAACTGACCATTTGAAAAAAAACTTGTGCAATCATGTCAGCACAGCTAAAAATTGTTGTACTAAATAACAGATGCAATAAAATTGCCCTTCGTTTGGTTTTGTTTTGCTGAGTATCTGGAGCATCAACATTTGTGCATTCGATTGTTGTCTAAAAATGGCCGGAAAAAAAATAACTTTTTACTGAAACTTGTCAGTCTGTTCTTGTTCTGAGAAATGAAGGCTATTCCATGAGAGAAATTGCCAAGAAACTGAAGATCTCGTACAACGGTTTGTACCACTCCCTTCAAAGCATAGTGGAAACTCACAAATAAGACATTTTGTGAGACACAGAACAAATGAAAAGATGCTAGAGGAATGCTTAACACCGTCTGTCAAGCATGGTGGAGGGAACGGGATGGACTGGGGATGCTTTCACTGCAAAAGCACAAAATCTTACCAAGTATTTTTGGTCTAGTTTCTAGCGCAAATGTCTTAACTACACTTGAAATAAGACAAAACTAACTTAAGGTAAGTTTTCAGTCCGATATAGGAGCTTGTTTTAAGTCAATAATTTCTTACTATTGATGAAAAAGTTCTAGTTATAAGTGAAATAATCTGCCAGTGGAATAAGACATTTTAACTTATAATATGGGAAAAATGTCTTGTTCCAGATGTCTTGTACACAGAGCAATAAGCACCTTCAACTCTCACTTCCATTGATTTATTTAAATGTTCAAGAGTTAGCAGACGTGACTGGCTGCAGCTAGCTAGCAGCTAGCTAGCTAGCTTCTTTACGTTTCTGAGTAGCTGTATCCTTGCGCCTCCAATCAATCAGGTGCTAAGCTTATGCTATGCTTTGAGTTATTTTATTTTATTTATTTTTTTTTTTTTTTTGGGAAGACGTTGGTGTTTCAGAGAGTTTTTTTGCCATGGCTGACCCAAGTTTTTTTTATTTTTTTTAATCAACAGATGGTTTGCAAACATTGTATTTTTATCAAATTCACAGCCCCGTATGAGGGGAGGTGGTTTTTTGGTAGAAATAAACAACACTTCAGTATTTAAACATTATGACATCGTAGATCTGCCTCCGACCAAACCCAAGGTAAGTCAAATGCAACAACAGCAAGGTTTAAGTGCATTTTTTATGGGTGTATTTCAGGGATTACATTTCATAAACCCAAATAGGCCAGGGACAGTAATGAAAATATTTTGGGTAATTTTGTTTTTGGGTGGATGAAGCCATTTCAAGACAGGGTGCTGATCAGTTTGCCTTCGCCTATTTGGGGTAGGCAAAAGAAAAGAAAAGAAATTTGTGGAGGCAGGGCAGGTCTACGTCCTCCTAAATCTGACCCTGTATGCAGTAGTAATTTGACACTGCAGTATTACAAAACTTCATTATATCAAGTTTATTATATCAAGTTAAAATGTATATTGTCAACAAGGGACATAAATCTGTTCCTTAAGTCACTCAAGCACATACAATAAAATGCTGAGAGCTCAACGGGAAGACTGTCATCAGGTCATGTCTCTTAGGCTGTTAGCACAAAGTGCCTTGTGTGTCACTAGTGCCAGGTCCTGCAAAGGTTCACAGAAAACCTGATGGCCTCATTGGTCGCGTGCCAACTGCACAAAACACGTGGGGTTGGGCTTTTACCAAGCAAGAAAGGCCATTCACAGCGAAGCTGCACAGAGTTCAATCTACTAAATCTGTGATTTCATTCTTATTCATAAACAAAAATGTGTATTTGTCATCTGCTATTAGGCCTGAATAATTTAACATAAAATAAATAGTCATAAACACGCTCTCATAGCGTTATCTTACTCCCAAACATTAGCAGCTGAAATGTTAGTCTTCTTCATTCAGTTCTTGACATACAGGAAATGTCAACAGGAATGAGATTACAAATTCCCAATAGGAAAATTATACAGCTGTCGAATACAGTGGAAAAATAAGCAGAAAAATGTTGAAATACGTAATAAAAATTTAAATATATTTGCAAAAGTGAGTAGTGCAGTAGTCTAGCAGTGCATGGTTCTGCAGTCAGGTGATGGTAAAACTGTAACTTCATATCAGACTAGTTTTTGCACACAAACGTCTGTCTCTTTGTTCTTTATTTTGCAGTTTCAGGACATCAGAGACATTTTCCCATGAACTCATCCAGGTTTGACACCTTTTGAGCAGGACTCCTGCTCCAGAAAGCCAAATCAGCGTTCTTGCAAATGTGATTACAAATCATGACAGATTTTAGAAAGTAAAAAGATGTAATTAGACCAGCACCATAAGCACAATCAAACAATAATTTATAGGGAAAAGATGAACAGAAATCCATTTTAAACTGCAGGAACAATATGACCGGTTAAAGGGGCACGATTGTGTTTTCCAGGCACATAGTGTCATTTTATAGCACAATCGAGTATCTTTGTTACCTTCAGTTACAAATATGACTTAAAAGAAATTTTACTTCGTAATTTAACGCCTTGAAATTGGGCCTCTGCCTCTATAAAAACTCCTGCTCTTCCTGAAACGCCGCCTTCAGGAAGTCATTACAACATCTCCCCTCTATTAACCCTTTAACAACGTTTTTACCAACGTTTCACTGAGAAGTAGCTCATATAATGAGCTCAGCAGATGTGCAGTTCCACCAGGTGTTTGCTAATTGCTGCTGGCAAGTCTGAAGGAGCTGAGCGCAGATAGTCGCGGGGGAAGGGTGCTCTGTAATGCTGAAGCTCAGAAACTTGGAAACTGCAGCTCTAAGGAGGAGCTGCGCCTCGAAGGTGGAGCTAGATCCACCCAGGCGTTTGGCACAGCTGAATGGTTGCCACGGGAGATTAAAGGATTCCTCAAACATGCATAAAAGACTCAAAGCAACACTCCAGGTATGTTTTTGATGAGGAAATAACAGTATAACATGATGTAAAGCTCAAAAAAGTTGATTTTACAAGAGAGCAGCCACTAAAGATGGGATTAGTGGATACACATGATGCATTAATAGCATGTAATGAGGGCTTTAAGCTATCAGAGATAGTTTACATCTCCAAGCCAAGGGGCTGTTTGGATTTGTCGATAATTGCCGTGTCAATTGTGTTATTGATCCCAAGGTGGCAATTAATTGTTTGTGGTCAAATAAAGAGTAGTTTTACTGATTGAGTAGATTTCCTCTCTTGTTTTATTTTAGTCGGGATCTTTCAACAAGCCCATTGAAAGGTAATTTTCAAGCCAAAGTGTAATTTTTAAATGAAATTTGCTGTTGTTACGTCATGGGGAACAGAGCTTTTAGTCGCTCTGCTCCTCAGCTCTGGATTCACTTCCTCAAGTTGTTAGAAATTCAACCTGCCTCATTTACTTTAACATAGATTTCAACTGTTTTCAAATCTTATTTTCTGACTTACTATTTTTAATGCCTTGTTTTATTAATTCTTTCGTCATTTATTTGCTCTTTTAAGCAAGGTGACCTAGGGTTTTGGAAAGGCGCCCTCAAATAAAAATTTATTATTATTATTATTATTATTATATATCTAAACACACCACCTCTAAAGTTTAGTTGACAAGATGCAGAGAAAATCCATGCATTTTGCAGCAAACACTGTACCAGACGTGCTCCGCATGGTAGTGGCCGCATCATGCTGTTGGGCTGTTTTGCTACTGGTGGATGTATGGCATTTCACAAAGTGACTGACTCGCTACAAATTCTTTACCTTCACTTCAAATCATAGCTGGAAAGTTGAAACTAAAGCAGAGCTAGGTGTTCCAGCAGGACACTGACCCAAAACACAAGTTAGAACGTTAAGATTCTGGAATAATCTTAATGAAAATTAATGGACTATGCCTAAAGTTTGGTTCCATACTTGGTAAATAACCAGTGTAAATGATTTCTACCAATTTAGACAAGAAGACGGGTCAAATACCACGCCATAATGAGGCCAGCAGCTTATGGATGGCGACAAAAAGAGTTTAGTGTCTCTGTACCTTGCTCAGAGATATCTAACCAAATATTAGTGAGCATGCACGGATATCATTGAACCTGCATGTATAATTCGGCATGGATTCTGTGAGGATTAAAGAAGATGCACAATAAACCTTGTGCACTCCGTTCTTGGAGAACTCTAAGAATTATTGGGGCATCTTAAAAAGAAAGAATGGTCCAAATGAGTCATTGAAATGCAAAAAGTAAAACAACGTTCATTAGGGCTGCTACTACCTGCTATTTAAGTAATCGATTATTCTGACGATTAATTGGACAAACAAAACTGGAGCACTCTGCAAATTTTTATTTAAACCTCTTAGGGGGGTTTTTTATACAATCTTAGAAATACATTAAAAGAAGCAAATGAACAGATAATTAAATTCCTTTTTTAAATAGGAAAATAATCATTTTATTGCCTAAAATGCAATAATATAGCTTTCCTTCAGTGAATTTGAACCAGGTGAAGCTAAAACTGTGTAGCCTTAACGTTCATGCCATCAATGAGTAGACCAGAAATGCAAAGATTTGACCCACAGCGAAAGGAAACAAGACATATCCAGAGAAACCTGTATTGAACCTGTATCAGCAAGAGTTAATGCATTACAGCCGGAAAAAGTACGACACGGGTCAGAGTCACATCTCCCTGCCTATGGAGGTCTGAATCCCTGCTGGTGGCAGCGATGGGGAGGTAGAAAGCAGGGCAGATGTCAGACACGTGTAAGCTGGAGTGATTGTATGAGAGGATGCGTGCTGCTGGTGACCGAGCGTTTGGCTGGTGGGATAATCTCTCCGAGCTAATGCCTTAAGCAGGGCTGAAACCGAGCGGATTCTGCTGCATTGTGCCTGGGGATGAATTTCAAAAAGAGATGGCTCAAACCTAAACCTGTCCTCTCTTTTTCCCCGATTTGACGAAATGAAGAGCAGGAACCGTTGCGCACAATCGAAAACTGTTAAAATGCTTTCCCAGTTGGGAAGGTTTTTCGAGACAAGCTATTAGTAGAAAACAACAGAGCGACGTTCACGTGACGACCCCCGGGGAAAACGGATTAAACCTGCTGCTCAAAAGCTCCCCTGCACGACAATTATTACGTCATACTCACATCTGCATTGTCTGAAAACATCAAAGACACAAGAATCGCAGCTTTGATCGCAAACACTGAACATTTTTCTAGCATTTATGTTTCAAATCGTGCAAAATTTTAATGTCATGCTTCAAATTTGACCAACAATGACATTTTTGTGGTTCAAAGTAAGTATTTTCCTACAAGCAACTGTTAAGACATTTTTTTTTTTTTTTCAAACACAGGCTTCACAAGGAAAAACTAATATTTTTGTGTTTATCTGAAAAATTTTATTCATTACTTCTTTGCGAAAATTACCTGAGTGATAAATAACAACAACAATAACAAAATCAAGTCAAGGAAATACAGGAAACCATATTTTTACCATATTTTACAACAAGGAGTCAAATCCAGAAACAAAGAGGGAAGCTGCTCAACTGTCACACACAAACATCTGAAAACGAATCCAGAATGTTAACAAATTTAAGTTATTTCCAATTTATGCATCAAACACGCATGTCTTGAATGTATCTTGGTAGGTTTCTGGCCGGGTGGCCAAGCTGCTCCTGGGTGGGTTCGGAGTTCTGGAGTCCCGGCTGGGCCTGGAGGGGCTTGGGTCTTGGCTGGTGTGTTGCCAGGGTTTTGGACCGGTGCCAGGCCCTGGCCTGGGGGCTCTTGATGCATTGGTGGGCCTTGGGGCATCTTAAGATGGTTGGGAGGTTTCTTTACCATCCCATTGCAGGGGGGAGTGGTCCATGGGAGGGGGTGAGTTGAACTCAGCCTGGGTCATTTTGTTTATGCGGTGTAAGAGCTGTCCGAATGTTAGGGTGGGGGTAGCTTTTCTTCTGGGGTGTCATCAGGGCGGTCCTGGTTTGGTTTCCGGTTCCCCGGTACCTGCCATCCATGTGGCTTCTGCGGGCCGGCTGGCCTGGGTGGCTTCGGGGTGGGATGATCTTGACATCTCTGTGGGTTTTGGTTTTCACTCCGTGGGCTTTTTACTCCTGGGGGGGTGGCATCACGAAATCTTTGAACTGCCTGGACATTTTACTAAAAATCTGGTGGGACTTGACAGAAGACTGAAAATGTGTTAGCTTTCGATCCCCAAACCTAAATCCAGTAAAACACCAGTGGGGTGAGCTGAAGAGGAGAATGGGCACGAAAGGACCCCAGACTCTGGATGGTCTGGAAGGATTGTATAAAGACAAATCCAAAGTGCAGCAGGGGGGCCATTAGCAGCCCTCAGAATGATTTTGTGCAGCCCCTGGACCACAATTCAAGAATGACACAAATTTGCTTTAGCAGCCCAGGCAGTACACTTAAAAAAATATAATAAAACTAAGGTGAACTTTTCACTGAGTTTGTCAAAAAAAAAAAAAGATTCAGACAACTTAAAGTCTTCCTAAAATGGAAAACACAAACCATTCATCTTTAATTGACCTCATTTTATGTTTTTAATTTAATTTTATAGAAAGTAAGATCCTAGTCATCCAGTGACCATTACTCAAAAACAGACCAGGGTGCACCGATCTATTAAAGTTGCCTAAATAAGGCACATGTTTTTGAAGACGGAGTGATTTATACCCTGTTCTTACAACTGAGAACACACACAAAAATGTAGATGGAAAAAGAAATCAGACAACTTTTTGTTTTTGTTAAAATATTGTGTATTTAGTTTACTGATGAGCAGGTAAAAATACAAAATGTTACAATTAGATTGATCTTGAATTTTTTGATAAATAAACAAAAGACGTATTTTGTGCCCAGAAACTATTTTTCAACAACAGACAAAAGGGAGTTGTACGACGTATTATAAGCAGGGGTGCCACTAATCATGGAGAGTACTGTGTATTAAAAAATATCAAAGCCTAAAAAATAAGCTGAGTAAAACTAACATTTTCTGATCCTCTTGACCTGAAAATGATCATTTTCAGAAGAATAAATAATGAATCACTTTGAGTTGTGTGCCAATCGCACTAAGGAGTCCACTTCTGTCTAGAAAGTGTGACAACAATAGAACCGTCCTAACAAAACAGATGTGATCTAAATCAAAACTTGCACAAAACAGATAAATACAGACTGTGATTTCTGTTAGACTTTGAAGAAATAATGACGCTAGAACAATACTGCACATAACAAAATTATTAGACATAATTTTGTCTGGACACAGATTCTTCCCTTCATCATCCTGCTGCTCAGAGCGTGAGCACTCACAGGCTGCTCTGGTGGCTCTGGTTTGATCTCCTCACAGAGATGTGAAAGTGGAGCTTTGAAGCTCAAAGGAAGAACAGACCTCTGAGTGGTGAATTAAACACATTTTAGGCCACAAACAGACAGAGAGACAATACACCCGCCTGTTCTGTGAGACTCTCCCTCTCTGATCAAAGAGAGAAGGCTACTTAAAGGAGCTGTTTCTCGACGTGATTTCTCTGAATGAAAATTATCACATTTTTGTACGACATTCAGGATAATTAAATACAGGAAGAAGACAAAAAGAATAGTTTAGTTGTAAACCTCATTTACAAACTCTGCAGCTCCACATGGTCTTATTGTTGTATGCTAACATTAGCTAGTTACTAAGATTTTCCTTATTTGCAGCTTAGCAACCTGACTCAAAAGGCAATAGTAATGGAATTGTTCTTTTTTAAAACAAAAAAAGACACGAAACATCAATTATTTTCTGATTACCAGTTTGGATTATTTGTAACCGTAACCCTTACAAGACCGATTTGAATGCTAACATTGGCTAGTTGCTAACCTTTGCCTTATTTGCAGCTAAGCTAACTGATTCCCAAAAATGGTAATGTTCTGGGGGGGGGGTTTCTGGAAAAATAGACATAAAGCATTAGTTGTTTTTTTCTTGAGCATTTTATCTAAACTTTTGATTAAAGCTGTAGATATTATGGGGTCGTAGATGATAGGCACCAAAACAAAGAGGAAGCTACAAAAATGAAAGAGGGAGATTCAACCCAGCCCCATCTTCATTGAAGGCAAACATTTGGACTCATCTTGGTTTTTACCAAATGCCCTGGAAGACCGAGCTTGACATGAGCTTCACCGGTTTGCAAAATGAAGACTGAGCGCTTAAGGAACACAGCACATGCACAGAGACAAGGTATTACAAAACCCTCTCATAGGTTTTTCACTGAAACAGCTGTGCCACAGCTTTACTGAAAGACTAAAAGAAAGGTTGCCAGTGCCTTGACGAAAATGACCAAAGTGGTACTAACATATGATTCAACTTGCAACAAGTCCTTCTAAGCAAGGATTATTGTTTAAAACTTTTTATAAATGTGAAAAAGACACTTTAATGTCTCCATCTGTCATTCTGCCTTGCAGAGTAGACTGGAGTAGATCACGAGGCTCCTTTGCACACCTACAGATAAAAGCAGAAATGATTACGAATCAAAAATCTATTTGGAATCGAATCGTGGCCCCAAGAATCAGAATTGAATCGTGAGATAGTGAAAGATTCCCACCATATACTGCTCATATACTACGGTATATGAGCAAACACTTTGCAAGCAAGTGTAATATTCAGTGTGTCGGATTGAGTCTCTGCAGTAGATACTCACACCTGACGCAGATTACACCGCCCAAGATGTTATCGGTCACAGACGCTGTTGGAAGCACAGATGAGAAACAGAAGAGGGTAGAAAATGTGGATCTATCAAGACTGATATCGTGATTGCAATATTTACTCATAATATCAGTGTGATGATGTTCTACAATCACTTTTCCCACTTTTAAAGATCATAACTCTGCCATCTACTTGTTGCTGCAGAACCTTCTTGTCTCCGATCATCTTCTTAAAAGTTCAGATTAATAGTCTTCTACTTTCTAAAAAAAAATCCCTTAACAAAATCAACTTTTTTTACAGTGTAGTATAAGAAAATTAAAGCATTAAGCTATATATCAGCATATATTTCAATATAAATAAGCTGAACAGATATCAGGGGCCTAAAATGTGGTCTCGGACATTCCCAATGTGGTGTAATGTTTAATAAAATTTGCCCCCGACATGCTCAGCAGGCTGACAGGAGTAGACAAGAGCTGTGTCATTACAAGGAGCCAGACTGCGAGTCTATTTTTAGCTTTAGCCTGGTGGCTTTGAGAACATACAGGTTGGAAACCTGTTGGCCATGAAATTAAGACCCTTTCACTTCCATTAGATCATAACCCCCTGCAGACCTGGTGAAATGCATCGATTGGAGGTTCAGAACATGTTGGACAAGCTTTTCTCAGGGTTTTACACATAACTTAGCAGCTGCTCACTATGTGGCTTTGTGATAGCAAGGAATTCCTAAAAAAAAAAAAAAAAAAAAAAAAAAAAAAAAAAAAAAAATCTGATTTCAGCACAGAAACGAATTAAATACACTGCAAAATACAGTGATATCAGATAAAATGTTGAGTCCTCTGGCGGATTTATTCACAGAGTCCCCTTCTGGTTTGTCAGTTCATTTTGCATCCCCAAATGAATCCACAAAACTATTAAATAATCCTCAGAGAGAACCTTTGGACTCTTCCTTTTTGGGAGTTTTTTTCACAATTTTGGCATTTCAGTATGTGTACAACATACGGACATCACATCACACAGCTAAATAAACAGTTAAAGGAGTTTTCTGCCTCTGCATGTCTCAACAGAATATTGAACCAATAAAAACAAAGCCGGAATAAGTCCAGTTATCAGCCGGGGGGGGGGAGACGATCATAGACTACTTTTTCTACATTTCTTGCTTGTTTCACAGTATTTAAGACCAAAACTAAATATATCCCATCCCCATCAAATGAAACTTCCATTTCCAACTTAATGTTAAGATAGAATCCAAGCCTGTGCTCCCTTAACATTAGAGGGATAGACCACCTACAAATAATCCAAACTGGTAATCCAATATTTAATTAAATAATAGCTACTGAACTGGTGAGTTCTTTTAGTGACAAACTGTTGTGTCCTAGGTGCACAAAGAAGCGGAATCGTAGATCCTTCCTCCCTGGTCCTGACCCTCAATTCCAATTAACTGCTGAAAACCTTTTTTTTTTTTTTTTTTTTTTTTTTTTTTTTTTTTTTTTTTTTTTTTTTTTAAATTCAGTTTATTTATATAGCGCCAATTCACAGCAAATGTCGTCCCGAGGCACTTTACAAAAACAAACAAACAAAAAAAATTCAATCATACATATATTCCAATTGATCCGAGTTATCAAACAGTACAGTAAGCTCAATTGATTATTCAAAGTAGTTAAAGTTTCTAAGGAAACGTTTTGCGGGTCGATCAAACTACTAATTAAATGCGACCACAGTCAGACTTCTGTGTGAACGGTTTACGACCCCAAAGTGAAGTTTTACAGAAGAAGAATGTAGACGTGACACAGCAACGCACTGTTTACAGAAGTAATAATGGACGCCGCTATCTATGGATCGATTTTAAAGTCATTCAAAGGTGACAGTATCGTCACAAGATCATAACAAGACAAAGGAAGCTGATAAAAAGAAAACGCAACTAACAGCAACGGCCTTTTGTGGAGCATCGACTGCAGCTTCTGTCGAGAAGTCTGTTTAGATGCGTAGTCGGAACCAGGAGTGGTGGAATTGTGATGTGATGCGCTTCAATGACACAGACTTCTTTCATAATTTCATAATTATTATTTTCAGCCATTGTTTACCTCCATATTTACTGCTTCTTGCTTCTCCTGGTGCAGAATATGATGCATGTCTCCCATCAATGGCATTGAATTTGGCTAAAATGCGACATGACCGTTCAGACTTAAGACGGTTTGAAAACAATTGGATACATATTCAATTTAGTTCCACGTATGGAAGTGGCACAGATCGGATTTTTGGGGGGGTGAAAAGATCAGAATTGGGCCGTTCAGACTGCCGTAACAAAGTCTGATGTGGGTTGCATTCGCCTGCTGTGTGAACGCAGCTTCAGACTCTAACCATCAATGCTACCAACAAAATCAATAAGTGTGTACTTACATGCTGGCATTTGCACAATAATTTGCACTATTTTTACTCATTTTTAAAATAATATTTCTGCTATTGTTGCACATCTGGTTTTCTGTACTGCACTAAGACACGGTATTGTAAATAGTCTGTTCTCTTGTATACACACGCACATTATGTACATTTAAAAAAAAAAAAGTCATCCTACTCAGTTGCATATAAAGTCTCAATATGTTATTTTAATGTTAAATCTTGTTTTTTTCTTTACATTTTGAACACTTTTATGTGAACCTATATATCTTAATCCTGCTGTTTACACCTGAATTTCCCAGATGTGGGACAATAAAGGTTTCCACAGCTCCAAACATTATCATGTTTTATTTGGTCTTATGTAAATCATTTCTGGGTTTACATGAGCTGTAAGCCATACTCATCAAAATGAACAGAAATGAAAGCTGAAAACACACCCCTCTGTGTGTAATAAATTAATTTAGTATATGAGTCTTCCTTCATCAGATGAAACACTGAATCAAATGAACTTTTTGATGACGTTCTAATTTACTGAGGTGTATCTGTAGCTTCACGAACTGAATGTAAAGTCCTTATTCATTCTGACACATGAACGGAGGGATCCTGCTGTGCTTCATGTTGCTTAATTGGCAATGTTTCCTGGGAAACTTAAAGGTGTCACTACTGTGTGTGCCACTGACATGAAAACCTTAAATAGCATGTGGTTCAAGGCAATAATCCAAGTAAAGCTGGTAGACACCCTTAATGGGAGCAAGTAAACTTTCAGTAGCGTCAGTCATGGCTACTAATCTCCTATTCTATCAGCATTGTGAACAAATATTTCCCCTGAATCTTCAGTTTTTTGGTCTCAGATTCAATTGAAGTGCTAAATGCTTTTGCTAAGTGTAAAAATCTTAAAAGATTACACTTTTAAAATGTCCTGGAGGGACATTCTGAGCATCACGTGCAAAAGATCAAGTATAAACTGAGCCAAAACATGGAAGTAGCTTCATCAAGGAAGCAAAGGAGTGAGTGCAGGGATGTGAAATCCACATTCCCATATGATACACACACAGAGAGGACAACAAGAGCAGCAGATGGTCTAGGGATTATTTCCCCTCTATTCCCATCCCCCTTATTCCCAGACAGGCCGCTGAAGAAGCTTTACGAGTCTCTCTGCCGCTTCAGTCCTGTATGCTGAGTGACCCGGTCTGTTCTCGCCCACATCATTGATTTATTTACCTTCATCGATTCAAATCGAACCACTTTTCTTCAACAAACAGTTCAGCCTTCTGTTTTTCAATTAAGCAGCACAAATGAATGAAACACGGCAACAGTCGACACGCCTTTATCCTGCATCACTGCAAAATAATTTCCTTTTAACCCGAATCTTCACGGCAGCCTTACTCGACCGAGAATGACGTAATCCCATTACTGTTTGCATTTATTCAGCTGATAATTGCCTTCCAGAAATAGCAGCGTGTGGGTACTGCCTGAGCTCTCAGAAAGCGCGTGCTCCTCCTACCCTCGGGTTTTTCTCTGCAGGATCCGAAGGCCCTTGACGAAGACAGGTATGAGGAAAGTGTTTTAAAAAAAAAAAAAAAAAACAAAAAACAAAAAAAAAAAAAAAAAAAACCCACAATGTCGTCCCGCCTGTTTCTCTGCATTTCCCTGAAGGAAGTGAAACTTGGTTCAGTCAGCCGGAGCAAACCTACCTGTCCGCATAAATGAAACTCCTGTCTTGGCCTAGTGAGCTGCACTCACGCAGCTGACGAATTATCTCTCTGAACATCATCAGAACTACGGAGATCATAGTTAAGAAAACTGCCAAACAACATCTCACCAACAGGTTAGTCAGAAAGTCCTAAAAGGAAATTGTCTTATGAGAAAAAGTACATGAGCTCATAATTAGGGAACATCTTCCAAAGCTCCACAGAGTGTTCGACTTTCAGAGATAAATCAGACTGTTTACGAGATCAACACTTGTGGTAACAACACACAAACCAGTCCTGGCCATGAACTTAAAAGTTACCTTCCCAGAATTTACAAGGGTTTTTCTGCAGAGACTTCTCACCAGGTGTTTTCCAGAATTTACAGGTTACTTTGGAGAGAGTTTCTCCACCTTCCAGGAAATTACCGGTAGCTTTGTGTGCACTGCAGAAACACTAAATCTTACCAAGTATTTTTGGTCTGGTTTCCAGTGCAAATATCTTAATACACTTGAAATAAGACAAAACTAACTTACAACTAACTTTTCAGCAGATATAGGAGCTTGTTTTAAGTCAATAATTCCTCAATGTTGATGAACAAGTTCTAGTTATAAGTGAAATAATCTGCCAGTGGAACAAGACATTTTAATTTATAATATGGGAAAAATGTCTTCTTCCAGGTGGCAGTGGTTCTTACTTCTACTGCACTGCTGCCTGACTTGACGTCGAGTTATAGCCCGTAATCGATATGGTGAGAAACAAAAAAATGGAGCTGTTTATGTTCTTTAAAGAATAAAAATATTTATTTTTTCTCATCTTTCTCCTATTTGTAGATTTTGGAAGAGGTTTAAAGTGGATAAAATCTTGCAAATTTTTTTGCAAATATTAGTAAAGTAGCACCACAAAATCATTGCATTCGATTGCTTAAAAAAAATAAATAAATAAAAAAATAAAAAATCACAAAATCCTGGAGGAACTGATAAAGATTACTTTTGCATTTCTTGATTTAAAAAGATCTTACTTTCGACTTGGCGATTCTGGCAAAATGGTACCATCTGCTCATTTGTTTCCGTGTGTGTTTAAAGAATTAAGGCTCTTTTTAAATGCAGGTCTTTACAGGAACACAGGGAAGTGTGAAGTTTCTCTGCAGCAGCTGTTCACATGTCACAGCCAGACCTTCTTCAGCGAAGATGGTCGTATTATCAAGCAGCATCTGGCTCGAGTGCTAATTAGAATGAGCTAATATCAGTGCACATGATCCCTAACTGTTAGTTCTCCAGAGGGTGCTTATGGCATCACTGGTCTCCCGGATTTCCAACTAGAGTCGTCACAACTGGGATTTATTCAAATATACAAGGGGACCGAAGTGGTGTGAGCCTCCAGAGTCAGTCGTCTCTCTCAGATGGACTCATCTGCAGGATGAACTCCTAGCTCCTGAACCACTGGGGCAGCTCTAGGTTCTCAGCACCAGAGCCAGTGGAGACGGTAAAAACGTATGGAAAGCCAAACATTGGCTTGGTTTCAGCTCTTGAACCAGATCGTGATAAAATAAGCACGGCAGCGGTTCACTGGCTGTGGAACACCAGAACAAGGTCTTTGCTGTGTTTTCAGATAACCAGACAAGAACGGACCTGAGCTCCAGCGCTCGTTTATTCCTCAGCTGCGGCAGGTTTAAAGTAAAAGGAGGCACGACTCAACGTAGTAGTAATTTTTAGTTTACTACAACTTTGAATTCATTTTAAGAAGGGCTGATCGATGAATCAATTTTTTTGTTTTTGAAGATTTCACTTGTGGAAAAGCTGGATTTTTTTTACCAACGCACTCCTTGGGTTTCCATAGTTCAACGTGACGTTAGCCCACCCAAGAACTACCATCTTGTTTGATGAGCGTGTTTTACAGCTTTTGATTCGACTGAATTCAGGTCGACTCACAGGAGGAATGACTCAAATGAAAGCCAGTTTTTAAAGATATCCTGTCATTTGTAATTTCTTTTGCAGGAAACAAAAGCAAAAATTGTATTTAGTGTAAAATAAAAAAAATCTGAGATTTTATTTTTAAGCCATATAACCGAGCCCTACTTTCAAATATTTTTTTCCCCCATTCAGCACTGGGAGATGACCAGTTGAAACCAGATGTTTACATGTAGAGTATAAAAAGACCATGTTTTCCTCACTGTCCAACATTAAATCAGACTATTTCTTTCTGTTTTGGTCAGTTGGGATCACCAAAATTGTTTCTGTTTTTTAAATGCAGGAATAACAACATTTCTCTAAATTCAGAAATTTCTATTCCCTAAAAGGATTGTCCTTTTAAAGCCTCCTGGTTTGCCTGGAACAAGCACACCCAAAGAAACTTTGATCCTGTTCTTCAACCTTTTGGAGCACATGCAGAAGCCATGAGCTTGAAACTTAAAAATGAACAATGCCCCTTACCATCCCACCAAACTGGTAACAAAATGGCTCCAGGTCAACAAAGTCCATGTTCTGAAGTGACCATCAGAACGCCTCAATATCAGTTCAATACAAATCTGCTTCCAGCACTGAAAAGGTGTGTGCATGGCACCCTGCTAACCTGACCCAGTTACACCAGTTCTGTTTGGAAACTCTTAAGAGAAGCTAGTAAATTCTATCAAATGCCAAGGAAATTAACTTTACTGACTTGGTAGAAATTTAAAGAAAACCTCTAAAAATGTTCTCATCTTGGCATTTAGCAAACAGAAACTATTGCAGTAATGCTTCGTGTGATTTGCCACTGCAGCCTCGAGTCAGTTTTTAAAAAGATCTATAAACCTCTTAATTTCTTGAAAAATATTCAAACCTGTAAAAGTTTTTCTCACCACTTCTGGAGCACAAGCAACTATAGAGCAAGATTATTAGTGTTCTGCTCCAGTTATTCGGCCTAAAGAAGACAGGTAACAGTCCAAAACCTGCAGCAACGCTTCAGGTTCTTGACCGTGTGAAGCTCTGCAGGTTCATCAGTAACAGCTCAGAACTACACTCCCCATTTCTGTTCAAGTCAAGAAACAGAATTACTTTTTTTTTTTTTTTTTTGCAGCAACGCCAGCCGCCTGGGCCCAGCTGTGCTTTACTCCATCTCTCTCACCTCATCAGTGAGAAACTAAAGAGCTCGGCAGCGGCGCTGCTCGGCCACGCTTCGGGCAAGAGCTCACATCAGTGAGATGGAAAAACGGTCTGAAGATGAGAGAGAAACAACACACCGCAAGCTGAGAGACACCGCAACAATAGTTTGATAGTGTGAAAATCAATATGAGAGTGACAGGAGAGCAATTAGTAATCTGGAGAGGAACCAAGACGCGACAGATGTGGTCTTGGCCAGCTTCCCGTTTTTAACCTGATTGGAGAAGATACACACGCTGCTTTTGTTCATTTCTACTTTTTCCGCAGCACATCTCCCCAGTGAAGCCCGAATCTCCTGCTGTGCATCACTGATACGCTCCACATGAAGAACTGCGGCTCAGGCGTCTTGCTTCACGGCACCTCAACTCAAGGTGCAACAAAGCCCATTTGTCACCTGGTTTTGCACTGATTCTGTCTGCGCCCCTCCAACAGCATCTTATGGATCGAAAGCAAGCACACAACCTACATTTGGTGGGTTTTTCCCCTAAAACTAATCTAGAACTTTCAAAAAGCAATTTCTGGTTCCTATTCCTTAGGATCTGTTTCAGAGAGCTTTGATATCTGCACCTATGACCATGAGATCATCTGCATTAAAAAAAACAAAAAACAAAAAAAAAACCCTGAAATTTTGCCTTTTAAACTTGTTGGTTTGGTGACTAAAACAGCCTTCACATTCCAGTCAACTATTCTGCAGCCTACAGCTCTAAAACTTGCAAAGAGTGCTCAGATGAAACTGTATTTCAATCTTTACTGTGGTGTGACTATATATTGGTTATAAATAAAAATGCAGAGAACAAATCATGTAAAAAGTTCAAAAATACGGTGGACATTTTTCCGAACAGAATAATCTGGAATGCACACGTGTAAAAATTAATTCCCTTCCATGAATTATTTTGCCCTGGAAACCTGGCACACTTTGCCTGACCCGCAAACTTCTAAATAAGTCTGTTAAATACCATCACATTTAAATTGTCCATTTGATAATCTTTCCAGTGATGGTTTTGCTTTTTAAATTAGACCAAAAAAAAAAAAAAAAAAAAAAAATTAAAAAATTAATTATTTGGGCCATTTAAGCAAGGCAGGAATAAGAGTCTTTCTGCAGCTTCCTTAGACTTTACATTTTTCTGCAACACACCTAGCATGAAGGCTGCATTCCACTAACAAGGCACTGTGCTTGCACTGCTGCATAAGTGGAATGCAGCCTTCATTCATAGTGTTCCTGTCCTTTGAGTTAAAATACTTGAACTGGCCTGAGGTTTCTCGCCTGCAACAATTCAGACTCTTACTCCTGGACTAATTCACATTCTTTAACAGTTAAAATGTTTGCTTTTTTTTTTTTTATTTTTTTTTATTTATTTTTTTTTTTTTAACCTGAGGTCAATTTTGGGGGATTAACACGTCAGCATGATTAAGTTTTGATTTAATGATGAAAATGCAGTTAAAAAAAAAAAAAAAAAAAAAAAAGTGTAAAAACAAAAATGCATATTAAAAGGTAATCCTGCAAGGCATAAGGCACCAACTTCAAGCTGTACCAGAGTGACCCATTTCTGGAAAGAAATTAGATACAAGAGTTAAAGCCACCTCTGTTCCTACAGCAACTAAAAAAAAAAAAAAAAATTAATGCTTTTGTTGGACTGCTACATAATATTTTAGTTTTCCACAAACTGTCCCCACTCCCCCCCACCCAAAAAAAAAAAACAAAAAAAAAAAACAAAAAAACCACAAAATTTCAGGAAACAATTGCGCAATCATAATATTTAACTTAAATCTCGGAGGAGCGCCCTGTGGCGCTCATAGTGAGCGCATACCTCTGACGCACAGCAGGGACATCGCAGCGGGATTTTGTGCAACAGTTCCTCCAAAGCCGAGCAGCCCTCAGTGAGTTTCCCAACCCAGTTGCCTGTTGCTCCGCAGTCATTTAAACTCCAGGCAAATCTCACTCACTTTCCGCTCCATCACACAAATCAGTAACAAAGAAAAAGATGTGATGCAGACAATCCGCGGAGCTCCGAGGTGGAGAGGGTGGGGAGGGGAGGTTTCAGGGACGACTGTCACCGGCTGAGACCGAGACGATACCGGCTGAAATCCGGCAGAGCGGGGCGGCTCTGGTGCTGCGTTCATTGACAGGAGTGAGGTCGGAATTTAGAGGTTCTCAAACAGTCGTAACAGGTGTTTCAGACAACTTTTACGACAAGCTTATTGACCGACGTCCCCTTATTAGAAAGTCTCAATTTGACCCGTTTTAAAGCAGTTTGAGCATACTTTAACTGCAACACCTAGCCATTTTTAATGTCAGATGCAGAAAATACTGAAACTGGCAAGGACAAAAGTTTGTCTGACACCTTTATTAAAAAAAAAAAAAAAAAAAAAAAAAAAAACACCCCACACACCCTGACTTCTTGTTTTACAATCAAAAGTTAAAATTCAAAAGGTTCATAATCATTTCAATAAGTCATTTTAGGAAGTTGCTGTTGGCACACTGGGGATTGATTTTAATTTCATCACCAATATTTGTTTTTACTTTTAATGTAGAGTTTTTTTTTTAATGCCTTCAAGGCCCAGTTTCCACTAAAAATAGGATAAATCAATTATCTTGGAAACTGAAAAACTGTAATACTTATATTTTCTAGTTTCTCATAAACAGTAAGCTTAGTGTCCATTTAAGCAGAAGAACAGAACAGAAGGTCTTTGATACTTCACCAAAAACAATCGCATCCCTTAGCATGAAGTTTCACAACCAGGAAACAAGCTTCATTTAGATATTTTAAATTACTGTACAGAAATGGAACAGTTAAACCATTAATCATTGACCTTTATCAGAAGGTTGATGAAGACAAAAGAGTGTCAATGAAATCTTCTTTCTTACATAGTTTAAATCACACTCACCCTAAAAAAGGAACAAAAACAGGACTCTGCTCAGTTATAGGGATAAATGCTGTAAACATACCTGGTGGAGAGGATCATCTTCCTTCGGTCAGATCCAAAGAGTGAAACCTACTATAGGAAGGGTGGTGTTGCTCCCAGACCCAATGATTTGGTGCATGATGTTTTGGCAAATTCTGCTGGTTGTCTGATCTAGGGGTTCTGAGGCATCTCCAATGAGGATTTTGCATGTACTTTTGCCCAGGAGACTGAGGCTCCTGAGGAAGATAATGTTGCTGGTAGGAAGGCCCCTGACACCTTTGGGTTGGGGGCCCTTTGATGGTAGTATGCTAGCTCTTGGAGTTTGGGCCCCTGCTGGAAGTTTAATGCCTGGTGTGGAGAATTTGGCCTTTAGCCGGTCTCATGAGGCTCTGACCTCTGTTGCAGATAATGGCTTTGTGCCCGAGGCATAGGCTTTTGTTGGAATGTTCTGTGTCGGTGGTGTGAGACATGGAACTGAGGTTTCTGCTGGTACCTTGGCACCTGAGGCTCAGCCTTCTGAGGTAGAGGTTTCTGGTAGTGGCTGAGTGCTTTAGGCTCCATTTTCTTTTGGTTCATTAGTTCAAGGGTGTGTCTCTGGGGTACTGCGCGGTAACCTTGACCCTGGGGCTCAGCCATCTGCAACTGAGGCCTCAGTTGGTGGCTGGGAGCCTGAAACTGAGATTTTTGCCGGTTACCTGCACCGTGGAGCCCAGTTTTCTGTGGTTGATGTTTCAAACAGTGGACAAGTGCCTGGGAGTGAAGTTTCTGCTGGTAACCTCGAGCCTGAGGCTCAGGCTCCTGTGGTTGAGGTTTCTGGAAGTGGCTAGGTCTTACTTGGTGATTGGGTGTTTGTGGCTGTGTTCCCTTTTGGTTGCTCAGTGTTTGAGACTCAGCCTTCAGAGGCTGAGGTCTTGGTTGGTGTCTAGATGCCTGAGATGCAGGTCCATGGTACTGACTGGGCACATGAGGATGAGGTCTCTGAGACTGACTTGGTACCTTAAGTTGAGGCTTCTGCTGGTTGGTTGTTACCTGGGGTGCAAGCTTTGGTTGTTGTGGTTTCTGGAAGTGGCTTGGAGCTTGAGGATGGGTTCTTCGGTACTGATTGGACACTTGGGGCAGAAGACTTTCTTGGTAGCTTGGCACCTGGAATTCTGACTTCTGTGCTTGAGGTCTCTGGTTGCTGCTGGATTCCTGGGTTGGCAGTTTCTCGTGGTAGCTAGGGGCCAGTGGATGGGCATTCTGGTTCCAGCCAGGTGCTTGGGGATTGGGATTCTGGTACCGGCTAGATGCTTGGGGATTGGGATTCTGGTACCGGCTAGGTGCTTGGGGATTGGGATTCTGGTACCGGCTAGGTGCCTTTGGATTCTGGTAGTTGTTGGGCACATGGTGCTGAAACCTTTGCTGGTAATTATTAGACTTGACCTGCAGTCTATGTGAGTAATTAGGACCTCCAGAGTGAAGGTTTTCCTGGTAAATAGGTACTTGGGATTGAGGCTTCATTTCACTACTTGGTAGTTTGGGATTATCCACATGCTGGTTATCAGGCATTAGTAACCTCCGATTCACAAAAGGAACATGGAGATAAGTTTGTTGATAGTTGAGGACCTCAGGCTGGGAAGTAGAAACTTGATGCTGGGTCATCAGCTGGTAGCCATGAGCCTGAGGCTCATTGCTCTTAGCAGGAGCAAAACCATGAGGGAAAGCTGTCAAGCAATTAACCAAGAAAGTTATAAAGTTGTGTACCCAAGATGTGGAGTTGTATGACAATCAGAAAGTAATTAAAAAAAAAAAAAAAAAAAAAAGTTAATCAGTTAGCTTACATTCAGTTCTGGCTTGGAACTCCCCAGTGGATAGCAGCCACAGTAGAATCACCCTAGAGATAGATCAGGTTGAAATATAAATATAGGTAATTCATGAAACTGTTGAGTGTTTAAATCTGAAAATAACTGACAAAAATGTTACCACTGAATATGTCCCATGGCTTGAGAGAAAGTCAGGAACACAAACATTCGGAAACACCTATAAGACTAAACAAACCACACAAGTTTACGTCTTTCTTCTTTCCACAGAGCTGGGAAACCTGCAAAGCATTTAACTAGATGTAAACTAACTAATCACTGCTCCTTCATCCTGAAAGCTTGACTGAGAACAGGTGGAGCTAATGGAGGCAGGTTCATAATGACCTGCAGGTGTTTCATGAAAAAAAAACCCGTCACTCCATGGTCATTTCACTTTACATCTGTTGTGAATTTGGATTTTCTTTCAAACTGGTCTTTAAAAGACTGTCAGCTTTGTATGAGAAACTCACTGAGATCAAACAACAGGCCTTATGTTGCTTTCAGTAACAGCTGAAAAATCTGAACATTTGACTTTTGACAGTTAATGAAACTCAAAGACAACATTCCCCGAGGTTCAATTTCTATTGGTTACATAGCTCATAATATACCAGGTAAACTATTGGCAATGTATCTAAACTCATATCATTCTTAGGTTGATTGAATATAATGATTTATTCTTTATAATAAATTATTAAATTAAGAAATATTTGAGCATCTATGCCAAATGAGTGCCAACTTCTCATTTCTGAATCACATCTCTAGGTGGGATCTGTGTGAGATTATCCAGCTGAGCAACAGATGCCAAAACATCAGACTCTATATACAGAACTTCTGCTCATGTTTTGTAAATAGATCTTCTTTTTTTACCTGTAAAAACAGAAACAAACATTATATAATGAACTAGCCCATCAGGGCTGGGATTATGGGGAGATCCTGTATGCACATGTAGCCGCTGTTACCCTCACGTCACTGGGTGAGGCCAGATCAGAAGTCTTAAAAGTTACAGTTCTTAATAAGCTCAGAGTTAAAGATGCCAGAACAGGTAAAATGATACTGAAGGTATATGAAATGTTTATTATAGCAGAACGTAAGCAGCCTCCAAAATATTTTTATTATTGTAAAGCTTCAGTAAATGCTACATTATCTGTGGTTTGGAACAAAATCAGTTGTTTATAAACAGTTAAATCTGAAATTAGTATATTTAACCCATTTTCTGCAAGCACAAACCCATTATTACAAGTTGATTTAATTGTAATGCATCTATTGGCAGCTCCTTCAGGACACATTCTGCCATCTAGTGGCAGAAAAAAGGAGTTATTTGGTCAAGTGCAAAAAGTCCTGCTAAACATGCATTCACGTAGTGACAGTATTATCATATTAAACCCATGTTAGGCTAAGTTGATTGCCTTAAGGTTGTCAATATGGCCCCCATTCAGCATGGTGGCAAGTTTTTGTGATCCAGTTAAGAGGCTAAAAGAGCAAGAAATGGGTAGAAAGCTTGATCCAGATTGATTTTTTGTTTGTTTGTTTTTTTTGTTTGTTTTTTTTTTTTGCATTCAATCAGCACATTTACCAGAACATATAAAAGCCTTAAAGAAATTTATTTTTTTGCAGTTGTCAGTCTGTGCATTAAACAGTGGCCCCACAACAAGACACATTAACATTTGAAACCATCCATCCATTGTCTATACCTGCTTAAACCATTACAACATTTTCACTTTTGGAGCCCAAACTACAACAAATGATTGGTTTAAGACGGTTAGTGCTTAAACAAATGGTCACAAATGGCAGTGCAATTATTGTCCAACGGCTATTTGTAGTTTCAGTTCTTTTTAGCTTGACTGAAAACAGAAGACCTTTGATATTTTCAGAAAAACATTTTCAGAAAAAGTCTTTATTGGTTGTAGGCTAAAGTAGCAAAACAGTTTTATTATTCATGCCAAGGAGTATATATTAGTACCACATGACCCACGGGAACTGACAAAACTTTGTAGATTTACTGCAGGGTTCAGGTCAGGCCAGTTTTCTGCTCAGTCAAGCACAGTAACACCATGGTCCGGCTTCTGGTACCTTTGGCAGTGTGGGGCTGTACCAAGTCCTGCTGGAAAATGAAATCAGCACCTCCGTAAAGCTTGTCAACAGAGGGAAGCATGAAGTGCTCTAGAATTTCCTGGTAGACGGCTGCATTGACTGTGGACTTCAGAAAACCCAGTGGACCAGAAGCAGCAGATGACATGGCACCCAGAATCATTGACTATAGAAACTTCAGACAGGACTTCTAGTAACATGAACTCTGAGCCTCTCCACTGTTCCTCTAGACCCGGGAACCTTGAGGTCCAAATGAAATACAAACTTTACTTTCATCTGAAAAGATAACTTTGGTCCACTGAGAAACAGTGCATTTCTTTTTCACCCTTGGCCCAGGTAAGACAATTGTAGCCCATGTGTGGGAGTTGTCTGTGCCTAGTGGCTCTTGATACAATGACTCCAGCCTCAGCCCACTCTATGTGATCTCCCCCAAATTCTATAATGGCTTTTGCTTGACAGTCCTCTGAAGGCTGCAGTTAAACTCGTTTGTGGACCTTTTTCTATTACACTTTCCTTTTATTCATATGCCTGAATACATCACTCTGAAAAGCCAGCTTCAACAATGACTGTGGCTAATCCTTTCCATAGAGTTTGCTTTATTTTGGTGATTCTTAGAATCTTGGAAAAAGAAGGCAGTCAGCTACGTTGTGCAGTGCAGTTTATTGGTAAATGTGGATGACTGCAATAAATAAACGGTAAACTCTTTATTTACGGATTGATGCTGGGTTAAATGTTCTAAAACATGCTGTTTGGTGGATGTAATAAGAAAATGTGGCCACTAGATGGAGCTCATTAAACATAACAGAAAAAAGGCTGTTGAGGTAAAGAGATTTCACATTTAATTATGTGATCACCACTCAAATATAATTTCCCCTTAAAACCAGTTTGGGGATTGCTGCAATGTTAACGACTGGATGTAATTGGCTGAGTTCTCTTAGATGGAAAAGTTTTTATCAATTAGCAAAATAAACAGAATTTATCTGGATTTTTCAGTAGGATTGAATTGTTCTGTAATTTGAATCTTTGAATGTGTGTATCTATCTATCTATTTATCTATCTATCTATCTATCTATCTATCTATCTATATATATATATATATATATATATATATATATATATATATATATATATATATATATATATATATATATATATATATATATCTGTCAGCAACCTTTACTACTCTAAGAGCCATTTTTACATTTAATCCAGCTAAATAAAAACAAGTTTAGATTGCAAAATCTAAAAGACACTTTGAAACAAAATAGCTTGTTTTTTAAATACGTACAGCAGGACCTTTGTTTCAAGAACTACAATTTTAATTCAGTTTTTAATTGTTATACGTTTTCTTCAAAAGAACAGTTAAAGTTTATAGAAAATGGTGTAAAAAAAACATGTAGTTTGCAACCAACTGGCAAACTAAATTACTTCATAAAAAATATCCTTCACAGTATTAGTAATATTATGCATATATTGCATGAAAGTACCTAGAAAAATACTGCTTAAGCTAACATTTTTGATTGCCGTTACATTTGAAAGCATTGCTAAATTTGGTATTTTTGACCAAAGTTACTAAGAGTCACGGTAGAGCGTCTAAAGAGCCACATGTTTTTTTTTTTTTTTTTGTTCATGTAAAGTACCTCAAAGTATGGAAGAAGATTAGGGCCACAAAAAACCCCCAAACAAACAAACAAAAAAAAAACCTAAAGATTTCTGACTTTAATCTCAGACTTCTATTTCTTTTCAGTGGCCCTCATCCACAAGTAATAAAATTAATTACCAAAACTATACAGATGATACACAACTCTACGTTACAATATCACCAGATAACTATGAACCCATTCGAACGTTGAGTAGATGCATAGAACAAATCAATGTGTGGTTGTGCCAAAACTTTCTTCAGTTGAACAGAAACAAAACTGAAGTTATTTTGTTTGGATCTAAAGTGGAACGATTTAGAGTCAGCACACAGCTTCAGTTAAAGTCTGGGTGTAGTGATGGACTCAAACGTGAACCTTCAGAGACACATAAAGACAATTACAAAGTCGGCCTTCTATCACCTGAAGAACATTTCCAGGATTAAAGGACTAATGTCTCAACAAGAACTAGAAAAACTCATCCATGCATTGACCTTTAGTCATATTGATTACTGCAACAGTGTCTTCACGTCTGCCTAAAAACTCAGATAGCTGCAGCTGATCTAGAATGCTACTGCTCACGTTCTCACTAAAACCAGAAAAGTAGGACACATCACCCCAGTTCTAGAATCCTTACACTGGCTCCCTGGAGCTCAGAGATAGACTTTAAAATAAATGTGTTAGTTTATTTATCACTAAATGGCTTAGCACTAAAAATACATGAAAGAACTGTTGTTGTTGTTGTATCAACCTTCTAGACCACTCAGGTCTTCTGGTTCAAGTTTACTCTGCATCCCCAGAATCAGAACCAAACAAGGAGAAGCAGCTTTCAGTTTTTATGCACCACAAATCTGGAACAAACTTCCAGAAAACTCCAAAGATGCTGAAACACGGAGTTCTGTGATTAATAATAACTGGAACGCTGATTAATTCTAGTCTAGACTGAAACTTTTCAGTACTTCTCTGTATTTTACCACTGTAATATAATGTTACTTTTATGTGTTAATTGTATTGTGTTTTTATCGTGTAAAGCGCTTTAAATTGCCTTGTTGCTGAAATTCAGCCATTCAGCTGTGCCAAACGCCTGGATGGACATAGCACTGCCTTTGGGGTGTAGCTCTTCCCCCGTGACTTCTCCACTCAGCTCCTTCAGACAAGCCAGCAGCAATTAGCAAACACCTAGTGGAACTGCACATCTGCTGAGCTCATTTTACGAGCTACTTCTCAGTGAAACGATTATAAAAAGGTTGTTAAAGGGTTAATAGAGGAGTGCTGTTGTGATGACTTCCTGAAGGCGGAGTTTCAGAAAGCGCAGGAATTTTTAAAGAGACAAAGGCCCAATTTTAAGGCATTAAATTGTGAAGTCAAATTTCTTTTAAGTCATATTTGATATATACAGCATTTTTATAACAACTGAAGGTAACATAGTCACTTGAGTGTGCTGTAAAATGATTCTATGCGCCTGGAAAACACATAATACTGGCCCTTTAATAAAATGAATTAAATTCAAAGAAAACACATTGAAGTTTGAGGCTGTAACCTGAGAAATGTGAGGGGGTTCAATGCCAGTTCATAGAATTACAAGCCACTGTTACTCTGTTTTGTAACCGCTCCCCCCCCAAAAAAAAACCGCTTATGTTTGTGTTTTATTATTGACTATGAAAGGTGAACTTGTCCCTGGTTGAGGTGACATGCTTGTTGGCTGTCATCTGTCCCAGCCCGGGTTAGATAATCCGGTCTGGGGCGAAGAGTGTGACCTCAGGCTGACGTGAGGCTCCGGGTCCCTCCCATCCTGCGATGCTCCTCCGCCGCTCTACCCGCCTGCCTGCAGTCTGTCTCTCCGAGAGAAAACAACATTCCCACACGGAGAAAACTGGCAACTACACCCATTGGTTTCTATCGAAAACCGAACGACTGAAGACTGCGTTGGACAAGGACAAGGTAGGGGAGGAGGGGGTAAATGTTGATTTTTTTTTATTTTATTTATTTATTTTTTTTTTGTCCTTTGAACCGCGCTGGAAGACCACAACAAGCGGATGGGAGAGGAGAAAAGGCTCCGCTAACCATCACCGAGTCGCAGGCTGAAAAAAATATGATGCCGCGCTCTTCGTGTGAACGGGATAACGCTGCTTGGGTTACCACGCTTACTATTATTTGACGAAGGGTGAAATAATTTCCATTAATAGTGAAGTGAATGACGCTTTAACGGAAAGGTGACCCTAAATTTAGCTTGTGGCGTTGTGCGTTTCAGTGCGAGGGCTCGTTCTAACGGTTTGACACAACATCCCCATCTTCATCGACGTTCCACTGTGTATTTTCGGGTTAAATTGGGCTGCCGTCTGCTTTGAACTGCGTTTTAATCAGTAATGTTCATATTTACACAGTGTATGTTTGTTGGTGGCGCAGAGTTCGCCCCTTCAGCGGCCTTGTCCCCTCTGTTTTCTACATATTGATCCCCACATTACTGGAATCATCGTCGGGAATATGCGTCACGTTCAAAAGAACGTACCAGTGCGACTTCCGCGTTGGCCTTTCAAAATAAAAGCATATCAAAGCACATTTGTTTTGTTTTTTGTTATGCCTCATTTTTGTTATAAAGATAAATATGCTTCATTATCTTTTTGGCTTTTATTTAAAAGCAGTTTATCAAGTAAAGCTGTACATTTTAGGCAGAGCAACGTGCACCAATAAGGATTTTTATCACAATATTTTGTGGTATTTATTGTGATAGCGATAAGGTATTTCTAACTTCTGTGCAATATATTTTTTTTTGTAAACTGCACATTGTAACTCCATCTAATAATATTTTGAAATTTGTTGATATCTATTGATGCTTTCATGAAACCAAAATAGCAAAGAAAGAATCCAGACAATGCTGTCAGTTTTTAGGATTTTCAGACATAATTATTTGGAATTTATCGTTGTTATGATAGCTAAAAATTATCATCATGATGAGAATTTTTTTTTTTTTTTTCACGATAAAGAATATGATAAATGTCCGTCCCTATGCACCAATCAGGCTTTTACAGGCAGATACTGATTTATGTTTCTCTTTAAGGTCCGACCTGCTGATTTTGATTTTGTTTGGTCGCTTTTGCTTTTCTAACTGTGGGTTATACCACATGCAAGCTTGTGAGTATAAACTTCCAAACGAACTTTGGTTCTTTGATAAAATTTTTTAGTTTTGAATCCAGTGAAGGAAGGAAAGCTCCGAGAAGGCTTGAATGGTCCTCAGTCTTTGGTGGTGCTCCAGCCTGTGTTGCAAGATAAACTTTTGAGCCAGACTTGTCATACATCTGTGTAGCAATTTCTAAATTTCTTGATTTTACTGCAAAATTTCCAGACTGTGCATATTTAGACGGCAAGTCAGATACAGTAGGTTCTTGCACCCCCTTCAGTGCAAGTATATATTTCTAACTTTTATCTGAAGTTTACTAATTGATGTGTTTTCGGGCTGAACAAAGTGGGGGTTTTCAGTTTTGATGCATTTAAGGTGCAGGCTAAAAAAAAAAAGAAAATTCTGATCACTGGTTGAGTGATTGTTGCATCTCTACGTTTTGACTGTCTGATAAGCGGAGAACAAAACGTACTGCTACTCATTTTAAAAAAACAATGTTGATGTGCAAAGTTGTATTATATTATCTGCCAACAACAAAATCTGACCTAATTTAAGAAGTACACCCAGCAGATAATACTTTTACAGAGATAATGGCCTTGTTCACAGTGATTTCTTTCGAAGCTTTTATTTTGAAGGCAGGGTGGCCTCCTCTTCCTGTTGTGTCCCTGCTGGTGTCTTGTGGTCTTTTACAGAGAGTATGGTGGGGATGCAGATTACTCCCTGACCTAAACATCAGCAGTATGTTTGTGTCAGGGCTGCAGGATTAGCGTTTAAGCTTTAATACCTAAACTGATTCCCACTGAATGGATCGCCTGTGTAAACTGCTGAAATGATGACATTATTTTTCCTTCAGGGCGTTACCATGGGTGCTCATATTTAATTTCCTGCTCTTTTTTTTTTTTTTTTTTTTTTTTTTTTTTTTTTAGGCTTTGTTTGAAAGTGTTTTTACAATAAAGTTTAAGAGTTTTGTGTCTGTAAAACCTCATATTTTACTGCCTACGTGACTCTGTGGTGTTAAAGACAATCAGATAATCTCAGGAAGAATGCACGGGAATAAAAGAAGGCGATCCTGTTATATAAACTGTTTTTGTGCTAGTTTTTTGTTGCCCTTCTCACGATTTGATATTGTTTCCCATCTTTCATCATTGGATGATTTGCTGCTTATCACTCAAGTGCAAATTTCCCATGTTTTTGATATTATTGCAGTGGTAACAGATGCATTTGATACCTAAAGCAGTTCTTTTCAAATTTGAGGACAACTTTTGAAAGTACATTTTTCTTTTTCATCCTTCTGGATTTAATATAATGATACAAAAGTGACCAAAACATACGCCTTCCCTTCCACAGTGAACAACAGCAGTGTGCTTCATTTAGAGGCTTCATGTCTTTCAAATGTTTAAGGAAACCACATTTAAAAGCAACATTTTAACTTTTGTAAATGCAGAAGTTCTCGACCATGGATTTAAGTTTTTATGCATTAAATATTGCAATGTTTTCCTTTCTGGGTTACAGTAGAAAAGTCTTCGAGGTTTGCAGATGGTACAAAATGCAGCTGCTCGCATTTGAACCAAAACTAGGAAATACGAGCACATCACTGCAGTATCGACATCTCTACACTGGTCGGCTTTTGCGGATTTTAAGGTATTGCTGCTCACCTAGAAGGCTCTAAATTAGGGCTGTATGATATTAGAAAATCTTGCAGTAGAGAGGATATTGGTAAATATTGCGATGACGATATCTGGTGTGATATATTCTTGCTTTCATCTTTCCTGTCTTTCTAATCTGTGCTTCCTTTCACATTTTGGTCATCTCATTTGTGTCCAGTGTGAGCTTTTGCTCCCATGAGACTCTGTCCTACTGGCTAAATATTACATTGGCATGAAAAATACAACTTCAGAACATGTAAAACATATTAGCCAGCAATTATTGCACTCCCAACAGTCCATTGCGATATGAATATTGCGCACAGCGATGTTGCTACTCTAAATGATGTAGCCCCTTCATATTTCTCTTACCTTTTGCATGTCCACGTCCCACCCTGGTTTTATTAGTGCTTTTATTTGTTTTCTCTGTTTTTATACCTTGCTGTTTTATTCAGTATTGCGTTTTTATCTGTTCAGCACTTTGTTTTAAATTCTTTATAAGTTGTCGTTATTACTCGCTTAAGACTGAAGAAACCATCAGGTTTACATGTCCCAGGCCGTTCATTCAGTGGTTATTTCTCTTTCTAGTTGAGTTCATGAAAGAATATAAATCCAAGAGGTTCCACAACTAAAACTGGAATGAAGCTCCAGCTCAAACTGGAGTGTTTTGATGGTGACTCAGCTGTTATGCACCAGCCGCATAGATATCAGTCACCAAGTGTGCCGAGTTTGTGTCTGGGTTTTAATTAGCCATCCTTCCAGTCTTCAGCACCAATGACCATGTGGAACAAGAGGTGGGCGATATAGCAGAAACATTAGACCACATGAAATTATATTTTAATTACCTTGCATAATTTTGCCAATTTGTGTCAAGTACAGCTGAGATCGAGTAAATCCATTGGCATACTTAAGGCTGGAAATGCACTCAAACCGAATCATCCTAACTCAAAGAAATGTGTTTTATTTTAAAAAGAAACACCAGGACCACTCAGATTAAGGGACTCTTACGGCACAGTAATTATGTTGGAGCAATAGTATTTCTCAGGGATGCATTACATTTCAAACTGAACACAAAATGAATCCAGATGCGTTATTTAAAATTCACAGTATTTTGGCTCCTGTTGTGAAGGGTTGCTCACTTAGCATTAGCTGCTAACAGCTGCTGACGGAGAGGACATGATCTTGCTGCTTTGCCAGATTGTAGATCCATTTTAATGCTTCACAATTTAATATTGTCATGTTTCCAACCCTCTATGTGGAACTGAGAATGAAATAAAATTAGTCTCAGACTGATTTTGCCCTCCTAGGCTGAAAGCAGTTTTAAGAAATGCTGCACTGCAAATGTTGCAAGCTGAAATGGAAGTTCCTCAGAGGACAGATCCTTTAGTCTCTTCAAAATCAAATCAAATCAAAGTCTTCTGATCATTTTCTGTTCCTACTGAACGTTGATCCCTTTAGATTGTTTCCTGTAAAATTTTCAATACATCTGCTTTGACCATCAGTGACTGTCTAAACGGGGTTTTCCCCAGCTAAGAAGTTCCTGTGCTAATTTAGGGCTGTTGCTACAGCCAGTTCTCCACTGGTTCTATAAAAGAAACCCACCAAAAAACCACAACCCAGAGAGCCATCTTGGAGCCAAGTCATTACATCACTATAAAAAGCCTCTACTGTAAATATTTGATCCTCCCTCTTTAATTTTCTGGAGAAGATCTCGGTACAAGGGCACGGTTTTTTAGACATCTGACTCAGAATCCCTGCAAATATGTACTGATACCCCAAGTAAAATGTATAAATGCAGTTTTAAAAAGTGGGCGGGGATTGGTAGTGCGCCGTTTCACTCAGCGTTTCTTATCTCCTTGGTGTTTATTAGCCGTCCAGCAAACAGAAGGAAAACGCATCATTTCAAACTGAATTCATTTGAGGACTTGCTGCTTTTGTTTTGATTGTATTAATCGATTTTGATTATCAGCTGCATGAAAAAAAAAAGGCTATTTTAATAAATTAGCTTGGGTTGTAGCTTTTGGAAGCACAACTTATTTTTCTTTTTTTTTTTTATTTGCAAAAACTAACTGAAATGTCCTGAAATAAGTATTGATTTGCTTATAATTTTTTTAATATTATTTTTTCATTTTTTTAATTTCTAATTTTATTTATTATATATTATTTATTTAATATTTATTATTTTATTTATTTATTTTTTAATTTATTTTAATTAATTACATTTATGAAATTTAATTAAGTCATTTTTTTTATTTATTACTGTAATACTACTGTACTATGTTTCTATGGTGTAAAGAATTTTGAACTGCCTTGTTGCTGAAATGTGCTATCCAAATAAACTAGACTTGACTTTTTAATTTATTTATTTAGTTACGGGTTAAAATAAATTTTTTTAAAAAGTATTGATTCTCAGAATGCCCTTATTAGTCTCCCAGGGGAGGAAATTACATGTCAGTACAGCCCATCTAAGGGTAGACAGGTGTCTGAGGCTGCAGCCGTCAAAGAGAGGCGCGCCCTTTCCTATGAAATATTGCTGAGCTGTCATAACTTGGAGCTGCAAAGCTTCACAGGTCAGATTTCGGAACCATAAGTGCTTATTTTCCCTTTCTCAGTTTGGGTTTTTTGGTTCTCCACAGCTGAATCTTTCTGCGTCAGTGGCCACTGAGCTAATCACTGTGGCATTACAAGATTAGTGCCTCAGCAGCGTTTAGCCAAAGACCTTTTTCTGAACCGCCGCTGGATCAGTGTGTCGGCCAGCGTGCCTCCTCTCCGCTCCGTTCAGCTGTTCTTCCCAGCCTCGAAACGCGTCTCCTGTCTGGTTATGTAACCGAGGGCCTCCAGAGGCCAGACGTGCAGTTTCCCGCCGCGTGTTTGCATGTGTGCCTTTGAAACGTCTCAGGGAGGGCTGTGACGTTAATCTGCAGTGTCAGGATCTCCAGTTTTCAGCGCCACTGTGTGCAGATATGATTCATGCCCTATTGTGGTTTTTTTTCCAGTTTTCCTGAGGAGTGACTTTCAGCGCTCTTACCAGGAACAGAGCTTGGTAAATAGAGTGTAAGCAGGCTTAAAAAAAAAAAAAAAAAAAAAAAAAAAAAAAAAAAAAATTATTTGCAAGGCCTCTGAGCCTGTTTCACATGTGCTTCTGTAATTATTTCTGATAAAATACGACCCTTGTTTTAATAAGAAATGCTTATTATGGAAGTGTCGCTATATAAGGACTCCTAGATGTGTTTAAAATAGGTTTTGTGCACAGTTTAGGGGGCTTTTTTTTTTTGCCTATAGCACACTGATATCAGGTCCCATGCAATGCAACAAAAAACATGAAATAACAATAAAATATTTGGTACTAATGGTGCAAAAATTGATGTACATATTCAAATGTTTAAGCATGGAAAGGTTTGTCATTTCGAAATGGAAAATGTGAAGGAACCCTGTTTAGAACCCTGCTCTCCCTGAGAAAACAGTATAAATCTTTGCTTAATTTATCTGGAAAGTTACAAATTTTACAGATCAATTTTCTTTATTAATTTGCATTGAAATGATGTTTTAGGTTGATTTTCGCAGTTGATCAGATTGTTTAGTTTACATGCAAATGTGCCAAAAACAGTTTTTCTGTTTAAAACAAAAAACAACAACAAAACAAACTGGCCATGTGATACTAATGTTTACTTCAAATTAGTGATGGGACTCAATTAAAATTTTTGAGTTAATTGCAGTTAAAATTAATCCCAATTTTATCAAAAACTATAAAATGACAAATTAAGCAACATTTTCAATTCAAAAAGCCTTTTTGCTGCTAAATTATTGAATAAATGGACATATGAGCTCAGTCACAAAGATAGTTATTGTTTCTGATCTGTTATTTGGGTTATTCAACCATCAGATTAGTGTAAAGTGCTGTTCTACCCATTCAGCTTTCCAGTGTTTCAGGAACCCCTGATCATTCATGGAGCCTCTTTAGAAATGTGGACCGTGGAAGCTGACATTAGCGTTGGGGTCGTGTGTGCTGCTGCTACATGTTTAGCATTGAGATGCTATTTTGGGCTTGAATACCTTCTCTGATCGACCGACTGCTTTTAGCACAATTTGCACACAACTAGAGTCTTTTCCAGTGTCCCATCAGATCATTTTTTTGAAGCAAAAATTAACTTCCAGTGGGCCAAGAGAAGCAGCTTTGTCATCCATCGCTGTTATTTGTGGATGTCGCTTGTGCGTCAGATTTACGGGCGTACCAGAAACGTGAATTCAAAGGTTCCATGTGATTAGTTGCGTTCAAATTTTTAATGCGTTCAAATCTATGTAATTAATTAATTGAAATTAACGTGTAAAAGTCCCGGTTCAGTATTTTTAGTGATTGCTTGTGTTTTAAAGATCTTGTGGCTCTGATTCCTGGTAGTGTCTATAAATATTGTTTCTTGCTGGAAAACATCAGTGTTGTAAATCTCCAGGTGCCATCTTTAAAACCCCCTCACACACATGCACAGGTCTTGTCCACCAGCTTGGAAGCTTAATTCTCTTCCCAAGTCCCGGCTTGCAGTGCTTCACTGATTTAAAGGCCCCTGACAACTGTTTTGTGGAGCCGTGTGTGTGCGTGTGTGTGTGTGTGTGTGTTTATGGCCAAAGCTGGTGAATGTATCCCTGGCCTGCTCTGTATTTCAGGCTCGTTTGTCTGACTGTGAAAGAGCACCACGAGCTACAGGGACTTCATTAATATCCTGTGCACATTTTCACTGTGGTGTTCTATGGAACTGAGCAGAACTGTCCAAGAACACAGCAGGAAGTAGAGCTCAGTATGCAAATGAGATGAGTGTGGAAAATATGCACTGAGATGCAGGAGGGAGAGACGATGCAGAACCCCAATACTTTAAAGCAGAGCTGGGGAGTTATTTTTCAAAAGGGCCATATAAGCACCAGTTACGGTTTAAACATGTTTTTCCAAGTATATATATTTGATAATACACTATGAATATAGGTTTTATTATCTTCTGGCAATAATAGATGGCCCACCATACTTATAACTAGAACTTTTTCGACTTATAACATAACCCTAGGGGGATGCTTCATTTTTGATTCTACCTGGGACTGATTTTTTTTTTTTTTTTTTTTTTTTTTTTTTTTTTTCAAACCTGATCTGATTTCAATTGTTTGTTGTTGTTTTTTTCCAGCTTTTACTCTTGCTTAATTTTCTAAAAAAAAAAAAAAAAAAAAAAAAAAAAAAGAAATTGCAAATGACATAAAATATTTTCAAAAAGTGGCTTTAATTAAATCATCCATTCTGTGAGTTGTACGACAGAGTATTAGGGCCAGACAACGAGAATTTTTGTTTAATTACGAGAATAAACTCATAATATTATCAGAATAAAGACACAATTTTCCAAGAAGAATGTCTTAAAATTGCAAGAAAAAAATTTGTTTTAATCATAAAAGCTTCTAGAGTTATTAAGATGTAACACAAGAAGCTCAGTCCGTGTGGTTCTTTCTTCGAAGTAGACTGTTGTTTGCGTCCAAATAAATAGAAATTGTGAAACACGCTTGTCAAACAAGATGGTTGCCCTAGGAGCGCTGACATCACTTTGAACTATGAAACACAAGGAGTGCATTAGTGGAAAAAAAATCAAATCTTCAAAAACCAAAAATTGGATTAATCGATAAAAATGATTTGTCGCCCAGCCCTAGCTAAAACTGTGCTACTTGAGGAGTTTTGTGTAGAACATATTTACAAACAAAGAAGGGTTTTTAAAAAAAAAAAAAAAAAAATTATCTTAAATTCAAAATGTATACATTTTTGTACAGTTTTAGCTTAATTCCTGCTCTGAGTATGTTGTTCTTTCAGCAAAGGGCTTTTTTTGAGTCTGTATACTCCAGTTAATTATTAATTGATTACGAAAGTAGTTGACAATTATTTCAATACTTGATTCATCACGATTAATTTGATTAATTGTTTCAGCCCTGGACTATATATCCTGTCTGGCCTAGGAACGTTACCTGTTACCCCCTGTGACATAAGCAGAAGACAATGGATGGATAAATGGACATCTATAAAGTTCTAACCAGTAACACCTGAAAATGACTTGAAGAGCTGATAATGAAATCACTGGCAGTTCCTTCTGGACAACCGGTCTTATTGACCCAAACCTTGTTTTTCACAGAATCTAAACTGAACTGTTGCTGGATATGAGATAATATCCACACCTGTTGGCGGTGCCAGCACTCTGTGGGCATTTGTTATGCAAGTTTCTGTAAGCTCCTCAAGTTCAGGGAGACAAACAGCAGAGGAGGGAAGCTGTCATTAATCCTTGAGGGGAAAGCTGGGATCGAGGTCATGTTTTCATCTTCAGCTCCCTGAGAACACAGCCATCCCTGGGGATTGACCCGTGTTCCTCTTGTGTTCATGTTGTTTTGCTTAAGCAGGAAACTAATCAATTGAAGATTTCAGAGTGCAAAAAGCAGGGTATTTCATGATATTATGTACAATGTTGATTTTAAAGAGTCAGTTCTTTGATTTAGATGACATGAAGACATCCTTTTCTTCAATTTTGTTTGGTGTTGAAATGCAGATTAGAGGCAGATAACTGCTGTAATTGACTGGACCCATATCTTAGTAAACTCCAGTGCTTCATATCAATCTAGGGTAAAACTAACTTTTCCATTTTTATTCTAATTGTACTAGGTTGTCATGAAGCATTCAGGACTGTTAAATTACATGATTTTATCAGCTCCTCCCCCCAGAGCTCTTCAGCAGTGTGAGGGTGAACGGGAGCAGCGAACAAAAGCTGCATTCATCCTCTCAGCAGAGCGAGGATGTTCGGCCTGTGAATCCACATCCAGACAGATGCAGATTGTGCCACTGTGGCAGGAGGATGAGAGGGTAGCAGGGTGCAAAAAGGACCTGGTGTCTGTTTGTACATTTACATCAGAAACTACCTGAGTTTAGATTTGATTCTGGTCGTGGAAATGGAGTTTATAGAACCATATTTCTGAACACGTCGAGTCAGACAGGTGGGTTACTGTAGAAGGATCGTTTCAGTTTATTCTAACCTGGAGACCTTTGGGTCATCCATCCATCCATCTCTCCATCAGTGTAGAATTATCTGCCGTAAATTCTTGGTGAACTTTGTATTTACAGATTAAAGATGAGCAAAAGCAGCTCTTTAGCTTTGAATCTTCAAAGTCTGGAATATTGACTGAAAAATCTGTAGGAATCCTGAATTTGGGGGTCAGTTCACTATTTTAACTGACTTTCTGTCACCACTTTTACACAAGAGATCTGCTGTTACTTTTATTTTACAGATTTTACTAGAATACATTCCATAAACTACTATAAGAACTCCATGAATCATGTTCATTGTCTGGAAGTGTAAATTGGGTTTTCCTGGGGAGGATATGCAGCCTGCTCTCCACCCGGCACTCATATATTCCTGGAAGTGCAGCCGTGATGATATAAGTGGGAGGATGTCCTTTGTTTCAGCTTTGCTTCCTTTTTTTGCAGAGCTGTATATATAGGTCAGCTTCCCACCCTGTGCTCCTTTGGGGCTGGATTCCTTATTCACTAGAACTCGTTACTTATCCCTTCTTATTTGACAGTTTTTCTTTCTTTCCTTTAGAGTAAGCAAAACTTATTGTTTTCCCCCCACGTACAGTTGAACTGTTGAAAGAACTAGTTGCTTCCCTAAGCTGAAAACCAAGACTGTAAATCTACTTTGTTGGTCAGTTTAATTTGCCAGCCTTTAAATGGTGTGGTCTCTTCCTGAATCATTCCATTCATCCAATTTTGCCTTGGTTACCAACAGTCTCCTGTATTTCTAATTTATTTCTGAAGACATTATTCCTGACGTTTTGTGGTTTGCTCAGATATAACTTTAAAAAACACAAGTCATGCAATTAACTTGCTAACTAAGGATCTTATACCAACATGACAAGCACTGTAAGATAGTTTCTTATAAGTCAAAAGGGCAGTATTATGTATTTTCCAGGTCATGGTGTCATTTTATAGCACAATGAAGTAACCATGTTACCTACAGTTCTTATAAAAATGCTGTATATTCTATATATATATATATATATATATATATATATATATATATATATATATATATATATATATATATATAAAAACTCACCCTCCACGGGTGGTCTTTCTCAACCTCTGAGCTCGGGTCCTCTACCAGAGGCCTGGGAGCTTGAGGGTTCTGCGTAGTATCTTGGCTGTGCCGAGAACTGCGCATTTCTGGACTGAGATGTCTGATGTTGTTCCTGGGATCTGTTTTAGCCACTGCTCCAGCTTGGGGGTGACTGCCCCGAGGGCCCCGATGACCACAGGCACCACTGTGGTCTTCACCTTCCAGGCCTTCTCCAGTTCCTCTCTGAGGCCCTGGTATTTCTCCAGTTTCTCGTGTTCCTTTTTCCTGATGTTGCAATCGCTTGGTATTGCTACATCCACTACAACGGCTTTCCTCTGTTGTTTATCCACCACCACGATGTCTGGTTGGTTCGCCATTACCATTTTGTCTGTCTGGATCTGGAAGTCCCACAGGATCTTAGCTCGGTCATTCTCCACCACCTTTGGGGGTGTGCCCCACTTTGATCTCGGGGCTTCCAGTCCATATCCTGCACAGATGTTTCTGTACACTATGCCCGCCACTTGGTTATGACGTTCCATGTACGCTTTCCCTGCCAGCATCTTGCACCCTGCTGTTATGTGTTGGACTGTCTCAGGGGCCTCCTTGCACAATCTACACCTTGGATCTTGTCTGGTGTGGTAGATCTGAGCCTCTATTGCTCTGGTGTTTAGGGCCTGTTCCTGTGCAGCCAGGATGAGTGCCTCTGTGCTGTCCTTGAGTCCAGCTTTTTCCAGCCATTGGTAGGATTTCCTGATATCAGCCACTTCAGTTATTTGTTGGTGGTACATCCCATGTAGCGGCTTATCCTCCCATGATGGTTCCTCCAGCACCTCATCCTCTGGTCCCCATTGTTTGAGACATTCGCTGAGCACATCGTCGGTTGAGGCTTTGACCTTGATGTATTGATGGATCTTGGATGTTTCATCCTGGACAGTGGCTCTCACACTCGCTAGTCCTCTGCCTCCGTCCTTACGGCTCGCGTACAGTCTCAGGATGCTGGATTTAGGGTGGAACCCTCCATGCATGGTTAGTAGTTTCCGAGTTTTAACATCCATGGTCTTTATCTCTTCCTTTGGCCAGCTTATTATTCCTGCAGGGTATCTGATTACTGGCAAGGCATAGCTGTTTATCGCACGGATCTTGTTCTTGCCATTGAGCTGGCTTCTCAGGACTTGCCTTACTCGTTGGAGGTATTTGGCTGTGGCTCCTTTCCTTGTGACCTCATCGAGGCTGCCATTTGCTTGTGGTATTCCCAGGTACTTGTAACTGTCCTCAATGTCTGCTATTGTTCCCTCTGGGAGTGAGACCCCTTCTGTGTGGATGACCTTCCCTCTCTGTGTAACCATCCGACCACACTTCTCTAGTCCGAATGACATCCCAATGTCAGTGCTGTAGATCCTGGTGGTGTGGATCAGTGAGTCGATGTCTCGTTTGCTCTTAGCGTACAGCTTGATGTCATCCATGTAGAGGAGGTGACTGATGGTGGCTCCGTTCTTGAGTCGGTATCCGTAGCCAGTCTTGTTGATGACTTGGCTGAGGGGGTTCAGACCTATGCAGAACAGCAGTGGGGACAGAGCGTCTCCTTGGTATATGCCACATTTGATGGACACTTGTGCAATTGGCTTGTAGTTGGCTTCAAGGGTGGTTTTCCACATCCCCATCGAGGCTGCAATGAAGGCTCTTAGAGTCCTGTTGATGTTGTACATCTCTAAGCATTCAATGATCCAAGTGTGTGGCATTGAGTCATATGCTTTCTTGTAATCAATCCAAGCCGTGCACAGGTTGGTGTGTCGGGTTTTGCAGTCTCGGGCGACTGTTTGGTCTACCAGGAGTTGGTGTTTGGCTCCTCTGGTATTTATGCCGATGCCCTTCTGTGCTGTACTCATGTATTTATCCATGTGCCCACTTATCTTAGCTGCTATGATGCCTGACATGAGCTTCCATGTTGTAGAGAGACAGGTTATTGGCCGATAGTTGGATGGGACCGAACCCTTTGAGGGATCCTTCTGGATCAGGATTGTGCGCCCTTCAGTTAACCATTCAGGGTGAGTCCCACTTTGTAGCAGCTGGTTCATTTGAGCTGCCAGTCGCTCATGGAGGGCAGTGAGTTTCTTTAGCCAGTAGGCATGGATCATGTCAGGACCTGGTGCTGTCCAGTTTTTCATACCTGAGACTCTTTCTTGGACATCTGCCACTGTGATAGTTACTGGGGCTTGCTCAGGGAGGTTGCTGTGGTCATCTCGTAGAGAGATTAGCCACTGTGCATTGCTGTTGTGGGTCGCCTCCCTTTCCCATATGCCTTTCCAGTACTGTTGGGTCTCCAGCCTTGGTGGGTCTGCTCTGTTGTTATTACCCTGCCATTGAGAGTACACTTTAGCTGGTTGGGTGGCGAAGAGCCGGTTAATCCTCCTGGCTTCATTTTCCCTTGTGTACCTCTTTAGGCGACTGGCCAAGGCTTGGAGCCTTTGTTTGGCAGTTTCGAGCGCTTCAGGTATGGGCATCTGGCTGTACCGCTTGGGTACCGGTCTTTTGATTGCACCTCTTTGGAGCTCTGACAATTGGCTCACTTCCCTCCTTGTTACCTTGATTTTAGCCTCTAACCGTCTTTTCCATGGTGGGTATTGAATCTCATGGTTGCTCCTATAGCCGAGCATCTCAAGGATCACTGATGCTGAGTTGTACACCAGCTGATTGGTTTCCGTTATGGTGTTGGTAGGGATCGTTCTCAATGCTGCATTGACATCTTCAATGAGACTTTCTGATGGTACTTCACTCAGCCGTTGTAATTGGCATCGGGATTGCCTGGTGTTCATTCGGGCCACGATCCTACCTCTCAGGTCAGTTGCTGCCTCGTTCAGCTGTGATGGTTCGTTCATTATTGGGGCTGCGTACCCAATCTCCGGGTGGGGAGTTGAAGCTAACTCCCCTCTGACCTGGCGTCCTGGCTCCCCCTTGCCGTAGCATTTGTGTTGTACCTCGTCTATCTCAAGTTGTGACAGCATTTGCCGTTTGCGGATGTTGGAACACTGAGCTACTAGTTGTTTGGCAGTTAGCGTTGAATGGGGATGTCGACGTAACCATTCCTCCCGCATTCTTTGCATGTAACCCCTCTGACTAGGGTTACTTGAGTAGTAGCATTCCAACAGATCCAAGTTTTCACCTCTCGCCCAATTCCGTCTTGTTCCAGTAACCCATTTTTCGTGAAGGTGCCCTGGTTCCCCAGCACCTGACGCAGACCTTGTTTGGCCGGGCGACGTCTGAGCCGGCATGGCGTGTATTCCTTTGTCACTCATCATGAGGTAGGCAGTAGCGCGAAGGATCTTGCCTAAGGACCCACACTGGATATCTGAATCAAGCGACCCGGCCTGGATTCGAACCCCGGTCTCCCGGGTGAAGGTCGGGTGACTTACCCATTGAGCTACCCAGCCGCCTATATATATATATATATATATATATATATATATATATATATATATAGTATATTGTATATCAAATATGACTTTAAAGAAATTTGACTTGTAATTTAACGTCTTGAAATTGAGCCTCTGTCTCTTTAAGAAAGTCCTGCTCTTTCTGAAACTCCACCTTCAGGAAGTCATCACAACAGCGCTCCTCTATTAACCCTTTAATAACATTTTTACCAGTGCTTCACTGAGAAGTAGGTCGTGTAATGAGCTCAGCAGATGTACAGTTCTACCAGGTGTTTGCTAATTGCTGCTGGCTAGTCTGAAGGAGCTGAGTGGGGAAGTTGCAGGGGAGGGGTGGAAGCACAAAGCTTTGAAACTGCAGCTCAGAGGAGGAGCTGCGCCTTGAAGGTGGAGTTGTATCCACCCAGGCATTTTGCTCAGCTGAATGGTTGCCATGGGAGATGAAAGGATTTCTCAAATGTGCATGAAAGAATCGAGGCAACACTCCAGGTATGTTTTTGATTTGGGGGAATAACAATATAACATGATGTAAAAAAATCAAAAAAGTCGATTTTACATGATACTGCCCCTTTAAGTTTTCAACCTCTTTCTGTGTGACTCATATGTTTTCACACCTGCACTCAGGACTTTGTCTGGGCATAATGTTACTCTGTCCTCCACTATCTGACATTACCTGGTTCTGGTTGTATTTGAATTTTAATATCAAGGAAATAATCACTCAAAGTATTGAGTGATTATTTCACTCAATAATCACTATATTTGTATTTCCTCCACTAAGGACCCCTGGTATTCGCGCGTGTGCGGATACCTAAAATCTGCAAATACTCAAGACCCTTCTGAAAGCGCTTATAACTGCCTATTTTAATAGTTCAAACACCAAATATACCTTAATATACAATAATGTGCACAATAGAAACTGTGGTGGCACTACTGCAGAAGCTAACATCCATGGTCTTCCTTATTCCTGCCCTATGGTGTACATTAAATGAAATGGTGCTCCCGGATTGGCTGCTTTGCCAATACCATGTGAAGTAGCAATGTGCCTAGGTGTTTCAGCTTCCCAAGCTGCATTTTCTTTTCAGTATTTTAGATGTGCTCCAGGAAAACATCCGTGAACATGCAAATTTTCCACAAAAAATTTGGAGTTACATTTCACTGAAAAACATGAATAGGCAAACCCATGAAACTGAACCGCAAATAGTCAGTGGTATACTGTATTCTTCTTTTTCCTTTCACTATCTCAACAGGCTGGCTCTCAGAAAATAAACACTGGCTTTAGCCCCGAAATGTTTGGCCTCTTTTCTAACATCTACCTATAAAACTTACTCTCAGAAACTGTTTGGTCGTACAATGGCATCATTAAACGCTGCTGCTCTCATCGTTTTGATGCACCCTAGGACCAGTCAAAAACACAAGGGAACGCTGCATTCGCTTGCACTCAGACATCTGATATTTACTCATTTAAATGGCAGTTTAGACACCATGTGTTTACAGTCTAAAGTTGGTTTGGCATGTGGCTCACTACCTCACCTATAAATACAGTGTCTATTGTGCAGATTTCTTACGTTCAACTTCTGTTTGACTGTGCCTCTGCATGTTGTCTATCTCATCTGACTTGTTTTTTTTTCCCTCCAACTACTAAGTTTTGTGCCAGAGAAATGGAAAACCTGTAGAATAATTTAAATGTTTGATTTGACCAGTTTTACACAGCTGTAGTTCTTTTGTCAAGACATCAGTGACTTGCCTATTTGAATCATTAACCTCCTCATCCTCTCGTAGCCACTCTTCACCAACATGTCCTAACACACGTTGCATAATCAGCCTTTATGACCCAGCAGCTAATCTCTTAAACCCTTTTTGGTTTCCTTTGTCAGGTAATAACATTTCCTGCAGTCTTTGTTCTGCTCATTAAGCTAATACTTGTATTGGTACTTCCTGCTAAAACAAAAACATCAGTGGACCAAGACATTAAAATTGGTTCAAATGAGCAAAAAGAAACTAAATAAATCAGTTATTTACAGTGTTGGAATGATGTTATGTGGAGGATTCGCTTTCTTAATCACAACTGAGCTCTATGTTCGGCACAAAGCCTCGCTAACAGCAAACACTGCTCTGTTCTCTGCTAATAAGGTCATCCAACAAGAGAACCATCCCAGTCGTTATGGTCCCAGTTAGTATACTGGTTCCAGCCTGCTAATGTGCAGACTTGTAGGCTTAGATGGGGAGAAGCAGTTAAAGCAACAGGGCACCAGTTAATGGGGTTAATCCAAAATAATAATAATGATATATAAGACTGTGGGTGGGTGGGGGGGGATAAGTCAATTATTGTTGATTGGATGAGAGCTGTTCAGAACTAAGGGCTATTAAAATCAGAGGGCGGAGTCATTTATTTATCCCACCAGGTGATTATTTGATTCTTGGTGGCACTATACTTTTTGAACTGCAGGTGGCGCCTCTTTAATGTGAACTTTATTAAATGCATAGTGGCACGAAATTAGGGCTGTTTTAAATGATTATTTTAGTTATCGAGTAAACTATTGATTTATTCTGACAATTAATCGAGTAATCAAATAAAAAATGTTCCCCTTCTGTAGTAGCTACTTAAGCTAGTAAAAGAAACATATTAAAGAGAAAATGCTAGTAAATAAACAATTCAGTTCATTTTTTTAAATAAGAAAATGTTTTATTCCTAAAATACAATACGATTCAAACATCACTTTTAGTCTCAAGTTTGAAGTATGAAAAAATAAATTTTAAAGTGCAACACCTATGTTTTATTGTTTTTTTTATCACCTCATTACTGTTCTTGATAAGCAATTAAAGCAATCGAGCAAATGGAGCTGGAAGATAGTAAACCAAATCTAAAAATGGGGAAAGTTACACTAATAAGCCTGCAGAGAGCAAAGTCAGAGGTCTGGAAGTATTTTAAACTGGTAGAAGTTTTGCAGTACACAGACTGAGCAGTGTTTTTCTTGGCGGTGCTTCCTTTGCCTCGCCGTCTCCCTCCATAGCTGCTAATAGCGCTTAGCATCCATCAACAGCTCATTGGCAGAAGTGAGCGTTGCGCAACACAAAAAAATCACCTGGCAGGTACACGGTGCGCCAAATAGCTAAATATAATTTAACGAAGCCTCGAGGCAGATAATTTGCCTCAAGTAATTTTAATCAGCTTTCCAAAGTTGTGCACATCAGGAGGGCAGAGGAGACCATGTAGAGAGAGATGATAAATCATTGCTATAAATAAAATAATGTGTATTTAATATGTTTAACACTGTTAGAACCATACTGGGTATGAATCTGTTGGAACAAATATAATTTAACAGAGTACTACTCTCTCTTTTGGGGGTCTGCAGAAAAAAAAAAAGACTTCTTGTTTTAACACAGTTGATGTGCAGAGGAGAACTGATTGCAGGAAGTGACCTTATTTTACCCAGCAACAAAGGTGGTGATAAGGGATATGGCGTGTTTCAGCGTGTCTGTGATGTTTAGGCTGTGATATGTGAATGAGATCATAGTCCTGTTTGAGAGTCAGCTGCATGGTGTGTGTCTGCTTCCACATCACGGGATGCTGACTCACTGTTCCCACACTGAACACTTGAACGCTTTCTGCTAGTAGGTTTGTGTTGTGCAGGCAAGTCCTGGAGGACTGGAGTCAGGCACTCCTATTATCCTCCAGCGTTTGGATGCATCCCTTCTCCAACCCACCTGAATTCCTTCATCAGCAGTCAGTCATTCAGCTCTGCAGAGGCCTGGTAATGAGCTGCTGAAGTGATGCATCTAAAAGCTGCAGGGTGGTAGCCCTCCAGGACTGGGCTTGGGCAACCCTGCAGTGGCTGCAGCTCTTTCATAGGTTCTCAAAATGTAACAGCTCACATGGGGATAAGCCTATGAAAGCATGTGTGTATTGTCTTCTGTGGTTCTGCATGGTCTCATTGGAAGGGTTGTGATTCGGGGAGGATGATTTGAACTTTAAATTGTTTCCTGAAATAATCTAAAGAAGTACAGATGCACCGATCAGGCTTTTACTTGTCATTTCTCATTTTCTTATACACATACAGAATCATAGGTAAAAACTGCTCAAATTTAACAATAAAAATGTTACAAACATTGAACAAAAATGAAAAAGAAATGTGCTCTAGGTTAGGGGTGGGCGATATGGACTTTAAGTTTTATTACAATATTTTGTGTTACTACTGTAATCACGATAACAGTGACAATAGGAACTATTTATTATTTGTTTTTTAGGTAACTATATGGCTGTGAGTGCATGGCATAGCAATCATAGCCCCACAAGCACAAATACTGCTTTTGAAAAACATACCCATTTGTAACACCACTTTTCCACACCAGTCACATAAAGAACTGTGATTTGCATCACTGAACTGCTCACAGTAACTGCATTTAATCATATTTTCAAATTTGTTGATATTTATTGATACACCTTGCTAGAACAAACAGTGGAAAAATAGTAAAAATAACAGTTTTAAGGTTTTTAAAAAAAATCTTATCACGATAAGAAATTTATCACGATAAATGATAAACGATACGATAAATGCCCACCCTTCCTCTAGGTTCTTTTTTTAATTGAACACAAAGTTAAGGAATTAAAAAATTGTCCTCATTTCTGCGTTTAAGCACATGTCCCTAAACTAGAGCTGCACGATATCTCGGCATCAACGCTGATATCAGCCGATATTTTTTCCAATAAGTAAAACTGGGCTGATATTAACAACCGATGTTTATTTCCATGTTGTTGCTCTTTGTGTGTGTGTTTCAGGAGGGGGAGGAGAGGGTGTTGGTCAGGTGGTATTTGTTTGGTCATGTGATAATGATGCAGAACAGGATAAGGAGGTGTTTAACTGAAACAAAGAAACAATGTCAGCGCCTCGGTTGCTTTTTCACGGTGTCGAAAGTGCAGGGAAATATGCATAATATCGGTTACTGGCATTACAACAACCGTCAGTGTTTTTCTGGCGGCTGGAAATATTTCCGAACAGATGAGTTTGTCTTTCTTGCAAGAGAGGGACTGACTGGTGTATTTGCAACAGGTCTATTTGTCTGAAGAGAAAATTCTCTTTTTCAGGGAACCAATGTTGCATGAAGGAATGAGAGGAATATATTATAAAAATACATATATTCTCAGAATCACATGATTAGCATTTCAGTTGGAAGTTGGGAATTATATCGGATCTGGTCACTAAATAATCACGTCTGAGGGAACGTGTTGGAGAATTGACGAGTGGGGTCCTGACAGAGGAACACCTGGAGGTTCAGGTGCCAGATAACAGTTTATCAGTAGGACGGGACAGGGAGTACCAGAGACTAAATAATCCATTTTATTGGTTTTTGGCTTGCTTAATGTTCAAATGTTAATGTTAAATGAGTTAAATGTTCTTTAGAAATTAGTTTATTGATCATTGAGAGTGTGTACTTGCATTATTATGGCATTAGTTAACAATGATCTCAAAATGACAGTATTATCATTTATTGTAATAATTTCAGGGACAATTGATTGGCCAGCAAAATTTGTTATGGTGACAGGCCTACCGTGGACTGGGGGATGTGACTTAAAAATAAAATCTCAGATTTTTTTCATATCAGATCCGATTTGCAATTTTTTTTATTTTTTTTTTTCTCACTTTGTTTCTGAAAAAGAAATTACAAATGACAGAAAATGTTTTCAAAAAGTGGCTTTTATTTCAATCATCCCTTCTGTGAGCTGTACAATGGAGTATTAGGTCCAGGCTAAAAAATTTTTTGTTTAATTATGAGAATAAAGTCGTAATATTAGCAGAATAAAGACGCAGTTTTACCAGAAGAATGTCTTAAAACTTCAAGAAAAAAAGTCGTTTTTCTGAGGAAAAAAAGCTTGGATAATTAACTTTTTGATATTTTTCGTGTCAGCGTTCTCATGAAATTACTACCTCATTATTCGAAAATTTAAAACTTTATTCTGGTAATATTAAGACTTTATTCTTGTTTTATTACGACTGTATTCTTGAAACATTATGACTTTATTTTCGTAAAGAAAAAAAAAAAACTTGTTAGCCTGACCCTGATACTCTGTCGTAGAGTTAACCTGAATTCAAAGCCCAAGTAAACAGAAGCTGTAAAACACGCTTGTCAAACAAGATGGCCGCCCTCTGAACTCTAGAAACACAAGGAACGCATTGGTGCAAAAAAAAAAAAAAAAAAAAAAAAAAAAAAAATTCAGATTTTCCAAAAACTAAATCTTCAAAAAGCAAAAATGGATTTATCGCCCGGCGCTACAGTTGCTATTATTAAATATTTTTTCATCCCGTTTTTTCATAGAATGCATCGACAAGCTTGTTGCTTCCTCTCATGACGTCTTCTCCGTCTCTTGTGTTTTTTTTTTTCCCCTAGATGTACCACTCTGACCACGGTGTCGACTTCCCCGACCTCTGCTTCCAGATCCCCAGCGGCCCTGTGGCGCTGGGCCCAGCTGAGTGAAAACTTCTGGAAACCAGTAAAACCTTCGAAATCTGCTGCTGTAGATCCAGCTTCAACCTTCCTCCTCTGGGACCATGGACAGCCCTCCTAAAGTTTCTGGCGAAACCCTGATCGTGCATCACATTCCCCTGGTGCATTGTCAGGTTTCAGGGGGGCGGCAAGGGGGCTGCGGGGGCTCACTGAAGAGAACCAACCCGTTCAGCCCACCGGAGAGCCTGGGACTGAGCCGCACCACGTCGCTGCCAGAGAGAGACGTCCTCCAGAGGGAGGCTCTGCTCTACAGCAGCCTGATCCAGACCTCCAGCGGCTCCTGGTCCTCCAGCGGCGGTGGGAGAGAAAGGAGAGGTGGCGGGAGGGGGGGGAGCACGGCGAGTGACGATTCCTCGTTCACCTCCAGCAACTCGGAGGACCAGCTGATCACTGCTCACACCTTACCCAGAGTCAAACCGAGGAACAGGAATCCCCTGCGTCGTAATCCGTTCCTGCTGAACACCGACGAGGACGAGGAAGATGAGGAGGACGGTGACAACCTCCACGGTTACCTGGAGGACTCCTCCTTCCACCTCCATGGTGAGATGAACTCCGAGCTGGACGACGCGATGGCTCCCTTTCGCTTGCACGACCTGGGATTTGCGTCCGAGCCCTTCCTGCTGCACAACTCGGGCGGAGGAAGCAGCCGGGAGTCTCTGAGAGGAGCCGCCTCGGATCTCTCCAACCATCTGGAGGAGCTGGACATCCTGGGGCTGGACAGAGAGCGCCGACACGGGAGCAGCGGCTCCAACATGTCCATGGACTGCGGGGAGCACGACTGGGTTGACGACGACGAAGACGACGACGATCACCCGATGAGATGCGGCCAAAGCAGCAAGACGGGTTCCTACTCTTCCGGCTCGTCCAACCAGCACTGCTCCTGCTGCGCGCTCTCCCAGAACTTCCCGGAAACCTTCTCCGAGCCGTTCCCGGAGTTCCAGCAGGGCTACGGCAGCGACTCGTCCTGCAACAGCTCCGAGGGCGTCCTCGTCAACTTCAGCGCCATTTACAACAAGATGAACAACAGCGTCCCGGAGAAGCAGCTGCAGGCTGCGCCCACTAACTTCAACAGCTCCGTCGACCACTCCTGCACCTCGTCCGTCTCAGACCTGCAAGGAAACCAACAGGACACGTCCGGGGGGGCTTTCTACCTGGACCTTCACACCTCCCCGACCGAGCCTCCGTCCTGTTTTCCCACCAACTTCCCCCTCATCCGAGAACCGCACCTCTCCACCTCCTCCACCTGCTCCTGCTCCATGGAGCACCAGGGGCCCCTCGACCTGGACGCCAACTGCAACTCTTTCCACCCCCCTCACGCGGGGTCCTCTGGTGACCTCGCTTCCTGTCTGCAGAGTCAGGCACGCCTTGTTGTCGCCACCCAGAACTACTACAAGCTGGTCACCTGTGACCTTTCGTCCCAGTCGTCCCCCAGTCCTGCAGGATCCTCGGTCAACAGCTGCTCCTCGGAGCACAGCAAAGGCAGCCCCACCCCGACTCAGCCCAGCGAGTACTTCCTGTTCAGGCAGCGAGGCGAGGAGGGACTGGAGGAGGAGGACGAAGATGGAGAGGCATCTCAAGTAAGTGGAAAATCCTGCTTTATTAGTCCTTGCACTTTATAAACCTTTAGGGCTGCAACTAATGATTGTTGTTGTTTTGACTATTAATCGGATAAAAAAAAAAAAAAAAATCCACATTCTGCAGATTTTTCATTTAAGCCTTTTTTATACCATATTAGAAATACATTAAAAGATGCAAATAAACAATTTAATTAAGAAAATAAACATTTTATTGCACTGAAGGAACGCTGGATCATTTGTAGCAAAAGATGGACCTGGAGCAAAAAAATACTTCTAAACATCAACATGTGAAACGCTCAAGCCTTTCTGCTTGACTTAACGTCAATACTGTGTAGCGCTGATCTGGTGATTATTTTTTATTTAACTGATTAATATTTCGGTAGTAAGAGGTTCTTTATCTTAGATTCTGAATTTGAACCAGGTGAAGCTAAAACTGCCACTTGAGGAGTTCTGGGTAGAACATATTGGCAGACAAAGGCTTTTTGTTTATCTTAAATGCAAAATGTATCTATTTTTGAACAGTATTAGCTTAATTACTGCTCTGAGTGTGTTCTTTCAGCAGTTTGCCTTTTTTGAGTCTGTATACGCCAGTTAACGATTAATCGGTTACTAAATTAGTTGGCGATTATTTCAATAATCGATTCATCACAATTAATCAGATTAATCGTTTTAGCCCTATAAACTTTATATCACAATATACGGTATGCACAGGTTAAAACTGTTTCAAGATGATTTCATCCTCTCATTAAGGGTAGAATTTGAATGATTGTACATTGAACTGCAAAGAATAAAAAAACATTTTGTGCACAAATTCGAATTTCTTTTAGACTTTTTTTCTTATCCACACAAAGTCAAATATATGCATTAAAGGTGCACCGATTGTAGTTTTCTGACCGATCACCGATTTTTAAAAAGCCTGAACCTCCGATTCCCGATTTTGGCCCATATTGTTTTTTTGGGTGGGGGGAGTTTGTCTGAAAAGTTGCGAAATATATCAACAAAGTCACTAATTTGGCAACAATGGAGTGAATATTGTTAACCGTGCATGTGCAGATGTGACCTGGTGGGTGGGTCTGTCAGTCAGCAGTAGGACAGTGGCTGATTTTCAGACATTTGCGGAGGTAGATGAGATCGATGGATAAGACAGTCTCTCCAGGGATTCAAGAAAATTTGCACATAATCAATGGATCCCATGTATAATTATTAGTTTATTGCAAATTTTCCACAAAAATAGTCAAAAACTTTGGGTTTTAGTGACTGCTAATATTACTCAACTAACAGTAACAAGTACAGCGTAGTACAACTATTGCTAAAAGTAATTTTTTTTCGTAAAAGTTACTCAAATAAGTGTAACTGGTTACTACCTTCCTCTGGTATCAGAGCTGCCAAGTTGAAATATGCACCACTTAAGAGATACATCGTGAAAAAAAGAGGTAAATGAAAAAAAATTACTAAATAAATACAAAAACAAGAAAACATAAATAATGAAATAAAGGAAACTAATAAAACAATGAGATTGAAATGGAAAAATAAATAAAAGTGATAATGTTAAGTGTTCTTTACAAATTTAAAGTTTATTGGTCTTTGAGAGGGCGAACTTGCATTATGTCATTATCATTTTACTATGTACGGATGTATTTATATAACCTATATTTAACCAGGTATGTCTCATTGAGATTACAAATCTCTTTCACAAGAGAGACCTGGGCAAGCATGACAGCAACGTACTGCTTGAAAATGGTCTCAAAGCAACAATATTATCGTTCATCGCAATCATTTCTGGGACAGTTTATTGTCCAGGAAAATTTGTTGACGATTTTGTGAGGTTTAGTCCATCTGCTAGTAATATTATGCTATACCTCCAAACGCTGTGCAGAAGTTTGACCGTTACGTTTTTCCTCCATTTTCTCTGGAATCAGCGAGATGATGATGAGGACGAAGAAAAGAAGAAGAAGAAAAAGGGCGACCAGCAGGATGCTGAAGCGACTGGAGCTGCCCCTGCCATCATCGAAGGCCAAGTGTACGTCAACATCTCTCCTCCTGTGGCTCAACGGAGCGTCATCGGCGGTGGCGGAGCCCCCTCAGGCAGTCGCCCCCGGTCCCGCAGCTACGATCGCAACCTGGACAGGTGTCCCTCTCCGCGGCTCGGCTCCCTGGAACGTATGCTGAGCTGCCCCGTCCGGCTGAGCGAGAGCGCCGCGCAGGCCGCCACTCCCCCTCCTCCTCCTCCTCCGCGTGTGACCTCCTTCGCAGAGATCGCCAGGAGCAAACGCAGACACGGCGGCGCGGGGGGATCGCCGTCGACGAAGGCAGCTGCAGATCCCTTTTCCTCCACTTACTCCACCCACTCGCACTCGTCTGTGGATTTCTCTCCGATCCTGGAACAGCGTGTCGAGTCGGTCAGTCCAGTGGCGTCACCTGTGCGCTTCATCAGGTGTTACAGTCAAGGCAGCATTGAGCACCAACTGGAAGGTGCAAAGGAGAGCCAAACTAAGGCAGAAGGTATGTCCACAATTATTAGGCAAGTCTTGTTTTTGAGATTTATTTTTATTTATCACCAACTCCAGTGCTCTCGGTTAATCCAGAGTGTTAATAAACCTCGAACATGAATGTTTAATGGGCCAGTTTTATGTAAAATTGACTTTTTTGAGCTTTCCATCATGTTCTAATGTTATTCCCTCATCAAAAACATAACTGGAGTGTTGCCTTATTTTTTTTTTTTTTTTTCGCGCATGTTTGAGAAACTCTTTAATCTCCGGTGGCAACTATTCAGCTGTGCAAAACACTTTGAGGGGGACCGAGGCGCAGCTCCTCCTCGGAGCTGCAGTTTCTAAGCTTCCAAACTTCCACCTCACAGAGTCTGTCTCCCCAGTGACTTTCCCACTCAGCTCCTTCAGATGAGCCAGCAGCAATTAGCAAACAACTGGTGAAACCGCGCTCCTGAGCTCATTATATGAGCTACTTCTCTGTGAAACACTGATTAAAAACGTTGTTAAAGGGTTGATAGAGGAGCGCTGTTGTGATAACTTCCTGAAGGCGGAGTTTCAGAAAGAGCAGGACTTTCTTAAAGAGACAGAGGCCCAATTTCAAGGCATTATAGTATGAAGTCAAATTTCTTTTAAGTCATATTTGATATATACAGCATTTTTATAACAACTGAAAGTAACATAGTTAGTTGATTGTGCTGTAAAATGGCACTTTGTGCCTTGAAAATACATGATACTGCCCTTTTAAGAAAGTAAAAGGGAAGTTTTGGCTTTCTTAGGAGAATATCTATGTGCACAATTTTTGTGTAGGATTATTACACAAGTAAATGAAAACACATTTTCTCATCTCACTTCTTTATGTTCATATCTCTTGAAGTGAGAATTATAAACAAACAACTCAAAACTTTCTTCAGGTGACAGAAGGCTGACTTTGTAACTGTCTTTATGTGTTTCTGAAGGTTCAGGTCTGAGTCCATCACCACACCCAGATTTCAGCCCTGATCACTAGTTTCGAGCTGTAAAAACTGAAGCTGTGCACTGACTCTGGATTGTTCCTCTTCAGGTCCAAAGATAATAACTTCAGTTTTGTTTTTGTTCAGCTGGAGAAAGTTTTGGTACCTCTACGCATTGATTTGTTCTATGCATCTGTTCAGTGATTGGATGGGTTCAGAGTCACCTGGTGAAATCGTAATGTAGAGCTATGCATCATCTGCATAGTGATGGTAACCTTGTTTCTTGTTATAACCTGAGCTAGTGGGAGCATGTAGATATTGAATAGAAGGGGTTCCAGGATTGAGACTTGGGGTACCCCACATTAACATGTAAAAATTAAAAAACAACTTAAGACTAAAGTGTTTCCATAGAATATAAAATATAGAAACTGTGTAAGTTCTGCACATGCAACAGTATTTACATGTTAAATGTGCGAGTTTTTTTTTAAAGGGAGTTGGATTTAACCTCATGCTACTGCATGTACAAGCAGATGTTCTGAGAGCAGAGCTGCTTTTCTGAACATCAGTGAGAATAAAAGGAAGAACTGGGCCAAACCTGTTCTGAATAACAATCAGACAATGGTGGTAAATGTGGGGGGTGGGGTCAATGTAGAGAACCCATCACTGCGCTCCGCATAACCACACTGAGGCCTGCACTGCTTTTTTTTTTTTTGTTGTGTGTGTATTTGCATACCTTGTGTTTGACATCCAAGCATTAAATCAAAATATGCTTCTCCCAGCGCTGCCAGGGAGGAATCAAGTAACTGGAGTGGAAAAAAATGATAAAGCAGATATTATGCATCTGCATACATGTTCAGCTCTTACTTCTGAGAGTGAAACGGGATGTTCAAGAAATCTCCAGCACAGAATTTCTGCAACACTTTCTGAGCAAATAAATCTAACATTCATAAACTTCATTCTGTTTGCTCTGTTAGGGATGTGAAGCCTGATCTTGGATGGTTATGATGAACGAGAGCTGTCCAAGAGATGTAAAATGCTGAATCACTGGTTGCTATGGTGATTCCCACCCTGATTAGACAGGAGACCATTTGTCCTACAGCAGTGGGAGACACTTTAGATGAAAAGAGATCAATATTTCTACAAATTTACGTATAAACTGAGTATGTTGAGAGGAAATTGAATATGGAAGCCTAAAGTTTATGAATGAAATCGATGTTTCTGTTTTAAATTATGGCTGAGCTCCAAAAAAAGCTGTTTTTTCTAAATCCTTTCTCTAAAATCTTACTGTTCTCTGTGGCTAAAATTTCTTCAAATTGTGTAAACACCTTACAGTATATCTTTTTAAAGATATAGCACACTATCATGGATTAAAAGTTGCATTTTAATGCAGTTTTTGTAGAGATTTACTAATCTGTGCGAAGCAAGTAGGAGACGGAAAACGTTAATAAAAAGAGAAAACAAGAAGTACAAACTTTAAAAGGATTGGTAAAAAAAAAAAAAAAAACAAAACAAAAAAAACAACTAATTTAAAAAACAGCTTAAAGTAAAAAATTATTTTAATTTCAGATAACAGAAATAACCTGTACTGTAAACGGCATTTATGGGAACAGGTTCAGACCTGACGTGGGTGCAGACCAGCCTGGGAATGATTGTGCACAAACGTGATCATTTTGCGTGTTTCTTGCCAGAACCTTTATGTTACTGTCTGCACAGGATTGTCACATATTTACTTAGAGAAACTTTTTTTTTTTCCCGTATTTGTCAATTTTTTTGAAAGGATGCATTGAAATTTCTTACCACCTTATGATATTTTGAGTTTGAGGAAGGTTTAAAAAGTCACCTTAATCTCTTAAACTCCGCTTTTTTTAAGAAAAAATTGCTTTTACCGTCCAGTGTTTTACAAAGTATTCATACTAATTTTTTTCCCCACATTTTGTGACATTACAAAAACAACGGCATTTTATACTGATTTTACATGATAGACCAACATAAAGTATTGCATAATTGTGAATTGGATTGATAAGGATACATGGTAAAAATCAGCAAAGCACAGTTTGCAACTCTATTAAGCCCCCTTTACTCCCAAAATAAAATAAAAATAAAATGGGAACAATATGTGCAACATTGTACTAGTATCAAAAACCAAATAAAAAATTAAGTCATAATTAGCCTACAAAATGGCCCTAAAATGTTGCAGAAGTGATCCATTAAGTTCCAGTAAAATAACAGGATACCATGAAATATTGTTTTTCTTTGCCCACATGGGTTATAAGATTAAAGCAACCAATCTGAGATTTATTTAAAAATATAAAACTGGTAAATTATGATTATGTAGGGTCTTTCTAGCTACTTGTATACATGAAACAAGCAAATAACCAAAACAGAATAGCACAACAGCCACCCAGAGATCTGGATAGTAATTGTAGGATTGAACTGCATTATGTTCTTAAAGCTCTTTAATTTTAGGTTGAATTTAGAGCTTCAGGCCTCGGTTATTTTCCCCTCGCTGTATCTTAAAGGCCTGTCATGATTCAGAACCATAACGAGCAGCTGTGCAGCTTCTCAGGATCATATATTATTCATCAGACTTCAGTTTCTCAGCCGCGTACAGTGCAGCTCTCTTTTTAAAAACCGTGCTGAAACGGCTTGCTAATGCTAAAAAGCGACACATATGTGGAAAGGAAAAAGCTCGGCTGTCTAATGGACTCGCGTGAAAAGAGAGAGGGAGCGAGGAGATGCTGTTAAAATCAGAACAGGCGGATAATGGAGCAGATTTTACAGACAGAAAGACAAGAAGCTTTTTGTCTTGGAGCTGTTTGTGTGTGTGTGTTCCCTCATGATTTGACAGCAGCTCAATCGCGCCCCCTGTGGCCGAGAGGCGTCGCAGCACCCGGATCAGACGGTGGGCCAGGCCTTTCTGGTGACAAACAGCTTGCGCAACACGGCTGACGTCACGCACGCTCCTGTCTGTCATGCAGCAGAGTGGATCCACAAACACCCAGTTAAACAGTTTGACTCGCTGCAGAAAAGCGTTTCTCCCTGTTCTCCTCATGCAGGGCCTCAGGTTCAGTATGTCTGTGTGTTGTTTTTGGGTAGAGATATGTGTGCGTGGCCTGGTGTGGCTGTCAGAGCAGTGTCAGTAGTAAGGCTGTCTGATAAGGGCCGTTGAGCTTTGTGACTGGGCAGTTTTTGTTATTTTCCATTTCAGCCTTCATGCTTGTGCTGTATTTTGCTGGAAAGCGCTCAGTCGGTCCACAGGAATCGGTTTGTTGTTTGTTCTGCTTCCAGCTTCTAAAATCGGTTTTATATTCCCGTAAACGCTTTTACTATCAAACACAAGTGTTTATCCTTTCACACATCAGTCAGTTATTGTTTAAGCTGTGATGATGGGCCCAGAGATCGGGTTCAGGCGAACGAGAGGAGTCAGATGTTGAGAAAGAATCCATACCATTTCCTTTTTTGTTTTGCTTTCATAAATCACAAGCTGGTGTCATTGCCAGGGTTTCTGCTCTTAGGAGGTCAATAACTTATGTTTGTATCTGTTGTGAAGTGTATTTTCTGTGTAGGTCAGGGGTCAGCAACCGTTGCAATTCAGGTGCCCAAAGTCTGCCTGATCAAAATTAGTGCAGAGCTGCAGATGTTACCTGACCCTTTTGAACTGTGAACCACCATTTTATTTTTATTTTCAGGTTTTAAAATAAATAAAACTAAAACAAAAAAAGAGGATGAATACATTTTCCTCCTTGGGATGTTAATTTGTGGAAAATGTAAAAAAAATAAAAAAGCACATAGTTCCCAACCAACTGAGAGAAAATTGGATCTAAAAAAATACATTACTGGTACTTTTAGTGTCATTCTCTTCAGTTAAATCACTGCTAAAACCTGCGTTTGTTAAACTATCTATATTTAAAAACATTAGATGGTTCTCTATAATTTTTAGCAAGCTATTAGGAGGCATTGTGAAAGGTCCAAAGAGCCACAGATTGGAGACCCTTGTAGGTGTGAACAGTTGAAACCAGATCTTAACATACACCCTCTGGCATGAAATGAGCTGAAACCTTTCTAGTTTCTGGTCAGTAAGAGTTGGCAAAGTTATTTCAAATTGCTAAATGACAGAATAATGAGAGAATATTCCAGAGGATTACATATATTTTCCTGAAATTCAAAAGTTTGCTTACACTAAGGGCCTGATCTTTTAAAGGTTTGGGTGCATAAAAACCCAAACAGAAAGTTGTGGTTCCACTGGCAGACTTTTTTCAGTTGAAATCAGAAATGTTTCTTGTTTTCAGTGAAAGAAATTTGCCAGTGGATGTAGTACTTTTTGCATCTATATTCAAGAATTATAGGCTACAAACAAGCTTATTGATCTTGCTGAAAAGTTACTTTTAGGTTAGCTTTGTCTTATTTCAAGTGTACTGAGATACTTGCACTAGAAACTAGACAGAAATACTTTGAGATTTTGTGCTTTTAAATTGTCATATTTTCTTGTTTGTGATAATAAAATTAGTTGGTTGTGCTCAGGTCGCTTCTGTTTGATGCTAAGCTAACCAGTTCCTTGTTCTGTCTCATCCAGGTGTTCTGTCGAGCTCCTCAGAAAGCCCACCAGCGGTGGTCCGCTACAGTAAAGACCAGCGGCCCACCACTCTCCCCATCCAGCCCTTCACCTTCCACCACCAGTTCGCTTCCAAACCCCCCCAGCCCAAGCCTCTGCTGCCGCTTCTCACCGGCTACGTCTCTGGGATGCAGGCTCGCCCCGGTTCGGGCTCCGCGTCTGGTTCCGGAGGTCCAGTCGGCGAGGAAAGCGAAGAAGCAGCTGAAAACAGGCTTGGCTGCCGGAGATCTCACGGCGCCACGGCTTCAACTACTGAATCAGTCCGGCCTTCGCCTCTAGGGAGCTACTCCCCGGTTCGTCTCCAGGGGGCGCCCAGCTCTGGGAGCTGCTCCACCTGCACCCCCAGCCCCAAACCGGCACACAGCCTCTCCTGCCCGCTGTCAGCAGGCCTCGGCTCGCAGCACGCCACACCTGCTGGTAAGCAGGGAAGCGGGTCGGCACCATTACCTCCCACTCCTCCACCTCCATCTCTGGGGGTGAAGAGAGGGGTGGCGCCGCCGACGCTGCCTGCTGCGCAGGGACAGTGTGTCCACCATGGGGCCCTCCATAGTGCTCCAGCTCCTCACGGTGACACTCTGAGCCCACTGGGCTGTCTGGACTCTGGAAAACATGCAGATAGAGGCAAAGGATCTGGAACCAGAACTCAGAATGGTAGGTTCCAAAAATCACAGTTATTCTTCTTCAGAGGGGATAAAATCGCATTAGTTTAATCTGAATTTCAACGCTTTTATTAGTTATTTTGTATGGTGCGGTAATGTGAAAAAGAAAGTACACACTCTTTTAGCTCTGATTTTTAGTGCTTGCCTAGAAAGTCCGGTTCGTTTGAGGTGGTGTGAATGCGTCACCGAACTGTGGTTGGGTTGAAATGAGCTCTGCTGCGGTTTGAATGCATGTGTGAACGCCAAGCGGACTGGAGACCGCTCCAAATGCAGGAAGCGGACTGTAGCGCAGGGCATTCTGGGTAAATGCAACCAAAACAAACGCAAGAGTCTCGTGCGAGTGCAGGCGTCTGAAGCTGGCTCCTTGGAACCTTCCACATGGCTCTTAATAACTTGACTAAAAAAGTGCAGAATCAACTCATTTATTAAAACACAAATAGAACAAAAGCCGATTTTTGCAAGAACTTTTTGCATGGAATAAATCCTGCATTAAATATTCACAGCAAAATGACACAAGTATCGTTAATATTTTGTTTCCTCCTCATGTTGGAAACTAAGTGCTTTTTTGTTTACGACATTTTCTACAAACACCAACATGCCATAAAAGAAAATATATCCTCTTTTTGTCAGTGTTTCATGTTTTTCTTTGTATTAAAATCTAAAAATACAAAAAAAATTATGGTTCTTTAAAATTGACCACACATTTCCTGTTGTAGATATTTGTTAAACATTTTAATTTGTTTTTTTCTCCACAAAAGGTTATGTAAGATTTGTGGCTCTAAACGAGTTTTATGCAGCTGGACTGAGAGCAAAAACGGCTCTTTGGTTTCTAAAGGTTGCAGATTCCTGCGCTCGTGGAAGAAATGGCTGGTGTTCAACAGAAAAACCCTACAACCACTAAAATCTGACGCCACTCCATTTTTGTTTACATTTCGTGAAGAAGGAAGTTGCGCTCAGTGTCTTCTTCAGAGGTTTTCGTGTCGTTTCCTTCGTTGGTTCTTGGTTACAGCGCCCCCACAGGCGAGGAGGGGAAACAAGGTCCTTAAAAGTGTTTGGTTTGCTTGACACAGTGCAGCGTGAAAGAGAATCACAGCACCTGAAAATGCAACAAATGTTGCGATTTTGGTCCCCAATCGAACCAAGTCTACCAGACTATCAGGTGTGAAAACATCCGAAATTTTAGGTCATAATAAAGAGGATTTGGTTCAAAAATGGGAATCCTTTGTGTGAACACCATACACCTAATTACTTTGGGTCAGCCTGATTCTTTCGGGTTTCTGGGCATTTGTTCCAGCACCGCCCTCTTAAGCTCCTGCAACAATATTTCAAACATCTTGAGGTCTGGACTTTGACTAGGCCACTGCAGAACCTGGATTCTTATCTCTTTCAGCCGTTCTGATGTAAATTTACTGCTGTGTTTGGGATCATTGTCCTGTCGGTGACACAGTTGGGATCGAGTCTCAGCTGTCGGATATCTGGCCTCTCACTAATGACTCCAAGGGTCCTGCGGCTGCAAATTAAACCCAAATCATCTGCCCTCTGCCGCTAATCTTCACAGTTGGTTCAGGTGTTTGGTTTTCTCCAAACATGATCTTGTGCATCATAACCAAACGATTTAAAACCATTTAAGCTCTCTCGCCGTCTCACACACACACACACACACACACACACACACACACACACACACACACACACACACACACACATATATTTAAAATTCCTGTTTGATTTCTGAATATATGAACTCGAAAGCTTCAGTGTTCTTTTGTTTTGGGTTTTCTGGCTTTCGGAGCAAAATGTTTCAGATGAAACGACTCATCAGCACGGTGGAGGAGTTTCGGCTCACTCTTCATTCAAATTAGTTTTAATCAGTCATATTGGAGTGTTTTTTGTTTTGTTTTTTTAGCACGGATGATCTGCTTAAAGTCATGCCACAGCTTTTCAGTTAGACTGAACCTCGGACTTTGACTAGGTCACTTCAAAATCTTTACTTTTTGCATCCAGACGTGGATTTGCTGCTGTGCTTTGAAACATTGTGCATAACCCGAGTGCGTTTGAGCTGAAGGTGGATATTTTCCTTCACAATTTACTGATAGAGAGAAGAACTGATGGTTCTGTCAGTTACAGCAAAGCATCCCCACATCATCACACTACCACCACCGTGTTTCACCGTAGATGTGATGTTCTTTTTCTGAAACCTTCTACGTCTAATGACAAAATCTGCTCAATTTAAAACAAAAAAGAAGAAATCTATAAGGGGGTGGGATACTTTTTCATTGCGCCGTGTAGGGCTGAAACGATTAATCAGATTAATCGCGATGAATCAATTATTGAAATAATCTTCAACTAATTTAGTAACCGATTAATCGTTAACTGGAGTACAGAGACTCAAAAAAAGGCCATTTGCTGAAACAACACACTCAGAGCAGTAATTAAGCCAAAACTATACATTTTGCATTAAGATTAAAAAAACCTTTGGCTGTGAAGATGTTCCCAAAACTCCTCAAGTGGCAGTTTTAGCTTCACCTTGTTCAAATTCTGTATAAAAAGTATCCTATTAAGCGTATTTTGCGATCCAATTATTAACTGGTTAATCCAAAAATAGATCAGTCCTGCACTATATTGATATTCAGTGAAGCAGAAAGGACTGAGCTTTTCATGTTGATGTTAGAAGTATTTTTTCCGCTGCAGATGCATCTTTTGCGAGAAATGATCATGATGTTGTTGCATTTTAGGCAATAATTGTTTATTTTCTTATTTGCATCTTCTAATGTATTTCTAATATTTTATAAAACGGCTTAAACAGCCTGCAGAATGTGCCAGTTTGTTTATCCAATTAGCCGATTAACCATCGGAATAATCGCTATGTTTAACGGTTACTGAAATAATAAGTTAGTTGCAGTCCTAGCGCCGCTTACGTACTTTCTTTAACTTTCCACTTTGGTTCTTTTTTATCTGTAACCTGAATCTTTCCTTCACAGATTTAGCTGAGAGGTTTCCTGTAAGGGGAAATATTTTTTTGATTGTCAGTTGCAGCTTATAATAAACCAACTTCAGTGAATTCTGTTTAATGTTGATGCAAATCTAAAAGGCTCTCCTGCACATCCTTACTGTTCTCTTTTTCTCTCTTTTCTCTTTTCCTCCCTCTGCTCATGCATGCACTTGAATATTCTGCTCCCCTTTCATCTGCATGCATGTTTCTCTCATCATTTTACGCTACAAACCTCCCTTTAACCCTCCATCATCACATCCCCAACCCCGTCCACCCGCTCCCACAGCACACCACCTCTCCCCCCAGGCTCTAAAATGGAGAGAGTACCGTCGCCGAAACCCCCTAGGAGTCGAGAGGGCCTCTGGGGGCCACTCTGCTGGTAACATGGAGCTCAGAAGGGCTGGGGGACCGCGCCCTGCCCGTCGCAACGTGTTCGATTTCCCAACAGCTCACTCCGGCCCCTCGCTGGGATGGCCTCATGGTGCTCAGGATCCTTTAGACAGTTCTAGAAAGCTCACAGCATTGACTAAACCAACAGAGAGGATGTCATTAAGCAGGGCTCTTATGTTTTTTTCCTGTTTGCTCGCTTACAGCAGGTCAATCAGCTAAGCTGCAGCAGAGCTACAGTGACTTCCTGCCGGATTACTTCTCCCTGACAGAGAAGCCGCCTGAGGAGTTTTGCCTGTCGCCTGACGCCTCCACTTCCTCCTCCTCCTGCAGCTCCTCACAGTCCCACATCTCGGTGGACCTGACGCAGAAAAGAGGTACGGCCCGGCGCCCGAGGACGTTTACGATCTCTGAAGGTTGAATATCTAAACGCACTGATGGGCTTCCATGTGTTTTGTGTGAATCAAACGTGGAAACCTGAAACTGTGCTTAAACTCGGGCTGGGCGATATGGCTTCAAAATAAAATCTGATTTGTTCATACCTGATTCGATTTTTATCAGTTTTTGTTTTTTTTAAATTATTATCTCTGTTTCTTTTCTAAAAATGAAATTGCAAATGACAGACAAGAATATCAAAAAGTGACTTTTATTTCAATCATCCCTTTTGTGAGCATTAGGTCCAGGCTACAATATTTTTTTTTGTTTAATTACGAGAATAAATACATAATATTAGCAGAATAAAGACACAATTGTCCAATAACGTCTTAAAATTGTGAGAAAAAAAGTCGTTTTAATCAAAAAAGCTTCAAGAGTTAACGAGATCTAACGTCAGAAGCTTGGTCCAGACTGTCGTTTGCGTTCAAATAAAATGAAACTATAAAACGCTAGTCAAACAAGATGGCCGCCCACGGCGCGCTGACATCACTCTGAACTTTGGAAACACAAGGAGTGCATTGGTGGAAAAAAAATTCAGATTTTCCAAGTTTAATCTGCATCCAGACAGCCATTTTTACCCTCAGTCCAGCTAAATAAAATTTGTTTAGAGCCACAAAAAAGAAAACTTTGTCCTTTTTAAAGAACCACCATTTTATTTCTGTTTTTACGTTTAAAAAAAAAAAAAAAAAAGAAAAGAAAAAAAAAAAAAAAAGAAAAACATAAAATTTTGCAAAAAGACGAATACGTTTTAGTCTATGGGATGTTGATATTTGTGGGAAATGATGTAGAAAAAAAAAAAGCACAGTTTTCAACTTAATGACAAGAAAAATAGATTGAAAATGTTACTGGTACTTTGAGAGGCTTTCCTCAGAGTTTGGAGAATCCCAGTTTGAAACCAGCAGAGACAGTGAGAAATCGAGGGTGATCGACAGGAAGTTAGCTGACCTTTCTAAGGATATTAAGGAGTTTTACACTAGAAAACCTGTTGTGGTTAATAAGAAAAGCTTTTGTGTCTTTAAATAAGTGTCTGTTCTTATGTTCTCGGGCGACTGCAGTTTTTATTCCCAACTTCAAAAGTCAGAAGGCAGTTTAACCATTGTTGTGTTTTTAGGATTTAGTTAATTTTACATTCTGTTGCATACATTTTGTCTTTTTCCTGAAAGGTGATCATAAAAACTCTGATATTTCTTTTTTTAGCACAGTGAACTCTTGCGTTATCAAATCTAAAGGCGGATTGATGAAGTCTTTCATCACAACAATCCTCCTCCAAGTTAACAGTTGATCTGAAGCATGTTTTCTTTAAAACACTCCCAACGCAGTGCAGCTGAGAAGGTGACTCAACCTCCTAATTTTCGCTGTTCCTGTCGTTCGACCAGGTTTGGTGAAAGCAGTGAACACCGCCGTGGATCTGATTGTGGCGCACTTTGGTACCAGCAGAGACCCGGATGTGAAGGTTGGTCATTTTGGTGATTCTGATAAACAATCATGTTGGCCTGTCGCAATAAGCAATTAATCGCATGATCAATTAAAATGTGCTCGGTAATTTCCGTTCTGATGATTAATATTTTTTGCAGGGCAGTTTTGTTTACAGAGATGTCATGATCCATTTTATTTATGGTTTTGGTTGTTAGGGTTTATTTTGGATATTTAAAACATCTTTAAAATTACTAAATCAATATAGAATATGGAAAAAATAAAAAATACATAGTGGAAAAAAGTGACAATTAAAAAAAATTACTGGATACAAAAAATTATGCAATAAAGGTAATTAATAAAACAAAAAGATTGTAAATAAATGGAAAATTAAATAATAGTGATAATGTCAGGTGTTCTTTACAAAATTAAAGTTTATTGGTCTTTGAGGGCAAACTTGCATTATCATGATATTACTTGGAAATGGTCTCAAAACAACAATATTATCATTTATCGCAATAATTTCTGGGACAATTTATCGGCCAACAAAATTTGTTATCGTGACAGGCCTACAAACATGAGAGCTCGACAGACTCATTGTTCATTGTCTCAGGAAACAACAGTGGAAGTTACCCTGCATTCCTGTTTAACAAGGATGAAACTGTTTTTCCGTTAGGCATCTTTACGATGATCACTAGAACATGGAAAAACTTTGCGTCATCCAACGCTGAGTCTGTGTTTTTGGTTTACGAAGCTAACAGTGTCGTCCTAATCACCCATCTTTCTCTTTTAGTACAGTGGACCCACGCATAGTCACGGCTCAATCATCCCAGATTCATCTATTCGCAGATTTTTTTTCGTGGAATATCTAAAATATTTGAGAGAAGATGCAGCTATGGAATCTGAAATACTTAATTGCAGTGCTCCATGTCACGCTATTAGCAACATTTATTTTCCTTATCGCCGATTTGCTGAACCCCCAAGAGTGGAGAAAAGGCACACTGTAGATCACATGTGTCAAACTCAAGGCTCGGGGACCAAATTTGGCACGCTGTAAGTTTTTATGTGGCCCTTGAGACGCACATAATATTTTAACAGTTTATTATTGGGTAGTTTTATCAACACCTTCTGCCACAACCGACCCTTTGAGGACATTGATCTTGATATGGCCCAAAATGAAAATGAGTTTGACACCCATGCTATCAGTGTTGGCTTCTGTGGTAGCGCTAAGACTGTTTCCACTGTGAATAATGATTCATATTAAGGTATATTTGGTGTTTTAACTATTAAAAGAGGCAGCTTTATGCGTTTGTAGAGGGGGTCTTCAGTATTTGCAGATTTTAGCTATATGTTTGCGGCTGTGGTCCCTAACCTCCGTGAATACCTAGAGTCCACTGTAGTTTCAAAAATACAACAGAGTAACTTTCCAGGATCATTTCTATATTTTAATGAATAAATGGTGCAGTCAGGTAATTGTTAATTAAAGCTCCAGGCCAGGATAACAGAGAGGAGTTTAAAACGTTGTTCTGAATCTGCCACCGTGTCTGCATTCCCACCAGGCCAAGCTTGGGAACAGCTGGGTCAGTCCCAACGTGGGGCACCTGATCCTGAAGTATCTGTGCCCGGCCCTGCGCGACCTGCTGCAGGACGGTCTGAAGGCCTACGTGCTGGACCTGATCATCGGACAGCGCCGCTGTCAGCCCTGGAGCGTCGTGGAGGCCTCCACTCAGCTGGGTGGGAGCACAGTTGGAGGTCTGAACAGCGATTATATAAACCTGACAGCAGCAGCTCATTTATTGATCCTTCCCTCCTCTAGGGCCGTCCACACGGGTTCTCCACGGCCTGTTCTCAAAAGTGAGCCAGTTCTCCGAGCTGACGAGCCACAACATGAGGCTGAACGCGTTCATCTTCGGCCTGCTCAAGTGAGTTCTCTTCATCGCTTGATTCCTTTGTCTTCTCCACGCCGATCCCTGAAGCCAGACTGTTTAATAGGCGTGTGCCAAAAAATCGATTCACGTAAGAATGGAGATTCTCATTTACTATGATTCAGAATCGATTTAAAATGTCCCAAAATCGATTTTTAGAAAACGACCTCCATTTTGTAACTTCGCGGGACGTTCTGACGTCACTACGCAGACGGTACTGGAACGTACGCATGCGCGGAGGGCACCACAATAAAGAGGAAACTTCAAAAATGAATGAGAGAGAGATTCAACCGGCCCGTCTTGACGGCAAACATTTGGACTTTTATGTTTTTAACCGAATGCCAGGAAGGCCGCGCTTAAAATGAACTTCACTGTGTGCAAAGTTTGCAAAGTGAAGATTGAGCACTTTCGGTAACACCGCAAAAACACGGAGCTAAGCTACAGCTAAGCTAAGGTACGCTATACCCTACCCCACCCCGTACACAGTTCTGTGCCATGTTTTATGTGGTTTGGCAGAAGTTTGTTGTCGTGTTTTATGCAGAAATTCACTCGGATAGCAATGTTGATACCTCGCTTCAACTCGTCCGCTTCAAGTATCCGGTTTCTGTATCTGCAGGCGACGTGGTGAGGAATTACGTACATTTTTTTTTTTTTTTACGATTCTTCTTCTTCAAATAACTAGCAAGAGATTCAAATGGCAAAAAACCTCAGGATGGAAATTGCAACGCCGTTGTCCATGGAGGAGGCTGTACTATTCTCTCCATGACGGTTCGTAAAAACAAAACAAGGGATGCAGAAAGGGAGTAATTCCATGTAGGCGTGGAATATTATTTAAAATTAAATAAATGTGACAAGCGAGATGTGAGAGCTGAAACTGATTCGTTGCGACCAATTCAGTGTTTGTGGTGATTTTTTTTTTTTTTTTTTTTTTTTTTTTTTTTTTTTTTTTTTAGGCTTCAAAAATTGCATAAAAGACAGTAAGACCACTGCAAAAAACACAAATGGTTCTGTTAGAAGCCACCGAAACAAATCACGTTTCACTGCAAAAACAAAATCTGACCAAGTATTTTTGGTCTAGTTTCTAGTGCAAATATCTTGAATACGCTTGAAAAAGACAAAACTAACTTACAAGTAACTTTTCAACACAGTATAGGAGCTTGTTTTAAGTCAATAATTCTTTCATATTGATGGAAAAGTTCTAGTTATAAGTGAAATAATCTCCCAGTGAAACATTTTTTCCAGATTATAAATTAAACTGTCTTGTTCCACTGGCAGATTATTTCACTAATTAGAACTTTTTCATCACTATGAAGGAATTATTGACTTAAAACAAGCTCCTACATCATGTTGAAAAGTTACTTCTAAATTAGTTTTGTCTTATTTCAAGTGTATTCAAGATATTTGAACTAGAAACGAGACCAAAAATACTGGGTAAGATCTTGTGTTTTCGCAGTGACGTCCTTTAGGCTGTGTTCACGCCGTCCCTGTATAGTTCGCTTTAATCGAAGTCTAGTTCGTTTGCCCGGAAAGTCCGGTTCGTTTGGAGAGGTGTGAATGCGTTAATGAACTCTGGTGCCGTGTGAAAGCATATGTGAACGCCAAGCTGACCAGAGATAGTTCCAAAAGTAGGAAGAGGACGACAGCGCAGGGCATTCTGGGTAAATACAACCAAAACAAACGTGTGTCTCGCGCTCGCAGGAGAAATGGCGAATGGTCTTTTACCAAAGACAAAAGAGAAATCCTACAACCAAAACAATATCGCACTACTCCAGATTTGTTAACATTTCATGAAGAAAGAAGTTGTGCTCAGTGTCTTCTTCAGAGGTTTTTGTGCTGTTTCCTTCAGTGGTTCTTGGTGCAGCGCCCCCACAGGCGAGTAGTGGGAACAAGGTCCTTAAAAGTGTTTGGTTTGTTTGACACGGTGCAGTATGAAAGCGAACCACAGCACCTGAAAATGTAACAAATGTTGCAATTTGCCTGTATTGCCGCTGATTACCCATGTACACCCAAGGATGACACCTTCTTGACCTTTGAACCAGCTCAGTCTGCACCTTTTCACTTTCCATGTTTTCTCTGAAAGGGGCAGTGTTATGTAAAGTCGACTTTTTTTGAGCTTTACATCATGTTATAATGTTATTCCCCCATCAGAAACATACCTTTTTAGTTGTTTTTGATATATACACCATTTTCATAACAACAGATGGTAACATAGTTAGTTGATTGTGCTATGAAATGATTCTATGTGCCTGGAAAGTATATAATACTGCCCCCTTAAAAACCTCCACTTTGGAAGGACCTCAGTTTTTGGTGCTTATGCCCTCTGGTGGCAGCTGCTTGCAAAATCAGTCGTTCTTGTAAAAGTAAATAGAAGAGAAATAGATGGATGGATGGGTGGGTGACTGTTTCCTTGCATTTGTAATAATTGCATTATTTTTCTGTTTCAGCATGAAATCTCTGGAGTTCTGGTTTAATCACCTCTACACACATGAAGGTAACACCGGAGTGACTTAGATTTGATATTTCCGTCTTTGTTCCTCCTGTTATTTGTGCTGATGTTTGAGTTTTGTCTTCCAGACATCATAGCGGCACACTACAGCCCATGGGGCTTCCTCCCCCTCTCTCAGGGGGCATGCAAGCCTCTCTTCGAGGAGCTGCTCCTCCTGCTGCAGCCGCTGTCGCTCCTCCCGTTCGACCTCGACCTCCTGTTCGAGCCGCACCTCCTCCAGAAGGGCCAGGAGCAGATGCGTCGCAAGGAGCAGCTGCGCTCGGCGGGGCAGACGAGCCGCTCCACCTTCCAGCTCATGAGGGGATGGAGCGCCACCGTCAGCGAGATGGTCAGAGATTCGGGTGGGGAGGCGAAGAGCGAGAGGCCAGGGCTGAGGCGAGAGGGAACGTGGCCAGGAATGGAGAGGGCGGAGTGTAGGAGAGAGGGAGTGGGGATGGCTAATGACTGGAAGGGGGTGCAGAGGGCGAAAGGCGTAGGACAAGAAGGAGTGGATGTAAAGGAGCGGGACAGGAGGAAGGAGAAAGATCCAGGAGAGGAGAGCCGTCAGCGAGGAGACAAGCAGGCCGGCTGGTGGTACCAGCTCATGCAGTCCTCCCAGGTCTACATCGACCAGTCCGCAGAGGGCTCGAAGTTCGTTAAGGCTGAGAAGAGGAAGAAATCCTCAGAGAGACGGCAGAACCAACCTCCACCCACAAGAGAAGGAGTGGTGGAAGGTGCAGAGTCCAACTCTGAAGGGGAAAAAGGGACGAGCAGCAGTTCTGGCAGGGAGTCGGCTGGATTCAAAGGAAGGCCTTCATGGATGGGGAGCCCCCCGGAGTCTGTTCTCAACCAAGAGAAAGACACGGACATCGGGGAGGACGCAGGGTCCGGAGTCCGGACATCAACCCAGGAGCAGAGTCCCTCACAGGGGCAGAGTCTGCGCTGGGGCAGGCTCTTCGGTTCCACTGTTGGTTCTCCTCAGAAAGCTGAGCCAGCTGAACTGAGAGCGAGAGCCCAAAAGACAAGGTGAGAAAAATTCACAAAATGAGTTCTGCAAAGCATCTGGATCGGGCTGTCCGCGCATCCTTAAAGCTGCAGTATGTAACTTTTACAAAAATATATTTGTTAAAACAGTCACCGTGTCATGACGATTTGCTATGAGGCAGATAATCTGTGAAAAGATCGATCTCCTCCACCTCCTCCCTGAGCTGCTACTGCCGTCTAAAGAAACGCAGTGCTCTCGACCTAAAACAACCAATCAGAGCCAGGAGGAGGGGCTTAGCGCTGCCAATCAGCATCGTGTACGCGCTGCTAAATGTGCTGATGGTGGAGAAACAACTTACCGTTCCAGGAAAACTGTTTATCCGTCTTCTTTGGTGACCATGCTAACTAGCTTTAGCATTAGTGTCAGGCTGTGTTGTGGTGAGCCAGCTGAGAGCAAGGGGGAGGGTGTGAGCATGAGGGTGATTGACAGCGTTAAGACCCTCCTCCTGGCTCTGATTGGTTGTTTCTGACTGAGTGGTGTATTTCTGCAGTTAGTACTGGGAGCACTGGGAGAAGGCAGAGGAGCTTGATGGTTTTTTTTTTTTTTTTTTTTTTTTTTTCACAGATTATCTGTCTTGTATTAAACTGTAACGACATCATGATCATTTTAACATATGTAAAACAAACATTTTTCAAAAGTTACATACTGCAGCTTTAAATTTGGGCTTAAAATTTGTTAAGAAAAATGTAAGTTGTCCTCAAAGACGTTAATCACAGATGTTAAATGTTGTCGAAGCAGGACTATTTAATCTCTTATATTCTCTGTCGCGTTTTGTTGCGGGACTTTTCTGTCAAGCAAAAGTTTGAGTAGCGCAAAGACATCTTCATTACTTTCTGTGAATCAAGGTGATTGATGCTACCAGTAACAAGCTGCTAATATACCCTTGCTAGCTAGTTTTTTTTTTACATTTATGAGTGCAAATTTATCGCCAGTTTGCTGGATGGTGTTCGTCTTTACCACTGGCTCACTTCTGTTGCCAACCCATACGATGCTACGTGCATTCTGCGCAAAAAAGCTTGGCTAAGGCTAAGCTTGGGTTAAGGCTATTGAGAGGGTGAGAAGAACAAATCATGTAACACAATGCTGATAATTTTTTTGGCACCACTGGCATCCCATATTTAACATCTATTCAACTGTGGCAGCAATCGCATCACTGTCACAGTCAAAGGGGCTTATAAATTAGAAAAAGACACCTGAGCTTCAGACTGTTGCTAGAATCCATTAAGATCGTTTTGTGTGGATGTTGTTGCACACATGAGCTTTGCATTTAGTGCCCACCTCCTGGCAGCGCTTCGTTCCTGGCATCATGCAGAGCAGAGAACTGCTTGGCTGCGATATAAGACGATTATATTTTATGGGCCGTTCATTCATGATTTGCACGCCAGTAATATATTTGGCCAGTTGCGTGGGCTCTCACTGCTTTTGATGGCCACACTTTATACAGAGTTTAGCTACTGAGATGTTAGGGCTCACTGTGAACAGTGGGGGGCGCTGCAGTGGTAGAAGAAGAACAGACGACAGTTGGGGAAATGTGGTTTAATTGCAGCCAGTATTGCGGCCGCATTATTGATGATACAGCCACATGTTTTCTGGATGGGAAGTTTCACTGTTGTTTAAAAAAAGGACCAAAACCATCCCAGTTTCCAGCTGGTATAGACTGAGAAAAATAATCAGCAGCAACAGATGAGAAGAAGATGATTGTTGGTAAAAAGAAAGAGCTAAATTATGTATTATTATATCATAAAATGTTATATTATTGTTTCTGCTTTGCATTTCAGGCCTCCATCAGGTTGGCTCGCTTTGGACCGATCTATTCTGGACCTCGTGGCTGTGACCATTGGAGCAGGCGGCGGGAAGAAGGCGGAGCCTCCTACTACACCGACTCACGGCCAAACGACAGCTGAAGCTAAACAATCATCTTCATGGTAAGCACATTTCACACTCGCATCTGGGTTTCCATCTTGCTGCATCTGATTAATCCGTTATTCTGTCGATTAATCGGATAAAAAAAAAAATTGGAACATTCTGCAGATTTTTAATTTAACCTCTTAGGCTTTTTTATCCAATATTAGAAATACATTATAAGAGGCAAGTTAAGAAATAATTTCCTTTTTTTTAAATAAGAAAATAAACATTTTATTGCCTAAAGTACAAAAATATAGCTTTCCTTTAGTGAATTTGAACCAGGTGAAGCTAAAACTGCCACTTGAGGAGTTTGGGGTAAAACATATTTACAGACAAAGGTTTTTTTTTTTTTTTTTTTTTTTTTTTTTTTTTTTATCTTAAATGCAACATGTTTATATATTTTGTACAGTTTTAGCTTTATTACTGCTCTGGGTGTGTCGGTTTTTCAACAAATGGCCTTTTTTGAGTCGGTATATTCGAGTTAATTGCTAAATTAGTCTACGATTATTTCAATAATCGTTAAAACACGATTAATTCAATTAATCATAGCTGCCCTGCTCATGTGTTCACAAGCTTGGACATCTGAAGCAGAGGCATCCGACTGTTGATGTTCTCGTGATGTTTGTGGCGTTGAAGGCTTTTGTTGTCCTGGTTTATGCTGAACTTTCTCTGCCATAACATAAATGAATTTAACTGATTAAATGGACCCTAAAGATGTCAAAAGTTTAGATCAGCTAGCAAATTTTGCTGTAATAAGAGTCAAAACTGTTTGATCGCAAGAAACCGCTCTAACAATATCAAAAGATTTATGCTTACGTATTTTGTTAAACCAATAATCTAAAAGCCAAACATCTCTAAACCCCTCCAGAACAACTTTTACACCATAACTGTTTGAGTTCAGAATTTTTTTTCATTGTTAGCAGAAATATTGAAGAACATTTTCACTTATACGTTAGGTCCGCAACTTACGATTATTTCAGTCATCGATTAATCTATCGATTATTCTAACTATGAATCGATCAGATAAAGAAATTGGCTCATTCTGCAGATTTTTCCACTTGTGCAGTATTAGAAATACATTAAAAGATGGAAATAAACAAATTTCAAATTCTTTTCAATTCCCTTTTTAAGTAAGAAAAAAAGCATTCTATTGCCTCCAATGCAACAACATAGCATTGCTTTAATGTATGCTTGATCACTTGCAGCAAAGGATTCATCTGCAGCTAAAAAAAACGCCTCCAACATCTGAAAAGCTAGCATCAGTACAGCGCGGGACTGATCTGGATTAAACAGTTAAGAATTGATAGCAAAAGGTGTTTAATAGGAACTTTTTTTTTTTTTTTTTTTTTACAGAAGTTGAACCAGGTGAAGCTAAAACGGCCACTTTAGGAGTTCTGGGTGGAACATACTTGCATACAAAGTTTTTTTTTTTTTTTTTATCTTAAATGCAAAATGTTTATTTTATTTATTTATTTATTTATTTTTTTTAACAGTTTTGGCTTAATTACTGCTCTGAGTATAATTCTTTCAGCAAATTGCCTTTTTTTCTAGTCTGCATGCTCCAGTTAACGATTAATCGGTTACTAAATTAGTTGACAATTATTTCATTAATCAATCAATCCGATTAATCGTTTCAGCCCTACTTATATTAGTTTTATTCTCATAGTTTTACCTTTACATGCAAGCCTAAAGCATTAAAACATGTAGATTTTGTCTCTTACACAGTGTATATTTCTCCCTGGGCACCCCTCCTCCATGCACCCCACAAAAGGTGGGAATCACCGTAGCAACCAGTGAATTCATGTTGTTTTTCTATATTATTTTATGATGAGGTTTGCGTCACCTTCTCAATAGAGCTTACAGATTGATGGACTTTATTGGCACCCTTTAGTTTAATTTAAGTGAAAATTTAACAATTTTCAAGTTATTTAAAACTCAGTGATGGATGTGATCTGTCCAAAGTGAATCCTGAAGATAGGCACCAGCTCCCCCCACCACCACCTTGCAAGGATAAGTGGGTGTGGATAGATGGATGGAGTTATTTAAAACTGTTAAAACCTTAATTTACCTCCTCGTTTTGCTTTTCTCAGTGAAGTCCGAGCGTTGTGCCATCACCTCGCCACCGACCCCGGCCAGCTGAGCTTCAACAAGGGCGACGTCCTGCGGGTTCTGAGGAAGGCCGATCCCGACTGGCTGCTGTGCTCGCTGGGCTCCACCCAGGGGTTGGTTCCCATCATTTACGTGACGCTCAACAGCATGGAGGACAGCCGCAGCGAAACCGGACCCGGTCAGCTCTGATAAGACTCTCTCAGCGAAAATAAACGGTTTCCCTGCCGCCGGTTTCAGCTGCACAGCGACTCGTTCAGAAACACAAAAATATGAAGAAAGTGCAGAGACGTGTGCGAGGTCTGACCACAAACTCAAAATCAAGGTAACATCCTGAAAAGACAGCATGCTTACATCCAAACAAACCAAAAGATACGACGAGAAACGAACCCAAAGACTCTCTGACACACACTTCTCGACATGAAGCTTAGCTGTGCGACCATTCAGCCTGAATATCTGTCATCTGGGCACAACGTGACGGAAAACTCACCAGTGTACTGTGCACCACACCTGGCTGCTCTTTGCTGTGCTGTTTAAATGTTGACCCTGCTGTGCCATTAATCATCAGGAGGAGACTTTCATTGAGATTCTGTTGCTTATTAAGTGCAGGTTTTTATTTTTATTCCTATGAAACCCATGAGTAGATATAGAAAAGCATGAATTTACTCTATAAACTGTTGCAGAAGGTGGTTCGAACACTGCAAAACAAAATCTTATCAAGTATTTTTGGTCTAGTTTCTAGTGTAAATATTTTGAACTCACTTGAAATAAGACAAAATCTAACTTGCAAGTAACTTTTCAGCAGATATAGGAGCTTGTTTTAAGTCAATAACTCCTTAATATTGATGAAAAAGTTCTAGTTATAAGTGAAATAATCTACTAGTGGGACAAGATATTGTAATTTATAATATGGGAAACCATGTTGTTCCACTAGTAGATTATTTCACTTATAACTAGAACTTTTTCATCAATATTAAGGAGTTATTGACTTAAAACAAGCTCCTATATCTGCTTAAAAGTTACTTGCAAGTTAGATTTTGTCTTATTTCAGGTTCATTCAAGATATTTGAACTAGAAATTAGACCAAAAATACTTGGTAAGATTTTGTTTTTGCAGTGAAACATGATTTGTTTTGGTGGATTCTAATAGAAACATTTACAGCAAGATAAAAACAATAATTTGTTCTGTTTAAGTACAACTCACAGGTCCCTCCCTCTCTGCTGTGCTGCAGGCTAAGCGTCCCCTCCCTGCAGGGAGATGACTACACTCGTAGCAAGGCTGTTTTTCTATGTTTTGCTTATAGTTCGCAACTCTCAAAAACACCTCAAACACTCGTTATTTCACTTTTTTTTTTGCACATTTGTTTTCCTTTTCCAGCCAAGTTGTAGTTTAAGCAAGCAAAAATAGAAATATAGTCACAGAAGCTTCTGTTTTCTACTTTAAAAGCATGATATCTTGCTTCCTACCGCAGTGATCGTGCTTCACTTTAATCTCAAATCCAAGACCTGACAGTTCTGGGGACGACAGGAGTGAGTTTTATGTGTGTATTTAATCTGCTGGTACATACTGTAAATGCATTTATGGCTCATTCATACGATTTGTATTTATTTATTCAGCTATTTAAGTAACTAAAGCTACACTTTAAAATCCATGAGTTTGGACATTTTTGTGTCATATTTTGTATTTAAAGGGGAAAATATCTCTGCCTTAAAGCGCTCAGTCGACGATGAACCACGTTATATCTGTCCCGACATCATATATTTTCTATATTCTTCAACGTCCCCCCCCCCCCCACACACACACCCCAAGCGTCTGTAATGATACTAGACAGGGAGATTTTTGGATGTTTAAAGGGAAAGCTACCTGCCTGCCACGCCCATGTGTGAAATGTAGCCTTAGGTTTAATATGACTTGATGAAGGAAGAGTTCCTCAATACAAACCCCTTAAAAGTGGCAACATTAATGTAAATGTATTAAATAATTGAATGCTAGCATGTTTTTTTTTTTCTGTTCTTGTTTCGTTAATGTACAGTTTTAATTTCTAACATTTAATTGTGTTTGACTTGTAAATATATTTAAACTCTCCGGTGGTTTTGAGGTTTATTTTTTGCCATAGAGCTCTACAGTATGTACATATGAATGTCATTAATGATTTACCAGTGCATTTCATATTTGATACAGAAAGTATAAGCTTTAGATTTAACACTAACAAGCTGCTGACTCTGATCCATGTTCTCCTGGAGGAATGGAGGGTTTGTCGAGGTCAGAGTTCACATGTAACCCATCAACTAGCTCGAAGCAGGAAGGCTCGGGGGGGGGTTCAAGAGGGAAGCGCTGTTGTTGTTTGAGGATTGTTGCTCTTCGTCTCGCTGGCTGCCTGTAAATACCTTCAGCATCAGTGACACCGCTCTTCTGTCCGTGTCGAGCCTATACGATGTACGACATTATCAAACTACTATGGATGTTAAATAACAAAGTGCTCATGTGATCACAAACTCACCCGGCTCCTGTGTCGTTATTTTCTGGATTGAACATCATCCTCGTGAGCATTTTTTTTTTTTTTTTCGTCTGTTTTCTGATGAAACGTCAACGTCTGGTGAGCAGATGGTCTGGGAATGTCCTGCTGCACTTTTAGATGCATAGATGTGTGTTGGAGCAGGGATGCATCCAAAAGCTGCAAGCTTGGGCATCACTGTGCCACACAATGAGATGGAGAGGTGAGAAACTGCTCCCCCCTGTGGAAGCCAACGGAGGCAGCACCTTAACTCTGGAGAAACTATTAAAAATTTAAATTTATCATGTTGTGACAGTATAATATGACAATCTGTGGAAAAAAAATCAAGCTCCTCTGCCTTCTCCCAGTACTAACTGCAGAAATACGCTGCTCAGAAACAACCAATCAGAGCCAGGAGGCGGGTCTTAGCGCTGTCAATCACCCTCTCCGCTGCTCTCTGCTATGCTACAGCTGGTTCACCACAACATAACCTGATGCTGATGCTAATGCTAATGCTAGTTAGCATGGCCACCGATGACGGCGGATAAACAGTTTTCCTGGAAAGGTAAGTTGTTTCTCCACAATTAGCACATTTAGCAGCGTGTACATGAGGGCGATTGGCAGCACTAAGCCCCTCCTCCTCCTGGCTCTGATTGGTTGTTTTAGGTCGGGAGCGGAGCGTTTCTTTAGAGGGCAATGGTAGCTCAAAGAGGAGGTGGAGGAGCTTAATCTTTTTACAGATGATCTGCCTCAAAACAAACCGTCACGACATGGAGACAGTTTAAACAAATGTATAAAAAACATTTTTGTAAAAGTGACCTACTGCAGCTTTAAGAGCCAAAGTAAAGCGTTGTTGTCAAAAAGTTCCTCCTTAAAATTAGCAGCGTTACAGGGGTCAACAAAATGTGCGTAAGCTAGCAACGTAGCACAGCTAGCTTCTGCAAGGAGTTGGATAAGTCACATCTGGGAGCCTTTTTTCCAAAACAAACAAACAAAAAAAAAAAAAAACAAAAAAAAAAGAAAAACAAAAAACAGCAAATGTAGAAACTAATGGGGGTCGTGTGGTGCAGCAGCAGACCGGGCTGGCCACTTTATTAGGTACACCTCTTCAGTTGCTGTGGATATTTTTTGCCCAACGCACTTCTCCTGTGGGAGTTTTGTGTTTGAAGCAGAGACCAGCAGGAATCATCTCTCACTTGTTCAGGTTTGTGCGCATTCACCCTCGGGGGCAATTGACACCAAGACTTCATCAGAGAGCCACTAAAGTCCAGCGTTCGTGTTCGAGCTTCAGGTTTCAACCTTCGGTCCGTGCATTTTCAGCAGGCAGGCGCTTTCAGTCATTTAACCTTCAGTTTTGACTTGTGGTTTTCTCCCATGCATCCTCAGAACTACACAATCCAACCCGTACAACACTGATGCAATATGATGAAACCCACCTAAATGTCTTAGTCAGAGCAGACAGAAAGCTCTTTTGCCACTAGATGGCGCCATTATTTTACTTTATCTCCTAAGACATGATGCGAAACAAAGCGCTTCTACTCCTGTTTAGACACAGCATGTTAAAACAGCTTTTTTTTTTCTTTCTTTCTCTGATCTGATTCACATTGGATCCGTTCATTAGAACCGGGTAATTCTCTGTTCAGCTGTAAACAAACAAATCAGAGACCTTTCTTTCAGTACCAGATATTTACATTGATGCCAAAAGTTATGGAGCTTAAAAATGTTTCGCTGTTTTTATTAATTTTTTATCTACTTGAGGAAAGCATTGAATGTTTCACCTCAGATAAGTGCATCATATCAACTCACCATCAGCATTTATGTATTATGAACTTTAATGTTTGCAGCTGGAGCTTCCTGCTGGATAGTTTGATTCCTGCTGAGCTCTCAGCTTAAATCTGACCACCTTTAACTGCTGTATTTAAAGGGGCAGTATTATGTATTTTCCAGGCACATAGAATCATTTTATAGCACAATCAAGTCACCATGTTACCTTCAGCTGTTACAAAAATGCTGTAAATATCAAATATGACTTAAAAGAAATTTGACTTTGTAATTTAACGCCTTGAAATTGGGCCTCTGTCTCTTTAAAAACTCCTTCTCTTTCTGAAACTCCGCTTTCAGGAAGTCCTCACAACCTCTATTAACCCATTCACAATGTTTTTACCACGTTTCACTGGGAAGTAGCTCCAATAATGAGCTCAGCAGATGCGCAGTTCCACCAGGTGTTTGCTAATTGCTGCTGGCTAGTCTGAAGGAGCTGAGTGGGAAAGTCTCGGGTGAGGGGTGCTCTGTGAGGCAGAAGCTTAGAAGCTGCAGCTCCGAGGAGGAGCTGAAGGAATAACATCATAACATGATGTAAAGCTCAAAAAAGTCGATTTCACATAATACTGCCCCTTTAAAAAAACAGTATTATCAAAATATCAGCTTTAAATTAACATGACGTAATTAATTTATGGCCTGATGGTGTCTAACGAGCTACGGTTGTTTGTCAAGTTAGTCTGAGTTCATATGAAACCCGACTGGACTTTTTCCAAAGGTTCTATTTAAAAAATGACGCAAAGAGATTGTCTAGTCATCCTCAGCACATGGAAGCGCTGGAGGCATAAGATTTCCCAAAGAGGAACGAAAGAGTTGCAGCATGAATCAGTCATACAGCATCAGCAACATCTCTTCCTTTTTTACTATTTGTCATCAGTCCTGACTGTCATGTAAGCTTGGAGATCTGCTGTTTAGGGAGATTTTTTGGGGGCGGGGGGGGGGGATCTTTGGTGATTTTTCTTGAGAGAGATCAGGGTTGTATTCTGATTTTTTAACTTGCACCTGTTTGCTTTTGTTTAGATCAGGCGTTTAAATTCACAAGTCCTTGCTCCTGGGAGTTTTTATTGGGTGAAACCTCTGAGTCTTGACTTGGTAAATTAAAAAAAAAAAAAAAAAAAACACGTGGTGAAGTTTTAAGGTGGATCAACCTCACTTCCTGGAGCGATGCTGAAGGTCTGCTGAGGGTAGACAGGACATATTCTGAAGAAAAACTAAAAAAGAGGTGGCCTCAGTAGGAAATTATATCATCTGCCTCCATTCCTGTTGGGGTTCAGGTTTCGGGTTTTTCCCTTTTCCCTTTTATAGCCAAAAAAGGGTCAAAGGTTAAGGATAAAACTTAATGAGAAAGTCCCACCCACCCTAGTAAGCTGTATTTAGTGTTGCAGTGGTCCAGTCAAAGTCCAGATCCCAACTTGAGTGAAATGCTTTGCAGAAATTATGACCTGAAGAAATATTGTCGCAAAAAAAAAAGTTAATGCAATGTTCTTAGAGCTCGTTTTGAGGCATTTGTTAATAAATAAACCAGTTTTATTCAGTTATGAACACCCACATCAGGCTGCAGCTACATTTTCTGCATATTTCTGCAGAAAGATATGCAGATTCAGTATAGGGTTGCACATAATTCTGTGGAAAAAAAATAAACCTTGCTTAGTTGGAAAGCCATCGGTGTGGCAGACTGTTTATTTGGTGATTCAGGCTGACTTAGCTCCGAGCGATTTCCCACAGTCCCAGAAATTAAATTCTGCAGCGACTGAGCAGCAACGGCTATATCATAGGAACCTGTCCTGCACATTTCCTTCTGAGGAACTCCCTCTGCCAGTGAGGCACAATTATCTGGGATGAAATTTGACTAAACCTTTGGTTCTGCCAAATTGCTCCACCAGTGTAAAATTAGCAGCTTTTGTCTAACTTCATGTTTTGCTGCCTGTATTTGATTCCAGTAACTGATAATTACGGAAAAACAGGCTGATATCTGATGTGCTTCAGTTTGCAGAGATATCTGATTTCCGTGGAACGTAAGACAACACGTTAGTGTCAGATTTTGCAGCGGGATGAAACCTAAAGCTGGTGATTTACTTGCAGTGCACTGCAAAACCGCAAAATCTTACCAAGTATTGTTATTCTAGTTTCTAGTGCAAATATCTTGAATACACTTGAAATAAAACAAAACTAACTTACAAGTAGCTTTTCAGCAGATATAGGAGCTTGTTTTAAGTCAATAATTCCTGAATATTGATGAAAAAGTTCCAGTTATAAGTGAAATAATCTGCCAGCAGAACAACATCTTTTTCCCCATTTTATAAGTAAAAATAACTTGTTCCACTGGCAGATTATTTAATTTATAACTAGCATGTTTTTCATCAACATTAAGGAATTACTGATTTAAAACAATCTCCTGTATCTGCTGAAAAGTTACTTGTAAATTAGTTTTGTCTTATTTCAAGTGTATTCAAGATATTTGGAGTAGAAACTAGACCAGAAATACTTGGTAAGATGTTGCGTTTTTGCGGTGTGAGAAATTATCGGATCTCTATGAGAGAATGAAGCAAACCGTGGAAGAAAGCCATAAGATTCTTACATGAAAACATTTGAATTTACCTGGGAAACTGAATAAAAGATAAATACAATACAATGTTATTTGAATATTTAACCAAGACCGCCAAAAAAATGCCATGAAGTTTTAGTGCGGGAAATGTTCTGCAGTGGTCCTACTTGATCTCATGCATCGTTTGAAACTGTCGACCATCATGTTTTCCTGAAACGTCGGTCAGGACATACAGTTTCTAACATGTGGCGTTCCACAGGGTTGAGTTCTGAGCCCATTATTGTTTTATTTTCCGCATCCTTCTACTACCTGCCATAAGTCAGTGTTTTTCTGACATCTAAGTATCAAATATACAAGGACGACTTCCGGTTGTATTTGTCTTTTAAGCCTCATCAGCTGGAAACCTTGTTCAATGTTTGACTTGGACCAGTGACTGATTGTCCTCCAGTTATCTCGTTTTAAATGTTGACAAGTCAGAGACCTTTTAAAAAAGAAGAAAAGAAAAGAAGAACAGGAAACTAATGCTGAGTTTCCGTACAGATACGTACATATTGTTTGTCAAATTCTTTGTTTGTGCACACAGTCTTGACCAAAAAGGCGAATTCTGATTCTTGATAACAGCTACTAGTGAATCACATTTTTTAATAAACCAGGCAGTTGTTTCTTTTTGCGTTATGACATATAGTTTCCCCGCCAGGTCCAGATGAAATCGTCTTCGTAACTAGATTAGTTCTGTTTGAACAAATCATGAGTTTTTTGGCTCCAAACCACTAAATCCAGTGAACAAATCCCACTGGTTTTGTTCTCATTTCACTAGCTCTTGTGCTGTGAAACAGTTTGCCTCTGCAGCGTTGTTCTACTGACTCTATGGACCCTTTGTCAGGCTTTTATGTCAACCTTTTATTTTGAACTTCTTTATTTGGTTTATGATGTTAAACTTTAATTTCAGCTATCTTATACAACACTTTGTGAATCATTATCTGGGAAAGGTGCTTTTTAAATAAACTTTACTTACTTAAGTACTATTAGTTGAATGCATTAGCATTTTATTCCCACCCTAAATTCAGATTTTAAGTTTCATTTTATTTCATTTATTGAGCCATTATTATGTGTCAAACGCTTTCCCATCTTTTCCACCACATTAGAAAGTTTCTAATAAAAGAAGATGGAAACCCTTCTCCGGTCTGCACTTGCAAATTTAAAATTTCAAAGATTCTCTCATTTGTGTATTTTTTTGGTGCAACAGAAAACAGAACAATACCAAAAATAGATCCAAAGCGTTTTCACACAGTGAAATGTAGTGATGCGATGAGAATTATTAAGAAATTTCAGTTTTTTAAAATTTTTACTTATTTTTATTTATGTATATTTATAATATTTAAAAAATATATATTTCTATGTTATATTTTTAATAATAATATTAAAAAAAAAGAAATTTCAGTTCTGACAGATAACAGAGTGTCATCAGCAAAGAATCACACACGAGCAGTTGGGAAAATTAAAAACAAGGTTTTATTTAAGATGAAAATTCACGTAGAGATTACAATAAAACTTCCACTGACTGACTGAAATACATGCAGCGTTAAACAGATGTTAGTTTATGTGGCTACACATTCAACAGTCTTCGTACATAAATCTTTCTGAAAGACTTTTTACAAACAAAAAGGCAGTAAAAAAATAAAATTCCTTCAGGGTGCCGTATTTCTATTGCAGCTCAAATTAATATATGTATTTTTATAAATGAAAACAACAAAAGCCTCTTTGGTAACAGGAGACATTTTTTTGCTGGATTTATGTCCATCACGTGGTCAGAATCAGAAGATATTTTATTCAGGCTTCACTCCGAAGCAGCGGTTGCCCTGGAAAAACATAAAGAGAAAAAAAATTAGATCCTCAATTTAGTCATTTCTAAAGCAGGATCACTGATGGTAACCCATGCCCTCTCTGTTCAACTCTGCAGGACATTGTGTTTACTGCAGCACGCCACCAAAATAAAAGCACGCGTAACAGAAAAATCTCCAAATTGACTTCTGTGGAAGCAGAAGCCATGAAAGCATCTGCAAACCATCAGGAAGTACAGTGAGAATGAAGATATATCCTCCTGTAATCCCTTTGTGCTTTTGCAGCTTTACACCATGAGTCAAGGCCATTTGTGGTTTTACACCCAATTGAAGTGAAATGAGGCTTGTCAAACTTTCAACTCAAACAAATACAAGAACCAACTTTCACTTGCAGATTTTGGTGGCAATAAGTGTTAGAAAAAAGCAATTTCTGCTTTTTGTAAAGTTCATTTTTACGTTCTCCAATAACTATATTTACATAATGTTTGTCTGATTTTTACAGAATGCGTACCGGTGATAAATAGTCATCTGAAATATGAATAGTAACTTTTATTGATGTGATATTAAAGAACTGAACAATGAAAAGAAAAAGTTCTGATTTCTAATTTTTTTAAAATTTATATAAGCAAGCAAAAACAAGCGAAAGAGTGAAAATTATTTTAAAAACTTAATTTAGTTGGGAAACCCCCCCCCCAAAAAACAAACAAACAAACAAACAAACAAACAAAAAAAAACTGGAGGATACTGGCCCTGCTGCTACAAATTTAAATGCAGTTTCAAAAAACAAGACTTTATCTTCACACAACGATTTGTCTGTTGTTGTTTTTTTAGCTCAATTTAAATTTGATATGGTAAACTGAACCAACAAAGGTGGAAATTACAGGAAATAACCAGGCATTTCATTTAAAAAGAATAGTTTAAATGCCAGCCAATTTCTGTCAATTGGGTTAAACTTTAACCGGAAAACAAACTGAAACAAAACCAATAGGTTATCTTTAAGACAATAAAAAGTTAGTATCAGCCTTTGAAGCAAAAAAAAAAACAAAAAAAAACAAACAAACAAAAAAAAACGGTGCTTAAATTCACTTTTGATTGATCTAATTGGAAAATAAGTAATCGGATGCTTCCTGAAACCAGAGCAAAGCAGTGTTATAGATGACGGTGAAGATCGTGCTGCTTCATAGGGCAGCAAAATCATTCAAATGAGTAACTTGGTGCTTTTTTCATGCTATATCCAAACTACAGTATCTTAACAACACACAAATAAAAAAGAATAATATGTAGAAAGTTTGGAAAACATCATGGGAAGGTCTGGAAAGGTCTCTGGAGTGTGAGTTGCAGGTTATGATGCTGGCCCAACCAGAATCCTGACCGGAGTCCTAGTCTAGTAATCTGCCAAGGGAGCTAAAGATTAGGGTGATGGCAAGGAGTCTTTTCCACGTCAAAGAGTTGGAGCTCATTGGATGCAATGAATAAACGGTTTAAAATACCAGTCAAAATAGGCTCGGCTGTTATAAACAAGGGAACTGAGTTCAAGGCACTCCAGATTATTTGGATATTTTGTTTAAAAAAAAAAAAAAAAAAAAATTACCACATAAAACTAAATTCAAGCTACGCAATTTGAAGATGTAGTGGATCAGAGCAGAGATTTGTTACCTTGTAGTTCTCCATTTTGCATCTTTTTTTCAGGTGATCCACGTGCAACATCACTTTCTGCACCCACTGTTGTTCCTTAGTCGGGGCGCAGAGTTTTTTCCCATGTCTGGTCACCAGGCTGCAAGAACAACCAAAGCTTTACATGTGCCCTCTGGTTTCTACTCACCGATTAGACATTCAGGATCAACGAGAAACTCACATTGTGGCTTCGAGAGAGCAGCCTTTGGCCTGTTCACGGTAGTCTGCAATCAACCTTTTGTCGATTTCTTTGCTTGTTACCGACAAGCAGCAGTCAACGGGAACCTGCGCCACAGTCACTGAAACGCAAAGCAAGATCGAGTCAGAGTTTTATTTTTCATTGGTTCCGAACGCAGTGATAAGACCTCGGATTAGCTGATCTGCAGCTGTGAATATTTTGCATTTCTTGGAAATACAATTCATCAGAAGGGGTTAAGTGTTTGTAGATAACTGAAAGGTTTATTGGGGGTGGGGGGAAGAAACTTTTATGTAGAAAAAAAAAGTAGACAGGGTGTCTACCTCACTGACTAAAACAGGGAGCTGATCTGGGAGCCAAGGAAGAGCTCTCGCAACATTCATTTTGAAGAAGCCGAAGGCTTTCAACTAAATCTTTTGGCCTTCTTTGCAATAAAGAGTTATGTTGGTCCAGCTATTGTCCAAAGATAATGATCTCTGCCTTGTTTGAGCTCAGAAGCAGAAAATTAAAGGCCTTCAGGCTCATATGTCTTCAGGTCATGCTAGAAGTCTAATTAACTGACTGGATTTGTCAGGCGTTACGGCCAAATAAAGCAGGGTATCATCAGCAAAACAATGAATCTGTCAAAGATCATTGAACCAGTGGAGGCCTATGTAACTCTCCCATCTGGGCGGAAGCACCATGTTTGTTTATTTTTTATTTATTTATTGATTTAGTTTGATTGGTTGATTTAGTTTCCTTTATAAAACGGTCAAGGACTGTAAGGCAGCTAATTTGGGATTAGCAAACGTTAAGGGGAATCGTCTCGGGGGCCGACAGTATCTGGTCTGGGACCCTCATTTTTATTATTTTTAATACTGCAGTTTAAAAACTGGAATCAGTCAGAGATGATATAACGAGCCAGATGCTGTTTCCCTGCTTTCCTATATGTTCAGATGTCTGTAAAAGCGGAACTTGTACGATTCTGGAGTAATTTAGCTCAATATTTTGGGGAACCACTTTTTGGAAACACTAAAATTACAAATAATAATAAACATCTATGCTCAGACTGTATGATGTGTGTCATGGCATCACCATAGCATAACATAGGAAATATAAATCACTGCTGCCTTGGACTGAGCAGTTTCTTGGCTTTAAACCGAGAACAGCTGCAGGGAATTTAACTTTTATAACCTCCTTGTACTCCTACATAGAGTTACAAGCCCATATGGGTGTGATAATGATCACCGACAGTCCAAACTGTTAGTCAGTTTCCCCCACACAGAGGCCTAGTTAATGTAAAACTAACACAGGAATCACTGGGCAATTAAAGCTATTGCAAAACACACCATTGTCTGCTTTTCTCTTTCATTTGCCTTTGAGATTTCAAGCAATGAATGTATGTGAGGTGTGGAAGGCTGGTACTTTCCAGTCCTTCACAGGCGTCAGAGGCGATGTTTTATAGCTGCGAATCAGCCTGATGAAAGCGAACTGATGTGAGAATCAACTGAAATGTGTGAAACAGCAAATTGAGAGCAACGTGTTACTTATACATCAGTGTTTTAGGTTTTGGTTGCTACTTTTTAGCCATCAAAGAACTTTTGTATGTCATTTTTTTTTTTTAAATTTGAATATTTTTCAATATATAAAGGCATTTTAGGCGTTTATTTTATGCTTTTAAATATTCAGAAAGCAAAACGTTTCAAGGTGTGAAAATGATGGGAAATTAAAGCTGTGAAAACAACAGGAAATTTCTGTTATGTTCTCTACAGTTCAAGGTTTACAGTAGCTTGACTGTCAAAAAAATAAGGAAATGTCAAATTAAACTGACTTTTGAAATTATTTTTGCACTCAAGTGCAAATAAACATCCTTTAAGGTGACCTAGTGCGGCTGCAGTGAAAGGCAGGTGCCAAGTGGTTTCTGTTGAAATAAGCGTATCTGTTTTGATCTCTTGACCTGTGGTACCTGTTGTTGAGCTTGTTTAGAGGGGAAATCCAGCACCACACCTTGAGAGATGCAAATCTCCCTCTTTCATTTTGCTTTAATGTCCTGCTATCTTAACAACAGGATTGAAATCTCCTTGGATTTTTCTACAAAAATATTTATTGTTTATGTTTAAGGCATTTTTCCCCCCTTTTTCCATGTATACGTTTAATAATAGTGGGATTTTCTTGTGATGACAATCATCTTCAGAGTCAAAAGCGACAATATTTCAAGCGCAGACTTCAAAAGCTGAAATATTAAACCAAATCAACATGCTTTCTTTAAATCTATCAACAACCTGCTGACGTTTGGATAAGTTTAAAGTGGAGTTTTTGGTTAAACCTCTACTTTCTTCATGCTTTTGTCTCGTCTTCCTTTCTGCTTTTCAAGTCAGCCGAGTAAAAGAAAGCTTGTTGACTCACCTGTGGCGCAGTAGACGATGAAAAGGATGCAGAAGCAGAGCTTGGCATCGCCACAGGGAGTCATGTCTGCAGTCGGTCTTGAGGCTGATTCTGACTGATGAGGAACTTGCTTCTCCTAGCGACACCTTCTGTCACAAAGGAAGTCTGACAACTGAGGGTTTCTGAGCTTGAGCCTCTATTTTTATAGCACTGAATAGACTTTCAGTTTCATTTCTATGCCTTTTACAGTTACTATATCAACTGTGGAAAACCCTTCAGGATCAGCTAATTCCCTGACCTCCAGGGCTGCTCAAGCACTTGTCCAACAGGAAGCAAGCGTCAGCAGGCAGGGATTTATTACTTTAAAAACTTTAAACAGAACTGTTTCTTTATTATAATCATATCTTGGCGTTTGTGCAACAGAATATTTGCACAGCAACTCTACAGATTTGTTAGAAATCAGAACACGAGGAGCTTATGAAAAAACAGCAACAAAAAAAACAGTTAAAATTAAAAAAAGCGAAGTCAAACTCAAAAGGCGTTTTTCACAAAACTAAATCTGGAACCTTTGTTCGTTTCCAACTTTAGCGATTTCATTTTCTCGATGTCTCAATGCTTTTCTGTGGGCTTTCTATCTGTTGTTACTTCTGTTGTGGGTTGTAAACAAAGCAGTGCTCTTTTAGTTTGATGAGCATTCACTCAGCACAATGACCCAATCATTCGGGTTTAAAAAGACTCCAGAAATTCCCGTAAGGAGTCTGCACAACTGGATCTTTATGGAATGTCACACAGACACAGTTTGTTTCGGTTTCCCTGGTTTAAAAAAAAACAACAACACAAAGTTTGACGGGCAGAAAACAAGGTGATTCCCAAAGAGCTGTTAGCTTGAAAAGGATGATGCATCTCCCAGGTCTGTGTCTGAAATGCATGACTTTCAGATGCTGTTCATCTCCTGCCGGCAGTATTATGTGTTTTCCAGACACATATAATCGTTTTATAGCTCAATCAAGTAACTATGTTATCTTCAGCTGTTATAAAAATGTTGTTTATGTCAAATATGACTTAAAAGTAATTTGACTTCGTAATTTAACACCTTAAAATTGGGCCTCGGTCTCTTTAAAACTCCTGCTCTTTCTGAAACTCCATTTTCAAGAAACATCACAACAGCGCTCCTCTATTAACCCTTTAACAACCTTTTTACTAACGTTTCACTGGGAAGTAGCTCGTATAGTGAGCTCAGCAGATGCGCAGTTCCACCAGGTGTTTGCTAATTGCTGCTGGGTAGTCTGAAGGAGCTGAGTGGGGAAGTTGCGGGGGAGGGGTGGCTCTGTGAGGTGGAAGCTCAGAAGCTTAGAAACTGCAGCTCTGAGGAGGAGCTGCGCCTTGAAAGTGGAGCTGCAGCCATGCCATCCAGGCGTTTTCCACAGCTGAATGGTTGCAACGGGAGATTAAAGGATTTCTCAAATATGCATGAAAGTATCAAAGCAACACTCCAGGTATGAGTTTGATGAGTGATTAACATTATTACAAGATGTAAAGCTCAAAAAAGTCGATTTTACATAATCCCTTCAATGGGACAATTATTCTTCGGAGGAATAGCAACCAAAAAATAAATAAATAAAAAGTGAAAAATGCAAGAAAAATTTGAAAAATGCCTAAAAAACACCATGTTTTTGTTGTAGGTAGAGGAGGCCCCAAACGAAACTAGAGTCGCCTGGAAGTCACGGCTTCCATTGAAGAAGCTCTGGAAGCTGCAGCAGCAGATGGAGAGGCTTAAGGGTCAACCTTCCCCACTGGTGAAATCAGGAACAACCACATCAGGTGAGCCCTTGATCCCCGGTGGAGATGGGCTGGTCTCAAGCCCTTCGAGAACCTAGAAAGGGTCACCAGGTGAGAAAGATCACCCTCAACACCCTTGGAAAAGGCAGAAGCTCCAGGTTATCGGTTATTGCTCTGACAGGGGCTGAGGAGACGAAGTGGAGGGCAGTTTTGATGTTGACAGACGTGCAGAAAATCAGAAAATGATGTTGGTAATGTGGGGGGGGGCGGGGTGAAACAACGATGGTTCTGATGGTGATGCTGGAAGGAGGTCAGGAACTACTGGAGATGAAGCTGGCTCCGCTAGAGGACAAAACTACGACGTTTAAATCAACATCTGCTCACACAAATGTTAAATGCAACACAAAGTGATTGTCCTTTCCAAGCTTTCTGGTTTCCTTCTGTTGCCATGGTAACTAGGACCACATCCACTCATTGACTTGGACTCTAAAGTCCACCTTGGTGCAGCCAAATCTGCCTTTAAATGCTTTGTTAAAACTTGTTTGAACACAGGAAGTGTTTTTATTGCTGAGAAAAGACGAAATCTTCTTTCCAGTTTCCCTCAACCCAAAATAATAAGCAAACTGGACGCCTTTCATTTAACATGGAAAACGTGCAAAAAACATTTGAAGTTTTGAATCTACGTTGCTACAAAAAAAAAAAAAAAAAAAAAAAAAAAAAAAAATCTGATTATTTGTTTAATTAAATAATTCATGCTAAATTTATTGTTGAGTAGGTAAAAAAAAAAAATTACAATATTTTTGGTGATTTTAGTTTTAAAAATATATTTTTAGCCCGCGAGTATTTTTGAGCTGACAAAAAGTTTGGACACCCCTGCTCTAGAGACAGTCCTGATGCAAGAGGCCTTGCTGGAAGCCTCGGTGTCGGAGAGAATGGGCAGAAACCCATGGGGCTGACGCCAGCAGAAATGCTGCTGGTGGCACGAGACTACGCTACAGTAGAGAGATTATCCAGGAAGAGGATGCTCTGGAGGAGATGAAGGTGCAGCAGGTGGAGCGAAGGAAGTGCTGGAGGAAAGGGTAAAACAAGTGAAGTGTCATCCTGCTGCAGCTCTGGAGATGCGGCATTCAGTGGACTTGTTGCCACTGCACGCTGCTGTTGCTGGAACATTAGGCTAATCTGGCAAGAAATCGATACACACCGGGAGCTGTTACACCTGGAGCGGTGATTACGGCAGCAAAGAGGCAAATCTGATTACTCTGATTAAGAAGGAGCAGCTGTAGGAAAACATGAAGTGAGGGAGGATGATGGGAAATAACACAATAAACTATGTAAACATTACGAAGAACTACTGGGGAAATAATGGAAGAGGACGATCACAGGACCACTCAGAGATGAGTAAAACTGTCGCTAATAGAGCATGACTAAACAAAAAACAAGAAATGAAAACACAAAAGTTCACAGAAACACAAAAACACCACAAAGGTGAAGACTGAGGGGACAAGAAAACTGATGCTTGCATCATGATGTTTTGATGAAAACCAGGAAGTGCTCTTCTTCTGCAGTATTATGAAGTAATTTTAAACTTTGTCTCAGTTCTCAGGAGAACCTGCTTCCTCTTTTCCTTTTAGCTGCAAACATGGACAGTCTTCCTGTAAATATTCAGTTTTCTTTTATTTATTTTTCATTTATATCTCATTGTTGCAATATTTGTTTCATGATAAGAGAATCCGAGGCTTGAGTCTCGGTGCACTTCAGCACGACGTGCCCATCATTTTCCGCAATTTAATACACAAAAGGCACTGAGGCGTGTTCCCCTGAAACCTACAGCTGCATAACTATGGAGGTAAATATAGGAATGGTAAAGAGAACACGTTGAAACCACACTGAAACATAGTAATGTTTTTATTTGACATGACATGGCAAGGAGCTGCACCTAAAAACGAATCTGAGTGCTTTTTATAATCACGCTCCAGTTGTTTAGTAGTATGCATGTGTAAGAACCTCGTTGCAAAAACAAAATCTGTTCGCTTCACTGTCTGTCTGCGGGACAGAACTGAAAACAGGACCCTGACATAAACCGAGACTAAATCCTTAAAATGTAAGGGAAGTCTGTCACTTTAGAAGAAATGGAGAGTTTCTACTCTTCTGTTTTCCGTGAATGTAAGACTGTAAATCTTCCCTGTTACAATTCAGTTCTGGAAGATATGAAAGTACAAAGTTTACATTTCACAGCTAGAATGCCGAGTTTTATTTTGATAAAATAAAACCAAAATTAATAACGTTCAAAACTTTAAGATAACATTTACGCTGTATTTTTCAACTGGAAAAACAACAACAACAAAAAAAAAGAAATAAAAATAAAAGAAGCTGCAAAAACAGTCGCTCAGGTGTGCCGGCTCGGGGTGGGCATTTATCGTATCGTTTATCATTTATCATGAAAACTTTTTTGATTTATCGCTGCCACGATAAATTTCAAATCTTTAACAAAACTGACTGACATGTTATTTTTACGATTTTCTCCACAGTTTTTTCCACAAAAGCATCAATTAATATCAGCAAATCCGAAAATATGATTAAATGAAATCTCTATGTGCAGTTTAGTGATATAAATCAACCTTTTTTAATCAAGTCACATCCTGAAGAAGGCTATTTCAAATAGGAATGTTTTTCAAGAGCAGTATTTGTGTTTGTTGTGCTATGAATGCAGTTATCTAAAAAAAAATTAATAGTTATTTTTATCATTATCACAATAGTACCACAAAATATTGTGATAAAATTTCAAGTCCGTATCGCCCAGCACTAATGTACATTAAACTAGTGCTTTCTTCACCGACCTTTTGATTCAGTCGTCTTCGGTACGCGCCGAAGCTTCAGAGAATCAGATTAACCATCACTATCGCATCATTTATCTTAATATTGATTGTACAAAGGTATCAGTCAGGAGATGGGTACAAAATCACACATCATTACATACAAGTTTATCTAAAAAAAACAAACAAAAACCTGAATTTTGTGAAAAGGTTCAATATTTCTTGGTCACTTATTTTAGAAAATGTGAATCTCATATATTGTATAAATTATTTATTTTTATTTACTGGAATCTTAGTGATTATAGCTTACAGAAATTTAAAAAAAAAAATCTGTCTCAGAGAATTTGAATATTACATAAGATAAAAAAAAAGGATATTTTAAACGGAAACATCAGGCATGTTCTGGGCTCCGTTTGCGTGGATTACTGCATCGATGCGGCGTGGCACGGAGGAGATCAGCCTGGGGTTCTGGTGAGGTGCTCAGGAAGCCCGATATAGGAGCTTGTTTTAAGTCAATAATCCCTTAATATTGATGAGAAAGTTCTAGTTATTAGTGAAATAATCTGCCAGTGGAGCAAGACATTTTTCCCATATTATAAGTTAAAATGTCTTGTTCCACTGGCAGATTATTTCACTAATTAGAACTTTTTCATCAATATTAAGGGATTATTGACTTAAAACAAGCTCCTATATCTGCTGAAAAGTTACTTGTAAGTTAGTTTTATCTTATTTCAAGTGTATTCAAGATATTTGCACTAAAAACTAGACCAGAAATACTTGGCAAGATTTTGTGTTTTTTTGCAGTGAACAGCTGACATCTGCAGGATTAACGTCACACTGGAGGTGGAAGAAATGTTTTAAAATGATGTATATCATGCACTAATTTTTTTTTACCTCACAAAATCGGATCACTTAAGAGGTGTGTAGATCTTTTAACAGCCACTGCACATCCGGTAGGGATTAGCTGGTGTCTTTCATAAATTAAACACAGAAATAGCATCAACACATTCACTGTTTCTCTGAATCTCAGTTCCCCCCTGACCTTTTTCACCACAAAACCTCCTTACTGTATTTCCTTGCACTCTTTCTGTTTTTCCCCCCGACAGTTTGACCTAAGGATGAGACAAACCGATACTGCAAAGTTGGATGTTTGCAAACAAGCTTTGCTGGAATCCGTGCTCTCTGTTCATGTGAAATCTCTTGGCTTCTGCTCACAGGTTTACATTCACGAGCTTCCAAAGCTCAGTAAGTAAAGCCCTTCTACACTGCAGGGACATTCAAGCAGAAACTTTCATTTTCTTGTAAGTCGCTGCTCAGATGTTTTGCCTTATCTGCCGCATGCGTTCACACACTGGGAAATTCCCAACTGAGCCACTGAAAGTAAAACAGGATAAAGTTGATGGACCTGTAGTGCTGCCTGGAGCATAATGGAAAACAGTGATATATGTCCCTTTTGTCTCTGCATTGTGGACTAACTGGAAGGTGTAGTTGTTATCTCCCCTGCGAGGACTTTGATGACTTTATAATACAGTAATTATGTCAGCAGTAACTGCTGTGCAAACATGATGCTTTTAATCATTCATTTGTATAAAGCTGAAGGCTATATGTGGTGAATCCACGTGCATGTCAATAGAATAAGCATTTACACACCTTACTAGACTGTGGTCAAGTTTTCGTCACACATTTGCACATTTTTAAGGAAAATAAAGCTGGCTTGCACAGCTTTTGGCGGAGGGTATGGTGACCTGAGAGAATTAAAGCTGCAGCCTGCAACTGATCCAGGTTGCAATGACTTTCTGGGAACCCCAGAAGAAGAAATCTGCAGTTTCATGATCTCTTTTATGTCCTGTGTGTGAACTTTTGACAGAGTTTTAGTTCTCGGCATTACTCTGAAAACTCCCATTTCCTTCCCAAGGCCACAAATTAAACAATCATATGTTTCACCAGAAAGCCACATGGCATGAAATGCAACAGCAAATTAAACAACTATTCCACCAAAACTCACATGAATGCAGTTGATGAATAATTATACTTCAGCAGCTGCCAAAATCAAGTTTTAGAAACTAATCCTGCTCTTTACTGACTCTTAATAAATGTGGCAACTTCTTGATTCAAACATATAAATGACGAAACCAAGTTAATCCCTGAAAGTGAGTAAACACAGCACGGATCTGACGAATGTGACTGGAAGTTTAGCTGAAACTAACAGAGAAAGATTAAATGGGATAATAATGTAACAAGACCTAACCAGAAAGAGCAGACACAAGACTGACAAACGTGGAGCAAAATGAAGAATCCAAAGCCTCAGATCCTAACAGGAAGGTCAACTGCATACGTCTAAAACATTCAAATCTCAGAACGCAGCTGGAAACCCAGGAAGTAAGGATGATGTAAAGTGCAAGAGTGGAAAAATCCCTCAGCGTGAAGAATGGGGTGGCGGAGGAGCAGAGATCCTCCAGCAAAAAATGGGAAACAGACATTCACTGTACTGGAACAAACCCGTATAAATCCCAGTTCAACCTGGGAGTCTGAGCTGTTTGTACATGCCTGCGTCAAGCGCTGATTCAGCAGCAGACTGCGACTGTCTCAATCCAGACCAGATTCCTGCAAACCGATTCTAATAGTCACTCTGTACAATAATAAACCTGTTTATTATTATTATTGACAGAAATGTGGACATGATGCAACAGTCGTATGATTAAACATTCATCCATTTCTTGGTTCAGAACAAGGATTTTAGTTGAAGTAAAGTCAAAGCCAGCTTAATGTATGAAAAAAAAACCAAGAAAAACAGAGAAATACTGCAAGACAAATGTTCTGAGGCTCTGAGTTTAGGTTGTCACCTCTGAAATAATCAGCCAGTGGAACGAGACGTTTTTCCCATATTATAAGTGAAAAAATGTTGTTCTAGTGGCAAGTATACAGCAGAATCATCAAAACATCAAAATTATCGAGCAAATACACATGAAAATCAGCAAAAAATCGGCAAAAACACCGATCAGTGACCCACTTACTTTATTTAACTGATTTACTCTCAAACTTCCACCCTTTGGAGAACCAAGCTTACCTTATCCAGATCTGTTTGCAGATTTATGGTCCAGATGACCAATCAAAGGCAGCTCTAAACCGGTGGGTTTTCAGCCTTGATTTAAAGGAACTCAGTGTTTCGGCTATTTTGCAGTTTTCTGGAAGTTTGTTCCAGATTAGCAGCGCATAAAAACTGAAAGCTGCTTCTCCTTGTTTGGTTCTGGGGATGCAGAGCAGACCAGAACCAGAAGACCTGAGTGGTCTGGAAAGTTGACACGACGACGGCAGGTCTTTAATGTATTTTGGTGCTAAAATACATTAAATACATTATTTTAAAGTCTGTCCTCTGAGCTCCAGGGAGCCAGTGGAAGGACTCTAGAACTGGGGTGATGTGCTCCATCTTCCTGGTCTTAGTGAGGACACGAGCAGCAGCGTTCTGGATCAGCTGCAGCTGTCTGATTGATTTCAAGTGTATTCAAGATCTTTGCACTGGAAACGAGACCAGAAATACTTGGTAAGATTCAGTGTTTTTGCAGTGCAGAGCCAAATCCTGCAGCGCCGTCACCTCCACCATCTTCTCTGTGGTCGGCACCAAAATCATCTGCATCGTAAGCACACCTGAGTCGCCATCATCTCCTTTAATCGGTCATCTAAATGTTTGCCAGAGTCTTCATCTTCACCCTGCGCTCCTCTCTGGCAGCTCACAGGTAGCGCTCTGCAGTTTCTGGCGTAAGAAACTCTGACAGATCCAGGTAATCATTTTGAAAGCAATGGTGGTCTCCTGTTTTGGGAAATGGTGCTGACTGCATGTCTCACTTGCAACACATCAGTATTCCTGCCATCTCATCAAATGACTTTAACTGGAAGCAGTTTTCAGACTTACTGGCAACCAGTCACAGTTTCACTTTGAATTTATTTTAGTTTTGGACGCTTCCTGACCTGAGGTTTGGCTGAAGCTGAGAACCACCTGAAAGCTGAGAACCAGCTGAAACCGACTCCCGTTTTGCTTTTCAGGCACAGCTGCAGCAGATTTGTTCTCGTGAAAGGCTGTAAATTCATGCCCGGGGGGTTGACGGGTTACATTTGGCTGGTCTAAGTGTGACAAAGTCCTGCAATGTGGGAAACTTTGCAGGATGATGTGAGGACTTTAGCCCAAAGGTCAGACTCTTTGTGGGTGTGAGGAGACGGTCAGAAAAGCTCACAAGGCCTTGCTGTTTCCAGGAATTGGGCTCATGTTCCCAGAAACGCTTGGAGGAAAGAGCCCACAGTTTGAGGAGTGGGTCAAAGATGCATCACAGCAGCGCCGGCTACTCTATGACATGAAAAGTAAAACAGACATAAATAAACCCTGCAGAGCCCTTGGATCCAACCAGTTACAGAATACAGGAAATAAAGGAAATAAATTAATATAATAATAATAATAATAATAATAATAATAATAATTAATAATAATAAAGGAAATAAAGGATCCAACCAGGTACAGAATAAAGGATCCAACCAGTTACAGAATAAAGGAAATAAAGGATCCAACCAGTTACAGAATAAAGGAAATAAAGGATCCAACCAGTTACAGAATAAAGGAAGTGAAGAAAACTTGCCAATGTTTCTGTAAGTCTCGTTTTCATAGAATATTGGATCGTTTCAGTTATGTTAGTTTGGAAGGATTTCATATGAGGGCTGCAAAGGGGAGCAGTATGTTAGCGCTGTTTCCTCCAGGGCCGGATTTAGAAGAATGTGGGCCCCTGGGTCACAGCAACTTATGGTTACACATTTCTTTTCCTTCTGCAAACTAAATTAGATTGATAGGCAACCCTTAACATGAGTGGACATGAACTGATGGATGGTCAGTTTTACTTGCCCTTTGTCAGATGGCTCTGTGTGTTTTTCCTGATAAGATGTAGCCTCACATAAATGACTTAATTCATGCAAAATTAATTTAGCTGTGTCGACTAACTTCTGCTCTTTAAGTCAAAGAAATCTTGCAGGTTTTAGATTCTGAACTTCAGTGTGTGACTTACAGCAGTAAGTTGTGTTAACTTTTGATCAGTTTAGTCTCCGAGAGTTGAGTCGCCGAGGGTTTCTCAGTTAGCACTTAAAAATGCTGAAAGAAGAAAGAGGCGGGAGTGGGAACTGTTTCCCAGGATGCTTGGCGGCAGGTTTTTGTGTCCTGTGTTGCACCGTGAGTTTTTGTAAATGTTCATTTTAATGGAAATAAGTGGAGCATTGATCAATATTTTCAACTTAAATTTGCTTGATGATCTTTATGATTTTGATGCATTGATGTATGAGGATATTGATAATGTTGCTTTATACTTGCTGGATGATTTTGATGCATACTAGATTGATGTTTTAATGATGTGAAGCACTTTGAACTGCCTTGCTGCTGAAATGTGCGATACAAATAAACTTGACTTGATCAAAATAGATGTTTAAGAGCAAAATTCTGTCCAAATATTATTTGTGGAAGTTGAACCAAGAGTTTAAATTCAAACTAAAAGTAGGTATCTTGATAATGTGAGTGAAAATAATACAGATATGTATGCTTGTTCAGCTCCACTGCAAAAGCAGAAAATATTACCAAGTATTTCTGGTCTAGTTTCTACTGTAAATATCTTGAAAACACTTGAAATAAGATGAACTAAATTACAAGTAACTTTTCAGCAGATGTAGGAGCTGGTTTTAAGTCAATAATTCCTTAATATTGATGAAAAAGTTCTAGTTATAAGTGAAATAATCTGCCTGTGGAGCAAGACCCAAAAATACCAGTAAACCCACCATGAACTGGCTGAGAAAGAAGATATGGAAAGTCCTAGGACTGTTCAAAGTTGTTGATAGGTTTCAAAGTTATATCAGCCACAGGAGGTAACACTTAGGATGCCCTGACCTTTTAAGCAGCTAAATAAAATGTAAAAACCTTCCTTTCAAGAGGTAAAAGTACATTATGAGAATGTTTCCTAAGAAAGAGCTGAATATTTTATTGGATGTGAAATTTTTCTGGCCTTGGAATACCTTTGGATGCTTCAGAGTGAGGTGGAGAGTGTTGTGGAAACAGAGTTATGAATTCATTCATTCATTTATGTAGCTGAGTGATGGGAAACTGGAGATAATCGATGCCAGATTGTTCCATAGCTAGATGTCTTTTAAAGATCCCAGATCCAAGCATTTCTCAGGCTTCAACCTAAAGCTCTTTATCTGATTCTTCGCGCTTTTTTGGGTTTGTTTTAAAAATCGATGTTTTACATTGACACAAAAGAAGGACTTGGAGAGGAATCCAAACATTTATGGTAATGTGTTCATGCAGAATACCCCGAGCTGTAAACACAATGGGAAACTGATTATGTTTATGTGGGGATGGAAATGATGCATGCTGGGTAATCTGATCTGAACTGATCAGAGTTCATCGCAGAAGCAAAAGGCGCAGATTTCATCTGCTCTGCCCTCCATGAACGTACATAAAGATCTGGATTTTAGCCGTAGCCCAGGATTACTTCATTCATCTTATTCTTGGAGAGCAATGTTATTATCCATCCATCCATCCATCCATCCATCCGTCCGTCCATCCATCTTCTATACCTGCTTATCGCGTATCGATTTCATCACAAGGAAAACACAGCTGTAAATAAATAAATTTATTTAAATAAATTTATTTATTTAAATAAATTTATTTATTTAAATCAAAATGTATTTTACTTGATTCAGTACTTGATACTATTTATTTATTTACTGTATTTATTTTTAATTATCAATTATTTTGATGTCTTATTATGTTCTTTGCTAGAACTTCTTTGTTTCTAATTTGTCTTAAAATATTTTCTACATCTTATTTTATTTTTGAAAGTACCTATTCAATTTTAATTTAATTTGTTTGTCGTTTTAATCATATTTATTTATTCATTTATTTATTTATGTTGTGTTTCATTATGGTTTTTGCTTGGACTTTGCTATGTTACTGCTTTGTGATTTGTTTGTATAAAACTATTTTTATGTCTTATATGATTTTTGGAAGCACATTTGTTCGATTTTAATTACATTTTATTTGGTTATTTAAATCAAAATGTATTTTACTTGATTCAGTGTTATTTATTTATTTGTAGGTATCATAAAATACATTTTATGTAATATTATTATTGTAACTTAATGTTTCCTGATATATATTTATTATTATTATTATTATTATTATTATTATTATTATTATTATTATTATTATGCATTTATGTATTGATTGATGAATTTATTCAACAACAAAATGTATTTCAAAATAAATGTATGAAGGCTCATTCTTGAGGTGCTTCTGTTGCACATTTTATGGTACAATATTTTCTTGCATTTAGTTATTTGTATATTTTAAATTCAAACTTTTTAATCTTTGTAAAAGATGGCAATAAAATATATTTTTCTGTGCAAATGTATTTTTTATAAATGGTAATTTTTTATTTCAATATAGTTTTGCTTTATGCATTAATTTTATGTCAGTGTTTGAATTTACTTTTTTATTTGCGCATTGGTCTGAAGGTACCCCAGCAGTATAAATATCTCACTGTAAATGGATCTGATAGATTTAATGATAATCTGATGTTTGCAGCTGTTCTGACAAAATAAGCTTTGAAAAAAAGGACACAGAATAGAATCATATCAAATAATGTTTATTCAATAAATTCATGAAATTCTCTCTCTCTTTTTTTTTTTTTTTTACAAAATCATAAAAAACTTCATCTTAACTCTCAGCTTTAGTTGTAAAACAAGGTTTTACCACCATTAACCAGCTCTACTTGCAGCATACCGTAACTCTAATAAAGCAAGCAGTCTTCCGTTTCCACCCTTTCTCCACATCTGCAACAGAGCAAAGCAGAAAGTAAGGCCATGCATCAAGGATGGATTTTTTTTAAAACACAACTTTATGATGTCGATGCATTTAAAAAAAAAAAAAAAAAAAAAAAAAAAGTTTTTACATGTTTTTAGTGATGTTGTCTTTTCTTGTCCAAAAAGTCAATGAGTTTCTGCACCCCTGGATTCCCTTCAGCAGGGACAACGCACAGCTTCATGTTTTTCCGGTTGACAAACCTGCAAAAGCAGATTGAGAAAGAAATGAGGACTCTGGAAACACAAACGCCTCTGTTGATAAACTGATTCGTTAATTCAACACTCACACAGTGGCGCTGATATTGCAGCCCATCCCAGCTCTCTGAATTCTGTAGCTCACGAGGTTTCGGGGTTTCAGACGTTTTTCACTCTCCACTCTCAGGCAGCAGTCCACTGCAATCTCAGCTGCAGGAACACAAACAAGCATACATATGGAGGAGAGTCGAAGGAAAACCCTTCAGAGTGAAATCTGCAATATGAAAACCACGCTTCTTCTTACCTGTTGCAATCTCAAAGCAGATGAGACCCAGCAAGAGCAGAGCTGCAGCTTTGGAGGCCATGCCTCTGTTCAGGTCAGGTCTTCTCTTGGCTGCTTCAGCGAGTCTCTCAGGTGATGAGGAGCTGGAACTGCAGGTGCATTTATACAGGTGTCGATAGAAAGCGAAACTTTAAACAGTCCTCACTGACTGGAAGTGAGGTGGGGCACCAGCACACTTACATATCTCCAGGGATTATCTTTAGTTTTCCACGGTCCAGTGCCAAAAATTCCGTTAAGTTTTTTTTTTTTTTTTTGCTGTTTTCCACAAACTGTGGGTTGGTTTCATGCAGGAAACCGCAGCCCGGATCTACACGATTCCTGACTTATTTGGATCCTTTGTTATAATTCTGTGAGATTAAAGTCAGAAATGGATCTCTGAACTGAGCGGTACCTCTGTTCTTCGGGTCCATGTCTTGTTGCAGGACCTGGTTTTGGTTCTGCACAGATCTATGTTCTGATATTTGCTTTCAGCATCGACTGGTGATCATTTCAGTCCTCTACTAAAGCTTGCTAACTGGCCAAGACAAAAAGTACAGCTTGATTTAAAATATTGGGGGTTTTTAGGCTTAAAATGATCTTTGCACTAAATTAATGTGAATCTGATCACTTAAAAATTAAATTTTAATGATCACTCATTAAAAATTGTCACCACAAAGGGTTGAGACTTTGTTTTCATTTGATTTAAAGACATTTTTTACTTAACTTAAAGTGTTGCTGATATTTTATTGTTTATTATTATTTTAGAGCCAAGAACTTTCCACTATTGTTCTTAAATGATACCATAGAAATATATTTATAATTTCTTATTTCATCATGTGGTTGTTTTCTTCATTTTCATTTTGTCTTATTTAAATATTTGTTTGTTTATTTATTTATTTCCAAGAAGATTTTTAATCTCCTGTTCCTTTTTAAAGAGTCTGTGTTTCATTTCATTTTGTTCTATTTTATTACTTGAATTTTATTTATGCATTTGTTTGATATTTTTTGTACATTGTTTTGAAAGGAATTATAGAAAGTTGTTTATTACTTTATTTGGCTTTAATGCTCCCAGTTCAATTTCTTTCTTTTCTTTTTTTTTTTTTTTTTTATTTATTTATTTTAGTGTTTTATGATGTAATTTGCTGAAATTTTATTGTGTTACTGCTTTGTCATTTATTTCATTAAAAATATTTGTTATGTCTTGTTTTATTTTTGTTAGTACCTCATTCGACATAATTCCAAATCAAATCAAATTTTATTCAATGGAATTTTATTTATTTATTTATTCAATCATTCATTGAATCTTTCATTTTTTTGTTTGGTACTCTTTTCCTTTGAACTTTGTCTTATTTTATATTTTTTGTACTGTTGTTTTGAAAGGTATTATTGAAAGATGTATTTAAAAAAAATTTTTTTAAATTATTTTAGTTGACTATGTTTCCAGTCTTATTTATTTTCTTTATTATTAATTATTTTATTATTTATTGATTGCAATATTTGTTCACCATATGTCACCATGTATTCAATTAGTTAAAACATTAAAAATTTATTCTTTTAAATCAAACTTTATGTATTTATTTTCATGTTTGGTAATGTCATTTGCTTTAATTTTTTATTCATTTCTTAATGTCCTTATTTCATTTGTATGAAGGTCTTTAAACTCAGTTGTAAGGATGCCAAGACTTTTTTTTTTTTTTTTTTTTTTTTTTTTTTCAAATTTAAAAAATTAAATTTGATATGCAAGTTTAAAAAAAAAAAAAATCACATCCACCAAAATCTACAAAATGATATATAAAAAAAAGTTTATTTCACTCTCAGCATTAACTGAACAATAACATAATCACATTTTGTCAAAACAACCCCCCCCTCCTCCATGCAGCATACAGTACTGTGACAAACAGAGCCAGAGTCTGTTTCAGGCGTTACAGTTGAGGCAAGTTAGGGCAGTTTGTTTCTGTTTCTGTACAACATATCAGAAATTCAGCAGAAAGAAAAAAGGGAAACTGCTCCCTGTTGGAGCTCAGCCAGAGAGGAATATCTACAGAGGTCCCATGCCTGTCACCATAAATAATAGGAAACATGTGCAGAACCAAACATTCAGCCAGTTCAGCAGGAACAAAACAAACAGAAAGTCATCACAAACGATGGTTTCTGAGCAGCTTCACAGGTTTGATCTTCTCAGGCGTTTGCTGTTCAACACGGCCGCTCTGAGACTGAGCAGAAACCGCTCGGTCTGCAGCTCCGAGTCCAGCCTTCAGGCCTCCTTTCCCGTCCCTTCTCCACCTTCTGAAACCAGATCAGAGCACAGAGTGAGGCAGAGCGAGGTGCATGCATTTCAGATAACTTCAGCAAGACCGTTGCAAGAAGTTAAAAGCCAGGGGGAACCGGTTGTTTTACCTGTTTTATTGGGGGAGGCGTCCCCTCGTGTCCAAAATATGGATAAGTCTCTGCACCCATGGATTCCCTTCAGGGGGTACGACGCACAGCTTCATGCCTTTCTTATTGATGAACCTGCAAAACCAGATTGAGAAACTCGATTAAAATTCAGCAGAACTTTAAAACAACAGCTCATCTGATAAATCTGTTTCTCTCATGAACCTGGGGAGACACTCACACGGTGGCGTCGATGTCACAGCCCGAGTTGGCTCGCTGAATCCGGTAGCTCACAATGTTTTTGGTGATCAGACGCTTTTCGCTGACGCTCAGGCAGCAGTCCACCACGATCTGGGCTGCAGGAACACACGCAATAAAACCCAAAATGCATGAGCGTGAGCATGCAAATAATGCTTCTCGTGTGAAAATGTATTTCAGATGCAGGTAGATTTTAGAAAACGAGGCGTTTTTCTCTTACCTGTTGCCACCTGGAAGCAGATGAGCCCGAGGAGGAGCAGGGCTGCAACTTTGGAGGCCATTTCTCTGGTTGGGTTTCTCTTGGTTTCTTCAGCGAATGTCTTCAGGAGAGGGAAGCTTCTGCTGTGGCGAGACGAGTGAGCTGCAGGTGCATTTATACAGGTGTGAGCAGAAAGTGAAAGTTTAAACTGTCCTCATTGACTGGAAATGCGGACTGCTGGCAACAGATTCTAACATGCCCAGACACGCGTCCAAAAAAAAAATCCCCTGATATAGGTCTTTACCTGCAGCTCAGATAACGTGCTGCAATCTGCTCAGCTGTGCAGTAGCTGCTGATTTTACGGATAAAGACACGAGCAACAATAAGATTAAATAAACTTGTAAATAATGCGCACACAAGCGCTGGCATTCAACTGAAATCTGCACAGGGACGTGCCGCATCGACCCTATCTTTCAAGTGAAAGTCAGTTCTTAAAAATACAAAAAAAAAAAACATTGATGTAAATTGTGAGTTTTTGACAAAAAAAAGACTCATTTTGTATTGATTTGAGGTGAAGACAGAAAGCTGCGCGTTTCCAGAAACGGTGGGTTTGTTCTCGGATGAAACTGAAGCGTTCCCCCCCCCCCCAGCAGCATCAGCAGCACGACCTCCACATTAGCGTCTAGCTCGACGTGTTGACGTGGAGCTGACTTGGCGGTGAAGATGATGAGGGCGCAGGAGAAGAGCGCGGTTCTGATGAGGATGCTGGTGCAGGAGGGAGAAGATGGCTGCTCAGTGGGTGAAGGAAAGTCTGCGCTGCAAAAAAACACAAAACCTTACCAAGTATTTCTGGTCCAGTTTCCAGAGCAAACATGTTGAAGCCACTTGAAAGAAGACAAAACTAACTTACAAGTAACGTTTCAGCGGATATAGGAGCTTGTTTTAAGCTAATAATTCCTTAATATTGATGGAAAAAATTCTAGTTATAAGAATAGTGGAGCAAGACATTTTCCCCATACTATAAGTTAAACTGTTTTGCTCCACTGGCAGATTATTTCACCAATAACTAGAACTTTTTCATCAATATTAAGGAATTATTGACTTAAAACAAGCTCCTATATCTGCTGAAAAGTTACTCGTAAGTTAATTTTGTCTTACTATAAGTGCAATAAGTTATTTTCTCAAGAAACTAGACCCATGCTTGATAATATTTAGTGTTTTTGCAGTGTGAGTCAAGCTTTCATCAGTCTTCAACCTCATTTCACTCTTTGAATTAACAGCTTCCCCAAAGTTTGGCATCATTTTTTGCCACCCAGAGGCAATTGCTTTAATCTTAAGCTCCTTTAATAAATATATTAAGATACAAACATCCATCCACTTATTGCCTCTGTCTGCTGGTCCTTGCAGGGTGCAGCCCTGAATCCATACCATGAATATGTTTGTGTTTTTATTGCACTGCTATCTCGTTGTCTAAAGGTCTGAGTTGGTTCTGGCGGTCATTGACAGGAAATGCACAATGAGCTCGTTGTCTCAGCGCTCAGAGCCGCAGGAAAATGACAGTTAACAGGAAATTATCAGGAAGTCTCACTATTATCTCCACAGAAATATTCCCACATTTTTTTTTTTTTTATTTTTTTTTTTTTTTTCATTGAAATCTGTTGCGTATGCGGTCGGGGATTTCTCTTGTTGGCCAAGCAGCTGGAACCTCTCCAGTTTGTGTGACAGTGGCTTGTTTAAGCATTTTTTTTGTGTGTGTGTTTTTTTTGTTTGTTTTTTTTTTACACAAGGTTGGGCGTTCATCCAAGCAGATTATCATCTGGGAGTGGGGAGACTGTTGATCAACGGGAGAGGCACCTTTCCCGACACGAGGAGAAGTTTTGCCAGCAGTGATGCAACTTTTCAAAAGCCTTTGAGGTGGAATCCAGAGACGAAATTATCTCCCTAAATGTTCTGTCTCTAATTCAGTTGTTTTCTTTCATTAAACACTAAACAGTTTCAACGGACGCTTGACGGATTAATAATTAATTGATAAAAGCAGGAGAGGTAATTAAGAGTAAAATATGTATGTATTGGAAAGAAGGGGGAAAAACTGAAATCGTGTGAAAAGATAAAACCTAAATTGTATTTTAATCAACATGAAAAATGGCCAAAATGTAAAATAAAACAAAGATCATATTAGTTAATTATAGACAGAATAAGTTTTTACAATTGATGCGTCATTTAAAATAGTGTAATAAAATCATCTAAGTGGGTTTACTGGTGTTTTTGGGTCCCTGACAGGTTCCAGAGTCCAGTTCTGCTTCAGTTTTTTAAGATTGTCACATTTTCTTCAAGCAGCCTCTGAAATTCAGGCCCTGTGATGGTGAGCTGGTCAGGCTCTGCTGCAGGAAAGCATCCCGTAACACTTCTACCTTCACCTCTCATATGTTTTATGAGGTTCTTTTCCCAGAACGGCGTATTTGGTTGAAGCAGCACATGTCCTTACCTTTATCTGCTCCTCTCAGGCAGCCTCCAGCCTGGCCTGGATCAGTCTCTGATTGTCAGGCATGCAGCTACACTGCAAAACATTTGAAAATAAAGGTTCACCTGCTGCAATGCAAGGAAAGTTAACAAGAAAACTGTTTTAGTCCAAACTTAATCCTGTAATTTAAACCAAGAAATGATTTTATGCAAGAAAACTGTCCTAACCTGCACTGCGAAAACACAAGATCCTACCAAGTATTTTTGGTCCAGTTTCTAGAGCAAATATCTTAAATGCACTTGAAATACGACAAAACGTACTTACAAGTAACTCCTCAACACTCCTGGCACGTCGGATCCTGTTCGTTGACGCCAAGGTTGTTGTGGGATTTTTCTTTATCAAAGAGGGAGAGAAAACTACTCAGTAAATCAGAGAAAGGTCGATCTTTGCCTCGAAAGTTTCATTCAGAGGCACAAGGCGTTTGAAGACTCTGTCATCGGGCAAGTCAGAGAAGCAGAGCAACATCTCAAAGGCATGCAGTCATATTTGGACAGTTTGGTTATCAGGGGTTACAATCCATGGAGGCAACACATCTGAACAAAATGCAGGAGGTTCCCGTCAGCCAGAACAATCCAGTTCTCAACCAGTTCGTACCTTATTCAGCTCTTCTCCTTGTCCTCGGCTGAAACACACATATTACAGCATGAGTTTCTCAAATCATAAGAGGCTATAAGGACTTTTCCATTACATTTCCTTTACACTTACACTGCAAAAACACTAAATATTATCAAGCATGGGTCTAGTTTCTAGAGCAAATAACTTATTACACTTATAATAAGACAAAATTAACTTATGAGTCACTTTTCAGCAGATATAGGAGCTTGTTTTAAGTCAATAATTCCTTAATATTGATGAAAAAAATCTAGTTATAAATGAAATAATCTACCAGTGGAACAAGACATTTTCCCATATTATAAATTAAAATATCTTGCTCCTCTGGCAGATTATTTCGCTAATTAGAATTTTGTCATCAATATTAAGGAATTATTGACTTAAAACAAGCTTGTGTATTGTTTTGAAAAGTTACTTCTAAGTTATTTTTGTCTTTTTTACAGTGTATTCAAGATATTTGCACAAGAAACTAGACCAAAAATACTTGGTAAGATCTTGTGTTTTTGCAGTGTGCCTGCTTGGTTAACTAATCCAGCAGGGATTAAGTGAGCATTAAGAATGAATAGATGATTTGATTCATGTGCATTCCTCAAAGTCTGTTTCTTCTTAAAAGACTGCAAAGAATATAAATCCTACTGCCCTGTTCCAAAAATTACAACTTCCTTCTCATCACTTTTACACGTGGAACCAGTCCTATGATGTGAAATCTTCTACAAAGTAAGCAGCAAAAATCCCCAAAACCTTATTTATTCATGTATCCAGCAACATATTGCACTCAGTTATTTGGAAAAATCCTCCCTCTGTTTTAAATATTGATTTATGTCTAACAAGCAAATCTCAAAACAAATCTTACAGTTGGTAAAACAAATCAGGTCATAAATATTTAAAGATTAAACTGATGCTGCAGTGGATTTCATGGCCAGCGCCTGTGGAAAAAAGGTTCCTGGGTTTGGTTCTCTGAACAAAGTCTTCAGGGTGCAGACAGGAACTCGGTTTTAAGTCATAAAACAGAGCACTTCTGATGCAATTTTCAGTTTTCTCTTATAAAGAAAAGCTGATCAAAACAACGAATAATGAAAGAAATATGACTTCTGCTTCTTTATTTCCTGCGTTCATCCTGTGTTTCCTGGCTCCATTCATTTCTTCTCTCTAAAACCGGAAGTGAGGGTGTTTTATTCACGTCTTCTGCTTAAAACAGCCCAAAACTCCCATCCGCGTTCACCAGCAGGTTTTGCCACGCCGATCCGATGTCTTCTGCTTCATAAAACCTAAACTTTATCTAAACAGTATCTGATTATTTAGATCTTAAATCTGTCTCTGTGCGCGTGCTTCCCCCCTTCCCTGCCACTGCAACAAAAAAGATGGGAGTCAGCAAAACCAACCAGTGACTCGGTCTTTTCAAAGTAAGAGGAGGTCAATATCCAGCATGGACATAAGAACGATTAACGGTTGCAGATCCAGGTCTTAACCTGCCTTTAACACATTGTTCGCTGTGATGATTTACGATAAAGAGGTGGGAGGACAGATGGACAGGTGGATGGATTTATGCCAGAATTAGGAGCTAAATTCAGATGCACAGCACTCATTTTATATCCTTTATGCCACAACTCTAATGTCATAGTTCTGACATCATCTATCGAGGCTCTGCAGCCTCTTCTGCTGCCAGAAATCTGCTGGCAGCTTACAACCTTCTCCCATACAACAGTGCAAAGACAGATTTGTGCTTAATGGTGCGTATCGGTGTGAAGTTGGATGTCTTGAAGCAAATCTAACATTGTGATGGGTCAAAGCAGGTTCTGGAACTTCAATCCAAATCGTAAACGTTGCCAGAGTTCTTGTCCTTGGCTCGGCTCCCAGCAAAACAGTTTAGAAAGCTCGAGTCGTGATTCAGTTTCAGCTGAAGTACATTCAGACAGAACTTCTTTTTCGGTCCAGTTCTCATCAGCTTGGGAGCTTTAAGAAAAACTTAATATGACAACATTTACCATTGTTGCATGACTGTCAAACTATCAAAATTACAACTACATTCAGACAAGCTACAACCTGCTATTTCCCCACTAACTCAGGGACCGTGCATCTGTCCAGCATTTCTATATTTCCCTAAAACTAGCGCCAAGCCACAACCAATGTCTCGAAGAAAAAAAACAAACAAAAAATGCTGCTAAAGCTGCATTTTTTTTTTTTTTTTTACATATTTGTTAAAATGATCATTATGTCGTTACAGTTTAATACAAGACAGATAATCTGTGAAAAAACAAAAATCAAGCTCCTCTGCCTTCTCCCAGTGCTCCCAGTACTAACTGAAGAAATACCCCACTCAGTCAGAAACAACCAATCAGAGCCAGGAGAAGGGTCTTAGGTCAGTCACCCTCCCCGCTGCTCTCTGCTACGCTGCAGCTGGTTCAGCACAACATAGCCTGATGCTAATGCTAGTTAGCATAGCTACCGATGACGGCAGATAAACAGTTTTCCTGGAACGGTAAGGTGTTTCTTCACATTTAGCACATTTAGCAGCACGTACACGAGGGTGATTGGCAGCGCTAAGCCCCGCCTCCTGGCTCTGATTGGTTGTTTTCGGTCGGGAGCGCCGCGTGTCTTTTGACGGCAATAGCAGCTCAGGGAGGAGGTGGAGGAGCTCCATCTTTTCACAGATTATCTGCCTCAGACCAAACTGTCATGAAATGGAGACAGTTTTAACAAATATATATATATATATATATATATATATATATATATATATATATATATATATATATATATATATATATAAAAACAACAAAAAAACAAACAAACAAACAAACAAACAAAAAACCCCACATATTTTTGTTAAAGTTACTGCAGCTTCAGATCGGGAAGCAGAATCAAACGAATAGACAAACTCTGCCTGGTAACCATGGACAAGAGCTTCTGATTGGCTTATTTGTTTCCTAACACAAACTAAATTTAAGAGGATCTCAGACCAAAACAAAAACAAAACAAAAAAAACTCTGAATCAGACTTTCATTTGATTATTTACATTTATTTACTAGAAATGGTATAAAATATTCCTTATTATGTTTAGAACCACTGAGCTCTGACGGTTCGCCACTGCTTTCGTCTATTTTGGTGTGAATGTCTACAAGGTTCTGAATTATTCGTCCAAATACCTTAGAGCAGAACCGAGCTACGGTGAGCGGCTCTGGTGCGGAAAGCTGCAGGATCAAGGCTAGTCCAATAGTTTCTGCTCCCCTGTTCATTTTCCTCCCGTTTTTAGTCTGAAGTTAGAAATTAGAAACAGAATTAGGCCATAAAACTTTTCCCTACAGGCGTCTTAAACACACAAATTCTTGATATATTTTAACCAGTTTAGAAAATAACACGTTGAACATCCCTTCCTTAAGCACAAAATGTACCCTTTTCGCAGGAGATCGTAGATTTAGTAGTGCAGAGTTTTATTTCTAATCTTTTTAGGTGTTTTCTTGTGTTTCTCTACTTCATTCAAGTTGTAATAAAAGCAATCCTTGATGCTGTTAGTGATTAATTATCCCTCACTGATTTTCTTGTCATCTTTGGTTGAAGTGTTGATGAATCTTTACGTCTATTTTGAATAAATGATCAGTTTTTTAAGTCGTCGACATCTCTCCATGCAAAGGCAGGATTCATCCCGAATAACATGAAGTTAAAATAACAAACTGATCACCCGGGCTTGAGCTGCTCATTCATCAGCTCAATCCAAAAAGAAATTTGTTCATTTCTAAAACAAATATTGCATATTTCAAGACGTGATATGTTCATGAGGGGATTGATCCCTTCAACCAAGTGGGTCTGAAACTGAGTAGCTAACGCTGTAATTTCCTGTTGTTGCAGCAGGAGCTGACCCGGATCGTAAAACGGAGCAGAGAGCCGTGTTGCTTCATGGTAATCCTCTGAGCATCCTCTTTGACATGAGCAACAATGATCTGGCTGCCATCTGATTTGATAAATCAGGGTAGCTTAAGCTAGCGGAACAATAGCTACCTCTGTGTCAACACAGAGTTAAAAGAAGATGCATGATCGTCTTTTTTTTATTTTTATTTTTTTTTTATTTAAGAGACTTGATCCTTTCATTCATTTTTTGCACACCCAGAAGACAACCACCTCCCCTTCTGGCACAGTTCACCCACAGTTAGCGTAGTTCCCACAGCAGGGATGCAGCTCGAACAGGTCGAGGTGGGGGTGTGGGGGCGGAAACCACGTGATTTTCAGGAAAGACAGATTTTGATTCAAGGTTACGGTTTCCTCACAAATAAAACAAACTTTCACAGACAGAAACCCTCAGGACTTAATAAATATCAGCCTTGAGGAATCACAGTTCAGGAAAACCGAGATCAGAGGAGCGCAGCAGCTTTTATGGTGCAGCGGCAGGGGCATGGGAGAGATTACAGCTGGAGCTGGGAAAGTGTGCTGCAGCACTGGTGGGCTGTCATCCCTGCAGAGCTGGATGCAGAACAGCAACACGTCATTCATTTTACTACTGACATGTTTGGGTTGGACAAAGACAGGTCCGTTTGGGGCCTCTTCATGCTTTCCCTCTCTGTTTTCGGCCAGAATAAACACCAGGAGAAGTTCCAGGAACTTGCAGAAGTAATGGCAGGACTTGAACTTGCTCGCCTTTTATCACGTTACGACCGCAGACTGCAGTTTCGACCGACTGGGACTTCATGTCATAGACAGACGAAGTAGTTTGATGATTATGAAGAAGAAGTAAAAAGTTTCACGAGGAAAAATTCTGAAAACTATCGCATCCGTTCACTGCAAAAACGCAAATATCACGTCTTTAAATGTGCAGTGTTTATTTGTTTTTGGTTTGAGCTGATGAACGAACAGCTCAGACCTGGTCGGTCAGTTCACCATTTTAACTTCATGTTATTCAGGATGAATCCTGCCTTTGCATGGAGCGACGTCGACGACTTCAGGTCACTCTGAGGCCCGGAGGTTCCCATGTGTCTCCCTCACAGTCCAGCTGTCCCCCGTCAACCTCCCCGGCACATTTACTACATGTCCTCCCCACCTCTCTCAGTCATTCTTCCTGTTAAGATAAGGTATTTGGAGGAATAATTCAGAGTTAACTTACTTGTAAGTTAGTTTTGTCTCATTTCAAGTGTATTCAAGATGTTTGCGCCAGAAAGTAGACCAGAAATACTTGGCAATACTTTGTCTTCATATGCGTTTTAATCTGTGAAGGAGATGATGGTAGATTCCAAAAGAAGCACTATTTAAAGTGGAGAAGGTTGAGGAGAACAAATACCTTGATGTTCTGCTGGACAAGACAGTGAGCAGACTGTACTTCTTGAGGAAGCTTAGGTGCTTCGGTGTTTGCAGCAGGATGGGGCGGCAGCATCAGAACCAGGGACCTAAAAAGGCTCAGCAACCTGATAATGACGGCTGGTTCTGCTCTGTCAACGACTGTGGAACCACTGGAGATGATGGCGCAAAGAAGGATTCTTCATAAAATCAAGAAACTTCTGGACAACCCTGGTTATCCTCTTCATGACACGGCTTTACAATAACAACTTCAGTCGGAGGCTTCTTCCGATTCGCTGTAATACAGACTGCTACAGGAGATCCTTCCTGCCCACAGCCATCAGCATCTACAACAACTTTTAGAAGAACGTTAGATAATATGGGTTACAGCAGCATTTAATCTTCCTTTGAGATTAACAACGTATTTTTGAACTGAACTGAATTCAGACCCTGAACTAAAACTTTCTCGAACTCAAGAAGCCCAACACACTGCTCTGATTTCTTTGTTTTTATGAACCAGTGACCTTTTTTCACATTAGACAGGAAATGGGCAGAGAGCGAATGGGGGAAAACATGCAGCAACAGTCATGGGATCAGGACCTGAGCTGTAGACGGCTGTGATGAGGACTGCTGCATCGTTTTGCCGCGTGCTGCACCGCGGCCGATGTGTTTGCCCATTCTTCTGTGCTCGAGTTTATTCAGATTGGATGGGCGGTCTCTGTGAGTGCCGGTTTGCAAGTTTTGCAACGGTTTCTTAGTTGAATTCAGTTCTGGACTTTGACTAGGCCATTCTAAAACATGAATATTCTTTCATCTAAACCATTCTTTTGCAGCTCCGGCTGTATATTTAGGGTAGTTTAGTCTCACGTCTTCACAGCCTGCCGATGTATTTAGCTAGATCCATTTTTCCATCAACAGCAAACAGCTTCAACAGCTTCTTTGTCCACAACTGAATCCCCGTAGCATGATGCTGCTACCACCATGCTTTACAAAAAGTGCAGTTTCGCTCTTGTCTAACAAGAGCGCCTTCTCCTTCATGTTTGCTTGTTTTTTAGATGACTTGTGTCAAACTGCAAACAGGATTCATTTCTCTGGTTAATTCTCCCCAGGAAGGAGGAATGAAATTCAGCTCGGGAGATGTCCCGGGCCATCTCTGCTCCACATCACACTTGATGATTGTCTGAGCGTTCAGCGATGCATCCCTTTCAACCTGAGAAAATATTCTTCTTGAGCAAACTGGTCAGACATGAACTCCCTGAATAACTTTAGCTTAATCAAATTCTTTGCGAGAACGAGCAAGTTGTCATATCTTATCAGTGGTTTTTAACTGCAGCGTGAGCGCTGATGTGAGGCCATGAAATCCAGACAGAGACCTCTTTCATCCTGCAGGAGTTTCAGATTTCCTAACTTCTGATACATCTTTGGAGGACGTACTCCAAGAACACAGAGTGAAAGTTGATTATATCTTGTTTTGTTACGCATCAGTGAAGCAGTAACGCTATTTCTGGCATTTTCTAAGAAAACATACAAGAAGTTAAAGTGATGGGCAAACTGAGTCACATTCTCTCGTTTCACTGTAAAGATTCAGCTTTTTCCAGCTGGTCTCAATGTGCTGAAATAAAGTTCTCTGGTACTGAAATGCCAAGGTCTGATTCACAGCAACTGAAAGTTCGCAACACAAAGGAGTGCTTCATCGACTTGACTGCTGTCTGATGCAAATGCAAAACCTGTAATTAAACCAAAGCATGGGACCATTTTATTATCTAGCAGCAAATAAAAGTCAGAGGAACTCTGCGAAAGGGCCAAAGTTTCGTTTCTTTCGCTGCTTCTCAGAACTATACCAGTGTTTACGCTTCGTGCTCAGACTTGTTTAGAGAAGGTTTTGAAATGCCGCCAGAGACGTCTGGTATCATTTACTGAAGCATTATTGTTCTTTTTGTTTGGATATTCGCAGACCCAGTGGGAATTTTCCACCAGCCACCAGCAGAATAGTTGGCGGTTAGTTAGAGCTGGCCGTCCTGCAGGCTCAGCTTGGTTTGGCGTCTCTGCTGGGAATATGCCGCCATCGGGATGCTGGTTCTGGCACGTGCTTGAGATGCTCTCACTCTCAGCCTGGCTTCCTTTCACCTTTTGGACTTTAAGGCTCGAAGAGAATGAAGTGAACTGACCGACGTGACACGTTCATTATCTATAGCTGCTTTATTTTCCACACCATACAAATGGACAAAATCTTGCCAAGTATTTCTGGTCTAGTTTCTGGTGCAAATATCTTGAATACACTTGAAATAAGACAAAACTAACTTACAAGTAACGTTTCAGCAGATATAGGAGCTTGTTTTAAGTCAGTAATTCCTTAATATTGATGAAAAAGTTCTAGTTACAAGTGAAATAATCTGCCAGTAGAGCAAAACAGTTTAATTTATAATATGAGAAAAATGTCTTGTTCTACTGGCAGATTATTTCACTGATAACTAGAATTTTTTCATCAATATTAAGGAATTACTGACTTAAAACAAGCTCCTATATCTGCTGAAATGTTACTTGTAAGTTAGTTTTGTCTTATTGCAAGTGTACTAAGTTATTTTCTCTAGAAACTAGATCAAAAATACTTGGTAAGATTTTATGTTTTTCAGTGCAATCTCTGTTCTCGGCTTAAAAACAGAGATGGGAAATATTTGGCCTTAAAACAAAAAGCATTCAGTTTCCCTTCTTTTTCAATTAAAACCATATAGTTAAATCTTAGTACATCCTTCAGTCACGCATACCTGCTCATACTGTCAGATAAATGAAATACAGTTTTGCTCGACCCAAACTTTAGCAATGAGCTCTGACTTTGTTAATTAACGGGGCTGAAAAACAAACCACTGACGTCCTAAGCATGCTGATACAACCTTAAGTGCATGTTTAGATGTGTCCCTGCTCCGACACCATTCAAATGGCTCAGTGACTTCCTCAGATGTCATCAGGTCAGTTATCAGATTACTAATGAGCCGTTTAATTGACTCTGGTGTATTGAACCATTGGAACATTATTAGACTTGACGCACAGCTGAATCTAAAAGGCCAATTAATTGTCTAATTTATGAAGTCATGATTGGACTTTCTGTCTCTTTCGGAGTTTAGATGAAATAATCTGTTGGTGTTTTTTTTTTTTTTTCCACGTCTGATGAATAATCCAGCAGGTTTGGTCGCTCAGATTCAGAGTCTAGATCCCTTTAGATTGACAAAAATCTCTCGTTTGGACATTTGTGGAAGAAAAATGCATGCTCTGCTGCAGAGCTGCTATGCAGAAGTTAAGGATGCATCCATAAGCTAAGAATTTTATTACGCCCCAGGCTCATGTTGGGCTTTTTGTTTTACTTTGCATATCCTGGCTGTGGTTTTAATTATACTCTTTTGTTTCCTTCTGCAATACAGAGACAGGCATGTTAAAGTAAGTTGTCTGAACTGACCCGAAGTGTGGATGCACGTGGTTTCTGTGACTCATCTCCAACCTTCGATGGATGTTTGATCTGTGCAAAACATCCAACCCCTCTTAGAGGTAACTTTTCAGGACAAAATAGGAGCTAAGTTAATAATTTCTCAATACTGATGAAAATTTTCCAGTTATAATTGAAATAATCTGCCAGTGGAACAAGACATTTTTCCTACATTATAAATTAAAATGTACAACTGGCAGATTATTTCACTTATAAGTACTTTTTCATCAATATTCAGGAATTACTGACTTAAAACAAGCTCCTATATCTGCTGAAACGTTACTTGTAAGTTAGTTTTGTCTTATTTCAAGTGTATTCAAGATGTTTCTACTAGAAACTAGAGCAAAAACACTTAGTACTAGTAAGATTTTGTGTTTTTGCAGTGTGAATTATGAATTCATATTCGTATGAGTGTGCGCGTGGTTGTTTGTCCTGTGTGTGTCCCTGTGATGGACTGGAAACATACCTGGCGACATACCTTAAAGCTGAGTATTTCCTATCTCTCTTTTTAAGCTGAAAACAGAGACAGGGAATATTCTACAGTCAGACTTTTTGCATGAATAAAAGTATCCTTAAAAGTCAGTTCGCTCATTTTGCTTCTATCCACTAAAGGCAGAACATTTCACGAAAATATCTAAAAAAAAAAAAAAAAAGTGAAATTCAAAAATTATTTGTGATTTTTGCACACAAAGTTTCAACGGACATAAATTATTCCAGAGTTTATGTTTTGAAAACACTTGCTAAATTTTCTATCCTAAATACATGATGGTGGCACATTTTGAAAACTCTGTTTAATGCTCCATCGTCTGTTCTGCCGTCCAACTCCTTTCCACACTTTGCTAACATTCCTGCTCTTCATTTCTTAGAAATTGATATTGCAACCAGGGCAACTAAATCAACGAATCGATTATGCTTGTAGCCTCAACATATGTCTGCCTGGTAAATCCTCAGCCTCCACCCGTCGCCTCCTCCTGCTTGCCCTGCAGCTAATGCTGAATCAGTCAACTGTACTCTAATGACTGACTTTAGGTTACTTATCGGACTGGCCCCCCAACATCATCAGCATTAGGGGGCCAGTCCGATTAAAAAAGTGTCATCATTAGAGCTCAAAGATCAACATGGTGATGAAAGGAAAAGTGAGTCTTTAAAACTGAAATGTTAGCGTAAGGCTGCTGAGTGAGTTAATCCAGAAATTTGAGGTAAAGTGTAAAAACAACAGAAAGGTGTGATAAAACAAACACAGATATATATTTAAAAGATTAAAAGAAACCAAGCAAAACACTGAGCCCTGAGGAGCTGTTGACAGCTGAGCAACAGGTGAGTGACAGCCAGTAACAGAACCCAGGTGTGAAGCTCAGAAAATATAAAGCATCGAAGGGTTAAATAAACAATAAATACTGGAAAAAGCACCACTGAACTGGATTTTATGTAACTGCATAAAAATTGGACTTCCTTGCCCTGTTTGAGAAGACTTGACGTTTGATGCGAACCGACACTATATAAACACTGAATGTCCTCAGGTGAACTGAGATAAAGCAGTTGTGAAATAAATGTAAAACAGGAAAGGAACAGGACCAGCGAGGAGAGCCAAAGGCACCTGGAATACCAGCCAGAATTAAGGAACAGAAGAAGAAAACGAAACCTAACACATTGCTATTTCACGAGAAAATCCTACATTCGTAGTCAGACTATTTATTGCTCGTCAAGCGTCTTATTAGGATTTCATGTGACAGACCAACACAAAATTGACCATAACTATGAAGGGGAAGCAAAATGAGGCATGATTTTCATATTTTTTATTAATTTATTTTACAAATAAAAATCTGAAAAGTGTGGCATGCGTTTGTAGTCCACTCCCTGAGTAGAGACTTTGTAGAATCACCGTTTGCAGCCATGACAGTTCCAAGTCTTTCAGCTCCATCCATCTTCCCTTCAGCTCGCCACCTTCTCCATCCCTGCTGAAGTCAAACACTGCCACTGCCATTCTTCCACCACGTTTCCCCCTGAGCTGACCACTTCTTCTTTAAACACCCGATTTGAAACAGATTTAGATCTCTGCTTCTCCTCCACACTGATTCTTTTGGGTATGCTCGAGATATGGTGATGCTTTGCTTGCCCATAGCCTCCCAGTTTAGCTTAATCATTAGATGTCTTCTCAATGGTTTGCACTGGATTTTTATTCAAGCTGCACTATGTAACTTTTATGAAATATATTATTTTTTACATATTTGTTAAAATTATGTTGTGACAGTTTAATATAAGACAGATAATCTGTGAAAAAAAATCCAGCTCTTCTGCCTTCTCCCAGTGCTCCCAGTACTAACAGCAGAAATACACCACTCAGTCAGAAACAACCAATCAGAGCCAGGAGGAGGGTCTCAGCGCTGTCAGTCACCCTCTCCGCTGCTCTCTGCTACGCTACAGCTGGTTCACCACAACATAGCCTGATGCTAATGCTAATGCTAGTTAGCATGACCACCGATGATGGCGGATAAACAGTTTTCCTGGAGCGGTGAGTTGTTTTCTCACCATTAGCACATTTAGCATCACGTACACGAGGGTAATTGACAGCACTAAGCCCCTCCCACTGGCTCTGATTGGTTGTTTTCGGCCGGGAGCGGCGCAACGTTACATAGTGCAGCTTTAAGGGGTGTCAGAGTAAACATGACTAAAGACAAATAGAAGCAACACTTTTCGGATTTTTGTTTGTCGAAAGTTTTGAAAACCATTTATCATTCACAGTTATGTGCTGCTTTGTGTCGGTCTAAATCTCAATAGGACACATTGAAGATTTTTCGTTGAAATGAGACAACACACAGTAACGTTTAAGAGGTATGGATATTTCTGCAAGGCACTGTATAGAATGATTTGGTCATCACAGGGAGAGCATCTCATGGATGTATGGACTTGTTTCAGATGGATCCTGAGATATCTAATCCCGTGGTGTCCAAACTTTTTACCACGTGGGCCACAACTGTCAATTTGAAAGTACTTGAGGGCCACAAAAATGTTATATTTGTCTTTATTAATTAAAAATTGTTTAAAAAAATTGCAAAATGTTTCATTTTTATCTCCACAACTAACACAATAGTTTAATAAAATAATGAACCTGATTGTCCATAGAAAATTTTTGGATATTTTGTGTTTATTCTCAGCTACAACAACAGGATATGGGTCGCTCAGTCTTCAAAAACCAATGCTTCATTAGTTTACTGAAAGGATGCACCAAACTCTGCCCTCGAGTAAAAGTGACTGGACGTTTGTGGTCCTGCTTACTATCAAATTTGATTAAAAGTGAAAAACATGGTTGACAAAAGATGAGTACAATGTGTTGTACCTTCCATATTTAGGAGATTTTAATTTCTATCTTTTTTGAACGGCAATGAAAATTTCACTTTAACATTTTCTAACTGGATCAACCTCCAACCTTGAGCTGGAAAAACAAGTTTGTGCCATTCTTGTATTGTGGGTCGAGGGCCACACAAAATCATTTCGAGGGCCAAAAATGGCCCCCGGGCCGCACTTTGGACACCACTGATCTTATCGATCAATTGGAATGTATGTATGATTTTTTTTTTTTTTTTTTTTGTAAAATGCCTCGAGATGATATTTGTTGTCAATTGGCACTGTATAAATAAACTGAACTGAATTGAATTTTAATCCATCCGGATGGCTTTTGTCGGGTAAATCAACACTGCAAAATCTTACTAAGTATTTTTGGTCAAGTTTCTAGTGCAGATATATTGAATACACATGAAATATGACAAAACTAACTTACAAGTAACTTTTCAGCAGATATATGAGCTTGTTTTCAGTCAATAATTCCTTCATATTGATGAAAAAGCTCTAGTTATGTGAAATAACCTGCCACGTTTATTCATGATATTTGCACCAGAAACTAGACCAATAATACTTGGTAAGCTTTTGTGTTTTTCCAGTGAACAATAAAGTAATCTGGGAGTGTGCCATATTATTTTGAGTGCATTGAAGGCCTTGCATTTGCTATGATAATGCCAAACAAAGTATTTATTTTAGACAGTGGCTAACAGAAGCTCTGAAATTTGCTTAAACCACATAGGATGATCTCATTTTTATCATCAACCACTTTTATCACGTAGAAAATAAGTTCATGTGTGAACTACCATTTTTTAAGTGTTGAGTAACAGGATTTCACACCCGGGGATTTTTTTTTTTTTTTTTTTTCCCAGTGCCAAGCCTTAAAACTGCACAAAGGACTCAGCTTTGATTATGCTTTTCAATGAAGAGATTAGAACAAAAGATTAAACTGAAACAACTCAGCGTTTCCACTGGGATGGGCAGGAAATCTGAACAAAAATATGCTGAAAAATATTCAAACAACTGACAAATGTTGCATTTTTATCTATTCTTGTAAAAAAAAAAATAAATAAATAAATACAGTGAATAACTTAAGAAAATCACCTGTGGCATGACATCAATGCATTAAATCACAGCTCGGGTTAATGTGGTTTGTGGTTTGTTTCCACAAGTCGTGAAGTTCAACCCACACAGCTGCTGAGATTTTTGTCATTAAGGGAGAACTGGTGACACCTAGCGGCCATTTACTGCAACATTAGAGAGGCTCCTCATGAGACAAGTCTGCTCACACCAAAGTGATGGACTGAAGAGCTGACCTACAGCACTCCCTGGCGAGCAAAGTAGGTTTTTCAACAACAATTTCCTTCAAATATGAAATTTTGAAACAGTTTTAATAATACGGAGGACCAAAACTGTGCCAAAACCGAGCTGCTTTATATTGTTCATGTAAGAACAATACAAGAAGAGAGACTTAAAAATTTATGACCAGTTTGATATGGTTCATGCCAGGTTTCCAGCAAACCTTGGATATAAAGTAACTGTGAGCTCCTTTAAATTCCCATTAACTGGAGATGTCCTGTAAAGTGCATGTTTTAGCAGTTTAGCTTTGAGTTTTACTGTCTATACAATGCTTCAATTAAAAAAATTCTGTGTAATTTCCTATGTTATGTTTTTTCCTTATGTACTTTATTTTTTTCTGTAAAACACTTTGATTTGTTTTCTGTATAAATTGTTCCTTGATTTACATAATTGATTGCTGGATAACAAAAAAAAAAATTGTATTGTGAGAAAGCTCAGAAGATTATATAGATTCATTATAGATAGAGTGAAATATTTCAAGTCTTTATTTCTTGAACATTGATGATTAAGGCTCACCGATAATAAAAACCCAAAATTCAGTGTCTCAAAAAATTTGAATATTGTGAAAAAATGATTATTGGAAACAGAAACTAAAGAAGTTGGTTGTTCACAGAGTTTTGCATCTAAGCATATTCATAGAAGGTTGAGTGGAAGGAAGATGTGTGGAAGAAAAAGCTACACTAGCAGGAGGGAGAACAACAGCCTTGAGAGGATTGTCAAGCACAATCCTTTCCAGAATTTTGAAGGAGCTTCACACAGAGTGGACGTTCAGTGCATCAAGAGCCACCATGCACAGATGTGACAAAAATTCAAAAAGTTTTTAATAATTTATTTTGTGTTTGAAGCTTCTTAGAGACACTCAGAAACTAAGGAGTGGAAATGAGTAATACTAATATTAAGAAGCAATATATAAAATTTTGCTATAATTGTAAAAATAGTACAATCTGCATGTATTTTGATTATGCAACTTTGAATCAAAGGATTACTTTAAATTACATACAAATGATGATAAATATGTATTACATAAGTACATACCCTAATACAATGTTTTTATAGTGAAATAGGGAATAAAAGCTTCTAGAACAGTACAGTAAAAGGATCTTTCAGCATTTAGCTGTATTTGAAACACTGCAGACTGTTCAAAAATATATGTTGAAATTCAATTAGTAAAACTGATGTTTCATACTTCAGAAAAGGGGCCAGGAGCTAATGGGACTTTTGAAGTATTTAGCTCTATTTAAAACACTGTAATGATGAAAAAGCAATGGTTGTTCAAAAACATATTTTACTAAGTTTCAAAGTGTTGTTTGACAAATAGTAGCATCAGTAAAATAATCAGCATACTGAGATTGAAAAGTGTTTCATTCCTTAAGTGCCCGGTGGATCTAATTAGCATCATACCTAAATTTACACTATTGTAGGTGCAATTTTCAAATTAATAATCTCTAATTAATTTAACATCTAACTGACAGCTAAAACACAAGTAATTTTTGTTTACAATTGGATATAAATTCAAGCATTATGGGGTTAAGAAACCTGACATTTCTGTTTAAATATCCCTTTTTAATTGATCTTATAAAACTTCAAAATTTTATTTTAGATTTTCATTATATGTAAGTCATACAACCTTGGGGCCCACCACTAACTGTACAGATTTAGTGGATCCTGGAGAGGTTGCCAGGTTTAATTGGCAGAGGTTTATCTTTGATAGTTAAGTTATTATTTGTTAAAAGGTATTTGTGAACAAACTGAGCTCAAAAACAAAGAAAAGATTAAACTTGTAGTATCAGATTTTAACTATGGTATAACACAATCAAACAATGAAGATTAATTTTTACATTTTTACAAAGTAAACTTGGCAATTCCTTTAAATAGCAAATAAAAATGTGAAACAACTGAAAATCTTTTAATTTAGCTACACTGAAACCATCATAATAAATCTACTAATATTCTCATTCTCAATAAACAGATATAAACAAATTTAGATCTGAGGTTTGTGTTAAAAGTCAAGCATTTATGGGAAGCCCCTTATGGTTTGGGGGCCCTAAACAGTAGCTTAATTCTGGTTTCTCTTTCTGAAATGTGTGACATTGAACTTTTTCCACGACATTCAAATTTTCTTCCAGTATTTATTCCTAAGAAAAGGGTAAGAATTTTTTATTTATTTTTTATTGGTGTCCATTAATGCAAGTCATGGAGTGCTTTTCCTGGGTGGATCCAACAGATGTCAGCTTTGTGCTGCAGATGTGGCTCCTCGCTGGCGGTGTCAGGAGGAGGATGCTGTTTGGAGGAAACTCGGCGCTGGGACCTAATCGTAACCGGGACGAGCTCCGCTTTATTTGGATGTTGAGGAAAAATGGCCACCGGTAGAAGGAAGGAGAGGAAGCGGTCACCACTTTTAGGTTTACGCATCGTCTGAGGCATATGGATGTACACGGAGCGCACATTGGAGGTTATCGTCAACGTTCCCACCGAAGTACTTCGCCTCAGAGGCCGCTCACTGGTGAGTCGACGTCGGATACACCGAGCTCTCTGGAGCGGCTAGTTAGCATCGCCAGCTAGCCGCTTAGCACAGTTAGCATACACAGGAATGTACATCACGTCAGTTAACAGCACCAGCAACGGTGCAGCCACTGTTAGCGTCACAGTAATATCATTAACAAAGACTTTGCCAACTCAATTGCCGCACTATAACGCATACTTTAAGCTTATATCTTTATATTTCGTAATTTTCAAAGCAATTAAATAGAAGACGTCACGGTTTAGTTTGACAGTTGTCGCTCAGATGCTGCGATGCTAGTGCGATCAGCTGGTTAGCTCCTGTGTGCTAACATGGTTAACAGCAGGCGTTTCGGTGATAAACTGCAGGTCCGCTGCTGTGTTTTTACTCTGAGCTGATGGGGCTGGCTGAAGGAAAATCGGCTGCTTTGGAAAAAAACCCCACAAGGACACTGTCAAGATAACCTTGACAGGCTCGAGTGTGAATCGGTGTGAAGACATTTTTATTAGTTAACATTTGTAAATCATTACTGGCGAACCAAATCCTCAGTAGTCGATGGCTGGCGACTGCATATTGTTGATATTTCGCATATTCTGGGTGGTTACATCGACCAGATTTACTGTATGCTGCACGCCAGAGGTGCAGATTTAGACTAACCTGTGGTTGCCTCTGGTCAGCATATTGTTTCTGGATATAGGGCCGACAACCTGGATGTCTGCACACCAGTGAGTTAACCTACAGCATCTTCGTCTCCACCTTGTATAAGGTGTGTCAAAACTAACGGTTTAACCGGCAGTAAAAATAACTAAATTATATCAATATTGTATGTATGTTAAAACATAACAGGATATCTACAGCGTTTAAAGAGCTGAAATTTTGCTGTAATTTATTATTATTTTTTAAATGGGGACCAAAATGCACGATCTGCTTAAAATACATGTAATTTAATTGTCTTGTGAAGGTTTTTTTTTTTTTTAATTCAGCAAAAAAAAAAAAAAAAAGCAAGTTTGTTTATGTGGAGTCTAATTTTACTTTAAAAAAATAGCAACAGAGAATATTGTCTTCAAACAAAAGGATTTCTGCTTGTTTTATTTTTTTAAAGTGCAGATACAGTACAGTACAGTGGCGTAATCACCTGATTGGAGGACACAGGGAAGCTTTACACTTTGAGAAATGACTTGATTTTATTTTATTTTATTTTATTTTATTTTATTTTATTTTATTTTTAACAGATTCCAAAATTATTTGAATCTAACCTCAAGTGCACAAGAAGAGAATACCAACCTTGACAGTGTTAGCATGTATTCAACAAAGTTGACCGCAAAGTAGAAACACCTTTATTTAATTGCTTGCATAACCCAGTTTTGCCCAGGATTCAGCTGTCACACAGATGCCCTCACGTTTAACTCGAGAATACCTTTACATACAGAAGAGTTCATTGTGGACTCAATGACTGCAAAGTGTCCTTCCTTGCCTTGTGGGTGCAAAACAAGCCCAGATCATCACACCTCCACCACCATGCTTGACAGATATATTGAGATGTTTGCACTTATATTTGTTTTTTTCCAAACATGGTGCTACTTTTCTCTCATCTGTCCAAAAGACATGTTTTTCATTCATTAAGATTCAGCTTTGCAAACCAAAGTCATGTTATTTTGAGAAAAAGGAAGTCTTCTCCCCATTTTCACCCTATCAAGCAAGCAATGCTTGTTCAGTCCTTTTCTTATTGTACTGCCATGACCTTTAGCATTCAACATGCTAACTGAAGCCTGCAATATCTGAAATGAAGCTCCTGGGTTTTTCTTTCATTTCTCTAAGCATTGCACAGTCTGAGCTTGAGCCGGATTTGCTGGGACAGTCACTCCTCGGAAGATCAGCAACTGTCCTGAATATTTTCAACTTGTGACTCTCCTTTCTCAATTGTAGAATGATGGACAGCAACAGTTGGATCTCCAGGGTCATTCCTGATGTCCTTCCTCTTTGGTGTTGTGTTAATGCACTCCTGTATGATCCCGAAAGACAAAATGCCCAGACGCCTGCATTCATAGCAGTGGTCACAGTTGTTTGATGACCAGTAAAAACATTTGAAATGAAAAATATGATCCAAAGCCAAATTAGGAAAGAGAGAAGTAAAGATTATTGATCAAGAGGTGTAGCGGGTTCTGGGTTGTATTCCTAACCTTGGAACCTTATTTGCAACCCTTGAAAACTTAGATTTAAAGTTATTTTCAATCAAACAATCTTGTTTTTGTTTATATTTTGTTAAGAAATGGCATGGCAAATCATTTATACCCTTCTCAGTAATCCGTGGGAAAATCTTTGTTGGGATCACATCAAATTCTAATAATTGCTGACCCGTGTTTTGCACATTTCCGCAGGTATTTTGACTATTTGTCTTTGGTGATGTGCTCCAAGTCTTTGAGGTTGGAAGGCCTCCTTGTCATCACCCTAATCTTTAGCTCCCGCCGCAGATTCTCAATCAGATTTAAGTCATAAATCTGGTTGGGCCACTTAAAAAGTTAATATTACCACTGCTACTGGCTTTATGCTTGATGAATTACCCTCAGCCTGTAATAATTTTTGCTTGATAATATTAATAACTCTGAATTTAAAATAATGGACCTAAATTGATGATTAAAAAATATATTTTTGTTTGTCTTTAATTTAGAATAGCATTGAGCGTTCCTAAAACTTGTCTGTTGTAACACTCGCTCACACAGCCCAGAGACAGGTATTTGTTTGACATAAATTAGGTTTAAAACCCTTATCAGTGTCATTTTCCTCCAGCTACAGCTTTTACCTACAATCCCTAAAACATGCATACACGCTAAACCGGTTTCCCTAAATTTGCTTCAGGACTGCAGATGTGGTTCGACGAAGGATCTTTGTAGCCTGAGAACATGAATGACAGCCACCAGCAAAATGCAGTGAAGCAGCACTTCCCTACCTTTTTTTTTGGCAACAGATGATCATTTGAGTCAAATCTAATAGAAAAAACAAATTATCAGAAGTGGTGGTTAATGTTGAGCATTTAGAGGGATTTGCACGTTGCTCTCAGTGCTAAAGAGTTTTTCTGTCTGGTTGTAACTTTATCCTGAAATTGAGTTTATTTCTGCACAGAGAGCTGTGTGTGAAAGGACAGCAGAGTCACTGTGTGCTCATACTGGAAGCAAGAGGCTCTGATTTCATGCACTTTGTTTTTCCTGTATTAGTACTTTTCTAGCTCCAGCCTTGAGAACGAGTAACGAAGTGAACTGACCCCTATTGACTCTGAAGTATCATATGAAGATTTCGATGCGGTACAGAGATGTACAGATCCGAACGTTTTGCTTGATTTCCAATCTGTCACTTTTGCAAGGCCATTCCTGAATTGATATAATACTGACCTCTCTTTAAAACAGTATAATTACTAGTGCTGTCAGTCGATTAAAAAAATGTAATCAGATTAATCACGCTAGTGCTGTGATTAATTACGATTAATCACAATGCTTAACTTTGTAAGCTTGAAATATAAATATGCATGCAGTGGTGGTTCTTGGAGGAATAATACCCTGAGCAAGCTCCTCCTTCTGCTGCACTCCAACCAATTAAATTGCAACCAATTATCTGATTTTTATTTATTTTTTCTTTTTACAGCAGAAAGCAGGTAATATAGTCTCCCAGGACTCAGCAACAACTAAGGGGAACTTACTCCACTGCACGTCGCACAAGTAGTAGGAAAGTTGTTCAGGGGACAACTGACAGATAAGACATATTTCATTCTGCCCATATAGCCCCTATCAAAAACTGCTGGTGTATGCACGTTTTAAAAAATGTTTCAGAAAATGTTTTATTGTCTTAAACCAAACACGTCTGAAGACTCACAGTTTTCATATTGAGGAAGGTTTAAATGAAGTAATTTTGTTTTAAACGTTCAGAAACATTAACTATAAGCTGATTGTGCTTCGGTGGAAGAATAATTCATCAATATGTACATACTACCTTGGTTTTATCCAAATTCCATCAGGGTGTTGTTTTTTTTTTTTTTTTTTTTTTTTTAAAAAGCAAAATTTTCCGCTGAGCGCAGAACTTTGCCTTTCCTTGCTTTCACTTGCGTTTGCGACTCGACATTGTTTACTGCAGTGCACAACCGCATAATGGACTCGACACACGGGGGCGACATCGCTCCCTCTCCATTCATTTCCTATGCAACTTGTGCCATGAGACAATAGTGGCTTGCCCTTCTCCAGCCAAGTGACTGGCGAAATTCATGCATGTGCAATATCAAAGCTCTTACAGACGTGCTCACGTAGTCTAGCAGCTCGACACAAGAAAGTTGAAAAATGTTCAACTTTAGTTGCTGTCGCTATCGTGGAAAGCTTTTGCCTTTCGCTGTCGTTCATCGCTCCCTGTGTGTGGAGCCCATGACGGGCTGCTGTGAAACTCTGCGGGAGAGAGGCTGTTGGGTCAAAATAGCTCATTTGATTAATCTGCGTTATGTAATATTAATGCGTTAAACTTTTCAGATTAATCGCTTAACAGCCCTAATTATTACATAAAGCACAGCATCTAAATGTTTTTGGGGTTGTTTTTTTTCACGTTCTTTTAGTCCATGATGCATTGCAGTAATAATGTGTGTAGAAAATCTCTCACAGATCAAAATCCAGATAAAAGCAGGTGTGAAATTTAACTTTTACACATTAAACAGGAATATATAGTTAAAGTGTTCATCTTTTAAAGATGAGTGAAATGGCCTCTGATTTTGTATACTAGCATATTTAGCTGCTTTGTCACCTTCGTTACTATGGCTGGAGAAGCTGCAAACAGCTACTAAGATGAGTTGATCGTCAATCAGAAAAAGTCGGAACTGTGTTATTGTTTATTTTCTGAAACCTAAAATTGCTTCTGAACGGCTCTCAGAGGTGCTGTGAATAATTTTCAGATGGTAATGTTTCTTCTCTGGTGATCTGTTGCAGTCCAGCCGCAACATGGGGTAAGGATTTTCCTCCATGGGGGTTGACAAAATGAAAGCAGCAAACATGCAGTGTTTTCCATGGTCGCTTCAAATTTAGATTCTTTAGCCTAATTTTTATTTATTCCTCGTCAGTTCACAACAGATGGAAGATGAACCATCATTCCCTGGAATAATCTCGTTTCACTTTGGGTGCATGTTCAACACAGACATTTTTAAACCACAAGTTATGCCTCATCTGACTGCAAGAGCGACCTGGAACAGCGACACAAGTAGTCGTGTCTGTCGTGTCGAGGATTATCAAAAATGGCAAGAAGGAGGAATTTTGTTGAACTGCAAAACATTTACTTGAAACATACAGTAAGCTAAGTATGATTAGCTGCAGTAATGATCTCCTTTGCTATCCTACCGAGGTTGAACCCACAGTCAATCCAACAGCACCACCGTCAGGAAAAAAATGGATTTGGAATCCAAGGTGATGTCGGGTCACTAATATTGTAATATTTTCAAATGAACACAAAATCATTACGGAGGAAACATTTTAAGCCGTCTTTAGTATTTTATATCAGTGATCATCTTGGCTCGGATTACTACAACAGCCGTCTCTATGTCTGTTCCCTTGAGAATGTTGATCTTTTCCTCCGACATTTCCAAAAGGCTGCAAACATTTCCAAACACACCATGTTCCATAACTAAAGCCACTTTTCACACAGCATGTCTTGATGCTCAGTTTGTTTAACATCTGGATTTACCCTGATTCTGCTGCAGAATTACGATGCACGTCTCATGTCAGTGCCGTCAAATTCAGATAAAATGCGACACGACTGCAGACGCTTTGAAAACTGTCGAGTTTGTATCCGATTTACTACCACTTATGGAAGTGGCACAAATCAGATCTTTCTGGATGAAGAGATTAGAATTAGGCTGTTCAGACTGCCGTGAAAAAGTCGTGTGTGTGTGTGTTTATATTTATATATATTTGTCGTATATCGGCAAAAAAATCGGATTTGGGTCGTATTTTCCTGCTGTGTGAACATGGCCTAGCAGTGGCTGACAGTTTAATGGGATAAAACAACAACTGTCCTGAACTGTGTTCAGAACTGCAGACACGTCTCAACATGTCGTAGAAAATACAGGTTCCTTTTAATGAGCTCCACGCATGTCTTTGCTTCCAGTGACTCAATTAAAAATGACCTCGATGATACCATAAATATCTAACGTTGAGTCTGCTTCACTTGTCAGCATTGTTCACACTGAAGGCTGTTGGTAGCCTCCAGTGTTCAGAGAGCGGTTGTATTTTTGAGTTTTTGATTGACAGGTCACAGGTCAAGACAGATCCACCTGAATTGTGGGTCTGTTTGTCATGTAAGAGCTCGCTAATTGTTGAGGCTCCTTTTTTTCTGTTGTGTTTACCAGACTGTTTTGTTAACAGCAAAAGCTCCAAACCTGCATGAATTGAATGTGAGCATACTGTAACTTTAGCCTTGCCTTCATCCATTCTTCTGCTTTTCTCCCACTTGGCTTTCATTGCCAGCAGGCATTGTAACCTGAAACGCCTGTCAGCAGTTGAGTTGGCTTTCCTGTGCAGGGCCAAAACAAGGGTTGCCTTAACATAAGTACAAATGTTTAATCTAAATTTTTTTTTGTTTTGGTTCATTTTATGACATGAATCGCAGTTACGTTTAATGTAACTGAGTAGTGCCAAGGTTCTGCAATAGATTAACATCAGTTTGATTGATAAATAATACCCTGAAAGTGTACTCTTTAAAACTGTTTGTATATTTTTATGAATATGAAGACATATTCTGGTAATTTATCCCGTGTGTGTGGTGCATCTTCCCCAGCTTTGATGTTCGGTAACTGTAGATTTGATCGTAATATTTGCGTTTCACTGCCCTGGAACAAACAGTTGCTTCACCATCTGATCCCCATACTGCAAAACAGGTTCAGCAGACCTGGGGTTACTTTCAGAGATCTGGATTACCTAATCCCAGCAATGAAGCTCTTATTTACATGTGATGAAAATCTAGTTCACCATCGTGGGAGGTCGGTTAAAACAGGTTGGGGTGGAATAAAGAGGACAAACTGGAATGAAACAGCTGAAAGGAACCATGGGTTAAAAAAGTAAAAGTGAATTTGTGATTAAGTGAGCTAATAAATTACACAGCCATGGATCTGGCATTTTCCACTGCACATTTAATTGAATTGCTATAAACGACATGCTTCAGGTGTCGCCTGTTATTAAGACATGATGAAAAGTTTTAGAGTTGATCTCTGAGGTAATCACAACTCCTAAAGGCTCTATGAACCAAACAAGCTATTAAAAAGAAGAACTCTGGAAATGAGACTCGACATAGTTGTCTCTTACTATACTTTAAATTGCATTTTGTGCAGTTTTACTTGAATGTAAATCGAAACATTATAGTAATGCAGCTGCTCCTATATTAAAGGATGAAAGCAAAGCTTTATGCAGCAGCGACTAATCTTATGAGCCGATATTACATTTTATCCATGTGATTCCCGCCTTGTGCTGCAGCACTTTGGATTTGGTTCTTTGTTATTGATTAGGTTCAACTATGAAGCTCCATTTAAATCTTGTGGATAATGCGGCACAAGTTCAGCTCTAATTTACCTCTCAGGGAGCAAAGAGCGCTTGCTTGGACCAAGTGAAATGCATTACAAAGAGGACGATGAACTGGGTTGTGTGTTGTATTCCTGTCAGATACAGCCTCAGACTGCAGACTTTGGCTGCGTTTTACCGTGTTCTGTGCGTCTTGAAATGAAACGTATAATTCAGTTCAATTCAGTTTATTTATACGGGGCCAATTCACAACAACTATCGTCTGCAGGCACTTTCCGAAAAAAGTTAATTGAATCGTGCATACATTCCAGTTGATCCAAGTTATCAAACAGTACAGCAGCTCAATTAATTATTCAAAGCAGTTCAAAAAGTTTCTAAGGAAACCCAGCAGAGCATCGAGTCGTTGACTTTCAGCATTCACTCCTCCTGGACGAGCACGTTGCGACCATAGACTATTAGTAATTGGTAACAACGGTAATTGGATCATTCTCAGGTAACATCTTTTAACATATTTGTATCAGTCTAAGAAGTGAAACTGGGCCGATGTTAAGAACTGAACCCCAGCTTGTTGCCGTTTATGTGTGTGTTTCTGGAGGAGACTGGCCATGTGGTATTTGTTTGGTCATGTGACACATGTGCCCGTTGCAATAAACTGTTAATCAATTATAAATTAAAGCATGATAAATTAAAATGAGCTTGATAATTTCCATTCTGATGATTAATAGTTGTCGAAGGGCGATTTTATTTTGAAGAGACATCATAATCCATTTTATTTATGGTTTCATAAATGTTTTTTTTTTTTCCATTTTATTTATTGTTTCTGATTGTCGTGTTTTATTTTGGATATTTAGAATATCTTAAATTACTAAATAAATACAGAATATGGAAAAAATAGAAAAAAAGTGATGGTAAATAAGAAAATGACAAAATAAATACAAAAAAATGAGAACAAATAATGAAATAAAGGCAACTAATAAAACAATAAGATTGGAAATAAAATGGAAAATTAAATAATAGTGATAACGTTAAGTGTTCTTTACAAAATTAAAGATTATTGGTCTTTGAGAGGGCAAACTTGTATTATTATCAATATATTACTTGAAAATAGTCTCAAAACAACAATATTATTGTTTATTGCAATAATTTCTGGGACAGTATATTGTCCAGCAAAATTTGTTATCGTGACAGGCCCAGTGACACTGATAGTGATGCACCGCAGGACTGTGGGTTGTTTAACTGAAGCAGTGTAAGCAGTGCGGGCAGTTTTTTAAGTTTCCAAAAGTGTAGGGAAATGTATATAATATTGGATATCGATATCGGCCCTATATCTTGAGATCAGTGCATCCCTAATTTCAATCCATTTTTTTTTTAGAGTTCTGTTGTTGTTTAAAGGCTGTGAAGTGAGTAACCAGGGTGTGTGTGTTCGGTTTCCTTCTTACCATAAACATTGCGGCTGCTACTGCTTATTTTGAGTCAGCATGATAAACCACAGTCAGACACTAAACACTGATACTCAAAGAGAGTGTAACACACATTAACACACACACCCATCATGGCCACTAATGCTGGCTCCTGTTGAGTAATGTGCTTTCAAACTTGCTGCGCAGAATTATTATAGGAATCACTGGAACTTTGTTTAAAATTAAACTCAGTGATTAAATGAAAAAAAAAAAAACAAAAAAAAAAAAACCCATTTTCTTCCTCTGGAGGAACCAAGAGTGCTGAGGATAACAGGAAGTCAGTTTACTGCTTGACAGGCGTAGTCAAGTGTAGAAATATATCTTGTATTTAGTGATTGTGTTTTGTTTATTAAGTTGGTCAAGGATAATTTATCCATTTAGAAGTTTCAGGAATTTCATGACAAATTGTGTTTTATTTTTTTTTTAATTTTATATATATATATATATATATATATATATATATATATATATATATATATATATATATATATATATATAAGTAATGAATTCATGGCTTATATATATATATATATATATATATATATATATATATATATATAAGTAATGAATTCATGGCTTATATATATATATATATATATATATATATATATATATATATATATATATATGTATGTATGTATAAGTAATGAATTCATGGCTTTCTGTGTTTTATTGGAGGGTCTTTTGAAGCTGGATGTCAGCTTCGGGGTTATTGTATAGATTCTGGTGAAGACAGGGTAATGGTTTGTTGTTTTATTGGACAGATGGAAAATTAGATATTCCAGCTCTGTTTATTGCTGCATTTTATTTATGATGTGTGCTTTTTTTTTTTTTTTAAAATAAACTCTAACGTACGGCCACATTGAGTCATAATATAAAATTCCCTGCATACTCATTTAAACCATTCTAATGCAGTTTCAGTTCACACAATGAGCCCAGTTTTAGGCAGAAAATACGTCAAGTAACGTTCTGGTTGCTTAGGACCCCTTAAGGCTGTGTAACACAACAGCTTTTTCTTTTGCTGCAGTTAAATCCTCTGAGACTTGCGTTTTATTGTATATATTTTTTTTTAAATCTTCGGCTGTATACTCAACTTTGCTGGTGGCGGTGTGTTTGTTATGAGAATGTGTTGCAGGATGTTTTGTTTTCTCTTCTGGAATTATTTCATACACCTCAGTCACGATATTACTGAGTCTTCTTAAGTGCTCTTCACAAATATGTGAGTAAATTTCACCCTTCAATAAAAAACAAATCCAGGGGACGCTGGGTGGCTCAGTTATTAGAGAAGGTGCATGTGCAGAGGCTATAGTCCTTGACACACTTTTTCTGTGTTTTATTCTCGTTCTCGAGCCATTTGCTGCATGTTCTCAGTGGCGACCCCAAGGGAGGGGGCAGGGGTGGCCATGGCCCCCACTTGAAAAATGCTGGCCACCCCACTGGCTGTCCAAGCGAATCATGTTCATGTCATAGAAACTCATACGAAAAATGGGTTACTGGAACAAGACGGAATTGGGCGAGAGGTGAAAACTTGGATCTGTTGGAATGCTACTACTCAAGTAACCCTAGTCAGAGGGGTTACATGCAAAGAATGTGGGAGGAATGGTTACGTCGACATCCCCATTCAACACTAACTGCCAAACAACTAGTAGCTCAGTGTTCCAACATCCGCAAACGGCAAATGCTGTCACAACTTGAGATAGACGAGGTACAACACAAATGCTACGGCAAGGGGGAGCCAGGACGCCAGGTCAGAGGGGAGTTAGCTTCAACTCCCCACCCGGAGATTGGGTATGCAGCCCCAATAATGAACGAACCATCAAAGCTGAACGAGGCAGCAACTGACCTGAGAGGTAGGATCGTGGCCCGAATGAACACCAGGCAGTCCCGATGCCAATTACAACAGCTGAGTGAAGTACCATCAGAAAGTCTCATTGAAGATGTGAATGCAGCATTGAGAACGATCCCTACCAACACCATAACGGAAACCAATGAGCTGGTGTACAACTCAGCATCAGTGATCCTTCAGATGCTCAGCTATAGGAGCAACCATGAGATTCAATACCCACCATGGAAAAGACGGTTAGAGGCTAAAATCAAGGTAACATGGAGGGAAGTGAGCCAATTGTCAGAGCTCCAAAGAGGTGCAATCAAAAGACCAGTACCCAAGCGGTACAGCCAGATGCCCATACCTGAAGCGCTCGAAACTGCCAAACAAAGGCTCCAAGCCTTGGCCAGTCGCCTAAAGAGGTACACGAGAGAAAATGAAGCCAGGAGGATTAACCGGCTCTTCGCCACCCAACCAGCTAAAGTGTACTCTCAATGGCAGGGTAATAACAACAGAGCAGACCCACCAAGGCTGGAGACCCAACAGTACTGGAAAGGCATATGGGAAAGGGAGGTGACCCACAACAGCAATGCACAGTGGCTAATCTCTCTACGAGATGACCACAGCAACCTCCCTGAGCAAGCCCCAGTAACTATCACAGTGGCAGATGTCCAAGAAAGAGTCTCAGGTATGAAAAACTGGACAGCACCAGGTCCTGACATGATCCATGCCTACTGGCTAAAGAAACTCACTGCTCTCCATGAGCGACTGGCAGCTCAAATGAACCAGCTGCTACAAAGTGGGACTCACCCTGAATGGTTAACTGAAGGGCGCACAATCCTGATCCAGAAGGATCCCTCAAAGGGTTCGGTCCCATCCAACTATCGGCCAATAACCTGTCTCTCTACAACATAGAAGCTCATGTCAGGCATCATAGCAGCTAAGATAGGTGGGCACATGGATAAATACATGAGTACAGCACAGAAGGGCATCGGCATAAATACCAGAGGAGCCAAACACCAACTCCTGGTAGACCAAACAGTCGCCCGAGACTGCAAAACCCGACACACCAACCTGTGCACGGCTTGGATTGATTACAAGAAAGCCTATGACTCAATGCCACACACTTGGATCATTGAATGCTTAGAGATGTACAACATCAACAGGACTCTAAGAGCCTTCATTGCAGCCTCGATGGGGATGTGGAAAACCACCCTTGAAGCCAACTGCAAGCCAATTGCACAAGTGTCCATCAAATGTGGCATATACCAAGGAGACGCTCTGTCCCCACTGCTGTTCTGCATAGGTCTGAACCCCCTCAGCCAAGTCATCAACAAGACTGGCTACGGATACCGACTCAAGAACGGAGCCACCATCAGTCACCTCCTCTACATGGATGACATCAAGCTGTACGCTAAGAGCAAACAAGACATCGACTCACTGATCCACACCACCAGGATCTACAGCACTGACATTGGGATGTCATTCGGACTAGAGAAGTGTGGTCGGATGGTTACACAGAGAGGGAAGGTCATCCACACAGAAGGGGTCTCACTCCCAGAGGGAACAATAGCAGACATTGAGGACAGTTACAAGTACCTGGGAATACCACAAGCAAATGGCAGCCTCGATGAGGTCACAAGGAAAGGAGCCACAGCCAAATACCTCCAACGAGTAAGGCAAGTCCTGAGAAGCCAGCTCAATGGCAAGAACAAGATCCGTGCGATAAACAGCTATGCCTTGCCAGTAATCAGATACCCTGCAGGAATAATAAGCTGGCCAAAGGAAGAGATAAAGACCATGGATGTTAAAACTCGGAAACTACTAACCATGCATGGAGGGTTCCACCCTAAATCCAGCATCCTGAGACTATACGCGAACCGTAAGGACGGAGGCAGAGGACTAGCGAGTGTGAGAGCCACTGTCCAGGATGAAACATCCAAGATCCATCAATACATCAAGGTCAAAGCCTCAACCGACGATGTGCTCAGCGAATGTCTCAAACAATGGGGACCAGAGGATGAGGTGCTGGAGGAACCATCATGGGAGGATAAGCCCCTACATGGGATGTACCACCGACAAATAACTGAAGTGGCTGATATCAGGAAGTCCTACCAATGGCTGGAAAAAGCTGGACTCAAGGACAGCACAGAGGCACTCATCCTGGCTGCACAGGAACAGGCCCTAAACACCAGAGCAATAGAGGCTCAGATCTACCACACCAGACAAGATCCAAGGTGTAGATTGTGCAAGGAGGCCCCTGAGACAGTCCAACACATAACAGCAGGGTGCAAGATGCTGGCAGGGAAAGCGTACATGGAACGTCATAACCAAGTGGCGGGCATAGTGTACAGAAACATCTGTGCAGGATATGGACTGGAAGCCCCGAGATCAAAGTGGGGCACACCCCCAAAGGTGGTGGAGAATGACCGAGCTAAGATCCTGTGGGACTTCCAGATCCAGACAGACAAAATGGTAATGGCGAACCAACCGGACATCGTGGTGGTGGATAAACAACAGAGGAAAGCCGTTGTGGTGGATGTAGCAATACCAAGCGATTGCAACATCAGGAAAAATGAACACGAGAAACTGGAGAAATACCAGGGCCTCAGAGAGGAACTGGAGAAGGCCTGGAAGGTGAAGGCCTGGAAGGTGAAGACCACAGTGGTGCCTGTGGTCATCGGGGCCCTTGGGGCAGTCACCCCCAAACTGGAGCAGTGGCTAAAACAGATCCCAGGAACAACGTCATACATCTCAGTCCAGAAATGCGCAGTTCTCGGCACAGCCAAGATACTACGCAGAACCCTCAAGCTCCCAGGCCTCTGGTAGAGGACCCGAGCTCAGAGGTTGAGAAAGACCACCCGTGGAGGGTGAGAAGGGAATTTATATATATATATATATATATATATATATATATATATATATATATATATATATATATATATATATATATATATTGGCCTGGTCTGGTTGGTCTGTCATTTTACTGTTTAATAGAGGCCACTAGTGCCAAAAAAATCTGAAAAGGCAGCAGTGATCATCCTCATGGCTTTGCAAAGCTTTTGCTTTCCTCTGCCTTCTCCCAGTGCTCCCAGTACTAACTGCAGAAACAACCAATCAGAGCCAGGAGGAAGGTCATAGTGCTGTCAGTCACACGCCGCTCACACACTCCCCCCTGCTCTCTGCTGCACTACAGCTGGTTCACCACAACATAGCCTGCCACGGATGCTAATGCTAGTTAGCATAGCCACCGATGACGGTGGATAAACAGTTTTCCTGGAACGGTGAGTTGTTTCTCCACCATTAGCACATTTAGCAGCGCGTACACGAGGGTGATTGGCAGCGCTAAGCCCCTCCTCCTGGCTCTGATTGGTTGTTTTCGGTCGGGAGCGGTGCGTTTCTTTAGACGGCAACAGCAGCTCAGGGTGGAGGTGGAGGAGCTCCATCTTTTCACAGATTCTGTCTCATACCGTACTGTCACAACATGGTGACAGTTTTAACAAATATATAAAAAACATACTTTTGTAAAAGTTACATACTGCAGCTTTAATTGAAAATGTAAAACTGAACTCACTGAACCAGAATGTTCATAATAAAGCCCAGAATATTTGTGATTTTAGTTTTTTTTTTTTTTTTTTTTTTTTTTCTTAAATTTGCTGGCAGTTGTACATCCCCTCCTCCTGAGGAAATGGTACATTCCTCTGTGTTATGGCTGTAGCGCTCGCCACACTCCACCCTCCCCTCCTCTCTCTCTCTCTCGCTCGCTCTCGCTCTCTAAAGCCCTGTACACTCCACCCGGTGTCAGGGGGGGATCAGCTGTGCCAGTCCCGGCAGACCACACACACACACACACACACACACACACACACACACATGAGCGGACACACGCACAGTATGCTTAGTGGAAAACAAAGCCTCTAGCACTGCCAGTTGAAGACGATCCCTGCCTCCGCGCTCCGTGCATCCTTACATGGCATGTGCTGTTCTGATGCTGCCAAGAGGGAAAGGCATGACGCCGCCATTGCCTGGCCATATCAGAAAGCGACATTTTCACAGGGGCACGAGCAGCCGATTGTTGTCTTTTGATGGAATATTTTTGTTTCTTCTGGTGGTGAAGAGTTAAAATGCTGGCAGAGCGCAGAGAGAACAGCAGGTAGGAGAAATCAGAGCTTGGTGCTAAGCTTGTCTCCGTGGCGACTTTTAGTTTGTTTACTCACTTCACCGATATAGAAACAGACCAGTTTACAGGTTATTGATCATCAAATCCCTTATTTTCTGTAGTTTTAGTTATAGACTCTATGACTAAAATATGTTTAACAAACTGCACTGATGTCTCCGTTGCCACCATTTGCTTAATAGAAACAGATAAAGGCCTCATTAACTCTGAATAACAATTGCCATGTAAAAAGACAGAAGTATATGACAAAACATTTATTTTAGGAGTCATATAATGACTGTTGCAAACAAACACTGGCATACAGTAGAAGACGGCAAAGATGAGAATTAAACTAAAAGCTGCTAAATACCGAACTGCATATCGAGGGGAAATGATAAATGCTGTACGATGTGACTGGGAAATTCGGAGATAAATGAGTATTTTAGTCACATAATGACATTTTCAAAGCAGAAAGCACAGTAAAAACAATTTTAGAAGGCTGAGCCAATTGTTTACAACCACATTACTTAACCTTTGATGAAGGCTGCAAAAAAACAAAGCTCATCATCCTTTTGTCAGACATCTAAACAGTAGCCAGTAACACACAGGCAGTGGTTGCTATGGGAATTTATTCTGAAACAGTCACCATAAGAGTGTCCGCACATCCTTAAAAAGTCTTAAATTCATGTATCTAAAATTAAGGCATTAAAGTGTCTTAAATTCATTTAAAAAATGTAAGTTGGCCCTAAATATATTAATCACGGCTCTTAAATTTTGTCTGGAGAGGACTATTTAATCTCGCATATTCTATGTATTTTTTTTTTCTGGCGAGAATTTTCTGTCGGGCAAAAGTTTGAGACACCTTCATTGCATTCTGTGACTTGACACGGTTGAGGCTACCAGTAACCTGCTAACATACTCTTGCTAGCTAGCTTTTTTGTTGTTGTCTGGACGAAGTTTGGACATTTCTGTGGAGATATAGGTCTTAATTATATTTCTTATATAACCCATCCCTAACTGGAAGTAATATTAACATTTTGAAGCAGCTCAGGGAGATAACTGATTTGAATCTGTGTAGGGAGCTAAAGATTAGGGTGATTGTAAGGAGGCCTTCCAGCCTGAAAGACTTGAAGCTTATCGCCAAATATAAACTGTCGAATAACCAGTGGAAACATGCAAAAAGGTGGTTAAAGGTTATGAGACAGTAGTGGTGCAGGGATATTGGCCAAAATCAGAATCGGCAAGTCAGGCTTTTTAAAGATCGGTGATCGGCCAGAAAACTGCAATCTGTTCACCCTTCTGAGACAGGTTTAATTGCTGGAATATCAATCAAGATTTTCCTGTTGACTGTTGAGAAGGGTGTAAATAATTTTTTTTTTTTTAGAAAAAAAAATCATTATTCCTTTTACATCGTTTTATGGATCTATTAGGAGATACCTGTCTCTTTTTTGGTTGATTGAAAGTGAGTTTAAATCAGAATCTGCCAGGTGTATTCATTGTTTTGGGTCTGACAGATTGGAACATTAAAACAAAGTTTAACTAAATGCGTTATTGTCCTCAGAAAGAAAAGAATAATCAACAACTCTATACCAGTAAAAGTGTGATTGATGCATCTGTAAATAAGTCGTTACTTCACTTTATCCATGAATCTTACAAATGTTACAAATAAAGGAGAGCCATATCTGCATCATAACAGTAAAATGAATGGTAGGCATAGCTCAAGTCTTCTTCTAGGACCTTCTCACGCCTCTGTGCTTCCTCTAATATGATGTTAAACACTTTACAGAAGTGGCGAATACACTCACTTTGGAAAAACTTTCACACTCAAGCTATTATTAGAGCAAATTAACCGATTTGCTATGGTGTGTTCACAGACTGGAAGAAAAAAAAAGATTTTTAGCTTCACAGTTGAGCTGGTTTAACATGAAAATCAGCCAATTCTGGTCAGCTACCAAAGGATCAATATATTTATGACATGAACTGAGCTGTTAATTTATTAATCACACCCTGCAGTGGATGCTGTCACCATTTCTGTGGCTTCCAGACAAGACAGTTATTCACTTTAAAACCAAACGTACCAGCATTTGTGTGGGGGTTGGTGTGAATTCAGCACTCTGCCAGCGTGGCCTTTTACTTTCTCCAAATTAGCATGTGGTTGAGAAAGTTTGTGTTTTATCTCGCTCCTGTCAACCGCCCCCCCCCCACCCTTTTCTCCTTCTGTGTGGAGCTCCTCAGCCTCCACCTACCCCTGTAAACTGTGAGACAAGAGGCTGACATTACGTCACTTTCTCCAGAGGAACAACCACACAGGCTTTTGAAGCGCTGGGCCTTTCCAAGGCATTGGCTGCCTTCATCTCCCAGGAGTTGGTGTTAACTCTTCAAGACGTTCACTGAAGCTGGCGTTCGCTTAAAGAGAGTGCTTTAAAAAAAAAAAAAAAGAAAAGAAAAAAGACCCAGAAAACAGGCACCGTTTCCCACTGCATGGGAGTTGACATTCCATTGATGCCACCAAGTCGTTTTCTTTGCTTTCAGCCAAGACAAAATCATTTTCTGATGCAGTTTTTTTTTTTTTTTTTCTGTTCGCAGCACTGGCTGTGCCTGTAGCACGAAATTAGTTATGATGTACGTTTTTATTTTCCCTTCTATGGTGGTGATCTTTTCCATCACGAAGAAAGGAGGAATTTCTGAAGCTCATTAAAGATGCTACTTTTATCCTCCTTGTTATTTCACCTTTCCTTGAGAGTCGTCCATATTCATTGTGTCGTCTTCTTCCGTAGGTCAAGTTGTGGACATTGATTTTTTTTTTTTTTTTTTTTTTTTTTTTTCATTACCTCAGGGCAAAAAAGACAAGTAATAGGCTGCCAAGTCTTGGATTAGAATGGTAAAAAATGGACCACAGATGAAGCTACAGCAGCAGTGCTCAAGGCTGGAGCTAGAAGGGTTGCCATGGTAGCATTGGTCACCTCTGAACCCTAATTGGACACTTCAGGTGCCACCCAAGGGGATTTACAGCATTTAAAGACACCAAGCATTTAAAGATGTGCGAAAACACAGCTGAGAGAATAATTATCGCTAAATGTTTTATACGATTGTAAAAACAATTAAAAAGTTACGCTTATTAGGTCTGTCTTTGTAGCTTGAGATGTATTAGGAATGCACTTCCTGTTTCGACTCTTCTGCTACCAGTTGAATACAGGCAGATTGTACTTGCAGCGCCATCCACTGTTTAACATGAGAACTACAGTGGTTTTAAAGACCAAACATGAAAAATTTCAATAAGAACACTTTCAACCTGGGGAAAATCCAGATGGCCCTTTGAGAATAACCGTCATTGGTCATTTATTACACCAGTAGAATAAAGGAAGTTGGGGAAAATCAAAGCTACATAAAAAATCCAGAGGTGCTACTTTTAACTGCAACTCACAATATTGTACAGAGGGCTCATCAGGAATCGAATAACTGAAAATAGGGGTAATTTTTTGGCCGTTGTGGATCAAATCACAAAGCGTGACTCCTGTAGCTGAGAGAGGGTCAGACACATGGAAATGCCAAGGAGAGAGAAAGCGCTGTCAAGAAGGCATGTTCTTTGGGTACCAAGTTAGAGAAACAGAACATTTTCCTTTATTAGTTTGTGGACCCCTTAATAAAACTTTGCCCACCCTCTGGCCACCTCTTGTATGAAAGTCTAGTTCCATCACTGCCAGTGCTGGCTGGAGAAACTGGTATCCTGTAAGGAATTTAAATTGCACGTGCTTGCAGCTTTATTCTCTGCAGTTATTCGCTTGCAGCACATTTTGCATCAAAAGATAAGAGGGTCTCACATCTCTGTTTAGAAATTAGCTGTGCTCATTTGCCAAAGGTGTTGGTGGGTTGCTTATTCAGATACTAAAATGAAAACCAGAACTGGTTGGCTGAGGAAAACAAGATATTCACCTGATTTGATAATGAAGATCTTGTAGGAGGCTGGGAATCGCATCCAGGAATACTGAACCTTAGCCAGGAGCAAATTTAACATCCTGTTAATGTGTGGTTGCATGGCATCTTTACTTGTTGTACTCTTGATCTGAGATCTTAGCAACTCTTATGGACCCTAGTGGTGTCATGTGGTTATAGACCCTAATTTAATGCGTTGTTTTGACTGTACTGCTCTAATTTATATTAGCTCTCACTTGAAAGGAGAGTTGTAGGTCACCAAAGGCTACAATGAAGTATTCCTCATTTCTTTCCTTTAGGAGTTTAAATTTAAACCCACTATTTTGTGGTATTTATTGTGTAAATGATCAACGTAAGCATAAAATATCTTTTTGGCATTAGACTGTATGGCTTTGACCACAGCGCAAACACAAATGCTGCTCTTAATAAAACAATTATCTGGTCCCAAATAGGCAAGGCTATTTTATTTGTAGTGCACATTTTCATCAACAAGGCAATTCAAAGGAAAGTAAAATGACAAAGGAAAAAAAAAACCAAACACAAAACCCAAAAAACATTACATTGCAGCGACAAAGTAAGAGAAAACAGTAACAACAGAGCACTTTTTAATGCTCCAGTTATTGTCATTCAAAGGCAGCTCTAAACAGGTTTGTTTTTAGCCTTGATTTAAAGGAACTCAGTGTTTCGGCTGTTTTGCAGTTTACAGGAAGTTTGTTCCACATTTGTGGTGCATAAAAAATGAATGCTGCTTCTTCATGTTTGGTTCTGGTTCTGGGGATGCAGAGTAGACCAGAACCAGAAGACCTGAGTGGTCTGGAAGGTTGCTACGACGGCAACAGGTCTTTAATGTATTTTGGTGCTAAGTTGTTCAGTGATTTATAAACTAACAGAAGTATTTTAAAGTCTGTTCCCTGAACTACAAGGAGCCAGTGGAAGGACTTTAGAACTGGGGTAATGTGCTCTATCTTCCTGGTTTTAGTGAGAAAGTGAGCAGCAGCGTTCTGGATCAGCTGCAGCTGTCTGACTGACTTCTTAGGCAGACCTGTGAAGACACTTTTGCAGTAATCAGTGTGAGTAAAGATAAATGCATGGATGAGTTTCTCTAGATCTTGTTGAGACATTAGTCCATTAATCCTTGAAATGTTCTCCAGGTGATAGAAGGCCGACTTTGTAACTGCCTTTATGTGTCTCTGTAGGTTCAGCTCTGAGTCCATCACTACACCCAGATTTGAAATATGTTACTTCAGGACACCAGCTGCATTAAGTTGTACAAATTTATAGCTAAATAAATACTGTTAGTGTTTGGGCAAGAAACAACAAAGACAACTATAAATTAGCCTTTGGGTATAAAGTAAACTACAGCATGACAGAAATAATCAAAATGAAGTCCCTTGTCATTTGAAGCGGTTAAATGACTTATGTTACTTTAATACTTGCAATGCCAATTATATTGGTAAACATTGCAATGGCTATATCAGTTGCAATATTTCATGTTTCTCATCTGTGCTTCCATCATTCTGTAACCTTTAACATTTTGGGTAAGGTCATCATTAAGAATGTTTCCTCTAACGTTTCTTTTATGTATATTTTGAAATATCTAATGAGAAAACGAAAAAATTCGAAATAACTTCCTCAGTTTCACAAATTGTTTTTATGCTCGCTTGAGGTGGTTTTTGGGTTTTCCAAAAAAGAGTTAATGTGCTAAAGGGGAGATGGAAATACATTTGCCAAATAAGTTTTGAGGTAGCAAACTTTCCCATCCATTGGTGGGTCTATGCCTTGTCAGAAGCACGAAACTTGAAAAAATTTCTAAGCCCAAGCCTCCAGCTTGGAGGGGAAGACTTTCACCATTTATCTGAGATGTGTTGGTCCATGCCAGTTTGCAGCCTCTACATCTCGTTTATTGCAGCCATTAACATCTGATGAAATCCCGCTTTGTGTAGCCGACTTGATTCACTCTAAACCAGTAGATGGAAACACGCCTAATTTGCATATATATATATATATATATATATTTTTGCAACATTTTAAAAGTTTGCTCAGAATTTGCATGACAATTGAATAGCTGGTATCCGGTGTGATCATCTGCTGCCGTGAGACTCTGTCCAACTGCCTAAATATTACATTAACATGAGAAATACAAGTTCAAATGTTTGTTGTCTAAACAGACTTTTCCAATGTGAATATTGCACACCTTAATCTCGCAATGGTGAGATATTCGCAATATATTCGCAGCCCTGGGCTAGGACTGGACAGTGTGGCTGAAAAACGTATCACGATACAAGCATTTCATATCAGCCTATTGATTGATTAGTTTCTTGTTTTAAATACCTGAAATACTGCCAAACTGGTGGAGTGACCTTTCCTCTTTTATCCACAGTTTTCACTCCACGCCATTGTTGTTTATTTTTAAGCAGTTATGAGGCATGGTGGCAAAATCTTAAACTGCTGCTGCACAAGTTACTCGACAGGTTGTTGCTAGGGTAACCAGCTTAGCATCCTCTCTGTGAGAGGTTGAGCAGCTAAAGTCTTTTCTCTGCCTACATTCCCCAGAATGCTTTGTGGTTCTGGATCGGAGTTCAGTGAATATTCTATATATTGAATGTTCTATCAGACGTATTATCTGTTGATATTGATCACCTGCCTATTGCGATACATATTATTGATTTATTGTCCAGACACACCCTAGGCTGAACATTGTTATAACCATGAAGGAGGGATTTTCAAAAATATCGCTGATATATATATATATATATATATATATATATATATATATATATATATATATATATGTATATATATATGTATATATATATATTTTTTTTTTTTATGTGATAAATCCAAACTTTATCATGATATAAATTTTAAGCTATAATGCAAAACCCCAATTTTTCACATCAAAGGCTTGGTTTACCCTCCTGACCAATCCAGGCAGTTGTTGAAGTCCTCAAAACCCACCGGTTTGTTTCTGGTTACACGTTTATTTGTGTTCTTCCAGAACCAGAGAATGATATCTGCAGGACTCTGGTTGCTGTAGGTGGAGCGAGCGCTAATCCTTCATGTGTCACTGCCTTCCCTTTTGTTGATTTTCTCCAGCTCAGCCTTATGCTGAAGTCGTATGACATGTGTTTGGCCCAGTTTGTGGTCCGGGCCTCGCTGCGCTCCGGCTCCACCGTTCTCTCTGCACTCTCATGTGCTTCACCGACTCTCTGTTACATCGGGCTCCTCGCAGCAAAGCCAACAGTCAGCATTGTTCAGGAATAAATGCTGGCTTTGAAGTGCATCAGGGATACGTTACAGGTCAAAAATAGATGGGCTGTTTCATCAGAAAGACATAATCAGGGGAAAATCAGGTAATATTTTAGTTACAAAAGTAATTGATCTCAGAACACATTAATGAACCCATTAGTGGTAATTTCCTCTAATTACATGTAAAAGATCTGTCACTGACTTACTTTTAGGGCTGCAGCTAACGATTATTTTAGAAATCGATTATTCTATCAATTATTCTGATGACTAATCAGATAAAAACATAGGAACATTCTGCAGTTTTTTAATTCAGCCTCTTAGGCTTTTTATACAGTATTACAAATACACTAAAAGAGGCAAATAAAGAAATAATTAAATTGCTTTTTTAAATAGGAAAATAAAAATTTTATTGCCTAAAAGGCAATAATATAGCTTTCCTTTAGTGAATTTGAACCAGGTGAAGCTAAAACTGCCCTTTGAGGAGTTCTGGGTAGAACAGATTTAAAGACAAAGGTTTTTTTTTTTTTTTTTTTTAATCTTGAATGCAACATGTATATATATATATATATATATATATATATATATATATATATATATATATATATATATATATATATATATATATATATTTTGTACAGTTTTGGGTTAATTACTGCTCTGCGTGTGTTGTTTTTTTCAGCAAGTGGCCTTTTTTAGAGTCTGTATACTCCAGTTAACAATTAATCGATTGCTAAAATAGTTGACGATTATTTCAATAATCAATTAATCACAATTAATTTGAATAATCATTGCAGCCCTACTTACTTTGCCTTTGCCCTCAGTTAACCTAATGTGTGGCTTCTTAGGGTTTAGTATTTTGCCAGAAATCCAGGCAAAATATTGAGATCAGTGGAGCAAAACTTTGGTTAATCTTTACCCCAATATGACTTCTCTAGAATAGTTTCATGTTGTAGTTTGACCTCCTCTCTCCAAACTGATCCGTGCGTCTGAAAGCCAGCTTCGTCGTGGTTCCTACATCCTTGAACCATGACTTGGATGCGTCAGCCCGGATATATTTAAACCACTTCTGCTTTTGGTTCCTTCATTTCTGATGTCCTGCAAGTTTTTCTCCTTGACTGGAAGCTTTTCAGCTGAACACGTCTGTGGCTCAGCCTGACTTTCCATCTGAGCTGGCGGCTGAAGTCTGGACTTTTGTGCTGATGCGACTAAAGCCTCTTCTTGATCACTTTGTAGCCCCACTGCTGGTTTGCTGGCTCGGTTGAATGCACTGTAAACCAGCAGCTTTTCCACAAAGCCCCAGAGACTTTCTTATCTGACTAGTTGAAGGAGAAAAGCCAAAAATCAGGAAAGTTGGTGGAGGTCTATGTTTAGAACCAGCATGTTGTTAGGAGTAAAACAGAAAGAAACACGCTGATTTATGTCATTGTAGGAAGGGGAAGGACGGTCGCTGTAGAGGGAACTGATTGTTGATTTTCTCTCAGGTTGACTGCTTCAGCTTGTGGGCTGCAGCAGAGATCACTGTGTTCTTCCTTATTTACAGATACATGTATAAAACAGATAAAAATATCCTGATTGTTCATTATAGATTTCCCCAGGGTGTCCGTGCATTCTTAAAAAGTCTTAAATTTATTTATTTATTTTTTTAAAATTAATTTGGCCTTAAATACGTTAATCACAGGTCTTAAATTTTGATGTGGAAGGACTGTTTAATCTGCATATTCTATGTATTTATTGGACTTTTCTGCAGACATCTTCACTGCATCCTGTGACTTGAGGCGGTTGTAGCTACCAGTAACAAGCTGCTAAAATACCCTTGCTAGCTAGCTAGCTTTTTTGCGTTTTGCGCCGCTTGGCTTGATGACGTTCGTCTTCTCCACTGGATCACTCCTGCTGCCAACCCATACGGTGCTACGTGCGTTCTGCGCAAAAAAACTTTGCGCTACAGGGGTTAAGCAACAAACAGACCCCAGAAATGTCACAGTTTTGCTCCCCTGGCATGGCTAAAGCTACTACTAGCGCTGATCTGAGAGCAGTACTTGGTGCGACATAAACTCTGAAGTTGGAGGTTTGGTGGATTTAAAACACGGTGGTCAAGCACCAGTTTGGCCTATTGAAGAATTTTATTTCAACAAGGTTGTTAGTATGGAGGGAAATACAGCTGAGAAGGAGGAGAAAAGCAGCTTGGAGCATGGAACCAAAAGAGAATAGAGAGCCACAGATGCAGCTATGATGACAAATGGGGAAAAAAAAGATTAAAAGGGACTGCGATTAATGTCTTCAACTAATCAAATATGTGACAATATCTATAGTTAATCTCACAAGTGGTATCAGTTCTTCCTCAGTAGTTTTCCATTCATGTGTGTATATATATATATTAAAAAAATCTATTTTTTTTCTCTTTGTACATTTGTCGCAATCCATGTCTTAAAATTCATTTATAATGGTCTTAAAAAAGGTCTTAAAAAGTCTTAAATTTGAGTTGGTGAAACCTGCAGGAAGCCTTTTCCCACCTCTACCCTGGAAATGAAAGCTATCTCAACAACTGGTTCCAGCTTCTTAACCAGCACGGCTTCTAGTATCAGGAGTGGAAATTCAATTCTGTCCCTGGTGGTTCATTTGTGAATCAGTGCACACCCACCGTAGTGTCACATGGATGCTCACAAGAGATTTTTCTTTTCCCCAAGTCAAGTCTCTGCTGGCCAGTGATATGAATTTCATCAAACGCCAAAGAAAATACTCATGATTTTTGATATTGTTGAGAAACATTTCAAGGTTTTTCTCAAGATCAGAGGAAAATAATAGAAGTATGACATTTTTGTTGTCTGAACTCGTGCAAAGCAGTAAGCAAGTCAGAGCTTTTTATAAAAAAATAAAAAAACTTGAGGCGATGGTTTTCTGAAACCTAAATGAAAAAAATCATTTCCCTATTTAGAACAAAAACCTGCAGAAGTTTCTGCAGTCATTAAATCAACACGACATATTCAATATATAACAGTATATTTGCTCAGTAATTATTATAATCAGTGCTAGGGATGGGTATTTATTGTAGCACTTATAAGAATTTTGATTTGTTGTGGCAATTATAAATTCCAATTAATGATGTCTGAAAACTCTCAAAACTGTATTGTCACAATTGTTGTTGTTTTTACTATTTTATTTACTGCTAATTCCATGAGAGCATCAATACATGTCAATAAATTTGAAAATATGATTAAATACAATCACTGTGTGCAGCTTAGTGACGAGAATAGCACATTTTATGTCACTTATTTCAAAATGGGTGTTTTTTTTTGTTTTTTTTTTTTAAAGAGCAGTAATATTGTTTGTATGACTATGACAGCAGTGAATTGCAGTCATAGCCTTACAGTTACTTAAAAAGCCTGAATAGAAGTTTTTATTGTCACTTTTATTGTTACCACATTAAATTCAAATCAAATATACTTTATTTATCCCAAAGGGAAATCAAATGTTGCAGTTCATATCATCCGAGTATCTTTAAAGAGTCACTATGGATGGTGATGCTGGGGGCAGGAAGGATCTCCAGTTGCAGTCAGTTTTGCAACAAATCTGAAGAGGCCTCTGACTGAAGACTGTTGCTGTATTGTAGTCTCATGACTGCCATGACATGCTAATAGCTCAATATCTGAGCCGCAGAGACGATATTCCACAGTAACATGAACACCATCAGTTGTTGACAAGCACTGCTAATCTACCTCATTTGCTTTTGACGCTCCTCCTTAAATATCTGTCTGGCCGTATGCTGAGAAAGCTGAGCAGAGAGATGTTAATGGATGGATGACATGGTTTGAACCTCCTCCTCCTCTTTCTGCTCGTTGGTGCTGCTCTGCATCCATGAAACCTCCTTCTCATCTCTTCTGGGATTTGGGGTTGTAGTTCAGGTATCATCTGAGATTTTGAGATGCTAATCAGCTGCTCCTAGCTTAAATAGCTAGCTGAAAAAAACAGGAAATAAGGAACTATCCAAATATGCAACGACTCAACCAAAACAATCACAAACAAAAGTCTACATAAAGAACAAATCAGAACTTACATAGCAGAGCTGCTCCAACATTTCACAATGAGCGGCGCGCTTCTAGAAATGCCACAAAATGTCATGATACAATTTTAAGATCATATCACCCAATCCTGAGCTGTCCCTCAGCTGATTGTTTGAACTGCTGGGTGTATACTTGCATCAGCTGTTGGCTTGTATCTCATAGCTTTCTGTTTGCGACAGGTAGCACTTTTTGAAAAATACAAAAATTAGCAGAGCGCCAATAATTCTGTTTGAAAGTCGGATACATAGCGTATATCGTATGTGTACATGTGTGATACTGCCAAAAAAATTTTTGTAAGTGTTTGATGCTCTGCCTGTGCTGCTAAAGGTTCACTCACCTCGGCATGCTGAATGCTTGAAGTTCGTGAAATGGCAGAAGGGTTGGCCTTGTCTTCTGAGTAATTCAGCTACTAATTATTTGACCTTATAGATATGCTTTTGGAGCACTTTTCAGACCAAGAACGTCTGGTCATTATAGAACGAAAAAAGGAAACCAATTTTAACTAATTTGAACACCTTTCATCCCAATCCAGGGATTATAAATAATGCACCTACTTCAGTCATATTCGATAAATTAAAATATACTTCCTCGTTTGTCTCGTTTGTCAGATTAAAAGTACCTTTTGAAAATAGCATTTATGCAAGTATTAAATATACTTTTCATTAAACCCACAGTTCTGTTTTTAAAAAAATATTTTGTATTGGTCTGATAATATTGTAATTTTAAATGTCATGTTTTTATTAGAAGTAAGTGGAAAATCATCATAAGTAACAGAAATAAAGGCTTTCAAAAATTCATCTGTGTGTAATTAATCTATAGAATATGTTTCACTTAGTGATAAAGTTCCTGAAATAACTTTATTTTCAGTCATATTCTGATTTATTCAGTGGGTCTGTATATAGACATAAGAGGTCTTCACGTCAGTTTCCTTATATTTACACCAAGAAACTGTTTCTAGATTTGCCAATATTGATAACAACAAAGAAAAGAGCGCCTTCAGCTCAGCTATGCTGGTATATTTCCATTTTTTTTAACTTCTGAAATATTAATCGATAAATCGGTTACGTGCGGCTTAACGTACAGCAGAGCTATCACGCAGTGCAGTTCACAAGTGCTGCCTCTTCAGGCCTGATACTGGCAACATGACTTTAATCTCCATCTGCTCCAGGCGGGGTCATAACCTTCTTTTGAAGCCTAGACTTGTATTGCTGGCTTTGTTTTAGTTCCTTATCTGAGACAGGCAGAGCTGCAGGTGAGTAAGGGCCGAATGGAGCAGCATGTTGCTTCCAGACACCCACTGCACTGTAAATGTCAAGTCCTGCACCTTTCAGGTCTTCTCTGCTTTGATTTCCATCATGGGTGGAACATGTGTCTGAGACCAACACAGCATCCATCCTGTCTCTCGGTGTTTTCTGATGAAATCTTTGGCCAAGCTACAGATAAAAGCCACAAAGCATTGATGTGACTCAACTGAGTGACTCACAACATGATTACAGGCGTATTTGTTGTTCCTTTCATTTCTGGCTTTTTGGTCTGATGCTGACGAAACAGTTAAGAGATGTTTAAATGCTAATTTGTTTCCAGAGCGCTCAGTTCTGACATGCTTGTTTGCACTCTTTGATTAAATGCTGAGAGTTTGCTTCGCTAAAGAATGCTCTGCACTTGGAATAAAGCGGCAGCAAATGGCGACTGTTGCGTCTTGTAGCGGCTGGAGTTCATGCAGAGGGCAGCGCTGAGGGTCGGCTAAAATGACTTTCTGAAGTCCTTAGTCCGGAGTAATGTTGTTACCGTCACAGATGCCACATTTGAGCTGGCCAGCTGTCGGACGGGTTCGCGATGTCGCTCTCTGTGTTCCTAAAGCAGGGATGTCCAAAGTGTGGCCCAGGGGCCATTTTCCGGCCTCTGGATGATTTTGTTTGGCTACGATACAAGAATGGAGCCTGTGACCACAGACGGTTGATGCAGATGAACACTTTTTTAGAAATTTGTTTCAGGCAATATTTTTACAGCTAATAAAATCTTCCTAAAATATAGGGCTGCACCGATTAATCGAATTAATCGTGTTTAATCGATGACTGAAATGATCGTCAACTAATTTAGTAATCAATTAATCGTTAACTGGAGTATACAGATTATAAAAAAGGCAATTTGCTTAAAAAACAACACACCCAGAGCAGTAATTAAGCCAGAACTGTACAAAATATATATACATTTTGCATTTAAGATTAAAAAAAAAAAAAAAAAAAAAAAACCCTTTGTCTGTAAATATGTTCTACCTCAAGTGGCAGTTTTAGCTTCACCTGGTTCGTATTCAATGAAGGAAAACTATATTATTCCATTTTAGGCAATAAAATGTTTATTTTCCTATTTAAAAAAGCAATTTAATGATTTGTTTAGCTGCTTCTATTAATGTATTTCTAATATTGTATAAAAAAAAAAAACCCTAAGAGGTTAAATTAAAAAAACTGTAGAATGTTTCAGTTTTTTAAATCAGATTAATCGTCAGATTAATCGATAGAATAATGAATTACTAAAATAGTCGCTAGCTGCAGCCCTACTAAAATATATATTTTTGATTTTGATATTCTTGTTGCCAAGCATCAAAAATAAACGAGGACAACGGACCCAAATATTTTGTTTTGTAGTGTATTCGCCTGTCTTTTAATGCAGCAGTTACGCAACATCCTGTTTTATGCTTTGGGTCAACAGTGATGTGCAGATTCCTTTTCTACACACTTTAGACTACTTTGTTTGCTTGATCAAAATTTTGCATGTTTAGTATATTATTGAAAAGATAAGAATAACAAATGTCTTGAGAAATAAATATTTTTTCTGTTTTTAATTTTAAAAAAAATGTGCCTCGAGTGCTCTCAGCTTGATGATTTTTTAAAAAATCAGCTGCTTGATTTGTCTGCAAGGACGGCATTCCACAACTTACTTCATAAGTTGTTTCTGAAAATTAATTCAGATCCTTGGTCTGAGGTCAGAGGTCAGAAAATGTCCTTCTCATCTTAATGATCAATAAATAAATCACAGATTGATGGGCAGTAATGAGAGCACATGGTGTTTATTGGAAAAAATACAAATGTTAAACCATTCTCTGACAGAAGATAAAGATCAGAACATTATTTTATCAACAAACAGAATAAAGTCGTGCAATTTATTAGTAAAACGCCTTAATAGCTCCATTGTTAATATGCACTGAAAGAAGACCAGCATGCCTGAAAAGATGGCTGCAGGACTGTAACATTGGCCGGCTACTCCAAGTCCAGGTTTTTCCAGAAAATATCTTTTAATTTCTTAGATTTCTGTTGTTTCTGTGAGCCGAGGACTGATCTCAGCATCCATGGAGTCAATTTTTTGTGGCCTTGCTGTTGGAGATTATCAGTTTGAATAAAACGCATACAGTGGATAAAAATGTAGGAATTCAGTATGAAACCAGTTAAATTCGATAGAAGGCAGCAGTGTGCTTCCAGTATGAATGTTTGCATGCATGCAAACAATAGTCACCCTACTGTTGCCAACTTAGCGACTTTATTGCTATATTTTGCAGATTTTTTTTTTTTTTTTTTCCAGACAAAAAAATTCGGAATCGGCAGGTCTGGCTTTTTAAAGATCAGTGATCGGCCAGAAAACTGCAATCGGTGCACCCCTACCTTGAGGCAAGACAAATAATCCGAAAGCTGCGCAATTCATGCTGGTTTAGAACCAACAACCCCTTAAATCAGTGGCTTTGGTTGGATAAACTAGAAGTCTGAAGATTGGAATGGCCCCTTAGACTCAAAGCGAAGAAGGAATAGTCCAAGCTCGATTTTTTTTTTTTTTTTTTTTTTTTTTTTTTTTTTTTTTTTTTTTTTTTTTTTTTTTTTTTTTTTCCCCAACATAGCAACAAGTTTAGAAAGCCAAATCAGGCCCACTCCTTCACAAAACATTCAGACCTAAATAGCTGCCAGACTACCTGAAATACATGGATTAAATCATCTACAAACCTTTTTCCTGTATGTAGCATGTAAAACAAGAAATGCCTCATAAAATGGGGTTGCACCGCTTGACAGAGTTAATTTTGCTCTCTGCAACATTTAAAAGAAGTCTAGAATAGGTTTGTTTATTTTCCAGGCCTGGAAAGAAAATAAAACAGAGAAAGTACATCCTAGCCCACTGTCAAGAAGTACTGTCCGCCCGTCTTTGTATTTATACTTTAAACTGGAATTTGAAGTCAGGAAGAGTATGGGACATATGTGTAGGAATCTGCATTTAGCTCTCTTTTAAGGCTGGATCTGTGCTGCAGTGCAGTGTTACATAAAGCGCATTCAAAACAACTAAAGCTGACCAAAAGTGCTGCGCAATTAACCCCCAAAACCAACCAGCTAAAGACATAAAACAGAACAAAAAAAAAAAAAAAAAAGAAAACTAGTAATTTTGGGAGTTTGTGTCTCAAAAAGCACACCTGCAACAGTTGTATTTGCACTTCCAGTGCTGTATATTCAGTTCAAGTTCGATTTGCAGGTGAAAGAGTCGATAGTGCAAAACATCACTGCTGTCATAGAGGAAATAAAATCCTCTGGTAACCTGAGTGGGGATAGTTATAATGCAAGGAAATGAAGGAAGAGTTAACCTTGAAAAATAGGATATTTCCCTCTTAATAATATATAATATGCCCCAACTCTCAGACACCCCTACTGTTATTTTGTAGGGGAAAAATAAGAGAAAGCAGTCATCATAAGCAAGGCAATGAGAGCTGAAAAATGAAGCGTTTTGTTTTAGATTGATGAGCCCGTTGTTTCTGGTGTTATTATTGGATGTTTATGTTCTGTATTTAGGCTCAATGACTGCACTAAGGTCTCCTAGCAACCAGCTGAAATAGTCTTGAGAGACATTGGCAAGTGGAACAAATGGCTAAATGTACTGAATCTCAACCGTTCTCAAGGGACGATGAGCTCGAAACTGATCACAGCAATGTTTGTTTACCTTTTCCTCCACTGTCAGAAAAAAACAGACGTTCTAGGATCGTCTTGCTATACCATATTTATTTTGGGGAAATAGATGTATTTTTTTGACACCTTTGTACCTGTCATAAACCACAAAAAGTGTTAGTAAAACAAACTTATTATTTTTTTACAAACTCTAACGTAAAGATTTTTATTTTATCAAAACACAAGCGCAACCACGCACAATCCGTATATGGTTCGTTCTTTGGTTTTTCTGTTTCCAAACAAAATCGCAAAAAGAAAATTAACTGTGTTGTTTTCCGGTTTTTCTGTTTTTAAAGCCTGAATGAAAAAACGTAAAATGGAAATAATTAAAAACCACAGGGTTTGATTTTTGCTTCAGTCAAATAATCCAAAATGAAAAATACGGTTGTTTTTTTTTAATATGTAGTGCACAGGTGTCAAACTCAAGGCTCGTGAGCCAAATCCGGCCCGCCATAACTATTTATGTGGCCATCCAGACTCTAGAGGACCACACAAATTGAACTTTAACATAACAGTTATGTGGTTAAATATTTTTTATCAATCAAATCAGTTTTCTAAATTATATTAATGTGAAAAGATGCCAAAAATTGTAAAATTTTTAAGAGGTACTAATTGACTAATTAGGCACAACTTAAAAAAAATAAAAAAATAAAATAAACATATATATATATATATATATATATATATATATATATATATATATATATATATATATATATATATATATATATATATATATATATAGTGTTTTATTATTGTAAAAATGTATTTATTTATTGGGTTTTACATTTATTTCTTGATTAAAGAAAATGACTCTGTATGCCTCTCTATGACCTGAACATAATTCTCTGACAGGGTCAGTGGAGTGGCCAATATTTTTCAAGAGGGGGCCGTGCCCCCCCCTTAATTCAGATCATTTTTCTCCAGAACATGACCAGGCCTAGCTAACCATAACGTCGGCTGTAGGTAAAAATGCACCCAGACTTTCATAGGAATGGAAATGAGATTTGCGGAAAGCAGCATTTATCAACTAAAGCACAGAGTTGGGTTTAATTGTGTTTCTGCTTGTATGGCTAGCTGTGCAGTGGCTAGCAGGAACTGTTATTGTTGTGTTGGAGTATAAACCTGTTTTTCTGTCGGAAAAAAATGTTTTCATGATAGATTTGTCACATTAACCTGAGTCTAAATCACAGCCTCAGCCTCTGATTGAAATCTGAGGAACATGCTGTGAGAAATTAAACCTTCATTTTACGTTTTCTTCCCCGCAGGGCTGCCTTTGCCCTGACAAAGCCGCTCAAGATGAACATGGTGAAAAGGATCATGGGGCGGCCGCGGCAGGAGGAGTGCAGCCCGCAGGACAACGCGCTCGGCCTGATGCACCTGCGACGCCTCTTCTCCGAGCTGTGCCACCCTCCTCGTCACATGACCCAGAAGGAGCAGGAGGAGAAGCTCTACATGATGCTTCCTGTGTTTAACAGGGTGAGTCGCTGCAAGAGGCCCAAACCGAGGCAGCTCAGTGCTGATCGTCTCGTTTACGTTTGTTCTCTGGAAGGAGAGCAGTCAGAACATCTTCCTGTTTCCACAAAGTAGGAAGAGCGGATCAGAACAAATAAATCACGTTATTCTGACCTTTATCCACTTTACTCAGTAACAGCAGGGTTCAAAGGTCCACTTAAAGAAAATTTCTGAACTTACTACATCTACTTTTTATTATTTCCGAAGAATAAATTAATATTCTCGCCTTATATTAACACTTGGTGTTGACTTTGAGTTTTTTACCTGGTTTATTAGATGTAAAAATTAAGAGGGTGTATTTACTTTTTACCATAATATTAGGAGGCAGGGTACAAATGTACAAATACAAATATTTGTGTTGGAAAAACGGCGAAAAGCCACACCCGTCCACCCCACAAGAGAGATCTGTTGGTAATCATATTGAAAATGGTTATTTCTTTCTTTTTTTTTTTTTTTTAAATATATATTGTATTTTATTTTTAATTTTAAAAAAAATTAAGAAAAAAAATGGTTATTTCTAAGGCTTTTAGGCTCAGGTATAACTAGGCCTGTCACGATAACACATTTTTTTTTTTACAATAAATTGTCCCAGAAATTATTGCGATAAATAGTGACGTTTTGAATCCATTTTCAAGTAATAATAATAATAATAATAATAATAATAATAATAATGGGATAATACTTCAAGATTGGATTTCTAAAGAACACTTAACAGTGCAACTGTAACATATTTTATGTTACAGTTGCTATGTAAATAAAAAATAATAAGCACTGGTCTCAGACAGGGGAAAAAGGCAAAACTGCCAGTTAGTACTGTTATAAACAAAAAGTGCAAACAAGCAACAAAAACACTCGATTTAAATAACTCAACTAGCGTTTCTCTGGCTTGCTGATCTTCACGGGGCTCTCATGCTGCACTCTGTGGTACGACATCATGCGCCTGGCAGGCAGCTGACACCAGAGTTCATTCCTGCTTACGCTAAGGATGGCAAAGGGAGGGGGCTCAGTCGAGATCGATGCACCGCAGCGAAAGCTTTTGTCGTCCATTCTTCAGTAGAAATGGAGAGAGCGACGCAAAGAAAACAAACAAGCATGCAAATGGAAATTATTGACCCCATTTTAATTTATCATGCGATTAATTGATTTGTTGCTTATTGTGACAGGCTTAGGAATAACCTGCTGCTTGACTTAACTTTCTGTTTACATGATAGAAAGTTCCAACACTGTTTGCATCTGATGCCAAACGGTGTTGAGCTGGATGTTACCCTGTGGTCCTCTGCTGGAGGAAGGTAGATGACCAAACCTCCAGGTGTGATTTCAGTGTGCGGGAGAATTAAGCGAAGAAATAACAATAAAAAGGAAAAGAAAACTTTCTGTTAATCGATGAAATCACAGAATTCAACATGGCCGCAGTCTTCCATTTAAATAGCACGGAAAGCTGGGTCAGAAAAGAACTATAGAATAGCACCTGACATAAGCATTATGTTTATCTATTTTCTCCGCTGTACCAAAGTGAACCAATAGAGGTTTAAATTTGTGGGGTTTTTTTCCATATAAAAACTGAGAACATGAGATTGAGTCGTGTTTAGTGGAATGATGGTAGCTTTTTCAACTCTCCTGCATGCTGCAGTTATACAACAATCCTCCATTTCGGTTTTGCAGCCGCTGCTCCAGGCAGCCTGGTTGAGCGTACTCAACAGACTGAAGAGCAACACTAAGGCTCCCTTGATTGTCAGCTAATTATCCAGTACTGGCAGCGATGCAGTCACTGGTGGCTTGATTTAATGTCAGAATTCAGAAGCGCTCCCTGAGCAGCAGGACTTTCCAGACCTACTTTTCTGTCAGATTTACTGGAGAAATAAACACATGAGGGGGCTTTGTTCAGTGTGGTGCAGTAAGACAAAGCAAGCAAACCACCTTCATGTTTTCTAACACATACAGGGTCACCGCGCATCCTTAAAAAGTCGTAAACTCATGTATCTTCACTTAAGGCCCTAAAAAGTCTCAGACTAATTTAAAAAAATGTCATTTGGCGTTAAATCCGTTCATCGTAGGTGTTAAATGTCGTCGTGGCACAACTATTTCATCTCTTATTTTTTATATAGTTTTTCTTCTCACAAGGCTTTTCTGTCAGGCAAAAGTTTAAGCCACCCGCAGACATCTTCATTCTGTTGTGTGACTCAAGGCAGTTGCAGATATGACTAACTAGCTGCTAATATACCCCTGCTAGCTAGCTAGCTAGCTTTTTTGCGTCTATCATGGGTTAAAACTGCAGTATGTTACTTTTATGAGAAATATGTTTTTTATGTATTTGTAAAATGATCATTACGTTGTGACAATATGATGAAAACAGATAATCTGTGAAAAAATCGATCTCCTCTGCTTCTCCCAGTGCTCCCAGTACTAACAGCAAAAATCCACCACTCAGTCAGAAACAACCAATCAGAGCCAGGAGGAGAGTCTTAGCGCTGTCAATCACCCTCGTGTACGCACTGCTCACCCCTCCCCCCCGCTGTCTGCTACGCTACAGCTGGTTCACCACAACATAGCCTGGCGCTAATGCTAAGGCTAGTTAGCATGGCCACCGATGATGGTGGATGAAGGTTTTTCCTGGAACGGTAAGTTGTTTCTCTACCATTTAGCAGCGCGTACACGAGGATGATTGACAGCACTAGTACCTTCCTCCTGGCTCTGATCGGTTGTTTTAGGTTGGCAGTGGTGCAAAGTTACATACCGCAGCTTTCAGAGTAAATTTATCGAGGTTCGTCTTCGCCATTGGCTGACTTCTGTTGCCAACCCCTACGGTTCTAGGTGCATTCTGGGCAGAAATGTTGGCCCTACTATATAAATTGTGCAATTTTCTTCTGTTAATTTTCTATCGTGATACAGGTCTTAAACTTCATTCATAATGGTCTTAAGAAGCCTTAAATTTGAGTCGATGAAACCTGCAGAAACCCTGACATATTTATCATGTTCCTGAAGGGGCAACTGAGAGGAGTCTGTGAATTGTTAATGGTCAGGTGATTAGAAATGATCATGTTCTTTGACTTTAAGCAGCTGAATCAAATCTGCTCTGTTTGCTTCAGGTGTTTGGGAATGCTCCGCCCAGCAGCATGATGGAGAAGTTCTCCGACCTGCTGCAGTTCACCACCCAGGTGTCACGACTCATGGTGACCGAGATCAGACGCAGAGCCTCCAACAAATCCACAGGTGAGCGCCGGGAGCCCCCTGCTTCACACCTGTGACCAGGACTGCATAAATTCGTTCGCCGTCGTATTCTTCTCTGCTGTTTGTGTTCGTTTCTCCCCCCCTTCGACTATATCTGGTGTGGCCCGTAGCTAACTTTAATCTGCACCTGAAGGTTTGCTTTGATTATCTCCAGAGCTCTAACATTCGTGGCTGTTTCACAGAAAGCCTGCACTAAACACACACAAACACACACGCAGTCCCTTTCTCCGTAAGCAGGGAGCATCTCTGATTTCTCCAGCGTGGTCTCCAGCCCTCTGACTCACAAGTTGAGTCATGATGTCACATAAGTCGGCGGCTTTCTGTCTTCATCTGATCGTTTTCTTTTTGGCTCCAGAGCTGCAGGTGGCTCTTCGGACCCTCTACAATGGCTCTTAATAACTTTGGATAAAATTATAAACAACTAATGTTTTTAAATATAGATGTAACACAAAATGCAGGTTCTTACCAGGGTTTTTTTTTTTCAGGTTTTTTTCCTGCAATAAAAGCACTAGTCATATGTTTTGAGATCTGTTTGTTGAAAATTATGTGGAACTATTTGTTGTTTTGTTTTTTTTAATTTTGCATCAATTTCAATCCCACAGAAGAAAGAAAATCCATCCTCTTTTTGCTAAATTTTATGTTTATCTTGAATTAAAATCATAAAAAAGCTGTTTTTTTTTTTTTTTTTTTTCAAAAAGCCTTGTCACATTTGTGGCTCGAAACAAGTTTTGTTTGTGGAAATGGCTCTTTGTGCCGTAAAGGCCACAGACCCCTGGTCTAAACTACGAGCAGCTCGAGTTTGGCTCCTGTTGAGGGCTGGATTTTCGCCTGAATTTCCAGAGTGAAACTCTCAACGGTCCGGGTGGCCGTTTTGGTGGGGTTTTTTTAGCTACATCCCTGCTCTTTCCCACATCACATCCACCGTGATGATCTGTCCGCTCATTGTTCCGGCAGCCATCTGCCTGCAACAGCGTGCCGTCACCGTCCATCTGTTTCACCACCCGATCGTGTGCTTCCTCCTGCAGAAGCCGCCAGTCGAGCCATAGTCCAGTTCCTGGAGGTGAACCAGAGCGAGGAGGCGAGTCGCGGCTGGATGCTTCTGACCACCATCAACCTGTTGGCCTCCTCTGGACAGGTACCAGATCCATCAGTCCAGCTGCATTCATTCCTTTTATTAATTAATACCCTAAGAAATACGTTTTATTATTCTCCAAATTCTGTTTTGTTTTGGGGTTGTTTTTTTTCCCAAATTCCACTTTTTCTGCTTTTTAGTTTTTCTGAGTTTAATTTTTTCCATTTTAACCATATTTGCTAACACAAAAGTATGTAATTATGGTGTGAATAAAAAGCTGAACAAATGAATAGCTAGAGGTCAACATTTACTGTTACGAAACAGACTGCTGCAGTTCAACAGAACAGTGGTTTTACAAGGTGGTAAAAAGTGTTTCCCCCTCATTTTTCTTTTTTAAACTCAAACGTTATGTGCAAAACTAAGAATCTAGTTTTTAACATAAAAGAAAATCTCCTTTTTTAAAATGCTTGAGAGTTGAACTGAACACCAAAATACTAATCACATAATAAAACCTGCAAAAAAATAAAAAAAAACCTCTGACTTGGCAGCTGGTTGCACTGGATTTTATTTTGAGGCATCATAATAAAGTGGGCTGAGCACAGATGCATATCACGCTTTCTTTGTGTCGCTCTGCCACATCAACTCTTCCCAAAGTTGGTAGAATTTTGTGCATTTAATGTGACAAAATGTGAAGCGGTTCAAGGAGTATGAATACTTTTCCCAAGGCCCGGTTTCCAGCAGCTGTGGAGGTTCAGCCCCTGTTCTTGCCTCTTCTTGTCTTGTAAAGTTGCCAGATGATATCTTTCGAACTTTTCCTTAAGAGGGCTGGAAGTGAGCGCCTGTGTGAGCCGGCTGGGAGCTTTTCCTGCTCTGCTGCACACCAGAAATCCACCGCTGCGGTTTTCCACTCAAACACGCTCTCAAAGACATGTGATAAACTCTTTTTTGTTTTTTCACCCTGCTTATCATTTATGTCATTCACTGTTGCCGTAAGCCAGCCGCCCGAGAGCCAGACAGATTAAGAAAACAGGCGTTCATGAAGTAAAATGATGAAAATAAGATTCTCCTGAGCCTGTCTGCTTTAATCGTTGTCAAGCACAGAGCAGATATGTGCACACTGCAAAAACACAAAATCTTACCAAGTATTTCTGGTCTAGTTTTTAGTGCAAATATCTTGAATACACTTGAAATAAGACAAAAGCTAACTTACAAGTAACTTTTCAGCACAATATAGGAGCTTGTTTTAAGTCAATAATTCCTTAATATTGATGAAAAAGTTGTAAGTGAAATAATCTGCCAATGGAACAAACATTTTTCCCAGATTATAAATTAAACTCTTGTCCTACTGGCAGATTATTTCACTTACAACTTTTTCATCAATATTAAGGAATTATTGACTTAAAACAAGCTCCTTTATGTGCAGAAAAGTTACTTGTAAGTTAGTTTTGTCTTATTTCAAGTGTATTCAAGATATTTGCACTAAAAACTGCAAAAATACTTGATAAAATTGTTTTTGCAGTGTAACTAATTTATTTCTAAGATTTGGTCATTATTTTCTGTGTTGTGGGCTGGATTAAAGTCTGAGGCCTCTTACTGGAGAACAAATTGGAAATCTGTTGACATCCTGAGGCTTTTTAGTGCAGTCTTCTCAGTCCTGCTCCTTGGGGCCGGACTGACGCATGTTTTAGATGATTTTTTTTTTTTTTTTTTTTTTTGGTTTTTTTTTTTTGTTTTTTTTGTTTTTGTTTAGCTCGTTCGGCTTTTTATTTTACCAGCGTCTTTCTGAACTCAGTGACCTGCTGTGGAGGTAATTGATTCCTGGTTGTAGCAGAGATGCATCTGAAAACCAAGGTACGTGAGACCAAGGTTAGAAAACGCTGGTGGCAACAGCGTGGAGTGGCATTATATTCCAACAAAAACGTTAAAAGATCAGTTTCTTACAGATATCACATTTTATTGGTTAAAATGTATTAGTTTTCCATTATGAAGTCATAACTTCAGTTTAATCTGTGGATTTGTTTGGTTTTATTAAGTGTATTTTGTAGCAGACAGCAGAATGTGTTGCTTCCAGTTTTTAGCATCTTTATAATCTAAAAGATTTAATGAAGAAAACTATTTTCTTCCTATTGGAACTGAAACAGCAAGATTGAATTTGGGCTGGGTCGTGTGCAGTGGACCCTCATCTATTTTTATTTTTAATTCTCGAACTGCGCCGCTCAGGGTGGCGGCACGTTGGACTCGCTCTGTTACTTTCATTGAGATTTTTTCTTTTTTCAAAATTTCATTCCTGCTTTTCTTGGAGAAAAATGCTTTGTTTTGGACAACCGTTCCTTCTTCTCTTGGATGCTGTGCAGCTGGACTGATTTTTTTTTTCCCCCCAATACTTTATGTTTTGCTCTTTTGTTATGATGTGTAACCATAGCAACAGGGAGGTTTTGCAACAGGGAGCAGATGATTTATTTAATTTCCCTTTGGGATCAACAAAAGTATTTTTAAATTTAATTTGAATTTGAACTTGCGGTTCAGCATTCGTGGATTTTTCTGTGGCACGTAACGCCATGAATAATTTGTAGAGCACGTCTAAGATATCGGAAAGTAAATGGAGTTTGGGAAGCTGAAGTACTTTGGTGTGATGCTACTTGATGTGCGATTAGCTGGCATGTGCAAAACAGCCGATCCAGGAGCAGCATTTGTTTTCCTTGGTGCTGATTGGCTGTATCCCCAAGAGGTAGCAGAGGTGAGGAAGACTGTAGATGTTAGCGTCTGCAGTAGCGCCAAGACTATTTCCACTGCGTGTATCAATGCATATTAAGGTATAGTAAGGTGGTTCTAAGCGTTCTGAGAGGGGGTCTCAAGTATTCGTGGGTTGTGGTGCCTAACTCCCATGAAAACCAGGGGTCCACTGTGGTAAAATGTGTGAAAATGACCATTGAAAGTGCTGGCACAAATTGATAGAAAAAGACAAAGTTGGCTTATTTGTAGCTGTAAAAAAAGTTTCTAAAAAAAGAAATTTGAAAGAAAAATAAGGGGTGCACCGATCGATCGGCCTTGGTTTCCTTAATTTTGGGAGAGCAGTGATCGGCCGATACTTACACGTGAAACCGACCTTATTTACCTCTGCAAAGGTCTGAAAATCAGCCACTGTCCAGTCCTTCCAGGATGTTGCAGTGTTTTTTTGTGACTGATGCGGTAAAAAATTACTGATTTCTTTGGGACTTTTTTGAAAAAGTTGCAGTGAAAGCAGCAAATTTTTTGCTCTGCAGTGAAAGAGGGCTGACCAGCAGAACCGCCCACCAGGTCACGTCTGCATGTATGCGGTTAACAATAGTCACTGCACTGTTGCCAACTTAGCAGCTTTTCAGACAACAGAAATCATTATCGGCCAGAAAACTGCAGTCGGTGCACCCGTAAAAATAAACATCCCTCTCCTGTCATCCTGCAAATATGTGCATGTCAGAGAAACGCTCTTTCTTTGTGTCTCAGATGGAAGACCAAGGACGCTCCAAGCCGCTGTCTCACCTCCTGATGTGTTTTTCTCTCTGCCTGTTTAACAGGATGCTGTTCACACACAGCTTCGTCTCTTTGTGTCTCTTGCTCTTGACGCGATGATTTCGACATATGTCCTCCGTGGCCTCCTTGTGTCGCGTTTACTCACGCTTTCAATAACGTCTGAGCAACGTTCACCTTGATTTGTGACAGTCGATCTGTCTGTTTCAGCCTGCAAACATTCACACACACTACACCTGTCAGGGCCGCGACAGGTGAGGCTCAGTTCTTCTTATCCTGACTCTCCATCAGTTTTCCACATTCACCAACCGTTGTTTTATTCCTGCATTTTTCTTCTCCCTCCCCCTTTCCTCCATTGATCAGCTGAGAGGCAGAAACGGCACGTTTCAGAGCGGTGGAGTAAATGCCACAGTCATCTCTCTCAGCCTTTATTTGTCTCTGTACGTGCGATAATTGTCATACATTAGAAAGTGTGTGATTTAGTCACTGTAAGCTTTATTTTCAGCGCGCGTGTGGGAGGCCATGTTTCATTATCTGAATCACTCGCCGGTGCGAGCACAGCTCTCATCTCTAGTTTGCCATGATAACACCAACTATAAAATGCACACATTAAAACACACTTCAGGCCATCATGGCTGCTCTCGCTTTTGTTTTCTTCACAGCAACTCAGCCAAGAATCCGCAACTCAATTGAATAACCATTTGTCAATTAAAAAAAAAAGTGCTTTTGTCTTTATTTTTAGCAGCCTCCTGCGTTTCTGTGGAGGCTTACCCGCATACTGGTCAGTTCAAAGCTTCTTCGACAACCAACGAGTTGAACTGATTTTCTGCTCATAATCTTCTGTAATAAACATTGGTTTGATGAGCGCTCATAATCTCATGTTTTAAGCGTTAACTGACCCAAACAGATATCAGAACTGCAGTTAATGAAAGTAGAGTTTAATGTAAAGTCTTTAGAAAATAATATAGATTTAAACTAAACTAACTAAACATGAGATTTTAGGACTTTTATGGTGCCCACACTGAGCCAGGTTCAGGTTCTGCTGGTGTTTTCTTCCTGTTAAAGGGGAGTTTTCCTTTCCACTGTCACTGCATGGATGCTCAGTATAAGGAATTGCTGTAAAGCAAATGACACGATAGCTGTTTCCATCCAATTGTCAAACGAATTTTGATCAATCTTTTAAAATGATGCAAAAAAGAAAAACACAAAGCATAATTTTTTTCAGATGTTGACGTTGCTCATGGCTGTAATAAACAGTTGAATGTTCACCATGTCGGAACTTCTTTGCGTTTCCATCTCCCTTTAAACGCATTAACTCTTTTTCGGAAAAGCCAAAAGCCACCTCAACAAGCATAAAAATTGAGGAACATATTTCAGATTTTTCTCTTTAATCAGCCTTTTCTAATGCGATACTTCAAAGATGCGCAAAAAAAAGTTGATTCAAAATAGTTAATAGCAAGTGATTGTCTACTGTTCAGGAGGAGTGAATGCTGCAAGTCAGTGATTCGATGCAATCTGCTGGGTTTCCTTTGACAGAAAACTTTTCAACCAATTTGAATGACAACCTGAATTTAACTGTGTTATTTAACAATTAAGATCACATTGGAAATTATTCAGCTGACTTTAAATCTGCCTGTATGATTGGATTGAATTGATTTTTTTTTTTTTTCCTTGTAAAGTGCCTTGAGTCAATATTTGTTGTGAATTGGTGCTATAGAAATAAACTGAATTAAATTGATCAGAATCTGCTTAATATATGAGCTGGTCAGTAAATCAGGCCAATATTTGCCACTTTTTTGTTTGAAATATCGGCCATGGACCTCAATGCAGTCGGCTGGTTTTCCTTAGATGGATAATTTTTTTTAAAGTTTATATTATAAACTGAATTTCACTGTGTTTTGTTAAAACTTAGACCAAACTGAGATGTAAGTAATTCAGTTTGAATTGCTTGTGTGATTGAATTGATCTTATTATGTTTATTTCCAAAAATATTGAGTTTTTTTTTTTGTAAAAAATAAATAAATAAATAAATAATAATAATAATAATAATAATAATAATAATAATAATAATAATAATAATAAAAATTAAATGCTAAAGTTGTGAAAGTTTAAAATGAATTTTTGTGTAATTTTGTTTTCTTATCATTTTGAGCCTGGAAAAAGGAAACCGACTTAAAGGAGGAACATTTAGAAAGATTTTCCGTTCTTAATACTGAACTACTGATGTATCAAACAGGGTGTCCGCGCATCCTTAAAAAGTCTTATATTCATTAAAAAAGTGTAAGTTGGCCTTAAAAAAAATAATATAATAAATATATATAATATATATAATATATATAAATAAATAAATAAATAAATAAATATACATACATATAATTATTTTTTTTTTTTCTCATGAGGCTTTTCTGTCAGGCAAAAGTTTGAGTCACACAGACGTCTTCATTACGTTCTGTGAATCGGGGCGGTTGACGCTACCGCTAACTAGTTGCTAATATACTCTTGCTAGCTGGATGACGTTTGTCTTCGCCACTGGCTCACTTCTGTTGGCAACCCGTACGATGTTGCGTGCACTCTGGGCAAAAAGCTTGGCACTGCTGTAAAAATATGTGTTTTTGTTTTGTACGTTTCTGTTGTGATACAGGTTGTAAATTTCATCCATAATGGTCTTAAAAGGTCTTAAATCTGAGTTGGTGAAACTTGCAGGAACCCTGCCAAATCTAACAAATGTGTACTTTATTGTGTTAAATTTAACGTGCTTCTGTTTTGAAGTTTAAGACAACGCGTTTTCTGAAATGACCTCGGTGGGAAAACTCGTAATTCTGGCTCCACAGTAACCACTCAGCTCTGATTTAGGAGCCACTTTCCTTTTTGTAATTAACATTCAGTCTTTGTGCCTCTCTCCTTCGTTTACCCCTGAACAGAAAACAGTGGACTGCATGACAACCATGTCCGTACCCTCCACACTGGTCAAATGCCTCTACCTGTTCTTTGACCTCCCCCATATGGCCGAAGCCCCTGTGGGCCCCACTCCACAGCCGCCACAACCCCCACACAACCAGGAGAAGACTCCAAGCCAGGCCCACACTCAGCCGGAGCTGCCCCTGGCCGACCGCCGAGCGCTGCTGCAGAAAGTCTTTGTCCAGGTAGGAAAACAAGACACAGCTTCCTTCTAACGGTTCTTTCAGCCTCACACTCAGCGTGTTTATTGTGCTTCAACAATCTCATCATATTTTTCAAATCACAAAGAAGTAGAGAATGATTTTTTTTTTTTAAAAAAAGATTTTAAGTATGGCAAATCATTTCGATACTAGAAGATGATGCGACGTGCATCGGCACTGGTGCATCAGTGATTCCAGCTGCAGGAAGAAACACTTTTCTTCGATTCCTATCTACGTTCACAGATCCTGGTGAAGCTCTGCACCTTTGTGTCTCCGGCGGAGGAGCTGGCCCAGAAGGACGACCTGCAGCTGCTGTTCAGTGCCATAACCTCCTGGTGCCCCCCTCACAACCTGCCCTGGAGACGGAGCGCAGGCGAGGTGCTCACCACCATCTCCCGACACGGACTCAGCGTCAACGTGGTCAAATACATCCACGGTAGGACATCCATGTCACGTGTGCGTTGTATCAGTTACCAGACTTTCTAAAATGTGTTCAACACAAAGTGCTTTGCACAGGTGGGTTTAAAAACACCCCAGAAAGTGCACAGAAAATGTTATCATTAGCCAAATAAATCAGCATGAATAGAATAAATAGAAAAATAAAGGTTAATGACCAAAATATTCATGATAAATCTGAAATAATGGCAAATAAAATAAAATCAAGTTGTTCAAGTTTTTCAAATAAAGTAGAAGTAAAATAAATTCTAAGGATTAATGATTAAAGTTGAGCTAAAAGCCAGACTGAGTAGTTCAGTTGTTTAGTTTAATAAAGTTTTTCCCTGCTCCAAAAGCGATGGTTGGAATAAAAAGGTCAGTTTTAGCAACCAGAGGGGTTGGAAAGGCCTGTAGGATAAAATCAGATCCATTCAAAAGGTTGACAGGGCTGAACTTTCCACACTTTCATGTTTCCAGCTTTTTTCCCTTCATGAAAAGTTTAACCTTTTCCCCATGAAGGCAGGTGGGAAGCAACAAAGAATTCCTTTCTTATCTGTGGATCCATGATGAAAGCGAGCATGCAGGATATGTTTCTAATAACTGACATCTTTTTTCCCCTCCATCTGTTTCCAGAGAAGGAATGTCTCTCCACATGTGTCCAAAATATGCAGCAGTCCGACGATCTTTCCCCGCTGGAGATCGTGGAGATGTTCGCCGGTCTCTCCTGCTTCCTCAAAGACTCCAGCGACGTGTCGCAGACGCTGCTGGATGACTTCAGGATGTGCCAGGGTTACGCCTTCCTCTGCGACCTCATGCTCAGGTACAGCTGAGAGCTCCATGTTTTTTGATTTTCCTTCATCTGGTTGTTCACACATTCGCTCAGAAATATCTAAAAATATAAACTGCTTCCTGTTTTCAGACTGGAACAGGCTAAAGAGGACGAATCTAAAGACGCGCTGAAGGATCTGGTCAACTTGGTCACTTGTCTGTGCACGTACGGGGTGACGGAGCTGAAACCCGCCGGCCTCACCACCGGAGCCCCCTTCCTGCTGCCAGGATTTGTTCTCCCGCAGCCGTCTGGGAAAGGTACGGTACTGGAACCAAAGCAAAGGATTCTCCAATCCTGGTTTTATGATAATATCTGAACTTTTTATAACTGATACAGAGTTTAGGCTCTTCTAATTAAACAAATTTATTGTTTTGATGTCATGTACACTAATAACCTCAACAATGAACAAACAATACAGTCATTTATACTGCTGCAGTTTTCCTCCATGTCTTCAGTTTTTTATTCAGAGGACTGATCATGAATTAACTCATGGGCATCAGAATGACTCTCTTATTAGATTCACGTTAGTGAGCTGCTGAGGATTAAACCTGAGCTACAGACCAGTAAAGGTTGCAGCGGCTGCTGTTTCTAAATGTAAAATATCTTTACTTCTATCTTTAAAAACATCGGATGTTGATTGGGGAAAAGTTCCACGTTTAGACAACACCACCGCAACTCCTTGAGTCAGCTGTAGTTGTCATGCCAGGCCACTATATGGCACTGTAATTTAGCATGTCGTCGAACGCGCATGCACCTTTGACCCTAAGCTTCCACCTCAAATTGTAAACAGTAACCAGTCTCCCATGAACGAAGCACTCATGTAACATATTTATTCCTTATCAGAAATTGCGTTAAGATGAACAGGTTAAGAAGCACAACACAGCACATTGCTATCGTTTACAAGGTGTAGCTGAAGAGCCTGTGTTCAGAGATTATTAATTTTATTAATTTAATTTATTTGATAGGGCAAAGCACATTAACATTTATGTAAATGCAACAGAATTAGTCAAAAGGTTCTTTTTCATCTGTAATCCCTGGACAATGCTCAATTTGTCTTGTTAAAAACAAACAAAAGTTATACAAACAAGGGTAAAATGACTAATCTACACAATTTTTTATCAATAAATATAAAAAATACAAAATACTAGATGCTTTAATTTCTATAACAGTCAGAAGTGAAGATGTTCCTTCACCTTTTCCATTCGCCTAAATGGAGAGATGTTCTTGCAGCAGGGTGTTGGACTTTGCCCGCTGTCAGCTTTTTGGTTAGCTGAATGCTTCAACCATAGAAAAGTCGTCTTGTATATCCCTCCTGCTCTTATCTCCCAGCCTGATCTTAATCTGGGAAATAACTTTGATGCTCGGCTGATCCCAGTAAGCTTAACCTGTTTGACAAATACCATGCTGCTTGTCACGCTGCTGGAGATGAATCTCTAAGCCCCCCTTAATACAAATATTGCAGAAGATAATTGAACATTTTCCAAAATGGCTGCCATGGTCGTCAAGGAAAATGTATTTTTGCACTAAATTTGCCAATATTTATCACAGATGAATACTTTTGGTGTCAAGTCATACATAACTGGACCCATAGAATTCATATTTACTGATATATTTTTTTTATTTCTCAAGGTTGCCACCATGGTTGTCAGGGAAAATTAATTTTTGCACTAAAATTACCAATTAGATGAATGTGTTTGGTGTCAAATCATAGCCAACATGTTTTGAAGCGTAGAAATCATAAATATTTTCTTGATTTTTTTTTTTTTTTTTTTTTTTTTTTTTTGTCTTCCTCTTTTGGTGGACATTTTTCAAAATGGCCAGCATCGGAGACTATTTTTTGCACTAACATTAGCTGTAGTTATTGCCAGTGGTGGGCACAGCTAATCAAAAAGCTAGGTTCACTAACCACTAATTCACAAGAATCTTAGCTCTGCTAACGCTAAACTGCTAAACACATAAAAAAGCAGCGGAACCTAACGCTAAATGACTAAACATATATAATAAAAAAAAAAATAGCGGAAGCTAACACTAAACCGCTAAACACTTTTAAAAAAAGTAGCCAAAGCTAACGCTAAATGGCTAAACACATTAAAAAATAGCTGAAGCTAACACTAAACAGCTAAACACTTAAAAAAAAAAAGTAGTTGAAGCTAACGCTAAACACATAAAAAATTAGCGGAAGCTAACGTTAATCGGCTAAACACAAAAAAATAGCATAAGCTAATGCTGAACCACTAAACACAAAAAAATAGCATAAGCTAATGCTTAACCACTAAACAATTAAAAAAAACATTAGCTTCCGCTAATGTTAACCATTAAAATGTCTCTCAGTCTGTGCCACGCATCTTCATCTCCTCCCAGTTGACAACTGGTGTGAGACCCGCAAACAGCAAAGTCCAACGTTCAGTTTTGGCATCTGATTTTTGCTCCATATTATTACTTTAAAGTTGTACGAGTAGGGTGACCATGGTCGACAATATCTGATGTGACATCAAGTTCATCCAGGTCATTAAAATGGGTAATATTTTATGGCAATAGTTGGGTTAAAAGGCTCAAAATTGGCGGCCATCTTGAAAAATAGCTGTCATCCTGAAATTTAAGTGGCAAATTTTTATGCCTGTATCCACACTTCAGATATTTCTACAGTAATATGCTGCACTAAAATAAAACCTCTAAACCTGTTCCCCTTGATCATTCTTGGTCTGTTTTACAGAAAAGGCTCCACGTTCTGCAGAGCTTTTAAATCAGGGATAATACTCTCATTTTTTTTCATTGATATTATCATCATAGTAGGTATGGTAGCACTGTTCCCTGATCTAGAGGGAGTCCTTCATTCTACATGCACTAAAGACACAAAGTGGAGTGTGAGGGGCTGTTTTAAGCCCACAGAGAAGCACTTATGTTTACCCACTTAATGACTTTCCACACAGTCAGAACCATCATTAAGCTAAGCCATCATGGTACGGGGGGGGGTCTGCTTACATGCCTAATTAAGCCGCGACATTCACTCGGCTTCTCTGTGTTCTTCAGTCAGAGGGACTAAACATTTCAGTGTTAGCATCCCGATGTGCGCCGCTGCTCAGGAGTCAAAGTTTAAGCTCTCGGGTTAGATACCAAACACAAACAAAAGTCTGAATGGAGATGTTAAATATGCTGAACCTTACACAAGAAATTAATATCAGGAAGCAGACAAATATCGTAGGCACATTGTTTGTTTGTAATCATAGCAGGGTTCATGTGCAGTCTAGAAGAACTTTACAGAGGTGGATAGGAAATGGATTATTAGATTATGGAAACATATTTTTCTTTCCAGACCTTACCTGTGTCATTGTTTGAAGTTGGTGCCTCTTTCTTTCTTTTTTCTTTCGCTTTTTCTCTTGCTTGTTTTTGCTTCATTCCTCCCTTCCTTCTTTCTTTCTAGCTCCATCAGTGGATTCTTCCTTCCTCCCTTCCTCCTTCCTTCCTTCCTTCCTTCCTTCCTTCCTTCCTTCCTTCCAGCTCCATCATTGGATCCTTCCTTCCTTCCTTCCTCCTTCCTTCCTTCCTTCCTTCCTTCCAGCTCCATCAGTGGATCCTTCCTTCCTTCCTCCTGCCCAGCTCCATCAGTGAATCCTTCCTTCCTTCCTTCCTTCCAGCTCCATCAGGGGATCCTCCTTTCCTCCTTCCTTCCTTCCGCCCATCTCCATCAGTAGATCTTTCCTTCCTTCCTTCCTTCCTTCCTTCCTTCCTTCCACCCTTTCTTCCTTCCACCCTTCCACCACCCCACCTCCGTCTTTCTGTTTCAGAGTAATCTCCTTTATTTCAGAGTTTGCTCATTGTTGCTTCCTGCATCTTTGCTCTGCTGCACATAATAAATTTCACAGTTTTCCAAAATGATTTCTGTTTTTCACCAGAACTCCTGCTGTTACCTCTCTCTTTATATTTCCCACTACACAGTCGTTTTTCTCTCCTGCAGGTCACACGGTTCGGAACATCCAGGCCTTTTCCGTGCTCCAGAACGCCTTCCTGAGGGCTAAAACCAGCCGTCTGGCCTGCATGCTGCTGGACGCCATTGGGAACATCTACGCGGCCGAGCCGGCCAACTACTTCATCCTGGAGTCCCAGCACACGTTGTCGCAGTTCGCCGAGCGCGTGGCCAAACTCCCCGAGGCCCAGGCCAAGTACTTCGAACTCCTGGAGTTTGTCGTCTTCAGCCTCAACTACGTGCCGTGCAAGGAGCTGTTCAGCGTCTGCGTGCTGCTGAAGTCGAGCACGTCGCTCTCCTGCAGCATCACCGCCGTCAGAACGCTGCTGAAGCTGGCGAGGCACGACCCCGTGTTCAGCGATGTGCTGCGGGAGGTCGGCCTCCTGGAGGTGATGGTCAACCTGCTGCACAAATACGCCGCCTTGCTCAAAGACCCAGCTTCGCAACAGCAGCCACAAAACAACGACCAAGGTGAGAAGAATTCATCTACGAAGATTATGTGGTTTTTCTGTTTGAAGCAGCAGACCCAGAAACTTCAGGACAATTTAGGTATTTTTTTTTTTATTTATTTATTTATTTTTTTTTACAAAAGGAATATTTTAATGTTTGTTTTGTCTTTTTTTTTATTTGCAACAGTTGGACTAAATTCAAAGATTTCTATTTTTTTTTTTTTTATAAAATTTTTTAAATAAATAAATCTATAATAATAAACAAAAGGAAAAAATAATAAAAGAAAAGAAATTCAAAGATAAAAAGTGGATTAGATTGTAATTTATTAAAACCCCCCAAAAAGAATCAAGCTTTCATTGTCTTGTAAATTGCAAAAAGATTGGAGACAAATCTGGGCGATATGGCTTAAAAAGAAAATCTCCCGATATTTTTCATACCGATTTTAATCAGGGGTTGTTTTTTTTTTTTTTTTTTTTTTTTTTTTTTTTTTTTTAAATTATCTCGCTTACTTTAAAAAAAAGAAAAAAAAGATTGCAAATGACAGAAAATATTTTCAAAAAGTGGCTTTTATTTTAATCATCCCTTCTGTACGTTGTAAGACGGGATACTAGGGCCAGGCTACAAGAATTTTTTGTTTGATTACGAGAGTAAAATAATATTAGGAGAATAAAGACACAATTTCACCAGAAGAACATCTAAAAATTGCGAGAAAAAGTTGTTCTGTCCGGTGGTTCTTTCTTCGAAATAGATTGTCGTTTGCGTCCAGATAAATAGAAACAGTAAAACACGCTTGTCAAGCAAGATGGCCGCCCCGGGAGAGCTGACATGAGTCTTGGTAAAAATTAAAATTAAAATTTTCCAACAATTACATCTTCAAAAACCAAAATATCCGAAACAATAACGATAAAATTGTTTAGATCAAATCAAAATGATGGCCTAGTCAAAGTCCAGAGTCTGTGGAAAGACTTTAAAAAAGAAAGAAAATCTTTAAAAATGCTTTGCTCTGACTGAATTTGATCTGTTTTAGAGGAAGAGATGAAAAATGGGGTAAAATGTTTCTAAATGTGGAAAGACCCCAAAAGACTCGCAGCTGTACCTGCAGAGGAAGGTGGAAAGGTGAAAGCTACAAAATATTGTCTCTGTGGGGCCGAATACAGAAACACACCACACTTTTCAGATTGTATTTGTAAAAAACGTTGAGGACTACATGTCATTTTTTTCACCCTACAGTTATACGCAAGTCTGTGTTCGTCTGCCACAAATACGTCAAATATGGAGAACTTCAACGGTCATCAATATTTTTGCAAAGCTCTTTTTATAGGGAGGGGAAATTTCCTTTCAAAGAAACATTTGGAAACACTTTCCCATAATAAAGAATGAATATTAACAGTGTTTTGTGACATACAACAATAATAATGGACCTTTTTTCTGTTCAGCAACGTTTTAATCATTTGCTTTTCTGAATCGGTGATAATTACTAGTGTAAACTGTGTAGGTTATCTGCAAATCTTTATCGTGCTCGGTTGCTTTCTTTCTTCACTCAGCTGACTGCAAAAACAACCCGATAGCAGAGGAGCAGAAGCAGTTGGCCTGGCTGGTGATGGAGACTCTGACTGTGCTCCTGCAGGGCTCCAACACCACCAACACTAATGCAGGTAAACGCACTCACACTCTGCAGGCTACACATGCAGCATGCATGTCTTTCTGTTCTTCCATCCATCCGTCCCTCTGCGTGTCCATCCGTCCATCCATCCGTCCCTCTGCATGTCCATCCATCCGTCCATCCATTCGCATGTCCATCCATCCATCCATCCCTCTGCTCATCTGTTTGCATGTCCATCCGTCCATCCATTCATCCATCCTTCCATCCGTCCATCCGCATGTCCATCCATCCATCCATCCGTCCCTCTGTACGTCCATCCGTCCATCCATCCATCTCTTCACATGTCCATCCATCCGTCCCTCTGCATGTCCATCCTCCGTCCCTCTGCATGTCCATCCATCCTCCGTCCCTCTGCATGTCCATCCATCTGTCCATCCATCCATCTGTTCACATGTCCATCCATCCATCCATCCATCTGTTCACATGTCCATCCATCCGTCCGTCCATCCATTTACATGTGCATCCATCCATCCATTTGTTCGGATGTCCATCCATCTGTCCGTCCATTCACATGTCCATCCATCCATCCATCCATCCGTCCATTAGCATGTTCATCCGTCCTTCTAGCCATCCGTTCGCATGTCCATCCATCTATCCATCTACACGTTCGCATGTCCATCCATCCATCCATCCATCTACACGTTCGCATGTCCATCCATCCATCCATCCATCTACACGTTCGCATGTCCATCCATCCATCCATCCATCATCCGTCCTTACAGTGAACATCTCTGTAAATTTAAGCCTATCGGATGTTTAGAGTATCATGAATAATAAGCAGGAACTCCGCTCACTGGTTATAATTGTACCAGAGGCCATTTTTACTCGTGATCTGTTTGTCTTTGTTTCTTTGGCACAGTCGTATAAACTCGCTGTTGTGTTAACCCTCCAGATATTCCAAATTCCCTTTTGTTTAGCCTTCCACATCCACCACAGAAAAGTGTTGTTCAGCACGTCGTTAATTTTCCATCAGAGCGAGACCGTCTCAGCTTTAGCCGCTAATCTCCCCAACAGACCCTGAAAACGGGGATAAAGAGAAAGTCTTTCTACAATCTGTTAAATCTGAAGAGCTAGTTTCACTCAGACCTCTTGTTCGCTTGTCTGACTCAGTCTGCTGGAGGAACTTGGTGAGTCACCAAAATAAGCATCCAGCAGCTCGGCTCTCTTTGACCTCAATGGTGACTGTTCCTCGTCGCTCGAACACATGACGTGGGAGATATTGCGAGCGATTCACTCTGATTACATTTGCATTACGCACCTGGAGCTACGAGCTGCCACTCTGACGTGACGGAGACTTGAAACAAGTGTTTGACAATCAAGGCCATGGCTATAGGACAGTTAAAAAAGAAGTAATGTGAATGTTTTGATTGAAATCATAACAATAAAAATAAGTCTGATTTATTCTGATAGAATTCGAGGTGACGTTAGAGACTAACATCAATATGTTTATTGTAAATTAATGAATTAAACTGCATAAAGGAACGTTTTGAGGATCTACAGTTGTAGCCTCTAAGGCTGTTTTTATCTGTATTAAAAATAATTACGCATGATTTAAAATAAAATGGTCATGAAAATTTATTGACTGGTAGATGACTGGTAAAAATGTTTGAAAATAAAATGTGCATTAAATATACCTGCTGAATTAGTTGAATAAACATTTGTGAAGCTGTTTGTTTACGTTGCTGGCGTGTGTGGTTTGTTTTAGCTAAAACTTGACATACTCGTTCACACATTTTGTTTGAACATAAACTAATTCAGAACCAGCAACATTGAGCCACCAACACTGAATTTAAAGCTCTTTGCATTTGAATTTAAAGTCAAATTGAGCTAAAGATTTCAGCCGTACTCTAAAAGAAGCCGTGAGCTTCAAAAAATAACTTTATTATGGCGCTGTGACGACATCAAAGCTACTTAAACGACAGAAAGCAGGTGGTTTATACATTTTACTTTCTGTCTTTCATGCGAGGATTGAGATCGTTCCTCCATTTTTTTTTTTTTTTTTTTTTTTTTTTCCCCTCCGTCTCTCAGCTCTGTTCAGAGAGTTCGGCGGCGCTCGCTGCGTCCACAACATCGTGAAGTACCGTCAGTGTCGGGAACACGCCCTGCTCATCATCCAGCAGCTCGTCTTGTCGCCCAGCGGCGATGATGACATGGGAACGCTGCTGGGCCTCATGCACTCGGCTCCGTCCAGTGAGCTGCAACTGAAGACTGACATACTGAGGGTAACAACACAAACACAAATTGCCTCTTTTGTCCAAAACTGTTGTTTTTTTATGGAAATGAATGTGTTTATGTGGTAACTTGTTAGCAGATTCTGTTTAAAAAAAATCAGGATTACCGAATTTTCTCAGTTTGCTAAATCCTAAAATAATGCCTTTTCCTATTACTTTCTTCAAAACAATTTAGAAGACCCCTGATGATGATGTCATGGCTTTGTAAGCTCCTGATAGGTCAATGCACAACAATTGAGTTGGCACACCTGTTTCTGTAAGTTACATTTTTTGAAAAACAAAAAGGAAATGAGATATCAGGAATAGAATTTTGGATCATCTTCAGGAATAATTTCCAGATGCCTGAAGGTGCAACGTTTATCCGTTCAAACAGTTATCTGCAAGTATAAACACCATGACAATGTTCAGCTTTCATACCGTTCAGGTAATGTGATTTTGTGCAAAATGTGTGAATCAGCCACAAAACAAAACCAAAAAAATCTTGCAAGGATGAAAACTCAAGCTGATAAGACAGTCATTATTTACCGTAGCTGCTTTTCCATAACAAATATGTGCAAAACATTTTCAATATTCTGCTAATGGCGAAAAAATACAATTTCACAATTGCAGTTTAAATAGCAAATCAACCAAGTAATGAAAACATAAATTAGAAATAGAAATAATTTCAATAATCCTAACTGACCTAAATCAGGAAAGGGTTAGTCTGATTTAAAGTCTGAACGAGTCTTTGTGTACAGTTTATACCAGTGTAAGCATCTGGTTTTAACTGTATTCCTTCATGTTTGTAACTTTTATATTCTAGCTCGTTTCAGCCTTGATTACTAGGCTGTTTCTACAATTAAATGATTATGTAGCCAGAAGGAATCAAGCAAAAATAAAGTCTGCACCTACAAAACCTTGTCAGTAAATCCTGGTAAGAACTTCGAGACAAGAAAGTGAGTGATTTTAAAAATCAATATGCATTTGTAGCGCTGCACACAGTAATTGCTTTAAAGCAGGATCTCTGAGAGTGAGGTGCACATAAAAGCTGGAACCGTGCACACACTTTCACACACTCGCAGGATGAGAGGCCGGCTCGTTTTCTCAGGCATAATTGCATTTTTAACCTCCTTCCTCTCCAGATGAAGCAAATCTCATGCCTTCTGAGGGCTTCGTCTGGATTAACTTGTCAGCATTTTACTTCACTTTCACTAATCATGGGTTTTAATTATCACCATAAAAGAAACTGCACAGAGCTCACATTCTGTTGAACTCAAATATGCTCTTTATTTGTGTGCTGTAACACTGAATGAATTCAGATGAATCTTTGGCTCAACCCTGTGAAAGTCCTCATTCCATGTTTTACAGGTGAGAAGAATCAATCAGGGGTTTGTTGCATTAACCTATCAGCGCTTCCACATTGCGTGTAGAATTAACTCCCCACAGTGTAACTTTCAGTGCACAGCTGCAGCCTGGTGGTGATTTCCCAGTGTGAAGTTAGAGGAAGATGTCTCCAACATCCTGTGATTGGTTTAATAAAACTTTATGCTGACGCTAGCAGGACTTTGTTACTGCAGCAGGAAATAGCTGGCTGGTTTTACTTCTCCTTTGTTATTGGTGCATGCTGTCCCTGTTACTCTGTTAGGTTGACTACAGCTTTAGAAATGGGAACCATATTAAAATAAAATCTCAGATTTTCTCCATACCATCCGATTTCCGATTTTAATAGATTTTTTTTCTTGCTTTTTCTAAAAAAGAAACTTCAAATGACAGAAGATATTTTCAAAAAAGTGGCTTTTATTTCAATCATCCCATCTGTGAGTTGTGCAACAGTGTTCGAGTCAGGCTCCAAGAATTTTTGCTTAATTACGAGAATATAGTTGTAATATTAGCAGAATGAAGACGCATTTTTACAAGAAGAACGTATCAAAATTAAGAGGAAAAAAAGTTGTTTTAATGAGAAGAAAGCTTCTAGTTATGAAGATCTGATGTGACCAGCTCCGTCTGTGTGGTTTTCTTCGAAATAGACTCCGTTGTTTGCACGATCATTTCAAAGTCCTGCTACTGTAAGCAATTTGATGCTGATGTGTTTAAAGATGACACATGTCCTTATCTGCAAAGATGATTTTATTAATTTTTCATGTTGAACTTCTCATAAAAGTACTGCTTCATTCTTCTAATATTACAACTTTATTCTGGTAGTATTACGACTGTATTTTTTTAATATTATGTCTTTATTCTCTTAATTAACCTCTTAATTAACTATGTTAACATTGCATTGGTAAAAAAAAAATCCCAATTTTCCAAAGATTAAATCTTCAAAAACCCAAATTTCGACTTGTTGCCCAGCCCTGATTAAAAGTTTTCTATCTGTGGAAACCCAGCAGATTGCATCCAGTGATTGACGTGCAGCTTTCACTCCTCTTGGACGGTGGACAGTCGCTTCCATTGTGTCTTTAACTCATACTGAGCATACACGAGGTGACAGTGGAGAGGAAAACTGCCTTTTAAAAGGAAGAAACTGCCTGCAGAACCAGAATCAGGCTCAGGATGAGCAGCCATCTATTACAACCTGCTGGGGTTTTGAGAAGATAAAAAAACACAAGCGCTGATCCAGGAGTGCTTTCTGTGTTAGAGAAAAGTAACACGTTTATAGCGGTAGTCACATCTGTAATGGCTTTATCTAGGGGAGAAACACAGCTGAACAGATGAGCGCTGAGGGAGTTTTTAGGCCTATGATAGGATGAAGGTGGTTGGCACAGATGGAGACTACTTCTTTTACATTCAGAGCATTTTTTTAACCAGCAAATTAAAATCTTCTTGGCAACGCACAGTTGCTTTCTCTTTAGCTTCATAGTGAATGCTTTCACACATATACTATACTACCCAGAGGCAGACTTTGGTGCACCCAAATCTGCTTTTAATAGTTCAGACTCAACTACATACAGCAAGCCTTTTCAAAGAAGTGTAGACAAAAATCCTGTCCTCATTTCTGACAAAAGACAAAAAACATTCTTGGCAAAGAAAATAGAAAACAGTCGACCTCAAAGGAATTTGCAGACTGCACTTCAATCATTTCTTATAATAGGGTAAATGTGCACATAACTATCCTGCAAACAGCTGACTATTTAAGTTGTAAAATTAAAATATCGCATTCTTAGTTGATTGTTTTAGCAGCTAGGGAAAAAATAAAACATTTTTGTGGTCCACATGACAAAAATTTGGACCCCACTGAATTATAAAACGCGACTCAATGCAGTAAAGGAGCGCAAAGGAACTTTTAAAATGTTGCTGGGAAAGGAATAACTTTGTGACAGTTACCATAAGGAAGCATCTCTCTCTCGCCTCTTTTAAGCTCGTTTGTTTCGCTGTAATATTTGATGATCCCTGACGGCTCCGTCTCTCCTGTCTTTAGGCTTTGTTGGCCGTGCTGCGCGAGAGTCACCGCACTCGCACGGTGTTCCGCAAAGTGGGCGGCTTCGTCTACATCACCTCCCTGCTGGTGGCCATGGAGCGCTCGCTGTGCCAGCCTCCGCGACACGGCTGGGAACGGGTCAACCAGAACCAAGTCTTCGAGCTCCTGCACACGGTTTTCTGCACGCTCACCGCAGCCATGCGCTACGAGCCGGCCAACTCGCACTTCTTCCGCACCGAGATCCAGTATGAGAAGCTGGCCGACGCTGTGAGGTACCCAAACTGTTCTCCTTCTTGGCCAGGCTGCATGCATGTATTTATTTTTTCTCCTCTGATATTTATGGGACCGAGCTGTTTCGTTATAACTTTTGCACTGCAAAAACACTAAAGTAGCTTGTCAATAATTCCTTATTATTGATGAAAAAGTTCAAGTTATAAGTGAAATAATCTGCCAGTGGAGCAAGACATTTTAACTTATAATATGGATAAAAAGTCTTTTGTTCCACTGGCAGATTAGTTCACTTATAGCTGGAACTTTTTCATCAATATGAAGGAATTGTTGACTTAAAACAAGCTCCTATATTGTTCTGAAAAGTTATTTGTAAGTTAGCTTTGTCTTATTCCAAGTCTGTCTGATATAGTTGCACTAGAAACTAGACCAAAAATACTTGGTAAGATTTAGTGTTTTTACTGTGTGGAATGGCCAGTTAAAGAGACAGAGGCCTCAATCTCAGGGCGTTAAATTACAAAGTCAGATTTCTTTGAAGTCATATTTGATATAAACAGCATTTTTGCAACAACTGAAGGTAATACAGTTACTTAATTGTGCTGTAAAATGGTTCTCTGTGCCTGGAAAATACATAATACTATAAAGTGGAACCTGACAGAGTAACCATTAACCAATGAATTGCTGTAATATTTTCTTTTACACCTGAATCTTTCTTTTAAGGACTCCACCTTTCTTGACAGCGAACTGTTTTCCTCCTCTCCGCCAGGCTGCTGGGTTGTTTCTCTGACACGAAGAAGCTGGGCCCCACAGGAGTGTTCCCCTCCAACGCTCAGCCGTTCCAGAGGCTGCTGGAGGACGAGGCTTCCTCCGGAGGAGACAGCGTCTGTCCCACGCTCAAGCACTGCAGCAAGCTCTTCATATACCTGTACAAGATGGCCACCGACTCTTTCGACAGGTCAGTGAACTGTGGAAACCCTTAAACTGCCCTCTGTTGTTGCAAAACAAGTATTAAATAACTGGTTTTAAATTGCCACTCTGTAACAAGCTGTAAAACAGTTCAACAGAAACACAAACAGTTAAATCATCCCTTCAGTCCTTTATTAGGAAACACTCACTAATCATAGCTGTGTATTATACTTACCCATCAAATCTCTTAAGGGTAAAATAACTGTAATGTGTACGGATTTGCTTTGAACAAGATCATCATTGCTTACATCTAATAACTGGAATGACCTTAGAGCAAAATACCCAAAACTGTTTGCTTCTGCTTTAGAAATTCAGCTCACTTTGCTCCTAACCTTTAAACAGATCTCCTGTTTAAAGGTTAGGAGATTTAACTTGGAGACCATGAAACAGGGTCAGGTCACGCTTTCATTAAATTGGTAATTTATGGATTGCAGGCTTGGAAAATGAGGAGCGTGTCGGGTTGGTAGACTGAGGTTACGTTCACACAGCAGTTAGATACGACCCATATGTTTCATGGCAGTCTGACTGGCCCAGTTCCAATCTTTCGCCCTCACCAAAATATCTCCAGATTGAACGGTCATGTCGCATTTTATCCGATATTTATGTCATGGATGTGAGACGTGCGTCATAATTCTGCACCAGAAGATGCCAGACGCAGTAAATCCGGATGTAAACGATGGCTGAAAGTTATAATGATGAAATTCTGAAAGAAGTCTGCGTCACTGAAGATCATCACATCCCAATCCCACCACTCCTGGTTCTGCCTTCGCATCCAAACAGACTTCTCTACGGAAGCTGCAGTCAGTGCTCCGCAAAAGGCCGTTGTTTTCCTTTTTATGAGCTTCCTTCGTCTTGTGAACTTGTGACGATGCCGCCGGCTCCCGTCGCTCAACAACTTTAAAAGCAGCATCCATTGTTACTTCCAGAAACGGTGCGCTGCAATGTGCACATGCGGGGCGCTTTGGGGTCGTAAACCGATCACACAGCAGTCTGATTGTGGTTGCATTTAATTAGTAGTATGAGCAGCCACGCAACAAAAAAAAAAAAAAAAAATCGGAATTGAGCATCAGGACTTGTGAACGTAGCCTAAGATGTTTCACTGGGTCTGTGATGATTCACACCTGGCATCAAAATCCATCACAGTTACCTGGTCTCGGTGCAAATAAACAGATGTCCACCGATGCTTCTGTAACAGCACGTATTCATTAAAATCACTGCGATTATGTAATTATTCAGACACCTGAGTGGGATGTTTTCTGTCTCCTGCAGTCCTGGCTAGAATCCAGCGTTGGTTGTTCGGATTAATTCAACTTTTCACTGAGCCGTTCAGCTTCTGCCCACATTATTGTTAGATAAATCAATTTAATTTAATCCAAATTATATTGTACCAGTTTAAACATAATCTCAGAGTCCTAAAGGGAAACAAATGTTTTAATTACTTCCATATTAACTAGGGCTAGGTGATATGGCTTAAAAATTTATATATTTTTTCATATCGGCTCTAATTTCCGATTTTAATTGTTTGTGTTTTTCTAAAAAAGAAATGACAAATGACAGAAAATATTTTCAAAGAAGTGGCTTTTTTCAATCATCCCTCTGTGAATCGTACAACAGAGCATCAGGGCCAGGCGACGAGAATTTTTGCTTAATTACGAGAATATAGTCATAATATTAGCAGAATAATTTTACCAGAAGAACGTCTTAAAATTACGAGAAAAAAGTCGTTTTAATGAGAAAATATTTTTCATGTTGGAGTTCTCATAAAATTACTACTTCATTCATCTAATATTATGACTTTATTCTAATAATATTAAGACTTTTTTTCTTGTATTATTTCGACTTTATTGTTGTATGACTTCCTTTTCGTATTACTACGACTGTATTCTTGTAACATCGTGATTTAATTTTCGTTAAAATAAAAAAATCCTAGCCAGGCCCTAACACCTGAATTCAAAGTCTAAAATAAATAGAAGCTTTAAAACATGCTTGTCAAACAAGATGGCGGCCTTCGGCGCGCTGACATCACTCTGAACTACAGAAACACAAGGAGGGCATTGGTGGAAAAAAAATCCAGATTTTCCAAAAAATTAAATCTCCCTAAACTAATGTTGAGTCTGCAGAGTTTTCTGCTTGGGTGTTTGTAATGAATTATTACCTGACAAGCGACACTGAAACCAGTGTAATTTGGAAGAGCAGAGGAAAGTAGAGGGTTTTACAGGAAAACGTATCAAGCAAAAAAGTCATTTGAACAGCTCAGGTTTTGCAGATGTAAGAAGGACATTTAGGTTCTCATTTAGGTTCACATCAGTGTGAAGCTGGTCCAGTTTTCCTGCCTGCACAGCTCTGCTCAGTCGGGCTGCTCTTCTGTTTATCCAGAGACCAGAAGCTCATTTGCTGCTGTGATAAGTTGGCAAACCTGAAAACAAAAGGTTGCTCGTGTTTTCATTCTGACCATAAGAGCCGAAGCTTTTAAGATGTCCGTCCTTTCTGTCATTTCAACAGCACTCACCTGAAACTCCATGTGCAGATCTGAGTCCACGTTCTCCAAACCGGAGCTTTTTGATCCGGTTTTCTCTGTCGACTTTCCACTAACAACTTCTTTCCTTCTTTTCTCTCTTTCTCTTTCCTTCCTCTAACATCCGGTGCTGACTGGCTGATCATCTTCGGTCTGGGCTGCCTGCACGGCTGCACATAAATGTGTGTGTGGGCTCATGAATGAACCTGTGCTCCTCTCCGTGTGTGTGTGTGTGTGTGTGTCACCTGTTTGTTTGTTTCCGGGCGTGTGCTGTCATGCAGTCGTGCAGAGCAGGTACCTCCATGCCTGACTCATGAAACCTCGCTGCCCTCCCCGTGGGGCACGCCTGCACTCGCCAGAAAGAGGTAGCTACAGCTTTCTGCCTTCTTCCTCACCCTCATCCCTTCCTCTCCATTTCCTGTCTGTTGATGCTAAGAGCACAGCAGTAGCCGAACAGAACATTATCTGGTGCTGCTTCAACCAAAAACAATTTTTACACTAAAAAAATAGCATTACTAGTTACCTGTTAAATATACCTTCTATGTTTTGTATTTCTTTTCACGTTCTGAACTGCTTTGCTGTTTGGATCCCTGTTTTTTGTTGTTGTTTTTAAGAAACCCTTCATATTTATTGGCACCCCAATCCAGAAAAAAAAATCTAATTTTTATTTCATTATAACTATTGTTATTTGAAAAATTCAACTTTTAATTGGAGTATATTTATTCACAAGTAGAAAAATCGAACATCAAGAAGTAGTTTTACCAAAATCAATGGTACCACAGTTATCAGCACCCCTTGGCACCCGCCTACGATTCTTTCCTTCTTTGTCTTTCTTTCTTTCTTTTTCCTTCCTTGCTTGCTTGCTTTCTTGCTTTCTTTTTCTTTCTTTCTTACTTTCTTCCTTTCTTTCTTGCTTGCTTTCTTTTTTCTTTCTTGCTTTCTTCCTTTCATTCTTTCTGCTTTCTTTCTTGCTTCCTTTGTTTCTTGCTTTCTTTCTTCCTTTCTTTTTCTTTCTTGCTTCTTTGCTTTCTTTCTTGCTTTCTTTTTTCTTTTTTTTCTTTCTTGCTTTCTTCCTTGCTTTCTATCTTGCTTCCTTCCTTCCTTTCTTTCTTGCTTTCTTCCTTCCTTGGTTCCTTGCTTCCTTCCTGCCTTCCTTTCTTTCTTGCATCCTTCCCTTCTTTGCTTCCTTCTATTTCTTTCTATTTTTTAAAAATACGATTACTACTAAAACTACTACTACTACTAAATAGTTATTTAGTAATTTCTTTGTTTCCTCTGGGGTATGAATATCATGTAAAACAGACCCATATCTAACAACCACTCCTCAAAATGGGAAAGAAAGGAGAACTTGACGTTTAATAAACACGTTTTATATGTGGGATGATCATAATTCTTTACCCAATTTTTCAGTCGAAGTTTAATACCTAGACACTATGGGATTGTGTGATCACTGGGCATTCCACGATTCTCTTCCTGACATCTTGGCTGATTTCTTCCAACTTTCCAGTCGTGTCGATCCAGAAACCAGTTAAATCCAGGTGTGGCCTTAAAACACATCCATAGGTGTGCTTCCGATTAACTCAGATGTGTCAGTTAACCTATCAGAGGTGTCCAAAGTCATGACATCATCATCTGGGCTTTCCCCATTGTTGAAAGAGATGTTAATCCTCCTGTATGTTAACCTCTGATTTTGAAGACATTATTAATAATTCGTTGACATATTCTTTCTCTCGTTATTCTGGCCTTGAGCAAATGGAAATCATTTTGGTGATTCTACCTGACCTGAAACAAGAGAAGTTTGGTTTGGACTTCAGACAGTGTGGGGAAAAAAGGTGGACATGTCTTTTTTTTTTTTTGTTTGGTGTATGTAAATTTATGGCTTCAACTGGACACCCTGAGGTAAAGTTGGGTGTTTTTATTTCGGCAGCAGATAATAATTGACGCATGGTGAAAAGCTTCCTGCCTCACATGCAGCTGCTGCAGCACTTTCTGCTGACTCTTGCAGCGCCTCCTCAGGCAGGAATCCGCTGCTCTGGAATCTGCTTTTCACCATCTCACCTATTTTTTTTTTTTTCTCCCAACTGTCCGACATCAGAGCCCTGCAGCTCTCCTCCTTTCCAACTCATTACTCTGACTGAGCTGGTGTGAGGACTGCTGACTCGTGTTATATAAAGCTTCGGTTTAATTGTTACAAACAAAATGTAGGCTCTCAGTGGACGTTTTAAATATGGTGCCTGGAGCGACGTTAACTGTTGTTTTCAAAGCCTGCTGCTAAATGCAGGGTGGATAAAGAGAAAAAGGAATTTACTGAACCTTGCAAAATTTGTGTAACCTTTCGAATTTTAGTGTATTTTATTGGGATTTTATGTGAAGGACCTCGTGTTCAGTCAGGCTGGATGGAGAGTGCCTTTCAAGTTTTACAAGTTTTTCAATTCTTGCCACTAATTTTCAATTGGATTTAGGTCTGGACTTTGACTGGGCCATTCCATGTCCTTCCTATGCAGCTCTTACTGGACGTTGAGGGTCGTGCTGGAATCTGAATCTCTCTGTCTCTAGTCTTCTGCAGCCTCCGACAGGTTTCCTTTCGGGATTGTCCTGGATTTAGCTTCATCCACCTTCCCATCAACTCTGACCAGTTTACCTCTCCCTGCTTTAAAAAAGCATGATGCTGCCAACACCATGTTCACTGTGTGTATGGTATTTTTAGAATCATGTGCAGCTTTAGTTTTTTCCCACACACGTCCTTCTTCCACGTTAGCGATCTTATTGTTTTATTAGTTGCCTTTTTTTTTCCATTAATTCTTTTATTTAGTTTTTGTATTTTTTAAGTTATTTTTTTATTTATCGTCACTTTTTTATTATGTATTTTTTTTCAAAATTTTTCCATATTCTGTATTTATTTATGCTTTTTGTAATTTATTGTTACTTTTTTAGTTTGCGTTTTTTTCTATATTCTGTATTTATTTAGTAATTTTTTAATTTATCGTAATTTTTTTTAATTCTTGTTTTTTTTTTTTCCATATTCTGTATTTATTTATGTTTTTTAAACTTTTTTAAAATTATTTTTTTCTATTTTCTTCTATGTTCTGTATTTATTTAGTAAATTTTTATTGTAAATTTTTTATTCTCTTTTTTAAATTTTTTCCATATCCTGTATTCATTTACTAATTTTTAAAGATATTTTGAATATCCAAAATAACACACAGTACAATAAAATATACAACCAAAAACAACAAACAAAACAAAGAAATATAAAAAAAACACAATTGAAATAATAAATAAAATAGATTATGACAAAATCGCCCTTCAAAAAAATTAATCATCAGAATGGAAATTATCGAGCTCATTTTAATTTATCATGCGATTAACTGATTAATTGCTCATTGCGACAGGGCTAGTTGGTCTGTTATAAAGTTTTGATAAAAACATGAAAGTTTGTTGTTCTAACGTGAAAAAAATGTGAAAAAGTTTAAATGGGAATGATCAGAACCACTTTTTTTTTTTTAAAGAAAAGACATGAAGTTTATATAACAATGTTAGTCCTGCTCTAAAACTCAGTTGAAGCTCCAGATGTTGGTTTGGTGATTAATCAGGATTCATGCTTGACGAACTGAGTTTCACAGAGCAGTAACGCTCTGAGGCAGGTGAACATCTCCTTTGAATCTGCTAACCGCTTGTTTTGTTTCGGCTCCCAGGCACGGTTACTACGGCACGTCGGGCCCTTCCGCCCCGGTCAAAGTCCTGACGGACCTCAAGCTCCACTTGGTGAACCCCTCCCACCCTGCTTCCTTCTCATCCTCATCCGACATGGTGGTCATCCACCCTGGGGCCGTTTTGGCCATGTTGGATCTGCTTCCCTCCGTCTCCTCTGAGAGCCAGCCCGAGGCGAGACAACTAACAGATTAGATTCTTATTTTTAGACACCCAGTGGTAATAAATATCAGCTCCTAACATTTTACCTCAACCTTCTCCTCCAGCATGCCCTCGACCTCCAGCTCGCCGTGGCCAACATCCTCCAGCTCCTGGTGAACAGTGAGAGGAACCAGCAGGTGTTGTGCGAAGCCTGCCTCCACCAGCGGCTCCTGCAGCGTTGCAGCCAGGCCCTCGGCGACGAAGACCACCCGCTGCACCCTCCTCTGCAGAGGATGTTCGAGAGGCTGGCCTCGCAGGCCCTGCAGCCGATCGCACTCAGGTACCGACGCAGACTTTCCCCAACAACCCCAGCAGGAAACCTTTTCAATCCTGATTGATTTAACCTGCAGCTCAGAAGTACACTGCAAAAAACACAAACTCTTTCCAAGTATTTTTGGTCTAGTTCCTCGTGCAAATATCTTAAATTCACTTGAATAAGACAAAAACAAACTTAAAAGTACATTATCAGTGGATATAAGAGCGTTTTTTAAGTCAGTAATTACTTAATATGGATGAAAAAGTTCTAGTTATAAGTGAAATAATCTGCCAGTGGAGCAAGACATTTTAACTTATAATATGGGAAAAATGTCTTTTGTTCCACTGGCAGATTAGTTCACTTATAACTAGAACTTTTTCATCAATAATAAGGAATTATTAACTTAAAACAAGCTCCTATAGCTGCTGAAATGTTACTTGTTAGTTAGTTTTATGTTATTTCAAGTGTATTCAAGATATTTGCACAAGAAACTAGACCAGAAATACTCGGTAAGATTTTGTGTTTTTTTGCAGTGCATAGAAACACAATCTTGGATCTAATTGAATTTCCTATTCTTCATGAATAAGTTCACGGCTAGATTTTTATGAAAATGTTGCAGAAAGATGTCTGTTGCAATCAGAAGCCGTGACAGGTCGTGTCTGCGCTGCCAGGTTTGATGATGATGATGAGGGCTGGATATGCAGGCAGAACGGAGCGACTCTCATTTCCCGCTCGACTGGTTAAATTAGACGGGCGGTCAGAGTTCAGGGATGAGGGGAAGTTATTTCATGTGCACAGGGTTGGTTGTTTTTATATGCAAATTTGGTCTGTCTGCTCGGTCTCTCCAGCTTTAATCATGCTGGGTGGGAATCAGTCGGTCAGTCTGTCTGCCCTGATTTCTCTCCCTCTGTCTCCTCGTTCTTTCTGCTTTTCTTGCTTCAGCTCGTTTCTGCCGGGAGCAAAGCTCCAGTCTTTCTCTCCGTCTGATGTTGCTCTGATGTGGTCTAGTCGCACCCGCTTGTGTTACGAACTCGACGCTTTGACGGGTGACACGAACCGTCACAGAGACACTTGGCATTCAAATCACTTGGATGCCCGCCAGCTGTGCCTGTCTGAAAACTGCTGTTACGCAAAGATGTTGGTGGAGTAGTTGGAAGACGATCTTCTGATTTAACTCTCCAATGCTTCAGGGCGTAATGGTAATAAATAGATATTGTGATACGACAACAAAACCGAGCTACAGTTTAATTCCTTCGATGTTAACAGTATGGAGGAGAACACCCTCTTCTCTGCTGCATTCCCACCAACCCTGTTTAGTCTGCTTTAATCGAGCTCTACTTCGGTTGTCTGGACGGAACCCGTAATCGGACTGTCGGACCAAAAAAGTGAACTTTGGTCCTCCCACAAGCCTAGGTCTCGGTCTGAAGTGAACTCTGGTTTCGAATGTGTTTGTGAACGCCAGGCGGGCCAGAGCCTTCAAAAGCAGGAAGCGGAGTAAAGCGCAGGGCATTCTGGGTAAATACAAATAAAATAAATGCGCATCTAGCGCTAGCGGGAGAAATGGCTCATCTTTTGCCAAAGACAAAAGTGAAATCCTGCAACTGCTAAAATCTGACGGCACTCCATTTTTGTTTACACTTCTTGAAGAAGGAAGTTGCGCTCAGTGTCTTCTTCAGAGGTTTTTGTGTCGTTTTCTTCAGTGGTTCTTGGTGCAGCGCCCCCACAGGTGAGGAGGGGAAAAGGGTTTTTAAAGTGTTTGGTTCATTTGACACAGAGCAGTGTGAAAGAACCGCACCAGCTGAAAAGGTATCAAATGTGATTTTCGTCCCAAATCGAACTAAATCCACTGAACTATCAGGTGTGGAAACACCCTTAATTTCACACTTTTACATATTTAGAGATAAAACTAAGATGGGTCTAAAATTATTTAAATCTAATCTCAATTGAGCCAAAACAACAGTTTCCACATTGTCATTATTTATAAAGAAAGATGAAGCCAAAGTAGAAAGGTTGTATTTGGAAAAAGAAAGTCCACTCATGCTGCGTAGGATTTAAGAGGGAAAGCTGCAGCCAGGCGTTACTGGTTAAATTTGATCAGCTGGTTTATGACTCCGTTTAACCAGCTCTATAAGTATGGGAAGACCCTCTAACTCAACTGGAAAGGCTGAAGGAGGAAAACAATATCTAAAAACAATATCTGAATGAACCACTGTTTCTTTCTGCCATAATATACAGCATCATGTTTGGAGAAAACTGAAACACCTGATCAGCTGTCAAGCACGGAGGTAGAGGGGTGATGATTTGGGCTTGTTTTGCAACCACAGGACCAGGACTCCTTGCAGTTGCAGAGACAGCTATGAACTCTTCTGTTTACTAAAATACTCCAGAGTCAAATATGAGGCCATGAAACCTCCTAAACTAAAGCAAATTCCTCCTCATTCTTGACCACTATAGGTTAGATATACTATAGAAGCTGCTAGAGACCAGATCATTTTGACTTTGTTCTAATATGTATATTTCTCGAATTGAAAGTAGGTTTATTATTATTATTATTAATAATAATAATGATAATAATAATAATAGGTAATATCTACCTTTAATCAACTCTAAAATAGCATTTGCTGTAAGAATAGAAGTTAGTTTCTGTCTTTTTTTTAAGTATAATTTCTGATAACTTGCTGGCAAACAAAGCCTAAGTTCTGGATCAGATGTAATACTTTCATATCTATAGACCACTGCGTTGTGTTTGATATAGATGATAGAGGTTGCTTACATAAAGAAATGCAGTAACAATAAAAAGACATGGCAAGAATTAGCAGAGTGGTTGTATTTGCAGTTGTTTTCTTGGTCGTTCTTGTTTGTTGTGACGTTCTGGTAAATTTCTCCGGCAGGGAATTTTTACGTCTCGGAAACCCTCTGAACTGCGGCGCCTGGGACAAAAAGCTCCTGAAGCAGTACCGGGTCCACAAACCAAGCTCCCTCGGCTACGACGCAGAGATGAGAAGTACGGTTCTTTTTCTTCTTTTCCAATGTTCCTATCAGATACTTCTGCAAACAGCAGGAGAGCAGAAGTTTATGCAAGCTTTGGAGTCAAGTACTGAATGTGTTTTAGAAAATGCTTAATTTCTGAGCTGTTGTCCTTAGTTAAATACTAAATAATCTAGTCGTAACAAATCTAGTCATAGGGCTGGGTGATATAGCTTAAAAATAAAATCTCCAATTTTTTTCATACCAGACCCGATTTCCGATTTGAATTGATTTTTTTTTCTCACTTTCTTTTCTAAGAAAGGAATTACAAATGACTGAAAATATTTTCAAAAGGTGGCTTTTATTTCAGTCATCCCTTCTGTGAGTTGTACAACAAATAAAGTCAACAATAACTTTCTTTACAATCGATAAAAAAAGTTGAATAAAGTCATAATATTAGCAGAAAAAAGATGCAGTTTTACCAGAAGAATGTCTTATAATTACAACAAAAAAGTTGTTTTAATGAGAAAAAAGCTTGAATAATTAATTTTTTGTCATTTTTTGTGTTGGAGTTCTCATAAAATTACTATTTCATTTTCCAAATATTAAGACTTTATTCTTGTATTATTTCAATGTTATTCTTGTATTAGTACGACTGTATTCTTGTAACATTATGACTTTATTTTCATAAAAAAATTTAAATAAATAAAATTGTTAGCCTGGCCCTGATACTCCGTCATAGAGTTGACCTGAATTCAAAGCCCAAATAAATAGAAGTTGTAAAACATGCTTGTTAAACAAGATGGCCGCCCTGGGCGCGCTGACATCACTCTGAACGTTGGAAACACAAGGAGTGGATTAGTTTAAAAAAAAAAAAATAAATCCAGATTTTCCAAAAATTAAATCTTTAAAAAGCAAAAATTTGATTAATCGATAAAATCAGTTTATCGCCCAGCCCCGTCTAGTCGGACAGATTTGTGAGTCGTTGTTCATCCTTTTTTAAAATAGTTTTCAACATTCTCATGATGGTGTTTCCTGAAAATGAAGGCAAATTAATTCCAGTGTCTACACTATTTACATCAAATTTGCTTGAGTAATAACCGTGTCCTGCCATATTCAGATGAAATGAGTGCCTAAAACGTTGGCTGTTATTGCTTATTGAAGCTGAGGCACATGCTTTGTGAAACCATCACTTGACTGTTTTCCTGAAGAGGTCTCTCCAAGGCAAGTTGGGTGGAACAGGAACCAGTTCTTCGTCATGTTTTCCAAGCGTCCTGGTAGAACCTCAGCCGAGCCTACTCATTAAGCCAATGAGCGATCTCTCTCCGTTTAAATAAAGAGCTGCCTGAATCTGATGTGAACGGTTTGGTTTGCTTCCTGCCAACAGCTGGTGGTGTTTGTAATTTTCTGAGCTCCTCAGCAGGTCTTAATTGCTTATTGTGTCTCCTCCCAGCTGATAATGCATATTAAGTCCCTACTAATTACTGCTGCATGCAAACAGCCTCTGGTTGAGCTCATTCTGTTGTCTGGTTTATTAGCCCCTATAAGTCTTCCCTAGTTTTATTTTGTCCTTGTCACGACTGCTGATGCTTTATAAATAATGGATGTTGTTGTCGGTAGAAGGTGAAATATTAAACCTTTGTGTAGGAGCTTGTTCCAGGCCCTTTGGGACGATAAACATCCGTGGATGATTTAGGGCTGCTAGCTGACGGAGGTGCTTACAGCGCTCTGTGGACCCATTCAGACCTGACATTAACATGTGTCCTGGCTGATTTAGTCACAAGTGGACAGCTTTTAGTAGGAATATTCAGACCTGGCGTTAAAATCGGCCTCTTATTGGATTTTGAGAAATAATCAGAGTTTAGTGTTGGCAGAATGTTTTATACCTCTAAATCCCCGCTGCGTTCTTGTACCCTTAAGCTATGTTTCACACACACACACAATGCAACCTCTTTATAAAAGTGCATGAACATGCAACATGTGCAGCTCCAGGTAAGTGACTCTGTTGCTTGACTTGAGTCATTTTATGTGGTCCTGTAGTGTGTCTCCTAATGGATTATGTTAAGACTGCTAAACTTCTCAGTCCCTCCTAGATTTGCAATTGTTTTTGATATTTTGCAATCTCTGCTTCAGAAATATTTGCGATATTTGCATGTGTGTATGACAGTAAATGTGACTTTTTGTTACCAATGTGTCTGTGCGTCCTTAAAAAGTCTTAAATTCATTAATCAAAAAATGAAGGCCTTATAACTGCAGAATGTAAATGCATGAAAAATATGTTTTTTACATATTTGTTAAAATTATCATTATTTCGTGACAGAATAATATAAGACAAAATCTGAGGGAAAAAAAAGCTCCTCTGTCTTCTCCCAGTGCTCCCAGTACTAAGTGAGAAATTCACCACTCAGTGGTTAGCGGAACAGCGAGAGAAAAAGGCGGAGATGATTGTGTTGAATGTGCCTGAATATATCAGTTAAATAAAGTAAGTGAAGCATTGATTAATATTTTTGAACTATATTTGCTTGAATATTTGCTTGATGATCCTTATGATTTTGATGCATTAATATCAAAATCATCAAAATTATCAGGAAGGTGATTTTGCTGTATACTTGATTGATTTTTTTTTTTATTATTATTATGTGAAGCACTTTGAACTGCCTTGCTGCTGAAATATGCGAAACAAATACACTTAACTCAGCCAGAAACAACCAATCAGAGCCAGGAGGAGGGGCTTAGCGCTGTCAGTCACCCTCATGTACTTGCTGCTCACACACTCCCCCTGCTCTCTGCTACGCTACAGCTGGTTCACCACAACATAGCCTGATGCTAATGCTAAGGCTAGTTAGCATGGTCACCGATGACGGCGGATAAACAGTTTTCCTGGAACGGTAAGTTGTTTCTCCACCATTAGCACATCTAGCAGTGTGTACACGAGGGTGACTGGCAGCGCTAAGCCCCTCCTCCTGGCTCTGATTGGTTGTTTTAGGTCAGGAGCGGGGCGTTTCTTTAGACGGCAATAGCAGCTCAGGGAGGAGGTGGAGGAGCTCCATCTTTTCACAGATGATCTGCCTCAAACCAAACTGTCACGACACGGTGACAGTTTTAATAAATATGCAAAAAACTTATTTTTGTAAAAGCTACATGCTGCAGCTTTAACACATCAGAGCCGTCTCTCCAGTTTATGTGTTGTTGTGAAATTGAATACAAGGCGAAGTCAAAGTGAAATCCCGACAGCCTCCTGACCGGCTTTGAGTTGTTGGGATCATCACCTCAGCACTTGCTGGTTGTGCCGCCTCAATTGAACCTTTTCTTTCTGGCCTTCCAGACAGCATGACCATGTCCATGGAGGGCTTCGGCCCCGACAGCGTCTTCACCACACCGGCAGAGGACAACGGTCAGTACCGCATCAGCCGCAGCCTGGTGCGCTCCGCCGAGGACAGCACCGTGCCCCTCACTCGAGTCAAGTGCCTGGTGTCCATGACCACCCCCCACGACATCCGGCTGCACGGATCAGCCGTCACTCCGGCTTTCGTGGAGTTCGACACCTCGCTGGAGGGCTTTGGGTTAGTCTGCACGATCTTTAGTTGATTTTCTTTTTTTCTTATGAAGTAATAATACCTGTCAGGTTTTTTTTTTAGGTCTTTGGAGCCACAGAAACCTTTTTGATAATAAATTGCAGACTGACGTTCTTCACCTAATTTTTCTGTGAGCTTTGCTGAGCCTTGCAAAAGTATTCCTTGAACTTTTTCACAAGTTTTAAGGTTTAATGCTTTAAATCAACACAAATTGGTGCATGACTGTAATGTAGAAGGTAAAGTGCTCTTCAAATCTGGCCTTTATGGAAGAGTGATGAGTAGAAAAAAGCCCTGAGAAGTCCTGTTTGCAGTTTGCCACAAGCCATGTTTATCCTCTGATCACATGAGGCCTAAGCTGAGCTTTCCTCCCTACATACCAAACGCTATGTTGGGTAGTAAACTAATGCAGCCCATCATGCTGAATACACCGTCTCTAGTCGGACACATGGTGGAAAGATGACTGGCGATAAATACAGGGTAAAAAAGCATGAAGATTGTAAAAGACTGAAGACTGGGGTAAAGGTTCACCTTCCAGCAGAGCAACACTAGGAAACTTGAAACCAGAGCTACAATGGAATCCTTTAGATTACAGCATTATGTGCCTGTTTGAATGGCCTAGTCAAAGTTCACACCTAAATCCAATTGAGGGTCTGTGGCAAGGTTTAAAAAGTTTTGTTCACTTGGAATATTTCAGTCTCTAGTAAGGCCGTTATAATTGATTATTTTAGTAATCGAGTAATTATCGATTATTCTGACGATTAATCGAATAAAAAATCGGACAAAAAAAATAGTGATAAATTCTGCCATAACAGCAGTATTAATATTGGATATTAGTATTGGCCCAAATTTTCATATCTATTCATCCCTAACAATTAATTTTTTGTTGCTTAGAAAATTAACCTGTAACAATAATAGCTCATTTTTAAGTCAACCTGGACAAAAATTACAAAAAATCTGAAATTATATTCAATTTAATAATAAAAATAAAAAAGAAGCAGACTAACAGAGACATTTTTAAAATAAAATAAAAAAAAGAATACTCCAATTTTATAGATTAATTCTCAGTTTGCGCAGCCATTTGTAGCTTTTGCATCCATGTGAGCGACGGGATCTTTGTCATGCACAGAGGAACATGGCAGCTATGGAGACGCCACGGTGCGCTGCGCCACCTATTTGTTGCGACCGGGATGGTATGAAACTTATGTTCTGGTTCAGTCATAAAGTTACACTTATGCACAGCATCAGCTGTAGCGCTGGAGTGCAGCCCGCTGTGTTCCGTCTATGCGCATGCGTCTCCGCTCCACCTGTATGCATAAACACGCGCCGCGCACTTCGCCGCCGTTCGCTCCGAACCAGCCACTAGACAGCAGCTCCGGGAGGACGTCCAAATAAAAGCAAGGCTGTCGTCTTGCTTGCATCGCGCCAGTCAGTTTAAGGATGCCTAAATGATGAAAACCCGGACGTTTGGTCACCCTGTGTGGTGCTAATAGCACTTAACATTCGTCAACAACTCACTGGCGGAAGTGAGAGCGTTGCGCAACACAAATAATTATCCAACTGAAACACATGGCGCTAGATCGTAAAACACAATTAAACGAGGCTTGGAGGCAGATAACTTGCCTTGAGAAACTTTAATAATTGAGGTACTCGACTCATTCGATTGAATCGTTACAGCCCTCGTCCCAAGATGTGTGAAGATGGTTGAGAAGTACCCCCAAAAGACCGAGTATTAATTTCTGTCGGCTAAATATAAATGTATGCCACACTAGACAAATTTTAATTTCTTAAAAAAAAAAAATAATTGAAAGGTCCTGTCCTAAGTGGAGGAGTTCAAGTATATTGGGGTCTTGCTCATGAATGAGGGGAAAATGGAGCAGGAGATCAATAGACGGATTGGTGCCGCGTCTGCAGTGATGAAGAGAGAGCAGTCGATCTGCAACCCCGGATTAATGAATGAATGGATGAATGATTGAAAACTGTGTATCAGTTTTTTTTCTATAATTAAGCCCTTTTTTTGTGTTTTTCTGTCACATAAAATCCACTAAAAATGTGTTGAGGTTTGCTGTTATGTGACAAAATGTGAAAAACTTCATGAGGTGAGAATTATTGATGCATTGTTACAAAATAAAAAGTCATTTTTCATGACTTCGTAGAATAAATACCAATGTTGTGTAGAACTGTGTTTTGTCCAATTTTGGGGCAATTTTAAAGACCTGAAACAGGAAGTAGATTTATGTGGGCTTTCCTTTGCATGCTTCTTCAATATCAGTGGTTCATAAGTAAATCTGATTTACTTTATTTAACCTGAATGAACAATGTAAACAACACAAATTAAGTTTAGCAATGTAATGCTAATGGATCACCTTAAAGCTTTCATTTTCCATCTGTTAATTAGATTCCAGATGGAAATATTTGATTTTCTCCTTGGGCTGGGCGATTTTATTGATTCATTTAATTTTTTGTTTTTGAAGGTATAATTTTTGGAAAATCTGGAATTTTTTTTTTGTTTTTGTTTTTTGTTTTTCTTCAACGCACTCCTTGGGTTTCCAGAGTTCAGGGTGATGTCAGCACGCCCAGAGCCGCCATCTTGTTTGACAAGTGTGTTTTACAGCTTCTGTTTATTTCGACTTTGAATTCAGGTCAACCTATGACGAAATATAAGGGTCAGCCTAAGATTTTTGTTTTTAACGAAAATAAAGTCATGATGCCATTAGAATATAGTTGTAGTAATACAAGAATAAAGTCTTTTTTATTACTAAAATAAAGTGTAATATTAGAAGAATGAAGTAGTAATTTTATGAAAACTCCAACGTGAAAAAAAATAATTATTTGGACTTTTTTCTCATTAAAACGACTTTTTTCCTCGTAATTTTAAGATGTTCTTCTGGTAAAATTGTGTCTTAACTCTGCTAATATTATGACAATATTCTCGTAATTAAACGAAAAATTCTCATAGCCTGGCCTTGATACTCTGTTGTACAACTCACAGACGGGATGATTGAAATAAAAGCCACTTTTTGAAATTATTTTCTCTCATTTGTAATTTCTTTTTCAGAAAAGAAAACGAGAGGAAAAAAAATAATTAAAATCGGATCTGGTATGAAAATAATTGGAGATTATGTTTTTAAGCCATGTCGCCCAGCCTTATGTTCTCATGATGGGCTTTTTAAAGAGGACTTGGTGCAGCAGATGGTGGCCGTTCTTGCTGTGAATCTCTTTACGGATCATTTTTCCTCACCGGTGACACACGCCTCAGGGTGCCGCGTTATTTCTCCCTGCAATGAAACATGTTTTTTTTTGTTTTTTTTGTTTTTTTACCTCTTCACAGCACCTGCAACTGTCTCAGCAGGAGGCTGTTATCCGCCTGCAGTTGTGGAGCTCCGCATACAAATAGGCTTATTTTCCGCCTTTTATGTCGTGCAGGCTACCTTTTGCCGCTGCTGCTGCTGACAGACCCCTCCCCACCCCTACCCCCACACTCATACCCCCACAGTGATTGTTAGTGGAAAAGATGTTCTTTGGAAAATGACCTTGGCAACTAGCGTCCACATTTGTGCAGACATACCTGCACGTTACTTTGACTAGGTAAGGTGGTAGCAGACATTTGAGGGTGTAAAATAATTTTTTGATTTAATATAAATCTACGTTTTACTTTATTCAGTTAATTTAGGTTCTCTTCAGCTCTAATTTCAGTAAAATTTAACACTTCGGTCCTGTTTCATTTTTGTTTATGAAATGGATGCATATTCTCACGATCTTTGTAATTTCTCTCCCGCCCTTCTGTCCATTTTTTTTTTTTTTTTTGCAAGTTTTCATATCTAAATCCTATTTATTTATTTTAAAAACAGTCATAAACTTACTTTTACAAACTTGGAAATTGTCTTTAAAAGTGTTGTAACGCTGTATTTATTCGGCACAATGAAAGGAAAAAAAAACTATTTTGTTTGCCATAGTGGAAACATAGTCATTTTGTTTCTCAGGGAAGTTTATTTTGCATCGAGCAAACAATGAGCTCTTTGTACCTCGCAATGCTGACAACACATCTAATAGCACTGAAAAAGAGCCTCAGACAAACACAGCATTCTTAGAGTGTTTTGGTCATGTTAGATTTGGAAACAGTCCCAAACGTAACTTATTTACTGATATATTTTAAGTTATTTTGTAAAATGTTTTTGCATTATCTTCTATATTTTAGATGCTGGTGGCTGGAGATGAAATGGTGACAATGACCAGTCTTGATTTTATTCTAAGTTAGTCCATTTCTCCCAGTTTGACTTGCTTATTTTATTTAATTTGATTTTGTTTATGATCTTATCTTTTGCATTAATTCACCCTCATCTTCCTCTTTTGTAAAAACACTGTGCAGATACACATTGACATAATGAGTTTTTATTTTCTCTTTTTATGGGGAGCAAAGCAGAACCAAAGTAAAAATCCTTTGCTTGTGTGCAAAACTTGGCAAATAAAGCAGTTTCAGATTCTGCATATGGGATACTGGGCCCTTGAGATACCAGGTCCAAGAGAGTGGAGTCTCCTTTCAGTGAGACATTTTTAAAGAGGCAGTATCATGGAAAATTGACTTTTTTGAGCTTCACATCCTGTTATAACATTATTCCCTCATCAGAAACATACCTGAAGTGTTGCTTTGATTCTTCTACACATGTTTGAGAAATCCTTGAATCTCTGGTGGCAGCCAGAGAAACGCTTCGCGGGTGGACTGAGGCGCAGCTCCTCCTCGGAGCTGCAGTCTCTGAGCTTCCGCCTCACAGGGCACCCCTCCCCCGCAACTTGCCCACTCAGCTCCTTCAGAGTAGCCAGCAGCAAATGGCAAACATCTGGTGGAACTGCGCATCTGCTGAGCTCATGATAAGAGCTACTTCTAAGTGCAGCGCCGATTAAAAACGTCGTTAGAGGGTTAATAGGAGTGTTGTTGTTTCAGAAAGAGCAGGAGATTTTTAAAGAGACAGAAGCCCAATTTCAAGGCGTTAAATTAGAAGTCAAATTTCTTTTAAGTCATATCTGATATTTACAGCATTTTTGTAACAACTGAAGGTAACATGGTTACTTGATTGGGCCATAAAATGGTTCTCTGTGCCTGGAAAATAAATAATTCTGCACCCACTTGGGCGGTGCTCTTTAAATTCGACTCCTTTCAGCTTTCAGGATGCATCACTGCTTGGACTGATTGATTTGGGGCTGGTGAAGACGCTTGTGCGATTTCTACTCTCTTAAATATCGAGCTGCAGCTGAGCTCGACAGCACATTACAGCTCATTCGCATAAAAATCAATTTACTTTGCTGGAACCGTTTGTAAAGTTTGATCAAACAACGTGAAACAGACTTGATGAAAATGCCTTGTCATGTTCAAGCAGTTAATTAGTTTTTTGGTGTCAGCGCTCCTTTAGATACTCCAGATCAAACGGGAGCTTCGGCTGCGTTCCGCTCTCGGCTTTCGGAAACCCTGCAGCGATCACACGCCGCGTTCCGCCTTTCTTAACTCTGCCGCTTTCTTTCTTTTGCTCAGGACTCGTCGCAGCAACCTCGAAATAGAACAAGGAGTTTCTTCTGAAAACACGGCGAAGCAGCACTCTGGCAGCAAGGCGGTGGCCCACTTTCAGCTCGGTGAAAACACAGGAGGAAACCCACTCAGACGCGCACAGCCCCGCCTTTCGCTCCCATCTGTCAACATGAAATATTGATGCTCCTGCCGCTGTTAGGAATCACATGCACTCCCCTCACGAACACACACACGAACGCGCACACGTCCAGCCAGGCGTCTCATGAGGGGCGAGGAAGATGCTATCGTTGTGGAGAGACGGGGGTGGAAGGAGGAAGACTTTCCTTTTTGAAGATTTTTATTCATTTATCTGTTCTGCATAAACTCAGCGAGCTGACGAGCGACCTCGGCGCTGCGCTCGTCAGCTTTCAAACCGGAGCGGTGCGTGTGTCCTTGGAAAACATCCTGGAAAAGAAAAATCTAAGCGAATAATTACTCTAAGTCTGGCAGCTGTGTGGATGTGGTGCTTTAACCAACCGCGACCCCTGACCCCTCCTGTCCAGGAGGGAAAATAAGGGGGAGAAAAAACAGTAACGGGCTCGGTGAGGCTCTGAGTAGAAACGTAGAGAATGAATTTAAACCAGAATATTTGGATCATTCCTTCCTTCCTTCCTTCCTTCCTTCCTTCCTTCCTTCTTTCCACCCTGCTCCATCAGTGGATCCTTCCTTCCTTCCTTCCTTCCACCCTGCTCCATCAGTGGATCCTTCTTCCCTTCTTTCCTTCCTTCCTTCCTTCCTTCCTTCTACTCAGCTTCATCAGTGGATCCTCCCTTCCTTCCTTCCTTCCTTCCACCCTGCTCCATCAGTGGATCCTCCCTTCCTTCCTTCCGTCCACCCTGCTCCATCAGTGGATCCTCCCTTCCTTCCTTCCGTCCACCCTGCTCCATCAGTGGACCTCCTACAGGCCATAGTAGTAATGTTGAAGACGACTGTGGGAAACTCACCTCCATTATTCTCTCCTCAGAATCAAGTAATTTTTCCAGGAGTCGGATTTTGCTGAATCGACACGTTTTCATCCGGGAGGAGCACATGAAATGAGACGCTACGGCTTATTTTCTTCGCTTACACGTCTGCTCTGATTTATTTATCCGATTTGCATAAAATGTTTCCCAGATGTTTAGCTGTCAAGCTGTAGAGCTTTGATGTTGAAATGAACATGGACCCAACACTGATTTATTCCTCCCTTTTGGACGTATGCAGTCTGTTGTTATGCTGTGTTTCTCTCTGCGGTTGTGCAGAAAATGAGTGTAACGGAGACATTTTGCTGTCAACAGCTGCCATCGAGGCTGGCCTTTAATTCTCTATGCCTCCAATTTGTTTTGTTTCTGGTTAAATTAGATGAAGTTGCCTCAAACCCATTTAAGAAAATACAAATCCCATATAGCCACAGACATTTCCCACAGCACCAGTGTGTTCAGTTCTGGTTCAGGATGATGAGAGAGGAGAAAATGTTCATTTTACCAAGGGACAGTGATTCAGCTGAGTATGATTCTTTGTAATTTTCTCAAGTCTTTGCTTCCTTGTTATTGCCCTGCTTTAGTGACTTTTATTATTCCTTATGAACCTTCACCTCCAGGGCAATCAGATGTGTCAGAGTAAATACTTTTAGGCCGCTGAAGTTTCTGTACAATGGTTCCAAGCCCTTCTGTTTGAAAGCTTATAAATTATCCTTGTGTTTTTAGGTTTATGTGCAGGTTTTTCTTGCGGCAGCTCGCAGTAAATCTCATCTGCAGTGCCTCCACGTTCGAGCTGACAACATGTGTTTTGCATGTGCTACAGCTGTGTCCTGAGACGGGTCATTAATCTCTCCCCTGGTTTCCCTTCCGCAGGTGTCTGTTTCTGCCCAGCCTGGCGCCCCATAACGCTCCCACCAGCAACGCCACCGCTTCCGGGGTCACTGATGGAGCCGTGCTCAGTGGGATGGGAACCGGTGAGATTGTGTCTTCGTACTGGCTCGTCTTTGATTTGGTTGCTCTAATAATGGGGGTTTGAAACTGCAGTCCTCAGGTGCTACTGTCCAGCAACTTTTGGATGCGTCCCTGCTCCAACACAACTGAATCAAAAGAATGGTTAATGACCAGGCCTTTGGAAAATTTGCTGACAGACCAAGGATGTAAAATTAGCCTTCTGATTCAGGAGGAGAGGAAACTGAACTGCGGCGTAAACACCCACTTCTTCACCCACTTCAAAATAAGAGCGTGAATATAAACATCTAGCTACTTGAAGAATTTTTAAAAGTCGGTAACCAAAACTTCAACACAGAAAGTTTACAAAACAGCCAAATACATTAGCACTTTAGCATTTATCTGGAAAAATTAATTCAGGAGAAGCTAAGTGGGCTAAACTTTTTCAAAGTTAGCAAAATGCTAAAGCGCTAAACAAAAGATTAGCACTTTCGCAGAAGTGTGCCCAGGTCTACCTTTGGTGATGTATAGTATTATTATGTACATTTTACATGCATATTATATGCATTATTATATTGTATTATGCATATTATATTTTGTTTCAAAACTTCATGTCATCAACAGGCCATGAAAAGTTAGACTTTACCTTAATGGTGTCCAAACTTTTTGTCCTGAGGGCCAAAATCATCAAGTTGAAACTACCTTTTTTTTATTATTCAATGCAAAAATTCTTGCAATGTTTATTATTTTATCTGATCAAATAATAAACTAAAGCCTGCAAGATTTTATTAAAGTAAACAAAAGAGTTTGATTTTTTTTTTTTTTTTTTTTGATGCAAAACATAAAAAGGGTCAGGCATACATTTCAGGTTTGTGGTCGTCTTATCACCGGCAAAATTACAACAAATCTGGACAGTGAATAAGATGAATAAGAAACTTGTGTTGTGCCAAACTTTTTTTTTTTTTTTTTTTTTTTTTTTTTTTTTTAATTTTAAGGAGATTTTATTTGTCTGTAAAATGTGTTGATCTAAAAGAAATTAAAAAAAAATGGTCATATTTGCCTAACTCTAGAGCTGAGCCACACAAAATCATCCAGAGGGTCACAAATGCCCCCAGGCCGCACTTTGGATACCCCTGCTTTACCTGAATGAATTGATATTCTGATATCTTGTACAGTTTTTATACATTATTATTATTTTATTGTTTCAGCTCAGAGTGTTTCATTCTGGAACTTTTTGATTGAAGCTACCTGCATGCCCATACCTATATATTAATATTTACAGTTAATGCTTGACAATATGAACTTAAAATTTGATCACATTGTTGTGGTATTTATTGCGATAACAGTAACAGTATTCACAACTTGTATTTTTTCGGCAGTTGTTTGACCACAGACACAAATACAGCTGTTGGAAAACATACCCAGTTCGAACAAACTGTACCTGTTTGGGGCACCAGTGACTCTTATTACTGAACACAGTAACTGTATTTATATTTATCGATACTCTCATGGAACCAGCAGTGGAGAAAACGGAAAAATAACAGTTGTAACAAGTTTTTGGGGCTTTCAAACATCACGAAGAGGAATTTATCATTATGATGATTTAAAATTCTTATTGTGATTTTCACGATAACAATTAACGATACAATAAATGCCTATCCCTATGTACATTATATTTATATTAAAAAGCAGGCGTTTTTGCCTGCTTTCACCCTGTATACCTTTCTGAAATTCTGGGCTTACGGTTTTCTGTCAAATCCCACCAGAGTCACAGAAATGTGGTTCAAGTATTATTGTTTTTTTTAATTCGACCTGTAGTTCGCACTACGTGATCGTTTCTAAAAATGGTGCTGTGGGCTTCCTGGAATCACCATAGCAACCAGTGACTCAGCATTTTCAGTCCAGTTGTTTCACCTATCAGCAGCTTCTTCTTCCCCACACTGATGCTTCAGCTCGTTCCAGCTTCTTAATGAGACCAACAAAGGGAAGTTTGTGCATGCTGGGTTTTCAGGTTGCTGTGTTGGTAACTTTTTAAAATTTACTTTGAAATTTTTTTAGTTTTTAATGTAAAATAATGTAAATTTCTCACATGCAAAAGTGCGTTTGTGCCTGAGGCAGCAGATTTAATTAGTTGTCGGTGAAGTTGCTCTTCAGTTTTTTAATAAGAAATCTTTGAAGAGGATAATATATTGTGTAAAACATAGTAAAAGAATAGTTGAGGATCATTTTGTGCTAATGAATATATTCTGTGACGTTAGGGATGGATTTCTATTAGATGTTCTCGTTTAATATTTATGAAGCACAGAGAGACTCTTCGTTCTCTCTTACATTACATTTCCCCTCTCCTCCAGTCTCTAATATATCTCATCCAGCCCTCATCCCCCCAGTGCTGCTCTCCCCTCGTCTTCGTCCAGCTCTATTTATAGATTTTGCTCTTTTTCTCCCTTGTGTTTCTCTGTCACTCAAAATTTTCTCTCTTCGTGTCCTTTTCATTTCATATCTAGATGTCCAGTATCTCTTTTTCCTCCTTTTCACTGCCCCAAATCCATCTCTTCTTTTAGTTGAGCATTTGGCCCCTTCCTTCCTTGCTTCCTCTCCTCTCTCCTTCCCTCCTTCCCTCTCTTCCTGTCTGTCCCAGATCTGTGGATGACACCATTTACAAGTGACTTCAGAAATATATCGTTCTCCGTTTAACATCTGTTTTATCATCTATTTATATACTTAAAATAAATATATTTTTCTTCAAGCAAAAAGAGCTGCAAGTAATTTAAGATGATATTTGTTGTTTCTGTGAGGCTTCAAAATCTTAACTCTATTTGTGGCACCAATTCATATGTAAAGATAATAATAATTAGGGTTATTATTGACTAGGTTAAAAAGTTGTACAAGTTAGAAAACATTATTTCTTCTCAGGGACTTCAGGAGGCGTTCTAATGTTTTGGTTTTTTTTCTCGAGCATGGGTAGATTGCTTTATAAATCAAAGCTTGGTTAAAGGGGGGGGCCTAAAGGGGGGACCTGTCATGAAAAACTAATATTTTTCACGTTTTTGTTTCCATTTGGGTCTCAACTGCTTCTAAAAACAGCTCAAGCACTTAAAAAAAAAAAAAAACACCCTGGTTTTTTTTTTTTTTTTTTTTTTTGGGAATGCGTTTGTTTTTTGGTGCCTTGAAAACTCGACAGGCACTGTGCCGTTACGTAGCAACCCCAGCCAAGCACAGCCCCTCACCTAGCAACCCAAGCGGAGCTCGAGAACGATTGGTCAGCTGGTTTTACCGCTGTATGCACTGTACAATGGCTGCTGGAAGTGTTTTGTTGTTGACTCACCATCCAGAAACCACTTCCTGCATTCTTGCTGGTTGTGCAGGAGGCTCAGCTTCAGCTTTTGGGTCAAAGATGCACGGTTGTATGCGGATACGGTTGGATGGGAACTGCCAGAACTGACTAGACTGGAATCTCATTATCTAAGAATGACTTTGTGCATAAAATGTAATGACCGTTCCTAACCTGTGCATGGAGGCATAATAAGCCAGCTTTAAGCGAATTATTGGTGTTTAAATTGTTATATTTCAAAACTAAACCCAAAGACGGCTCATATCTGCTATAAGCAGGTGGTATTTTTAAAGCTATTCGCAGCATGGGAGTGTTTGCAATGACCTCACAAATAGCACCGACCAGTCGTTTCAAAGGGCAATTGGTGATGGATGTAACCATGGTGATACATGTAGGAATATTGGAAAGTGAGTATTAATATGATTAAGGTCATCAGGGAGGTTGAAATGATAAAATCGACAGGATCCGTATAGATTTTTTTAAAGTTTGGAAAATAAACATTCAGAACACATTTTTAAAATGATTGATGTTAGATTTAGACCTGAAGACTAAAACATACACCAGCTTTCCTTCAGAAAATATGACAGTCATCTACACCGACCTCATATGAAATGATATGAGCAGGCGCAGGCAGGTTATGGTGCTGTTTTTTTTTTTTGTTTGTTTGTTTGTTTGTTTGTTTTATGATAACCAGACCTTTTTCTTTTGTTAATCGTCCATCTACTCACCCCAATTTGCTATTAGGAGCTGTAAGTGATAATTTGATCTTATCTTTTTGGCTCTGAGGGCCACATGATACAACAGCTCAGAAATTAAATTTTGCTTTTTAAAAAAAAAAAAAAAAAAAAAAAACCTTTTTGATGTCGCTCCAGTCGTGTTCCCAGGTTACCACTCTGATGTACCGTTGCAATCACCCCTGTCGGCATAAACAAAGAGCTGGGTTTTACCAAACTTTACATGCACTCTTCTTATACATAACAGAAATCTGGCAGAAGATCATACAGCAGACGAATCAGGTCTGCCCATTACCATGACAACGCAGTCGTTTCTCAAACGTTCCTGTCTCCTCCAGGTGAGCGCCTGTTTCCCCCTCCCTCCGGCCTCAGCTACTCCACCTGGTTCTGCGTGGAGCGGTTCAGCGCGGCTCCTCAGGCCCACCAGGTGCGGCTGCTGACCGTCGTCCGACGGGCCACCTCCTCAGAGCAGCACTACGTCTGCCTGGCCGTGGTTCTGTCCGCCAAAGACCGCTTGCTCACCGTCTCCACCAAAGAGGAGCTGCTGCAGACATACTGTGAGAGCGGCAGGAGTTTGCGTCCTGCATTATGGATGCTGTTAAATCGAAAATGTTGTTCATATTCTGAGAAATGAGGGATATCTACGGAAGAGGGTTAGGGCCAGGATTAGAGTTCTGACTTTTTATCTCAGAATCAGAAATGTTTAAATTGTTTGTGCACCATCAGGAAGAAACAGTTATGTGATTATTGTCATAAGCTAACAACATAAATGACATGCACCTAAGAATGTTTTGTTATTTATTTGGATTTTGATGTAGATTGATACAGAATTAGACTTCTGAGATTAAAGTCAGATTTGTGAAAAATAAATAACTGTGAGGAAAAAGTCAGAATTATGAAAAATAGGTAATTGAGAGAAAAAAAAAGTCAGAATTGTGATCACAAGTCAGAATTTTGAGATTAAATTCAGAATTGTCAAAAAACAGAATTATGAAAATAAATGAGTAAAAAGTCAGAATTGAGAGATTAAAGTCAGAATTGTGAGAAAAAAAGTTAGAATTGTCAAAATAAGTCAGAATTATGAAAAATAAATAATTGTGAGAAAAAAAGTCAGAATTGTGATCAAAAGTCAGAATTGTGAGATTAAAGTCAGAATTGTCAAAAAAAAGAGTCAGAATTATGAAAATAAATGAGTAAAAAGTAAGAATTGAGAGATTAAAGTCAGAATTGTGATTAAAAAGTCAGAATTGAGAGATTAAAGTCAGAATTGTGAGAAAAAAATGTTAGAATTGTCAAAATAAGTTAGAATTATGAAAAATAAATAATTGTGAGAGAAAAGTCAGAATTGTGAGGGGGAAAAAAGTCAGTATTGAGAGATTTTTTTCAGTGGCCCTTATGCTCCTCTATAGATAACAGCGCTAGAAAAATGTAAAAATCTTCTGCTGCGTCACCATTTCCTTCTGCCTGAGCTCTCATTAACACTGCTTCCTGCGTCTCTCTGCCACCCGCCACCCCCAAGCAGCAGACGAGTCTAGCGAAGAAGCCTCCTTCTACGAGATCCTGCCGTGCTGTGCCCGCTTCCGCTGTGGAGAGCTGATCGCCGAGGGCCAGTGGCACCACCTGGTGCTCGTCATGAGCAAAGGCATGCTGAAAAACAGCATGGCCACGCTGTACCTGGACGGCCAGCTCATCAGCACCGTCAAGGTAACCATTACAGACATGCTGACATTAAGGATGTGCGGGGTGTGCTAGGGAGCGTTTGTAATGGTGCTAAGTTGTGTTCCTACGCTGTCTTGAAAAGGAAGGAATTTGTTTTATTTTCTAGTTCTTGGAAAAAATGTTTTTCTACATTTTAAAAAAATCTGAATTTCTCATCATTTTAGCTGTATATAACACATGGATGCACTCAGTTTTATGTCCTGTTGGATCACAGCTACTACTCTACAAGGCTAATTTCAAAAGCTCTTGCCTCGTTGTATGCACACACCCACATGCTGGCAGTGCTGACGAAGCTCTGCAGTGGTGGCAGCAGAGCTTCTCGAGCACAGTCTTCAGGAGGAGTTGGTCCTGCTGCTTGCTGGATGCTGTTAAGACGTCCTGAAACCTTATTTTCTGCAGCCGATCCAGAAAGTTGTTCTTTTAATAAATGCAGTTTCCTGCATGTGAAGTCATTCAGAGTGATGAGGGAGGTAAGTATTGTAGTGGTGGGACTCAATTAAAAAATTTTTTTGCCGAGATAAATGCAGGATCTGTAATTAATTTATCACATTTTAATTGAAAACCATATATCGACAAAATAAACATTCTCAGTTTAAAAAGCCTTTTTGTTGCTAAATGATTGAATAATTAAACATATGAGCTCAACAGCAAAGATATTTATTGTTTTTAATCTGTTATTTAGGTTATTCAACCATCAGATTGGTGCAAAGTGCTGTTCTACCCATTCATCTTTCCAGTGTTTCAGGAACCCCGATCATTCATGGAGCTTCTTCAGACTGTTGACGCTGACATTAGCGTTAGCGTCTGTGCTGCTGCTACCTGTTTAGCATTGAGAAGCTATTTTAGGCTTGAATAGCTTCTCTGATAGGCCGACTGCTTTTAGCACAACTTGAACACAACAATAATCTTTTCCAGCATCTCATCAGATCGTTTATTTGAAGCAAAAATTAACCCCAGTGGGCCAAGACAAGCAACTTTGCTGTCTATCGCTGTTTAGCGGTTGTGGCTTGTGCGTCAGATATACAGGCGTACCAGAAACACGCTAATACAAATATTCCGGCTTAGAACTTTTGTATGTTTAAAAAAAAAAAAAAGAAGAAGAAAGAATGTAATAAAATTTTTAACGTGTTAAAATGTATGTAATTAATTAATCATTCAAAATTAATGCATTAAAGTCCCAGCCTTAAACAATTGCTTATGCAGAATGTTGATTTTCATCACATTAGCCATCTTTTATAGAAATAAGGCGAGATAGAAGGCTTTAGACTCTTTCACAGCTTCATCTCTGCTGGTGATGTGCAGTTAAGTTAGCTGATCACTTTGGGGGAGTAAAAAGTGATAAATTACAAAATATAAGTATAAAAAGTTATTTTCCTTTTGGCAAAATAATCTGGACTTTCAGCATGAAAACTGGGAGCTATGAAGCTTGTTAAACAAAGTTTCTGTCACTCATAAAGAAAAAGCTTTTGGCTACAAAAAAAAAAAAAAAAATTAGCTAACATTTTAAATACCCAGTAAATGATTAAAATAACACAAGCAGCAAAGACCAAAGCCTTTCTGTTTGGACCTGATCCTCATGGCTGCTTTAGGGGAAACTAACTCATAACCCGACCAAAAATTTCTCCAATGCATTTAACACAATTCAGCCTGATCTGCTTCGTCTGAAACTCCAGAAGACTCAGGGGGAGGCCTCAACAATCGCCTGGATCCATGCCTACCTGACAAACAGACCACAGGTTGTGAGACTGAAGGACTGTGTGTCTAACCAGGTGGTCAGCAGCACAGGAGCACCACAGGGCACTGTCCTCTCACCATTCCTTTTCACTCTGTACACTTCAGACTTCCAGCACCAGTCAGACTCCTGTCATCTACAGAAATACTCAGATGACTCTGCAGCGGTCGGGTGGATCTGAGATGGACAAGAAGCTGAGTACAGAGAGCTGGTGGAGCGCTTTGTGGCCTGGTGTGGAAACAATCATCTCATCTTGAATGTGAACAAAACTAAGGAGATGATTGTAGATTTCAGGAGAAACAGGGTCAGATCAAACCCTGTTTCCATTGTGGGAGAAGAAGTGGAGGTGGTTGAGGAACATAAATACCTCGGTGTTCATCTGAACAACAGACTGGACTGGAGATTCAACAGTGGAGCGTCTACAAGAAGAGACAGAGCAGACTGGACTTCTTGAGGACGCTAAGGTCCTTCAAGGTTTGCAGCGAGATGTTGCAGATCTTCTATAAGTCTGTTGCTGAGAGCGTCATCTCCTCTGCCATCATCTGTTGGGGCAGCAGCATCAGAGCCAGGGACCTAAAAAGGCTCAATAACCTGGTAAAGAAGGCTGGTTCTGTTCTGAGGATGACTCTGGAACCTCTGGTGATGATGATGCAAAGAAGGATTTTGCATAAAATCAAGAAAATTATGGACAACCCTGGATATCCTCTTTATGAGACAGTTATTGGAACACAGTCTCTTCAGACTGGTTGTAAAACGGACCGCTACAGGAGTTCTTTCCTGCCCACAGCCATCACCATCTATAGTAACTCCTTGACTAAATGAGTTACATCAACATTTAATTTCCCTTTGGGATAAATAAAATGCTTTTGAATTTGAATTGAATTTGAAAGTGTTCCTCTGATCCTGACTCTCCAGCGCAGAATCACACCTCTAAAACCAGCAGCCGTGTCGTACAGCAGTCAGCAGACTATGATGTGGTCTGCGGTTGGGGGTGACTTTAGATTTCCCCCCTGAGATTAAACACCAAACCACAAGTCACAGCTTCCTCTCTGCAACACTGATAACTGCGTTTTCATTTCCCACTGAGGTCCACATGCAGGAAACGACGATCTTCTGCTACGCCTCTGATGGCTCTGACTGCGTGCAACACGGTGTTTGTGGTTCATGTTTGTTCATCTCAGCTGATGTCTGGTTAAATTCACGTGCTGCATTTGCACTGGATGATCTCTCCGCATTATCAATAAAAGTCTTCAAAGAAAGTTTAACCTCGTTGGCTTAAATACTTTTTACTTGCCAAAAGAACAACCTGTAGATGTAAAAACCATGGATTATTTCCACTATTTTGGCTTAAATATGGCAGAACTAACATGAAAGATAAGTTTGTCCACTGAGCTGAAATATATATGCAGATATAGATGTCACTTTTAGCTGATTACAATTTCTTTTTTGAGCTATAAGAAGATATGAAAAATGGCATTTAGAATATTTTTTCCTGGGCTTCCTGCCATGAGACATTACTTATAATATTCTATCATATTGCAAAATTTTAGATGCACTTTCTCCCCGTTTGGTCCAAAACAGCCCCTCTCATTAAAGTGTGATAGATAGAAAATATGCAATTTTTTCTTTATTTTTATCTTCTTCGCTACTTCAGACTTAACCATAGATAAAAAGTTTTACTTTATCTTTGTTTATATTTTTAATGATTTTATGCCATTCTTTAAGCACACAGAGAAAAAACATGCTCTTAACTAAATTCACACCAGTTTATCATATCCTCGCCAACACACCAAGGATATTTTTGTGGTGTTTGCCTTTTTTATTTCCATGCATTTTGAAAGGTTAGAGAATAAGGCCCCATTGAAGCATCATATGATGAAGCTCTGCTGCCCCCAGGGGTTTAGGGGGGCAATCACACCTTAAACCCACCTTTTTCCCTTTCATTTCAAAGGTAGAGGCTCAGATTTATTAGGTATTCCTAGAAAAAATGTTATAGTATTGTGACGTATGTGAAGATAGCTGTATGTTAAAAAATATGTGGTTATAGTAGGAGTCAATGAGTCCAAACAGGTTCCAAGAATGTAAGGCTATAGCACTGAGCAGCATACGGAATCATGAAATTTTAAAACTGAAAATAAAAAGTTTATCCTAAATTAGCCTTTAAAATGACCAATATATTGAGAATTTTAAAAAGTTCGTAAAATGTACATGTTTTGGTCCAAAAGTGCCTCGAAGGTTACAATAATTAACATTTTAAGTTGTCATTTAGGATGGCAGGCATTACTAAAACAGCAATCTCGCTTTGTATTGTAGTTAATACTACAGATCTTTACCTTAAAGTGGAAATATCATTCTTTTAAATCCTTCTTTTTCATATTTAAATCATTCAAATGTGGTTTAAATAAAGTGGAACTGCAATGCTGTGGTTTGAATTCTTCGTTATTGTAGCTCCACAGGCTCCAGAGCGTTCCACTCCACCATGTTCAGCCATTTTTGTAGTTTGGTAGCAGAGATACGATTATCTAGCAGCGCAGAAATGTTACTGAATGCATTTTGGATCATGTGTTCCCCAAGACAAAAAAATCGACTAAACAATGCCAAACTTTTTATCTAATAAAATTATTCAAAACATGCAGTAAGGTTATGTCCTCAAGGAGCTAACAGCTAGCACACAGCGGTATCATACGCAGAAGGCAGGATGCTACTGCTATCAAAACAATGGCCAGGGCTTCAACACAGTAAATTCAGTAAGTCCATTTTGTTTACGTGATGGTGTAATGAGCTGTGTGGTTTGATACACCCAACAACCAAACATCCTGACATATCCACTGTTAGCTTCGGCATCCTTGAGCTTTGACGACAAAATCACTGTGAGAAATAAAAATGGTGGATTCATGGATTTGGTTAGCCAGAAGTCCATGATCTTATTTAGCAGTTCTGCAGCAAATACTGTGACATAATGGTTCAAAAAATGTAATAGGGAATAGAGAAAATTGAACGGATTGAAAAATATCACCCAAACAGAATATAAAGATATCTACACAGCACCGGGGGAGACTAAATTCAACTCTTTTGCCCTCCTGGAGATTCCAAGTACACAACGAAATGTATTTAAGGGCAAAAAAAGTGGATTTTGCATGATATGTCCCCTTTAAATCTAAGATTACCCACAAGCTGCTAATATCATTCATGGATTTTCCATGACAGAAAGAGATGGAGGCCTCTCTCCATTCTTCTCACTTGGTAGCGTCACCCACACTGAAGAGTGTTGTTGGCCCTAATGGCACTTATGCATGGTGTGTTCACTGACTGTAAAAAGGTCGAATTTTTGTGTTTCTGGCAAGTTTGTCACCACTAAGGTAGAATTAAACTGAAAATCAACAAACCGCCGATTTCTCAGAGCATCTCTGGAAATAATACAAATGACTGTGTGGAAAAATGCCTCCGCTCTGTCTTTTTGCGAACTCAAGTCCTCCTCCTACTTTTGTCCAGCTTCACTACATCCACAGCACTCCGGGTGGCTCCGGCTCCACCAACCCCCCTGTGGTGAGCACCGTGTACAGCTACATCGGCACGCCGCCTGCGCAGCGCCAACTTTCCAACCTGGTTTGGCGTCTTGGCCCCAGCCACTTCCTGGAGGAGGTTTTACCAGCTGCCAGTGTGGCTGCTATCTTCGAACTGGGACCCACTTACGTCGGCAGCTTTCAGGCCGTCTACTTGCCCTGTGAGCGAACCCTCTGTGATATCACCGTTCATTCGAACTCCACCATCTGTACAACCTTACAAGTGGTTTTTCTCCATCACTTGTCCTCCATCTTTTACAGGTAAAGACACAAAGACGGAGGTTGCGCCTGCCACTCCGGTGGCTCTGGTACCAGAGGAGAAAGTGTCTTTCAGCCTCTACGGGCTCTCCGTCTCTACGCTCACCGTGGCTAGAATCAGGAAAGTCTACAACAAACTGGACAGCAAAGCCATCGCCAAACAGGTCAGGCGAAATTTGAATCACGTATGGAGTGCAAAAGTATGAGGCTAAAGCATAAATTAATAATAATAATAATAAAATACAGAAAAAATACTGTTATTCTTAGTTAAAATGCTAGTATCTTGTTTAGACTTTTGTGCAGCTTTTTAAAATATGCTTCTCTGAATTTCCAGATATGATCTGTAACGTATGGTGAACATTTTAATACATTTTATTAATTTTACATATTTGTTCATAAATAAGTCTCATCAGTGGTTATAAGTTTCATCTTTTATACTCTTAAATGTCTCTTAAATGTGTTTTTCTTTCAGTTAATTTTTTTTAATTTTTTTTTTTTACAACCCTTACGTCAGCCTTGCTGAGGGGTTTATTGCTTTATATATAAGTAAAGTGTTATGGTTTGATAGGCCTAAATGACAAATGTAGAGCTGCAGCTAGCGATTGTTTTAGTTATCGATTATTCTGACAATCGATTATTTGGATAAAAAAAATTGGAACATTGCAGATTATTCATTTAAGCCTTTTTTATGCAATATTAGAAATACATTAAAAATGTAAATAAAAAAATAATTTAGTTCCCTTTTTAAATAAGAAAATAAACATATTATTGGCTAAAATTCAACATCATAGCATTCCTTCAGTGAACGCTTGATCCTTTGTAGCAAAGGATGCCTCTGCAGCGAAAAAAATCCTTCTAACATCAACATGTGAAAAGCTCAGCCATTTCTGCTGGACTTAACATCAGCGTAAGACTCATCTGTTGTTTGGATTAACCAGTTAACTGCTTAGCAAAAGGTGCTTAGTAGGAGATTCTTTTTGACAGAATATGAACCAGATGAAGCCAAAACTGCCACTTGTGGAGTTTTGTGTAGAACAAATTTGCAGACAAAGGGGTTTTTTTTTTTATCTTAAATGTAAAATGTTTATATATTCTTTGTACAATTTTGGCTTAATTACTGCTCTGAGTATATTGTTCTTTCAGCAAATGGCCTTTTTTGAGTCTGTATACTCCAGTTAACGATTAATCGATTCATCACCATTAATACGATTTATCCTTTCAGCCCTAGACAAATGCAACTGCACTTTCCTTCAGTAAAAGAACAAAATATGAGGAAGAAAAGCTATGCGCTACATTTGCAGAAAATAAAAACGCATCATTTAAGGAGCATAAAAAGATCCTTGGCTGTTCCTCCGTGCACAATCTCTCTGGATCGTCCAGAGTCCTGGGTCCTCTCCTATGCTCTGTTCTCTTCAGATCACCCCACAGGTTTTCATTTTGTAGCTGATGAACTACTTCTGTGCTGATTTAGCCAGATGTCCATTTCCAGTTTGTTACATGTTTATGTTTGTGATAGTAGAACAGAGCGAAGATCGTGCCGGCTAAGATCGTGGCACCAGTGATTGATAAAAACAATGACTTCCTACTAGGCTGCACTTAGCAACAGGGAAACATAAAGCCAGCAGTTAAAAACAGATTGCAACAAAAATCTCTTCCTCGTTAAAAATAAATAAATAAATGCTACAATAAGAGGGTTTTTTTTTTTTTTTTGTTGTTGTTGTTTGTTAACTGGATTTTTATCCAGTTAAAAAACTGGATAAAAATCCAGTTTTTATCCAACCAAGTCAATTTTTCCAATTGACTGCAGATGATGTTCAATCCAGAAAAATCTCCAAAATGGAGACAAATCAGACTCAAAGTAAGAAATAACCTCATTTTCCTCCTTCCTTCTTCAGCTCGCTGTGTCCTCTCATGAAAACGCCACTCCGGTCAAGCTGATTCATAACGCTGCAGGCCACCTCAACGGGCCCGCACGTACCGTTGGAGCCGCCGTCATTGGATATTTAGGTAAACCAGTGCATGCGTGTTCCTAAAACCAGTTTCAAGATCTGCTTTCTGCAGCTCTGAATGAATAAAATTACATTCCCTCCCCAATTTTTTTTTTTTTTTTTTTTTTTTTTTTTTAAACCGTTTCAGGTGTCCGTACGTTCGTTCCTAAACCTGTCGCCACCAACCTGCAGTACGTTGGAGGCGCCGCAGCCATCCTGGGCCTGGTTGCCATGGCGTCGGATGTGGAGGGGCTGTATGCGGCTGTTAAAGCTTTAGTGTGTGTTGTGAAAAGCAACCCTCTGGCCAGTAAGGAGATGGAGCGCATCAATGGCTACCAGGTGGGTCACCTGCGGGGTTCGAACGAGTGCTTGAAATCCTTGAAAATGCTTGAATTTCAATTGGGTGTTTTCAAGGTTTGAAAAATGATTAATTTATGTATAAAGTCCTTGAAAGCGCTTGATATTTAAACTGCACAGTTTTGTAATCGAGTGCAATCTAACGTTTGATTAAAAGCCTAAATTTGGAAAATGTAATTTACGTTTGAAACCAGATATTTTCATATACCTAAAAAGGACATACACATTTTTTCCCCACTCTGAACGTAAATCAGACTAAGCTTTTCTTGTTTTAGTTTAGTTATAATTACCAAAATTATTTCTATTTGTTAAATTCGAAAAAAAAATTTTAGCAAAAACATTTTTTAATTTTATTTTGTTGTATTTCTTATTCCTAATGTCTCAATGACTTATTGATCTGCGTAATTAAAAATAGAGGTTGTTATATATATTATATGTTTAACGAAGTTATTGAATTTGGGGGATTTTTTTTTTTTTTTTTTTGTTAGTTTTTCGGTCTCGGACCAGTCAGGTGTATAGGGTGTGTGTGAGAGAGACATTTCAAAACATAAAATTTTCTTATATTTTAGTTTACCTTGTCCCTGCTGCAGATTGTAGAATACAAGACATTATTAATAACAATAATAAATATCATATAATAGTGAATGGAAACAGTATTCTTTAGTCCATTTGCGTTGTTTGATCTTGTCGAGACAAAAAAAAAAAAAAAAAAAAAAAATCTGCATCATCAGGAAGTCCCTGAGTTACTGATGATACGCTGAGTTTTCCCAAATGGAGATTTATGCTGCCTTTGCATCGAAGTTTTTGGTGTGAATTTTTGAAAATCCGGGTTTAGGAAACTGTGGTGGTCTTTCAGTTCTTGATTCGCTTCCTGTTTTGGAACTGCAAAAAAAAAAATACTCGAATGTCGATTCCTGATACACTCCAACCTCATCTCTGCACTTTCGGCGAGAGGAGCTGTTGTCGCTCCGGTTGCCACGGCAACGGGTGGGCGCTGGAGTGGAGCTGACAGAGAGGGCAAAATAAAAAAAATAAAAATAAAAAAGGAGTGGTCTTGAGTTGTTCTTCGCCTGTTTTTCAACGCTATTTTCCCTTCGCTTTGGCGCAGTGCAGCCGCTGTAATTTCCGAAGGTTCAAGAAACAACAAAATCTGGACTAAGTGCCTCGTTCGTTTGTAGAACTTTATGATATTCATTACAGCCATTAAATAAGATAAAATGTTTCATAAAGTACTTAACAAATTATGTTTCCTACAGCAGCATTTATGTAAAATTAAATCAATTGTCTAATATAAAAGAGAAAATTGATTAGTTCTCTCTTGCATCTTGACAGAACTGAGATAAACCAAGCTGTTTATAGGTTTATATCGAGGTAGAATAAATATTTTACCGACCAAAACATCAGTAATTTTCTCAGCTTGAAATTAAGCTATATTTTATGAAAACTGTATGAGAAATAAGTGCACGACGAACATTTTTGTGACAGATTCATGCTGAGAACAGTATGGTTTTGCTGACGGCAACTGTGGGTCTACGTCACTAGCTATAGCGGCTAATAGGCGCTGTCCTATCCAGAAATAAATGTCGATGGAGATGCTAACCTGTGATACTCAGGAAACCAGGGTTACAAAAGTGACCTAAAGTGTTAATAATGCTGCGTAACCTCTTTTATTTAGTAGCGCTGCTCCAGCCGTGCTCATTTTCTTCCTCTTTTTAATTTTTATGTTATTGGTATCGCCCCCTGCTGGTATGATATTTCTATTACAGGATTTTTGACCGTAATCGAGCAGACGGTGAAGAGATGGATTTTCTTAAAACTTAAAAAAACAAATAAAAAATTTTAAAAAATCAGCAAAAGTGCAGCTGGAGTCGAAATAATCCGATGTGTTGATTCATTTAATTACTCTCGAAAATGGTTTCATCGTGTTTTCTCCTTTTAGCTGCTCGCTATGCTGCTAAAAAAGAAGCGCTCGCTGCTCAACAGCCACATCCTCCACCTCACCTTCTCTCTGGTGGGAACGGTCGACAGCGGCCACGAGACCTCCATCATTCCCAACTCCACAGCTTTTCAAGACTTACTGTGTGACTTTGAGGTGAGAACACGCAGAGCAGCAGCTTTTAGCTCTTACTGTTTGCACTGAGTCTCCTAAGCAGGAGACTCAGTGCAAACAGTGATGGTTTTACCTCTTGTACCAGAATGTTTATGCTGATGTCCTTCTTATCTTTCTGCCCTTCAGGTTTGGCTTCACGCTCCCTACGAGCTCCATCTGTCTCTCTTTGAGCATTTTAATGAACTGCTGACCGAATCCAGGCAAGAATCAAATGTTTAAAAATCTATTAAAATATGAAAGGCTTTTTTGTTGTTGTTTCCTGTTTAAAAAGCAGGTATATCTATTTTTTGCTCAAACAGCGAGGCAGCCAAGAATGCTAAACTGCTGCGGGAGTTTCAGCTGATCCCCAGGTTGCTGCTGACGCTGCGGGACACCTCTCTGTCGCAGCCCACAGTGGCGGCCATCAGCAACGTTCTCAGCCTGCTGCTGCAGGGCTTCCCGAACCCGTATGACCTGCTGAGGTGAGCACACGCTCACACACATCTCAGAGGTTTCACATAGTGCAAGCTTGTCTACTATAAGTTACTATACTTTAACTATACTATACTACTATAACTTCAGTTATTACAGCTAGAAACTAGTGATCAGGCCCAAAATCTGGGTGTAGTGATGGACTCGGACCTGAACCTTCAGAGACACATAAAAACAGTTACAAAGTCAGCCTTCTATCACCTGAAGAACATTTCCAGGATTAAAGGACTAATGTCTCAACAAGATCTAGTGAAACTCATCCATGCATTTATCTTTAGTTGCATTGATTACTGCAACAGTGTCTTCACAGGTCTGCCTAAAAAAATCAATTAGACAGCTGCAGCTGATCCAGAACGCTGCTGCTCGTGTTCTCACTAAGACCAGTAAGATAGAGTGCATCACCCCAGTTCTAAAGTCCTTCCACTGGGTCCCTGTAGCTCAGAGAATAGACTTTAAATACTTCTGTTAGTTTATAAATCACTGAACGGCTTAGCAACACAATACATAAAAAGACCTGTTGTCGTCGTATCAACCTTCCAGACCACTCAGGTCTTCTGGTTCTGGTCTGCTCTGCATTCCCACAACTAGAACCAAACATGGAGAAGCAGCCTTCAGTTTTTATGCACCACAAATCTGGAACAAACTCCCAGAAAACTGCAAAACAGCCGAAACACTGAGTTCCTTTAAATCAAGGCTGAAAACCCACCTGTTTAGAGCTGCCTTTGATTAATAGTCTGGACCACAAATCTGCAAACAAATCCGGGTGAGATAAGCTTGGTTTTCCCAAGGGTGGAGGTTTGAGTGTAAATCAGTTAAATAAAGTAAGTGGCTCATTGATCAATGTTTATGATTTTGCTGATTGTCATCTGTATTTGCTAAATAATTTTGATGATTTTGCTCAATGATTTTGATGTTTTGATTATTCTGATGTATACCTGATTGATGTTTCTATGATATAAAGCACTTTGAACTGCCTTGCTGCTGAAATGTGCTGTACAAATAAACTTGACTTGACTATAAATATAGATAATTTAAAAAACTTTTAATTCAACTGGAAAACAAATTTGTGGGTGGTAAGTATAACGAATAAAGCGCGTGCAATAAGCTTAAACTATTTATTTATTATTTGCCATTTCTACCTTTCAAAAGTTCTTCAGGTCTATCAGATCGTGAGAACATGTCTTGCCCACAGCCCTCATTAAGAGATTCAACAGATTTTGGAGATTTACTTTCAGGCTTTACATAGTTATGCAACCAGGTTATTGTAGCTTTATTATTTCCCCTGTAACAGATTGCTTTGTTAGAGTCGACTTGTGCAGGAAATACGTGACAATTAAGCTGGAAAACCAATCTAAATGATTTATTTACACAGCAGGACTTAAATGTGTAGAAGGTGGAGTTACTCAAATGGATGCATGGAGGACAGAATGAGAAATGGAAAGTTTGTTTTTCTGCCTCACAGGTTTGGCCAGTTCATCTCCTCAACTCTTCCCACTTTCGCTGTGTGTGAGAAGTTTGTTGTCATGGAAATCAACAACGAGGAGAAGATCGATGGAGGTGATGATCAAGCTGGAGAAGAATCTTGAAATAAATGGAGAACCTTTAGAGATGTTACTTCAAACCCTCTGGAAACATTGTTGTGTTTACAGGTAATGACGACGATTTCGGCGGCCTCCTGTCAGCCAGCCTGATCTTGCTGAGAAATCGACTTCTGGACAACCTGCTTAAATTGCTTTTCACCACGAAAGAGAAGTGCACAGTTAACGTGCAGTAAGACACCGTTTTCCTCCTAAATCTGCATGGAGTAAAAGCCTCAAGTTGTAAAACCTTGTGGAAAAGGAATTCCACTTAGATTATTTACCTGTGTTGATAATTACATAACATACTGTGTACCCTGTGATGTATGGGAATATACTTTATTCTAGTTCTTTATGGGTAGTTGTGTGAGTGGAAAAACATAAATTACAAGAAATAGATATAAAATAGAGCAGGGGTCTGCAACCTTAGGCTCCAGAGCCACAAGTGGCTCTTGGGATCCTCAACAACGACTCTTAATAAATTAGGCTAAAACAATAAAGAACCAATATAGATGTCAGGGGAAGGTGATATGCTCTAAAGATCTTATCACAATATTTTGTGGTTTATTCTGCACTACTGATAAGAGAGACCATAAAAAAGTATTTACTTCTTTTATATATATATATATATATATATATATATATATATATATATATATATATATATATATATATATATATATATTATTTTATTTATTTATTTTTTTTAGGCCGTTGCATGCCACTGCAATCAAAGCTCCACAACCATAAAATATTGCCCTGTATTTAATCATATTTTCATATTTATTGATGCTCTAATGGAACCAGCAGTAGGAAAAATAGTGTAAATAACAATTCTGACAGTACAGCCAGTTTTCAGGGTTTTAAGTCATTAATTGGACTTTATAATTGTGATGAATCTAATTTCTTTTAAGAAATTTTTCACTAAATGTCTGTCAATAGCAGATGTAATAACAAAAGCAGGTTTTAACTGATTTGATATTTTCTGTTGAATAATTGCATTGAATTTCCACAACAGAATGACACTAAAAGTATCAGTAATATTTTATGGATCGATTTTTGGTCATTATGTTCAAAACTTGAGGGGTTGTTTATATATATATATATATATATATATATATATATATATATATATATATATATATATATATATATATATATATATATATATATTTATATATATATATATATATATATATATATATATATATATATATATATATAAACAACCCCTCAAGTTTCTTCACAGTTATCGACTTATCATAGAAGAAAATGTCACCGTCTTGTTTTTTTAAATGTTTAAGTGAAATTGTGGTTCTTTAAGTATAACAACAAATTTACCACAACAGATATTTATCAGAAAATAAAAAAATAAAAGTTGTTTTTTTTTGTATGAAAAGCTCATGTGACATTTGTGACTCGAAGCAGGTTTTAAACCGAGGGTAAAAATGGCTCTTTGGGTTAAGGTTGTAGACCCCCTGCCATAAATGGTACCACTTTAACAGAGAGATAAGAAAGCTGCAGCAACACAGCCAGCAACTTGTCAAAAAACACACAGCGAGAACAGCCAGTTTATCCCACTCCCTTTGCTTCTGCAGGGCGTGCGAGGAGCTCGTGCGAACTCTGGGCTTCGATTGGCTGCTGATGTTCATGGAGGAACATCTCCACTCCACCACGGTGACGGTGGCTCTGCGGATCCTGGTGGTGCTGCTGTCCAGCCAGCCCATCCTGAACCGCTTCAGAGAGGGCCTGAGCGGAGGCGGCTGGCTGGACCACACTGACTCCGTCCTTACCAATAAGATCGGCACAGTCCTGGGTGAGCGCAAAGCTCCGTTTGACCGCACGAATGAAACTTCAACGCAGATCCAAACCTCAGTTTAGTTAAAGTTGGGTGGTTTTGTTGGATGGACATTAACAGGCAGAGGTTTGCAGTCATGATGTGTAGCATAAAACCCTGTATGTTGTAACATGGCTCAGCAGACGACTCTCCTCACTCTGGCAACGCTTTCCGTCGGAGCTGGCCTTCGTTCAGTAAACACAAAGCTGCACAGTTTGTGCGCCGCACAGCCAAGGGTTCGTCCTCTTGTTATTCGTCTCCCTGCTCCCCCCCCCCCCACTGCAGAGATCATAGTTCCTCCTGAGCCCAGTGGTTTTCAACCTACCCACAGTTTCAAAATCCCTCCCAAAATACTTTAAATTATCTCAGAATACTAACTAAATCAACTCAGTAACTCACAGGTTGAGAACCATTGGTTCTGCTTTCAAAGCTTTCCCAGTTATACCGAGTGTGCGCTATAAGGAATCCCTTAGTTTCGTTCTGATTTGGAGTTCTAGCCGAAATATTTTAGCTCCTCTGAACCCCAAACCAGGTGCAGAAGTCATGTTTAGAGCTCCCTGTAGGGGCATCTGTCATTCTCTCCTCATTGTGCTCTCCTAACATCCTCTCTAGGCTTCAACGTGGGTCGCAGTGCTGGTGGACGTTCCACGGTGCGAGAGATCAACAAGGATGCCTGCCATTTTCCAGGGTTCCCTGTTCTGCAGACTCTGCTGCCCAAACACACGAATGTTCCTGAGCTCTACTTCCTGCTTATGGCCCTCTTCCTGCAGCAGCCTGTCACTGAGCTGCCAGACAGCCTGCAGGTACATGTTAGTATACCCATTTTCTTTTACTTTCCTCTTACAATAACTATTGAAATTATGAAAATGAAAAACAGCCTTTCTGGCGATTGTTAAAACCTAATCATTCATTGGTGTTCCCAGCTTTGCAGTGGTCTGGTTTTCCTCCTATTTGAAGGAAGGAGTCACTCTGTAAAAACTATAAAACTACTATATTGTGAAGACTTCTTGAGCCTGTGGGGTTCCCCAAGGTTTAATACTTGGCTCACCGTTATTTTGATGTTATGTGCTTCACCTGAGCTGGGTTTGTTTCTTCTTTTAATTATATATATATATATATATATATATATATATATATATATATATATATATATTTATATATATATATATATATATATATATATATTTATATTTTTTTTTATTTGTTTGTTTTTTTTTACCATTTTTGTACCAGCAGTATTAAGTTATCAGTTATCTGTGTTGATCAACTTCCCAACTCTAAAAAACAGAGTGGCTGGCTTACCCTTAACTAAAACTAAAGTGGTGGCTACGGGCGCACCGATCGCAGTTTTCTGGCCGACCACTGATCTTTAAAAAACCTGACCTGCTGATTCCAATTTTGGCCGGCATCAATTTTTTTTTTTTTTGTCTGAAAAGTTGCTAAATATAGTGACAAAGTTGCTAAGATGATAATAGTGGGGTGACTATTGTTAACCACACACGTGCAGATGTGACCTGGTCTGGGGGTCTGTCAGTCAGCCAGCCCTCTGTCATGGCAGACCTTTGTGGAGGTAGATAAGATCGGTGGATAAGATCGATTTCTCATGTAAGTATCGTCTGATCACAGATCACCCAAAATTAAGGAAATTTTGGCCTATTTATTGGTGTACCCCTAGTTGTATCCCACCTAAAATACTTGAACCATAGATGTTTGCAGCTTGGGAGTAATTTCTGTTTCCAACCTAACTCTGGATTTGCATGTAACACTCTTCACTTGATTTGAATTGAGCAGAAACCGGCTATGCCGTTCACTGAACCAGAAAGACTTTGTTCATTTATCTTCTTTTTTTCAATAAAAGTGTCAGTTTGAGTCTAAATTAAGCCAGTTTGTGTGTTTTCACTCTCAGTTTGACCTGGATTCCATCTGGACGTTTATCTTCGGCATGCCAGCCTCCAGTGGGGCAGTGGTGGGCTCCATCCACAGCGTGTGCACTGAGGCCGCCTTCCTGCTGCTGGCCATGCTGCGTAGCATGCTCAATCTGGTGAGAGCTTTATTTTGAATTTCTAATCAGTTTTATGACTAATTAGCGACGTTTTTTTAAACACTATTTATTCCCTTCTTGGTTGAGCATCGACAACATCATCAACATATCGGAGAGTGCTTTAAAAATTCAGCACAACTGTCAATAAAGTGTAGGAAGTATCAAAATAATTTCATCTTTTATTGCAGCAACCTAATCTTAAACTAAAAAATGTAGCTAAATTAATCTTTTGAATTCAAACAATACTAATCACCACTGACACATAAATCCGGCAGTGAAAGTCTGTCCATCAGATCAAATATACTACACTGTAAAAACACAAAATTTTACCAAGTATTTCTGGTCTAGTTTCTAGAGCAAATATCTTGAATACACTTGAAATAAGATAAAACTAATTGACAAGTAACTTTTCAGCAGATATTGATTTAAAACAAGCTCCTATAATTCCTTAATATTGATGAAAAAGTTATAGTTATGAGTGAAATAATCTGCCAGTTGAACAAAATATTTTTCTCATATTATAAGTTAAAATGTCTTTTTCCACTGGCAGATTATTTTACTCATAACTAGAACTTTTTCATCAATATTAAGGAATTATTGACTTAAAACAAGCTCCTATATCGTGCTGAAAAGTTACTTGTAAGTTAGTTTTGTATTATTTTAGGTGTATTCAAGAGATTTACACTAAAAACTAGACCAGAAATACTTGGTAAGATTTTGTGTTTTTACAGTGTATTTATATGCAGAATTCACGACACTTGAAATATAATCAGATAAAACTAAGGTTGCAATATTTTAATTAAACAAAGTTTTCAGATTTTTTTTTTTTTTTTTTTTTTTTTGTAGGATATGAATCCTTGTAGATCCAAAATTTAAAAAGTGTTGCCTTAATACAAGAAAGTAATTCGGTTTGCAAATTCTTTTGAGCTCGACTGGGGAGAAAAATGCAGCAAGACAAGGATTTGCATCACTATTTCTCTGAAAAAGCCTGCAGTATTTAGCCAAATTTAATAAATTAATAAAAAGCAAAGGTGGAAATCAAGACAGGTTAAGCATCAGTCACGTTACTTCAAAGGAGAGGTCATAATATAGTATTTGTTTTTGCACAAAAATTGGAATTTTACCAAAGAAGTCAAAAGATTGTTCTTGAAATCATGACGCTTTTGGGATTCATGTTCCCAGTCCAGTTTATAGTTGAAGGGAATTTATGCTTTTCCCAAAAGCGGATTATTTATTGTCCAACTCATGCTGGTAAACACCCCCATTTCTCCTGGTGTGTCGTCTTTAAAAGCCACTTAAAAGCTTTAAACCTGCCTGGATTATCCGAAAGTGCTTCTGAAGGTTTTTAATGATCCAACAGAAATGACTCCACCCTCCTTTTTTAGTAATTTCCTTGCTTTTCTAAGAGTTTAGAGGCGTCTTGGATCCCCCTGCTGACTGAGTGGCTCAATCACTGATGAGTTGCCTGCTGAGGGAGTTTCAATTTACTTCTCTGAACTAACGGATTTAAGGTTTGACGTGACACAACTGCTGAGGTGTGAGTGGATATTTAATGTTTGTTTGTTTACTTGCAGCCATGGCAGTCAGAGGAGGAAGGCTCCTGGCTCCGGGAGTACCCGGTTACCCTCATGCAGTTCTTTAGGTACCTGTACCACAACGTGGCCGACCTCGCCCCGATGTGGCACAGCCCGGAGTTCCTCTGCGCCCTGGCTGCCACGGTCTTCCCCTTTAACATCAGGCCGTACTCTGAGATGGTAAGTCTGCGGAGCTCTGCACAGAGAGAGGCGCAGTGAGGGAAACATGATGACTCGACGGACCCTGAATTAGTCTGAAGGCTTGAAATTGTGCTCTGGAGGTCAGATGATCAGATGATCCATCTTGGAGATGAAAAGATTTGAGTCTCTCTTTGAGGTGTTTCATGATCTTTCAGTTTCTTAAAGTCTCTTGCAAAAAAAGTTGCAGTTTGAAAATTAACAATAACGTCGCAATCTTGACCAAAGCAGGTGAAATAGAGAACTGGATGAATGAGAGTTGTTTTCTTTGTCACGATCAAGCGACTGCTGCCTTTTTAAAGCTCAATAGATTAATCGTGTCGTTTTTGTCACCTCGAGGTGAGCGATTTGGACGACGAAGCCGGTTCTCCCACCGAAGAGTTCAAGGCGTTCGCTGGGGACACCGGTATGAACCGCAGCCAGTCTGAATACTGCAACGTGGGCTCCAAGACCTCGCTGACGAACCACCCCGCCAAAAAATATGTCTTCGACTTTATGAGGGTCCTCATCATGGACAACATGTGCATGACCCCCGCCAGCAAGCAGACACCTATCATTGACATGCTGCTGGAGGTACGGGAAGCTGTCATCATACCCAAAAATGATCTCCGGTTATAAATGTGGATCATCTTCTGATGACTTCTGATCCTGTTGGTGTTTTAAACTGTAGGCCTCCCCGGATCGCTCCACCAGGACTCAGCAGAAGGAGTTTCAGTCCAGCATCCTGGACGGCGTAATGGAGCATCTTCTGGCTGCAGACGTCCTTCTAGGTTAGAGCAAAGGCTGAAACGCTTCTTAAAGTCCAGTTGTTGTCAGCTGATTTGAACCAGTCACAACACATTTCACCTACATTTTAGAGTGGGGGAGAAAACACATTTGTTTTTTTTTTTATCTCCCAATCGCAGCTTTATGTTCTCAGCTCAGGGATTTATTACCTGTTTAATTATAGAAAATCAACACAATTCAATTAGCAAGAACCTCCAGAGGGACGTAATACAAGTGTCCAGCTGTGCTGAGCATTCCTCAGCTCTTTATGAAACCTTATAGATGTATCACCAGGCAGCAAATCACACTCTGGAACCGCGCTCAGCAGTTTGGACAACAGTGAATCCTTCATTTTTAACTGAATGCAACTAAAGTAAGGCCATGCTTTTATGTTTTTATACCGCTCAGGTGAAATAAATGCACAAATAACTTTACAGTCCTGGCTATTAGGTACTTTTTGTAGTTTATTTGTATTTTCTGTAGAAATAGCAAATTAGAGGCATATGCTGTAGAGCTGGGTAGCCACTGCACATTTACCATAATGTGCAGGCTGTAGGGCTGGGTAATATGGCTTAAAAATAAAACCTTTGATTTTATTCATACTAAATCCAATTTAAAAAAAAAAAAATTACAAATGATAGAAAATATTTTCAAAAACTTAGTTTTATTTCAATAATTCTTTCTGGGAGTTGACCTGAATTCAAAGTCCAACTAAATACAAGCTGTAGAACATTCCGGTTGGCCCTGGGCCAGAATGCAAAAAGTTCTGGTTATAAGTGAAATGCTTATAGCAAGAACTTTTTCATCAACATTAAGGAATTATTGACTCAAAACAAGCTCCTATATCGTGCTGACAGGTTACTTGTAAGTTAGTTTTGTCTTATTTCAAGTGTACTAAGATAATTGCACCAGAAACTAGACCATCGATACTTAAAGATTATGCTTTTGCAGTGTAACACAATAAAAAAGGCACAAATACACCTTCTAGTGTCGTTCCTCAAAGGGATATCAGAAACTAGTGTGTGCAGGTTCACACAGTTACACACATTCTTTGTTCATCCTGTAGTCCTACATAACTCCTGTTCCTTCTGTGGGTCTCCATCCAGGTGAAGACGCCTCTCTGCCTCTCAGCACCGGCGGCAGTTATCAGATCCTGGTCAACAACGTCTTCTACTTCACCCAGAGAGTCGTGGACAAGCTGTGGCAGGGCATGTTCAACAAGGACTCCAAGCTGGTGGTGGACTTCATTGTGCAGCTGATTGGACAGGTACATCCAAAATCTGCCTCTTTAAACTGTTGCTCAGATAAGTTTGCAACATTTTATGTCTGTTTATCATGTCTATGGACCAGGGTTTGTGAGCTGCCTGACCTGAAGCTAATGGAACCAGTCCATCTGCAGAATGCATGGAGCTAGAAACCATATCTGCCCATTTTACCCTGAAATGACAAAAAGTACATCAATGTTGAAGCATTTAGGGTCACTTTGTCAGACAGTTTGGGATTTTAGTGCATGTATGTATCTGGTTCACATCTAATGGATATGGATAAGAGTTTAAAACTGAGAAAAATGCTAAAATAGAACATAATCCTTTGTTGTTGTGCAGCTGATAAGATTAGGAAATTATGTAGATGAAAAATTACCCAAGAAGCTATAATATGCCGTTGCACTCTATAAATATCTGTATCTGATTGAAGCTGCAGTTTGTAACTTTTACTATTGCTGTCGAAAGAAATGCACCAAGAAACAACCAATCAGAGCCAGGAGGAGGGGCTTAGCGCTGCCAATCACCCTCGTGTACGCGCTGCTAAAAGTGCTAATGGCGAAGAAACAACTTACTGTTCCAGGAAAACTGTTTATCCGCCGTCATCGGTGGCCATGCTAACTAGCATTAGCATTAGCAGCAGGCTATGTTGTGGTGAAGCAGCTGTAGCGTAGCAGAGAGCAAGGGGGAGGGTGAGAGCGGCGCGTACATGAGGGTGATTGACAGCCCTAAGACCGTCCTCCTGGCTCTGGTGTGTATTTCTGCAGTTAGTACTGGGAGCACTGGGAGAAGGCAGAGGAGCTTGATTTTTTTTCACAGATTATCTGTCTTATAGTGTCACGACTTAATGATAATTTTAACAAATATGTAAAAAAACATGTTTTTCATGAAAGTTACATACTGCAGCTTTAATGGTCATCAACTTATTAATGATTTGGCATTTTAGCAGTCAAACCGAGTGGCTTCATTATGCCCATAACAATAATGTGTTCACACTTGTACTCTAATTGGCTTGTTGGGTAGAAGCCTGTCTAATTTTTCTGAATGTTTTTATTTTAGAAGGTCAGGAACCGAACAGCTGGGCTTCATTCACAACCTACTAATGACTGCACAAACAAATCCTCTTTCTGCAGCTTTATTCACATCCTGACCACAGAATTATAACATGTAATGTTTTCCCTGTGGTTCCAGTCCAAGAGGCGTTCCCAGGGTCTTTCCCTCGACACCATCTACCACTGCCTGAACCGGACGGTGCTCTACCAGCTCTGTCGACCCCACAAGACGGTAGCTCAGCAGGTGGCCCTGCTGGACGCCCTGCGGGTCCTGACCGTCAACCGCAATCTGGTGCTCGGGCCGGGCAACCACGACCAGGACTTTGTGGCCTGTCTGGCTCACTGCTTCATCTGCCTGCACAGCGGGAGGTAAGGAAATCTGACGTCTGCAAATGCTAGCAGGAGTTTTTTTTTTTTTTTTTTTTTTTTTTTTTTTTTTTTTTTTTATTGTTTCAGGGGGAAAAAATGCAGTTTTTGAATATTGACCTTGCTCTGATGTGCTGAAGTTTGCATATGCAGCTTTATGTGAATAATACTCTTGCAGCACCGTTCAAAAATCTTAAGACACGACACTTTAACATAAGTAAATCTGGGTGGCAACAGATTTTTACTGTTGAAAAAAATGTATTTGTATGAGCTTTGCAACTTAGCAATAACCTTTTATAGCTTTCTGTCCTTGTGGAGGGTGTCACCAGCTATGTTTCCATCCAATTTTCATGCGAATTTTGAGCGAGCTTTTAAAATGTTGCAAAAAGAAAGAAAATGCGAATTAGGCGTATTTCCATCTACTGGTTTGGAGCGAATCAACCAGGCAACGCTAACTGTAGTTTCGTCAAATGTTGACATTAGCATGGCTGCAATAAGCAAGATGTAGAGGTTGCAAACTTGCACGGACCACACATATCAGAAAAATAGACAGTCCTCTCCTCCAAGCTCGAGGGGTGGATTTCGAAATGTTTCCGATTTTCGTGCCTCTGGTACGGCACAGACCCACCAGTGGATGGGAAGGTTCGCTACGTCAGAACTAATTCTGGAAATTCGTTTCCATCTCCCCTTTAGCCCATTAACTCTTTTTCGAAAAAGTTAATAACCACCTCAGATGAGCGTAAAAATATTTTTGCCAAATTAAGGAAGTTATTTTGAATTTTTTCGTTTCCATCAACATTTTCTAATGCAATACTTCCAAATGCGCATAAAAATCGTTGACGAAAACACGGCTACTGACTGTTGACTGAACATCTGTCAAGTCAGCAGTGATTGCGTAGGCCATAATACGGCCATTACAGAACATTTATACATCAGAAAGGCTTCTTTAAATCTTTATCAGGGGTGTCAAACTCATTTTGATTTTGGGCCACATCAAGATCATGAATGACCTTAAAGGGCTGGTTGTACCAGAATGTATTGATAAAACCCAAAATATTAATAAATATCTGTCTCTGCATTCAATAAGTAATCTTAAAAATAAATAATGCTGAACTTTTCACATCGATCAGTCCTACCAGGATTTCAAGGTTTATTTTTTGTGATTTTTTTTTTTTTTTTTTTTTTTTGGTAATCAAAATCACTTATTTTGTGGAGCTGATTTAGAAATATTTGATTTTGCAATATTTGCACTTATGTATGACAGTAAATGTCAGTTTTTGTCACTCGCCACATCGATCACAGACTATAACTTGACATCAAGTAAGGCTGAGGCGGTAGCGTGGTAGAAGTAAGAAGTACTGTCACCTCCAGGTGGCAGTTAGCATCACTTAAACCCGACATTTTTGACCATTTTTGCGGAAAATTTTCAATAAACTCACAACTGTGCATTAGCACGAAAAAAGTGGGTATCTGCTGTTTCTGAGTGATTTTCCACGAAAAACTGGAGGGACTGATTGAGTTATTTTGGCGGTATACAGGTAAAATCTGCCTTTATTTGATTGATAAAATAATATTTGAGAACACAACTGTTATCTTGAAGGTTCTAGATACGTGTCCCTCTGGAGTCAAGAGGGCCAGTAAAAAGCTATGGCGGGCCAGATTTGGCCCCCGGGCCTTGAGTTTGACACATGTGAGCTACATAATATATGACTTTCACTTTCTGAAATGAGTAAATACATCTTTTGAGAAGTACCTGTGTTATGTATCACCTTGTGTCAAGAGTTGATTGTATTGTGCTCTAATAGCTGCTGTGTTACATTCAGATGTACTGTCTGGCTGTTATGAAGGCTGTCAGTCAGACAGCAGCTACAGGTTTGCATTAGGGCGGGGCGATAAATCGATTTTATCAATCAGGTTTTTGGTTTTTGAAGATTTAATTTTTGGAAAATCTGGATTTTTTTAAAAATTTTTTTTACCAGTGTATTCCTTGGGTTTCCAGAGTTCAGTGATGTAATTGCTCCCAAGGCGGCCATCTTGTTTGACAACTGTGTTTTACAGCTTTTATTTATGTGGACTTCGAATTCATGTCAACTCTATGATGAAGCATTAGGGCCAGGCTGATTTTTTTTATTTTTTTATTATTATTTTTTTTTTTTATTATTATTTATTATTTTTTTTAACAAATATAAATTCATAATGTTACAAGAATACAGTCATAGTAATACGAGAATAAAGTCATATGACAATAAAGTCAAAATAATACAAGAAAAAAGTCTTAATATTACCAGAATAAAGTACAGTATTAGAAGAATGAAGTAGTAATTTTATGAGAACTTCAACACTAAAAATAACAAAAAATTGGTTATCCAAGCTTTTTTCTCATAATTTTAAGACGTTCTTCTGGTGAAATTGCATCTTTATTCTGCTAATATTGTTACTTTATTCTCGTAATTAAACAAAAATTCTTGCCACCTGGCCCTGATACTCCATCATACAACTCAGAAGGTTGAAATAAAAGCCACTTTTTGAAAATATTTTCTGTCATTTGTAATTTCATTTGTAGAAAAGAAAGCAAGAAAAAAATAGCTTTAAAATCAGATCTGGTATGAAAAAAATCTGAGATTTTATTTTTTAACCAAATAGCCCAGCCCAAGTTTGCACACAACCCATTCAGGGACGTTATCTAATCTAAGCACCAACTTACTGACATGCTATTCCCAATATGATCAGCTTTCTTGTGTGCTTTTTAAACAGTTTGAGTAAAAAAACCCAATGAAAACGCTTAAAATAAAACCCTTCTATATTAGCTGCTTCTCTGCTCACTTCCACCGGAGCCTCCGAGCGCCGTCTAAAAAAAAGCCTGGGTCTGAATCAGGATTTGGATGAATATGTTTTTAGATCTGCTTGGTTCTTTGGCTGACTGTTTTTTAAAGATTTAAAATAGTTTTACGGGTTGTTTTCCCACTCATAAGACACCTGTCACAAGTGCATCATCTTTGCATCACAAAGTGCATCCCCAACAAGTCTGTGCAGGCTGGCCTTTTTGCAGCTCTTACACAGATCTGTGCACTTGCACTACACCCGAGTTTCAAGGCTTAGAAAACGCTTTGAAAGCACAAATCAAAGCAATGTGTGTGTGTGTGTGTGTGTGTGTGTGTGTGTGTGTGTGTGTAACTTTCTAGATTAGCAAAATTAAGGGTTTCAGAAATAAAAGTGGAAATATTAATGTTTTAAAATTTGATCCTTTTGGACATTTGACACTTTAGAAACATGTTCCTTTGTTTTTCAGCATTATGCGTGACTGACTGTATCCAGGAATCAGTACTAATGTTTTCTAAACTTAAAAGCAGAGATTGGGTTTCTCTCCATGCGGGACGCCTCCGTAGAGGACACGTCGGTCCAACATTGTTGTTCGTCTCTCCGCAGCAGCGTGGAGGGATTCGGCCTGGAGGCGGAGGCCAGGATGACCACCTGGCACGTCATGATGCCCACGGAGAACGAAACCGACTCGACACACAGCCATGACGTCAGCGAGGGTGAGACACAATGCTCACTCTGCCCATGTGCAGGTTTGTGTGGACGCAGATTGAGTTGTTCTTTTTATTTGTGCTCTTCACACAAACACCTGCGATTCATCCAGAAGGTTTTCATTTAGAGATGTTTTCCTTTTAAAAAAAAATCTAAACAAGACCCAAAACGATTAGGAATTGAAATATTTTCCTCCTTTTCTCTCATGCCAGAGAAGCAATCTGGCTTGGTCACGTGAAAAATAACAGGCGTTCCTCCTCTGCAGGACGACAGCTGCTGCTGAAGGCCGTGAACCGTGTGTGGACGGAGCTGATGCACAGCAAGCGTCAGATGCTGGAGGACATCTTCAAAGTTTCTCTGCCCTGCAACGACAGAGGACACGTGGACATCAGCACAGCCCGCCCTGCTCTGGAGGAACCTGCTCTGAAGAGCTGGCAGAACCACCTGGGTGAGCAAAAACATCATTATGGACTCAAAGCACACGTAACCCAACTGTACTCATAAAGACTGCCTGCGGAAATTTGTTGTAGCTTGGAAACTTTTCCTGTTCCTGCTGGGTTCTCTGTTGTTTCACGCTGATGTAAGCAGATTACTGCTAACAGGTCAAAGTGGTTACTCTGTCTGAACAGCCCAGACAACTAGACCTGTCGCAGTAAGCAATTAATCGCATGATAAATAAAATGAGTTCAATAATTTCCATTCTGATGATTAATATTTTTTGAAGGCTAATTTTGTTTATACGTTTTATTGTTTTTGGTTGTTGTGCTTTATTTTGGATATTTAAAATATCTTTAAAATTACTAAATAAACACAGAATATGGAAAAATAGAAAAAATACATAATGAAAAAGAGATGATAAATGAAAAAAATTACTAAAACAATAGTAAATTTCTTTTCTTTTTTTTAAATTATTGAAATAAAGGCAACTAATAAAACAATAAGTTTAGAAATAATATCAAAAATTAAGTAATAGTTATAATGTTAAGTATTAAGTTTATTGATCTTTGAGAGGGCGAACTTGCTTTATTATGCATTATTAATATATTACCTGAAAATAGTCTTCATACAATATTATCATTTATCACAATAAATTCTGAGACAATTTATCATCCAACTAAATTTGTTATTGTGACAGACTTACAGACAACCAGATGTTGTAAAGTTTAGTTATTCAGTACCAAACAGTCCACGCAAAACCAGCAGGAATGCTTTGTGGCTTATTCGATGGAATAAACATGAGGAGTAGAAGCGCTGCTCCTCCACATTGAAAGGAGTTCAACAGCAATAAGGTATTTGGCTCAGTCTGGAGTTGAATCAAATTGCTCAACTGAAACAACAACGCAATACTGGATACTGGAAAAAAAAAATCAACTGAAGTCCAAATCCAGCTGCCAGGAGCTATCAACCAGTTCAAAACGCTGCACAGCATGGTGCTGAGTCTTTCTGACCGGTTGGGATTTCCCAACAGCTGCGCTTTTATGGTGTTTTTAAGTCTCGTAAACTGGATTGTCTAAATATAAAAACAACTTATAAGTGATTTTTTTTTTTTTTTTTTTTTTTTCTCAAATGTCTGTAGAGTCTTTCTAAGCCTGCAGTGAAAGGTCTTAAACAACATTGACCATTTCCAAGTGGTTTTATTGTTGTTTCATCCATCCATCCATTTATTGGCTATGCTTCTTATCTGTTTTAATAAAAAAAGGCAAATTTGGTCTCCTGTCGGTTCTATAGTGGCCACTCTTCATTTGTTGCTCTCAGTTAACCGAAACCAAAATGTACAAAACGTGATTTTTGTGCATGAAGATCTGATGATGGATGGATGGAATGAAGGGAAGAAGAGATGAAAGACTTGAGGAAAAAAGAAAGGAGGGTGGAAGGAAGGACAAGAGGAAGGAGGGAAAGGCTGAAGGAAAAAATGGAGAGAAGAAGAAAGGATTAAAGTGAAGGGAGGGAGGGAGGCTGGAAGGGAGACAAATGAATGGAGGAAGAAAGGAGGGAGGAATGACAAAAGAAAGGAAGGAAGAAGGGGGGGATGAAGGAGGCAGGGATGACAATAGAAAGGAAGAAGGGAAGGAGGACAAAAGAAAGAAGAAAGGAGGGAGGGAGGGAAGAGAAAAGAAAGAAAGAAAGGAGGAATGGAGGACAAAAGAAGGAAGGAAGAAGGGGGGATGAACGAACGAACAAAGGAGGGAGGGAGGAAAGAAGGAAGAAGGGGGGATGAAGGAAGGAGGGAGGGAGGAAAGAAGAAGAAGGAAGAAAGGATGGAGGAGAAAAGAAAGGAGGGAAGGATGGAGGAGAAAAGAAAGGAGGGAAGGATGGAGGAGAAAAGAAAGGAGGGAGGGATGGAGGAGAAAAGAAAGGAGGGAGGGATGAAGGACAAAAGAAAGGAAGGAGGAAGGGAGGAGAAAATAAGGGAGGAAAGACTGAAGGAAAAAGGAGTAAAGAAGAAAGGACAAAAGCGAAGGAAGGAAGGCTGGAAGGAAGACAAACGAAGGGTGGAAGGAAGGACAGAAGAAGGAAGGAAAGAAGGACAAAGGATGGATGGACAGAAAGGAAGGAAGGGAGAATGAAACTAAAGGAAGGAAGGAATAGAGGGAGGAAAGAAGGAATGATGGACAAATAAGGGATGCAAGGATTGATGGATGGACTCCTGAGGATTAGACGTCTCTAGACTTTAGGATGCATAAAGAAAAATAATTTGTCGTTCGTTTTCAACAGCTTTATAAAGCGGTTCCAGTCTTTTCCTGATCCCAGCAGAAGTGTGCTTTTTGAACGCTGTTAACCACGACGGATTATCATTTAACCTTCTTTCTTCTCTGGGGAATCAGCGCACGAGAAAAAGTGCATCAGTCGCGGTGAAGCTGCAGCGCCGGCCGCCCAGTCCAAACTGTCCCGAGTCAGCAGCGGCTTCGGCCTGTCCAAGCTGACCGGCGTGCGGCGCAACAAGAAGGAGAACAGCCTGAACAAGAACAGTCCGTCTGCACAGGTGTGTTTGAAAAAAATAAAATAAAATAAACCGTAATAGACGCCACTGAGCTGGACCCAGCTTTGCTTTTCTGATCAACAGGAGACTTTCCAGTGGATGTTCACGCACATCGCAGTCGTTCGGGACCTCGTGGCTATGCAGTATAAAGAGCATCAAGAGGTACCCAAGTGACACTGCACATAGATGTCCATTTGGGCCTCTGTAGATTAATTTTTCAGTTTCATTCATAATTCATGGCAGCCTTTTTAAAGTGACTTCACTTTTCATCCGTTTCTTCTGTCCCACAGCGGCAGCAGAACGCTCTGAAGTACGTGACCGAAGAGTGGGCGGCCATCGAGTACGAGCTGCTGCGCGAGCGAGGCCTCTGGGGCCCGCCCATCGGCTCCCACCTGGACAAGTTTACGTTGGAGATGACGGAGGGGCCCTGCCGGATGAGGAAGAAGATGGTCCGCAACGACATGTTCTACATTCACTACCCCTACATCCCCGAGACCGAGACAAACACCAACTCTGCTCAGGTATTCAGCTTTACGTCAAGAGGAACTAACGACAAAGGTTTTTTTCCTCCTGTTCCCACAATGTCTGCTTTTATTTTGACTCATCTGTGATGGTCAGAGAGGAAAGGTAGAAGTGGCACAATATAACAGAATCAGAATCTGAATGCCTTTAGTAGTCCCCCAGGGCGGAAATTACATTTCAGTACAGCCCATCCAAGAGAACAAAAAACAAACAAACAAACAACACAAGACATGGGTAGACAGGTATCTGAGGCTGCAGCCGTCACAGAGAGACGTCGCCCTCCGAGGGTTTCTGTGGTTTCAGTGGAGAATTATTTAATTTAAAGTAAGAGCTGTACAGCAGAGAGAAAACAGTCTTAAATGGAAAACATATACTCATATTTTGACTCCTTTGTCCCATAGCTGCAAGCTGAGATCTGGACACACCGTGTGCTTGAAGCATGCTCCTGTTGGGTGCACCTCAAAGCACCCTAACCCAATGCATATCCAGCTCTAGGTAGTCAAATCAGTCCAACTTATACCAGGTCACAGGGGCGGACTTTAGAAAGGGCTTACCGGGGCAGTAGCCCAGGGACCCAATTTTTGGGGGGACCCCAAAGATTTTCTTTTTTTAATATTGTTTTTAATGAATGCATGTTTTGCAAACATTGTACTTTTTATAAAACTCATAGGCCCAGATTAGGTGAGTTGTATTAATATTTTGGGATTGATTTTTATGAATATAAACAATATTCAAGTAATTGTGAAGTTATAGTTGATTTTTTTTTGGGAACAACATGGAGCTACGTATTAAACCTGCTGGTTTATAGGACTACCTATTAATGTACTGCAATTTGCATTGGTGAAATAATTTTTCCTTAGTGGATGGGGCACCGAAACTGGCTCTAGCCCAGGGGCCCACATCCATGAAAATCCGGCCCTGTCAGCACACCTGAATCATATCTAAAGATTTAGATTCTGTTAGATGCCATTCAGTTCAGTTATAACTATAATACAGTTCAGTCAATTTCAGCTGGCCACATAGTGCCAAACGGTAAAAAGTAATGTAACGCACATTGCTTTGAGTCATTGACTTTGCTGCAGTCCCTCATCCTGAGCATATATGTTTCAACAGTGGAGAGGAACGACTCCCTTTTAACAGGAAGAGACCTCTAAGAGACCCAGAAACATCCAGGAGAACTTCTTTCTGTTGCGACGGTGAAGCCGTTACCACTCAGTTCAAAGCTGAGCTGAAAGCAAGGGAAAAGCCACGCATTTTATCACAAGAGTGCATCGACTCTACATAAATAAGCACATCCCACGCTCAAGGAGACGCGTCACAGTTTTTACTGTATGAAGAAGCTAATTTTTGCTGTAAAAGTCTGAGTTTTATAGATTTATTGATGAGATCATCACTAGCAGCTTTAATTATAAAGTGCTTTAACAGCAGCTACAGCTGAAACATAGTACTGAACATCAGAGGCTGTTTAAAGTCACTGTCCATCTTAAAACCAAGACTCATAACTGTGGTCTTAACATACATTGCCAAGGGGTCTTGATCAATAAGAGGGGTCTGACATGATCCACTCGGTCCAAACACAAGTACCTCAGTCTTTTTTTCAATGAAATTCAGTATATTTAGGGCCATCAGCTTTAAAATCCTCAAGACAGGATAAAAGGGGTGTCATGGATCTGGCATCGTCTTGCCTTAAAGGCAACTGTCAGCATAGCAATGGAGGGAGATGCAGTGTTTTCGAAAGATAGACCTTTAGAGGAAGGAGGTACAAAGACAGGAGGAAAGGCCCTGAAATTGAGCCCTGGGTTCCCCCACATGACCGAGGAGCAGAAAAGGATTCAAACCCTGCAAGTTTTACAGAGAATGTTCTGGTCATGAGGAGCTGAGCAGAAATTCACACGAACCGGGTCATTTAAAGGGGCAGTATTATGTAAAATCGACTTTTTGGAGAATTACATCATGTTATAATATTCCCTCATTAAAACATACCTGGAGTGTTGCCTTGACTCTTTCATGCACGTTTGAGAAATCCTTTAATCTCCCATGACAGACATTAAGATGTGCAAAACGCCTGGGTGGATACAGCTCCGCCTTCGAGGCACAGCTCCTCCTCGGAGCTGCAGCTTCTAAGCTTCCGAGCTTCCGCCTCACAGAGCACCCCTCCCCTGCAACTTCCACGCTCAGCTCCTTCAGACTAGCCGGCAGCAATTTGCAAACAGCTGGTGGAACTGCACATCTGCTGAGCTCATTATACGAGCTACTTCTCAGTGCAGCGCTGGTAAAAACGTTAAAGGGTTTATAGAGGGGGGATCTTGTGATGACAGGAGTTTCTTAAAGAGACAGAGGACCAGTTTCAAGGCATTAAATTACAAAGTCATATTTCTTTTAAGTGATTTTAAATGAACAGCATTTTTTTTAACAACTGAAGGTAACATGGTAATTTGTTAATTCTATAAAATGATTCTATGTGGCTGGAAAACGCATAATACTGCCTCTTTAAATGCACAACATGGCAGTGATCAATTAAAAAATGGATTTATTTGTATTTCACAAACTATCAGTAGGAACGATTCTCATAACCTCAACCAGGCTCCTGCGGTACTCATTTTACCAGCAGCCGATGGCACCACCGACACACATTTAGCTGTGTTTGCACAGAGGCAATTAAAGCAGCCCTAAGTTTCTCAGCTTCACAGAGGGAATATGGATAAATAATGTGTTTTTCTCAAATATTATCTGCAGTAACATAGCCCCACACATCCACTCCAGAAAACAAACGTGTATTTTCTTTTTTCCAGGCCAAATGCTCAAAATCCTGTTGAGTTTAGAAGACATTAAACCTTAAATGAAACAAAGATTCCCTTAACAGGACTTAATGACACTTGAAGCTGCTTCTTTGCCTTTTCTCAGTTGCAACAGATGTTCCCCCATTAAGATTTTGTACTTGGTCCTTGGTGTCCAGTTAAACTCTTAATGTTATGAGGCGGCAAAATAAACACAGTGTTTAGTAAATTCTCTTCTTCAGAGCCCTGAAAACACATAATAATATTAATATTAATGGTTTACAATCAGCAGGCGAGGATTCATAGTTTATTGATTGCTTAATTGTCTGCATCACACATGTCAGCTACCAGCTGCTGCAGGCAACTTAGGAGAGGCGTTTTTTGTTTAATTACAATCCCTAAAAAAAACAAGCGCGCTCAATTTTTGTCTTTAAATTGCTAAAATGCACATTATCAGTGTTTAGCACATATAATTTGGGGTTTTTTTTTTCTTTACATATAGACAGACATACAACATGTGTTGCATCACTCATAGCTTTATTACAGCAGTCTCAACCCTCCTCTCTGTACTTTTCCAGCCCTCTTCCCCACCTCTGGTGCCCCTAGTCCCCTCAGCTCAGGTACCCTCCTGACGTCCCTGTCCATACTAATTGCCCAGTTCAGTTTTTGCCTGGTGTGACCGCATGTTTTAAATCTGCAGCTGAAAATAAATACGGCATGGCTTTAGCTGGGCTGCATCTTCACTGATTCTGCCAGGATCTTCAACTATTTATGCTCCATGGCTCTCACTTTCTGCTCTGTGTGAATTTCTTATCTTGCATTCTTAAAATCTTTAAAATCTTAGTTTGTTACATCAATCATGAACGTAAAGACACAAATATTGCTGCCCATTAACATTCTATATTATTTACTGGTAGAAAGTATCTCAGATACCCCTGGAAATGTCCCATAGTGAGACCGTGCAAAGCTCCATCTCCGTCTCTCCAGGTCTAAGCTATCTAAAACGTTTAAACCCGACTTTTCAGAAATGGCTATCTCTTCACCTCTCTGCTGCGATACAGCAGTATGACTTCAGTTTGCAAAGCGACATCTGAATAAAGATTCCTGGAAAAATCTGCTTTTTAGAGCTGGTTGGCCATAATTCACTGTATCTTGTCTGGAGATAAACTAAATTCAGCACATCAGCACTTAGAGATCAAGACCAACTGGAAGTATGGTAGTGAAAGGCTCATAGTTTGGGATTTGTTTTGCAACCACAGGTGCACGTTGATGTCACTGAGTTAACCATGAACTCCTTCCATCCATTTTTTTTATACCTGCTTTCCATGTAGGGTCATGGGGGAGTTGGTACCTATCTCCAAAATTCGGCAACAGGCGGGGTACGCCTTGGACAGGTTGCCAGTCCAAATAACAATACACATATACTCACACCTTAGGACCATTTGCAGATTTCACTTAACCTGACATGCATGATTTTGAACTCTGGAAGGAAGCCGAAGTACCCGGAGAGAGGCTTGACCCAAACTGGGTGATGGAGAGAACAATGATCCCAAACACAGCTGCAGATCTAGAATAAAAACGCAAAATCACAGGGTGTTGCAGTGGCCTCATCCATGCGTCTGCAACCATTACAACCTAAAGAGCCATTTCTACTCTGAGGCCAGCCAAATAAAACGAGTTTAGACCCGCGAATATCGCATGACTTTCCAAAAAAAAGACAACTTATAATTTTACATAACTATCTACTGTAAGAAATTTGTTGTCATTTTTAAAGAACCACCATTTTATTTCTACTTTTCGGATTTAAACTAAACGAACATCAAATTTGGCAAAGGAGGGTGGATCTTTTTTTTCTGTGGGATGGAAAATGATGTAAAAAGATAAAAAAGCACATTGATTCCAACCTAATGACAAGAGAAATAAATCTAAAAATATTAGTATCTTAGTGTCTTCTTTGTGGAAATTATATGCAAATATTGCAGGAATAAACTGAAAAACTGTTAAAACCTGCGTTTGTTATTATATCTAAATTTAAAAACATTCGCTGGTTCTTTTTAATTTTTTACCAACGTTATTAAGAGCCATTGTGGAAGGTCCGAGGTTGCAAACCCCTGGCCTAGTCAAAAGTCCTAACTCAGAATAAAAAGACGTGGAGCTGCATTACTTCATGAAAATTTCAGAGACAGTACAGCTTTCGTTTGTTCCTGAACTAACCCTAACTGTCCAGAACGGCAGGATCTTCTAATTAAAAACCTTTAGGGTGATTCTAACCTGATGTGAAGTATATTTACTGTGGAACAGATTAAAACGGTACTAACTGCTGCATGTATCTGGTGTTTCCACCTTTAAAACCATATCCTCGCAGGTCTTATAAGCGTCTGATTCTCACCTCCTTCTCATTTGGCCTCCAGAAGCCTCTGCGGTACCGCCGAGCCATCAGTTACGACAGCAAGGAGTACTACATGCGCCTCCTGTCTGGAAACCCGGGGATGTACCAGCACTCTGTGGAGCACAACACAGAGGGAGAGACCACGCAGCACGAGCCAGAGCACGGAGAGGACACCATCGCTAGGGTCAAAGGTACTGATGATGACTGGGATCGCCGCGCTGATGTCGTTTCCTGTTAACTGTAAAGATGTATTTCATGTCACATGTACTTTTGTTCCTCTGTGAGCCGCCTCCAACGTGCGTTCATCCTCTGCTCTCCAGGTCTGGTGAAGGCTCCTCTGAAGAGGTCCCGGTCCACAGCGGATGGTGCAGACGAGGACAGTCAGGAGCAGCTTCAGGACCAGCTGCTGGAGTCGGGAGGTCCAGAGGAGGAGCAGAGGACCGACAACACGTCCCTGCTGCGCCTCCTGGAGGAGGGAGAGAAGGTGGGTTAAGTAGCACGGAAATATCCAAAATATTTTTATGATCAATATTAGCTCTGCTCTTGTGGATCCAGGATTTCAGTGCTTCAGGTTTTCTTTTTGTTGGATTGTGGAATAAAAGTGCGTCTTGTTTTGGAAATCCGTGGAGCCGAGGTGGTTGCAACAGCAGGTTTACGGTTGATGTCACATCATGGCAGAAATGTGACATCTTGCTGACGCTGTTGGTCCAGAAGGCTGATGATGTTCACACAATGACAGACTTTCACTCTAAAGGTGTTTTCTTTCCTTCCTTCCTTCCATTGTCCTTTCCTTCCTTCCTTCCTTCCTTCCTTCCTTCCTTCCTTCCTTCCTTCCTTCCTTCCTTCCTTCCTTTCTTTGTCTCTTCCTCCCTTTCTTCCTTCCCTTTGTCCCTTCCTTTCTTTTTTCTTCCCTTTGTCCCTTCCTTCCTTCCTTTGTTCCTTCTTTTGTCCCTTCCATCATTCCTCCCTTCCTTTGTCCCTTCATTTGTCCCTTCCTTCCTTCCTTCCTTCCTTCCTTATTTCCTTCCTTTGTCCATTCTTTTGTCCCCTTTTTTGTCCCTTCCTTCCTTTCTTTTGTCCTTTCCTTTGTCTCTTCCTTCCGCTCTCTCCTTTGTCCGTTCCTTCCTTCCTTCCTTCGTCTCTTCCTCCCTTTCTTCCTTCCCTTTGTCCCTTTCTTCTTTTCTTCCCTTTGTCCCTTCCTTCCTTCGTCCCTTCCTCCCTTCCTTTGTCCCCTCATTTGTCCCTTCCTTCCTTCCTTCCTTCCTATTTCCCTTCCTTCCTTTGTCCATTCTTTTGTCTGCTTTTTTGTCCCTTCCTTCCTTCCCTCCTTTCTTTTGTCCTTTCCTTTGCCTCTTCCTTCCGCTCTCTCCTTTGTCCCTTCTTTCCTTCCTTCCACTCATTGCTTCCTTCTGCCCTTCCCTTTGTCCCTACTTCTTTCCTTTCTTTATTCTGTTCTTCCTTACTACTTTCTGTTGTTCCTTCCATCCTTTTTTTCTTATCTTTCCTTCCCTCCTTCCTTCCTTGCTTCCTTCCTTCCTTCCTTCCTTCCTTCCTTCCTTCCGTCCTTTCTTCCTTCCTTCGTTGTTTCATTTTTCCTTTTCATATAAGGTGTTTAACCCTGGTGACGTGTGACCTTTCTGAGGTCCTCTCCAGTGTTTTATCTGAGGTAGCAGATTGTATTACAAACTCTTCACTGGTCATAAAGTATATTTCCCAACCCTTGAATCATTTTTTTTCCCCTGAACAGCATTTATCTAAGCTCACAGTTTTTATTTATCTGAGGTTTTGTGAGCATCTTCCTGTCACCATCCTCTCCTCCAGATTCAGCACATGTACCGCTGCGCCAGAGTGCAGGGTCTGGACACCAGCGAGGGTCTGCTGCTGTTCGGTAAGGAGCACTTCTATGTCATCGATGGCTACACCATGACTGTCTCCAGGGAAATCAGGGACATCGACACTCTTCCACCCAAGTAAGTGATCTCCTTTCTGACTGTCGCTGTATACCCAGACTTTACTTTCTGAAACTGCAGCCGAAAGACGGCACACCGACCGCGCCACCCTTACAGAATGACGTCATCCCTCTGGACACTGCAGCTGCTGGGATGATGTAATGCTGCTGATGGAGCATGCGTTGCAAAACTCAGCAAAGCTTTTTATAAATTTATCTTTTTAGGAAGCCGGCTCTTCCTTTTCCTGTGAGACACAATTGGAAGAGAGTCTGAAAAGGAAAAAAAAGGACAACAGATGGTTGCGGCACGTAGTTTTTTTTCCTCACATTTAAAAGTGTTGTTCCACCTTTGTAACCATCTATAAGCTCCCATAAAGCCAATACATCATTAATAAGCCAGCTGAGCTGAGGAATTAATTACAGTGGCTTTCAAACGTTGGTTTAAATGCCAGGTTTTTGTCATGTAAAAAAACAACAGTATGAGCATTTCAAAACATTTTCCAGCTTTAATGTGACATAAAACACTAACAAATCTGTTAGAAGGAGAATGTTAAAAAGGCAGTTTTATGTAAAATCGACTTTTTTGAGCTTTACATCATGTTGTAATGTTATTCCCTCATCAAAAACATACCTGGAGTGTTGCTTAGATTATTTCATGCATGTTTGAGAAATCCCTGAATCTCCCATGGCAACCATTCAGCTGTGCAAAATGCCTGGGTGGACCAAGCTCCACCTTGGAGACGCAGTTTCTAAGCTTCCACCTCTCCCCCGACAACTTCCCCACTCAGCTCCTTCAGACTAGCCAGCAGCAGTTAGCAAACACCTGGTGGAACTGCACATCTGCTGAGCTCATTACATGAGCTACTTCTCAGTAAAATGCTGGTAAAAACATTGTTAAACAGTTTATAGAGGAAGGCTGTTCTGATGACTTCCTGAAGGCGGCATTTCAGAAGAGCAGGAGTTTTTAAAGAGACAGAGACCCAATTTCAAAGCGTTAAATTACGAAGTCAAATTTCAAAGTCATATTTGATATATACAGGGTTTTTGTAACAACTGAAGGCAATATAGTTACTTGATTGCACTAAAAAATGTCATTATGTGCCAGGAAAATACATAATACTGCCCCTTAAAGATAAAAAAGGTGAATAACCTGGTTTATAGGGAATCAACAAATCTTGTGTACCAACAAGAGGTCTTAATTCAACATAAACTGTAACTTTGTGTCTGGGTATTTTGGATTAAAACAAGCTTGCTCTTCATTCATTGAAGTCACTCACAGTGGGTAAAATATTCAGAAATTTTGTAAGTAAAAGTAGCGATACTTTAAATTAATATTACTCAAGTAAAAGTAAAAAATTCAGTGTAGTAAAACGACTCCTAAATGTATGTTTTTCCAAAAAGTTACTCAAGTAAACGTAGCTAGTCACTCCCCTCCCTTTGCACAAGTGTGATTCATTTGTAATGCAGACATAGCTCCTCTGTGATCTGACTGCAGGACGACTGAGAGGCTGACTACAGTGCTTAGGAAGCGGGAGGGGCTCACAGCAGCACTCGCTTCTTTGCTCAGGACAGTTACTGCAGAGTGACTGGTGTTTTCACACATCGCCAAAGTCTCCAAGAACAAAAAAAGTCACCAGAAGGTCTGAAAAGTTGCTAAATATAGCGAGAAAGTCGCTAAATTGGCAGCAGTGATTTCCCTCGTCCTGACCACATCTCCGCTTACCCCCTCCGCTCATCCCCGCACTTGGCCATGCCCCTCACGGCCTCTTGGCTTCAAAATCTGTCTTGGGGACGGTGTTATGCTTTCACATGGGGGGTTAGTTGCACTTTAAAGGTGAAAAGTGGTTTAGAATTTTTATACCATCAAAAATTTTTATTTTTACAGGATTGTGAACATTATTTATATCTACTGTGCATTAAATATAATCATAAGATTTGAAGATGACTTGGTTAAAAAAAAAAAAATCTATTTATAGCTTGAACAAAAACAGACATTTACAGACTTTTAACCACATTTAATAGCATGAATCATCAAATTATGAATTTATGGGGCTTTTTTAAATTACAATGTTTTCCTGCAGTTTTATTTCTCTTACAGTTGTTTGATATTTAAGTCTTCCAACTGGAAATTCAGTCTATTCCCTTATTATTTTCCCTTTGTTTCAGTGCTGTTATTGTTGTGCAATGGAAGCTAAAGCCTTAGATGTTTTCTTGATGAGGAAAATTTACACTTTAACCTGTTTGTGATTCCTGTCCAGTTTGCATGAGGCCATTATTCCCAGAGGGGCGCGACAGGGCCAGAGCCAGCTGAAGAGAACCTGCAGCATTTTTGCCTATGAGGACATTAAGGAGGTTCACAAGAGGCGCTACCTGCTTCAGGTCAGCACCACGCTCACAACACAAACCAAAAATCTTCAGGATGCCATATTAGTTCTGAACATCAGAGACATGTTCATTTAATTTTAGAGGTATTATTACATTGTTTGTCGTGATTTAATATTGAAAATATGTTTTTTAAAATGTACATTAATACAGCTTCTACATTTTAACTAAGCATCTACCTGAGTACACACCGCTGTAACTGGATCATAAACTGGGCTAAAATTCTCAAATGCATGGTATTTTTTCCATTCCTTGTCCATACAAGAGTTTGGACTACAAATACGTGCAATAATCATTTTCTTAGTTGTGTTTTTATTTTTGCTTATGTGTATATGCACAGCAGGCCAAATGACACTGGAAAAAAAGAGCGAAACCCTAATGTGACTTTGTTTTACTATGTACTTCACAAATACAACGCTTTTTAAAGGTTTCTGTTAAATTTTCTCAAAAGTTGGATTATAAATCCCCCCGCCCCGCAGTTTTAGTGTAAAACCATGTTTTTTGTTTCCTTCTCTTCAGCCGATGGCGGTAGAAGTCTTCTCAGCAGATGGAAGGAACTACTTGTTGGCCTTCCAGAAGGGTGTTCGTAACAAAGTTTACCAAAGGTACACGTTTCCAATGTAAAGACCTACTGGAGTTAGAAATCATTTTACCATCAGTTTATCTGCATCAAAATAGTCTCAGTTGAGTTGGTTCAGGCACCTTCTACACGGGCGGGGCGGTTCCTCCCCGTTTTTTGGAACCACCTCCGGTGTAGTACAGAGTATTGCGCGCGAGCGATTTGATTGGCAGCAGACGGCATTTGTTGATTGGCCCCGTGGATGAGCGAAAGCGGTGCTTGTAAACTCCTCGAACAACAACATCTCAACCACCATTGAAGAGCGCACACAGCGTCCACGGGACGGAGCAACCCGCAACGACCAGATATACCGAGAGATTTTGGAGAAACTGGGCACCCAAGGTTGCACACGCAAAATAAAATCATAGGGTGTCGACCGCAGCTCCTGCGTGCTCACGGCCCGGCCACGTTCCCACATTACACATGAGGAGAACCACACTGCCAATGGAGACACACCCATCTTAGCTAGAAGTGAACTCGACGTTAACTAGCTAGAGTAAGACTCGACAATGGAGAAGGGGCTTTCGATAGCTTCCTTTGAAAGTTTTCCGGGTGTTCGTGTCTGGGAAGATGCAAACACAAAACCTCATGGAGGGTTTATATAAATGTTTCTGTTTAAAGGAGCAGTAATGTGTAAAAATCAACTTTTTTGAGCTTTACATCATGTTATAATGTTATTCCCTCATCACAAACATACCTGGAGTGTTGCTTTGATTCTTTCATGCATGTTTGAGAAATCCTTTAATCTCCCATGGCAACCATTCAGCTGAGCAAAACGTCTGGATGGACCGAGCTCCACCTTCAAGGCACAGCTCCTCCTCAGAGCTGCAGTTTCCAAGCTTCCGAGCCTCACAGACCACCCCTCCCCTGCATCGTCCCCACTCAGCTCCTTCAGACTAGCCAGCAGCAATTAGCAAGCACCTGGTAGAACTGCACATCTGCTGAGTTCATTATATGAGCTACATCTCATTAAAATGCTGGTAAAAACATTGTTAAACAGTTTATAGAGGAAGGCTGTTTTGATGACTTTCTGAAGGTGGCGCTTCGGAAGAGCAGGAGTTTTTAAAGAGACAGAGACCCAATTTCAAGGCATTAAATTACGAAGTCAAATTTCTTTTAAGTCGTATCTTATATAAACAGCATTTTTTTTAACAACTGAAGATAACATAGTTACTTGATTGAGCTATAAAATGATTCTACGTGGCTGGAAAATACATAATACTGCCTCTTTAAAAATACTGTTACGACTGGAAAGAGGTTCAGTGGGAAGAGGGATCTGGGTCTTCCTACTGGACCAGTTGTCTCCACCACCTGATCCCAGTGGAGGGATGGAAAGAATGAGAATGCCTCGATTAGTGGAATAAAAAGAGCACAATTGTAAGGGATGAATAAATGAATGAATAAACAGGTGAATTCCACACAGATGGATGGGTGAATGGGTGAGCGTATGAACCGATGGATGTACGAATGAGTAGAACTGTGAAGGCCCTTCCTATAGACGCTGAACAGTGTTGGGTTGTCTGCAGGTTCTTGGCGGTTGTGCCGTCGCTGGCTGACAGCTCAGAGTCGGTTTCAGGTCAGAGGCCCAACACCAGCGTTGAACAAGGGTAATTATCGCACAATGACTCTTTATTACTGTTATTAAGGCGAGCCTTGACATAGAAACAGCCAAAAAGGAATTTATCATTGATCATTGCATAAATCTTATTCGTATTATGTATGGAGAGACGTTTCATTCCAAATTAAATAAATAAATACTGTTATTAATAAATAATTAATAAATATTTGATGAAATAAAAAATGTCCCCATGAAGTAAGACAAAATAAATATTCAAAACAGAAATTATGTTGTTTATTTCAATATTTATTTATTTCATTAGTATTTACTCATTTCATATCAGTGTTTTATTTTGTGACACTTATTTTGAAAAGCTACTTTATGTGAAAAGATCCTGAAATAAAAAATAAAAGTCCATAAAATACCTAAAGTTGCTTTATAAATTAAGTGTTTTAGATGAATAAACAATGAGATAAATACATAAATAAAATAAATGTTGAAATAAATTTTAAGAAATTGTAAAAATTTATTTTTTGAATATTTATTTTTGTTTTATTCCATGGGGTCATTTATTTATTTTGTGGAATATTTATTAATTTATTATTGACAGTATTTATTTTTAAAATTTTTAATGAAACTGCTCTCTACAACTATTCATTCTGTAAATAATAATTACGAAGAATAGCAGACTTTTATTGTGGAACCACTGAGCTTTTCTCTCCTCGTATCCGTCAGGTCTGGACTTCTCAGCACGCTGGTTGGCGAGAAGTCCGTCACTCAAAGATGGGAGGTAAGAAGCTGGTCTCCATTTTGGTTCCATAAATACCTGGATTGAAACGTGCTGAGTTGGTGTGTGATCTGTGTTCCAGCGAGGAGAGATCAGTAACTTCCAGTATCTGATGCATCTGAACACGCTGGCAGGACGCTCGTACAACGATCTGATGCAGTACCCCGTCTTCCCCTGGATCCTGGCGGACTACGACGCAGAGGTGAGCGAGGGTTTCACCACCATGATGGAGCGAAACCTTCAAAACGAGGTTGGCGTCATGATTTAGTTCTCGTTTTGTGTTTCTTCAATCAGGAGCTGGATCTGAACAACCCGAAGACGTTCCGAAACCTGGCCAAACCGATGGGCGCTCAGACCGACGACCGGCTCACGCAGTACAAGAAGAGATACAAGGACTGGGAGGATCCCAACGGTAAGACCTCAGAGACGGGTCATCAGGTTGGAGTTTACAGCTCATACTTATGTATAAGCTCAAAAAACTGTACAGAATGAGGTGTAAAATATTATTTTGCAGTTTGTGGCAAAGCTACAAATCTACATAATACCAAATGAAACATGTAACCAACTTTTACTTCCTGGTTTCTAACTTACAACCCTTATTATGTGATTTTAATCAGATCTCGTCATGTTCTGTCTCACCAGGTGAAACCCCAGCATACCACTATGGGACCCACTACTCATCCGCCATGATTGTAGCCTCGTATTTGGTCCGGATGGAGCCCTTCACGCAGATTTTCCTCAGACTTCAGGTCTGATCCTCTCTTCCAGAGCTTGACATCTACCCTGATCAGCAATGTTTCTAAGATGTGGCTTTTGGCAGCTTTAAAGCCATTATAACTGCATCCAACACAGTGGGAATCAATAAAAAAGCCCTGCTTGCCAAGAGGAATAACTAAATACCACTGAAGATTGGCGTGACTTCCTCTGTTTCCCTGTTTGTGCCAGAAATTGCACCTCAGCTGAAGCTATAACTGTCTTCTTTAAAGGATGATGTTATGTTTATTCATGAAAATCACATTTAAAAGTTCATTACATCATGAATTGCACAAATGTAGCAGTATATTTTATTAACTATTGAAACAGTAATAATTTCATTTGGGGGGAAAAAAGCAAAAGAAATGTTAATAAAAAGGAAGGCAGCAGAGAAATCAATATTAGTAATTTTCATTTTCATTGAAGTCTTATTGTACTGTTAGTTTTAAATATATTTCTTTGTATTATTAATTTTAAAAATTATTTTCTAAAAGCCGAACCAGGTACTGGGCCTCAGATTCAATATCGGCTGGAGTGGACAGCCATACGGAGGACTATTAGGGCCATTGTAGATTGATTAAAAAAATAATCTGGTCACAGAGAAATGAATTTCCTCCTAAAAACTCAGAAATTTCTAGATTATTAGAAATTTACAAGAAAAAAAACGGGGATATTCCGTGATGTTGAAAAATTCGTAAAAAATTATAATTTTCCATGATTAAGGCATAAATTTACCATAAATTGAATTTTTTTTTCTAAAGTCAGAAATTTGTAAGGAAGAAACTCAGGTTTTGTAAAGTCAGACATTTGTCATCTAAGATCAAAGTGGTAAATTTAGGAGCTGCAAATCTGGATGTTTTCCAAAGTGTGCACTGCAAAAACACAAAATTTTACCAAATATTTTTGTTCCGATTTCGAGAGCAAATATATTAAATACACTTGAAATAAGACAAATTAACTTACAAGTAACTTCAGCACGATATAGAAGCTTGTTTTAAGTTAATAATTCCTTAATATTAATGAAAAAATTCTATTTATAAGTGAAATAATCTGCCAGTGGGACTTGATATATTTCCTACATGAAAAGCCAAAATCTGTTGCTCCACAGGCAGATTATTTCACTTATAACTAGAACTTTTTCATCAATATTAAGGAATTATTGAGTTAAAACAAGCTCCTGTATCTGCTGGAAATTTACTTGTAAGTTAGTTTTGTCCTATTTCAAGTGTATTAAGATATTTGCACAAGAAACTAGACCAGAAATACTTGGTAAGATTGTGTTTTTGCAGTGTTGTATATCCAGCCTCTTTCCCTGCATCAGAGCAGCTTCTCCCAAGTCCAGACCCCATGCATCCATGTTGCAGTTCTTCCTCGCTGTCGCATGTGTGTATTCTGGATCCCATTTGAGGCGTTCATAGCGAGTCTGCACCTGGGAGATGTTCTGACAGGAAAAGAGCCCAGCTCTACCGCTTACACTTTGAAAACACCCAGTTGCTCATCTCCTAAATTTACTACTTATATCTTTGAGGACTTCTGGCATGTTTTGTTGCAAATGTCTGACTTTATAATCTTAGTAAACTTCTGAGTTGATGTTTTTCTACAGTGTCAGAGAATATATTAGTTTTGTAATATTGTAAATTGATGCCTATAATTATGAAACATAATTTTGTTTCTTGGAAATATTAAGAATTTTCGACATTGGAGAAAACCCATGGTGTTTTTATTGTAAATATGTGAAATTAATCTCAAAATTACTGAGTTTTGTTTTTTTTTTTAAGAAATTTACACCTCCATGGTCACACAAATTTTTTTTTTTTTTTTTTTTTTTTTCTTTTTCTTGAATCAACAATGGCTCTAATACTCCCCCATAGGAGGGCCTATAGACTGGACAAATGTTTCTTTTCTAAAGACCGTTTCTGAATCATTTCATGAGAAAAGTGCAGTTAATTTCTCTGTTTGGAAAAAGACATCAGAAAAACAAAAAAAAGTCCCAGTTTGTCCTGTAAAATGGATAAGTCTTTTAACTCAGTAGAATTTGGCGCTCCTGACCAGGAGAATATAAAAGCGTTTTAATGGGAGGTAATAATAGCTTGTTTAGTTATTTGTAGGGAACCGATGCAAAGGTCTTTGAATGGTGCAACGTTCTGGAAACAAGGGTTTGACCAAAGCGTGTCTGTGTGACCACCAGGGAGGTCACTTTGACCTGGCCGACAGGATGTTCCACAGCGTCCGGGAAGCGTGGCTCTCCGCCTCCAAACACAACATGGCTGACGTCAAGGAGCTGATTCCAGAGTTCTTCTATCTGCCTGAGTTCCTGCTGAACTCGAACAACTTTGATCTGGGTGGGTGGCCAGAGAGGTTGCTTCCTGTCAGCTGCTTCTAGACCAGCTGAATTGTCTGATTTAATATCTTGCTTGTTGTTCAGGTGCCAAGCAGAACGGCACCAAGCTGAGTGACGTCATCCTCCCACCCTGGGCCAAGGGTGACCCCCGGGAGTTCATCAGAGTCCACAGAGAGGTCGGACCCCGCCCTCCCGCCCCCAATCATGGCAAAAACAGTGATTTAATACTTGTTAATGTTTGAGATTCTTTTTTCCAACATTTTCAGGCTCTGGAGTGTGACTACGTCTCTGCCCACCTCCATGAGTGGATCGACCTGATCTTCGGCTACAAGCAGCAGGGACCCCCAGCCGTGGAGGCCGTCAACGTCTTCCATCACCTGTTCTACGAGGGTCAGGTGGACATCTACAACATCAACGACCCTCTGAAAGAGACGGCCACCATCGGCTTCATCAACAACTTTGGGCAAATCCCCAAACAGGTTAGAAACAGGCCTCCTCTTCCCATCTGGCTGGTACTCTTACTCTGCGCTAGCTTCAGAAGAGATGCAGAAATCTCATCATGACAGATTTTTTTTCTTTTCCTTTCAGCTGTTTAAGAAGCCTCATCCTCCTAAACGTGTTCGCAGTAAAGCCAACGGCGACCAAGCAGCCGTCCCTCCGAGCTCCAACAACGACAAGATCTTTTTCCATCATCTGGACAACCTCAGGCCTTCTCTTGCTCCTGTCAAAGGTGAACAGAACATCACACACACAGTATGGAAAACCCTGGAAAAGAATATCCTTCCAGGGTTTTTTCCGGGGCCTCCCCTCGAAAATGTTGGCCACCCCCAGTGGCCCCCCTAGAGAACCATGTTCAGGTAATAGAAAGGCATACAGAGGCACCTTCTTTAATCAAGACATAAATGTGAAACCCAGTAAATAAATAATTTTTCAAAATAAAAATGAAGTGAAAAATTCATTAACATAAATAGACAAACTCATAAATATATACATTTAGAAAATAAAAAATAAAATAAAAAATTCATTAATGTAAACAAACAAATAAATAAATATAATTATTTTTTTTTTAAATTTCTTTCTGTGCCCCCTGAAGTTTTTATTGGCCTCTGCTATGAACACTTTCACAGGAACACCATAGAAATATCTGCCAAAAAAAAATCACATTTGGCATTAATACCTCAGTATTACCTAAAATGGATTGATGCATACCATGATTGTGTTTTTAGGTAAAATTGTCTTCTATTTTAATAGCATTTTTTGTCATTTGAGGGAGTAAAATTACGTAAATGTTTGTTTTTCTTTTTTTCTCTGTGTAATTACTCCTAACTAGAAAGAAGCTGTGTTTGTTTACATCCGTTTATTTATACATCTTCATTGTCTGGGTGTAAAACACAAGTTAAAATACATTTAAATAGCGTAAATACACATAACCACTTTTGTTTTTGTTTGGTGCAGAGCTGAAGGAGCCCGTGGGACAGATTGTGTGCACCGATAAAGGGATCCTGGCTGTGGAGCAAAACAAAGTTCTGGTTCCACCCACCTGGAGCAAAACGTTCGCCTGGGGCTACGCCGACCTCAGCTGCCGCTTGGCCAACTACGAGTCCGACAAGGTGACGCTTCTTACACCCTCACTTCCTCAGAGACCTCCATTCTTCTCCGTTTAGTTATTTACCATGCTGTGATGTCACAGATGGTACTGCTGAGCTTGTTTTAATATTTAAAAAAGGCTGAAAAATGTTCAAATATTCAGTAAAACCAAGTCAGACAGACAGACATTGCTGAAGTGAATCATAAATGCAACGTTTCCCCCTGCTGGTGATTAGGCTGCTGCAGTTAAATGTGTAAAAAACTAAATGGTTTAAAATTCAGATATCTGCTTAGAGGAGTGTTTGTGTTACCTGCCAGTAGCACACCTTGATTTCTAGTGAGATCAGCATTTCCCAGCAACAGATTCAGAGTTGCCAGTTGGTTTCCATGATTACAGAAGCTGAAAAGTTACGTTTTGACCTTTGTATTAAAGATGAATGTTGTTTAAGTCTAATATCAATCATCAGATGTTTTCTCCTCTGGTTATCAGTCATAATTTGGAATATTACAACGTATTTAAACTTCAAATATCTGCCAAAAATAGAACATAAAGATGTTTTTGGGTGGTTTCTAATTGAAGATTTCTGCTCCAGCCATTCCAGCTGTTACCAATTCATGACATCGAACCTCAAAAGCTTAAATATGTTAAATTAACTAACAGGTTAAAACAATCCAGAATATTTTATTTTCTTTTTAAATTGGCCTTCATCATCGTCCACGTCTACATAAGTATGATAAAACAGGAAATTGAGCATGGAAAATATTGAAGTATTTTGATTTTATTCTTTAAGAGAATTTATTTATTATTATTATTTATTTTTCAGTAACATGAATTACCTTTAATCCATTAATCCATTTTATTTGTGGTTTCGGTTGTGTGTGGTTTTTATTTCCGCTTTTATTTATTGTTTTTGGTTGTCAGGTTTTATTTTGAATATTTAAAATATCTTTTAAAAATGACTAGAGAATATGGAAAAAATTGAAAAAAAAAACCTAATGGAAAAAAAGCAATGGTAAATTAAAAAAAATAAATAAATACAAAAAAATGAGGAAAAAATAATGAAACAAAGGCAATTAAACAATAAGATTGAAAATAAAATAAAAAAATTAAATAATGGTGATAATCTTTAGTGTTCTTTACAAAATTAAAGTTTATTGGTCTTTGAGAGGGCGAACTTGCATTATTATTCTATTATCTATATTTTATTTGAAAATTGTCTCAAAACAACAATATAATCGTTTATATAATCGCAATAATTTCTGGGACAGTTTATCATCCAGCAATATTTTTTATTGGGGCAGGCCGACCCAGGACCTTCATGCTGCAGGGCAACAGTGCTACCATGCAGCCCCTAATTCCTATCCAAGTATGAAAGAAATCTAAATTTGCTGAAAATTACATTGGGACTTTGGTCTTCCAATACAGTCCAGTGAGATAGTTCAGATTATTTTACATACAGTCCACTTTAATCCAAAGTATAATCAAGAACAGTCACATTCAGATGATTGAAGCATGGCAGTAGCTAGAAGTTGCTGATTTAAGTTGTTTTGTACCCAGATGTGAGAAATTATAGGGAAAAAAATGCCAGAAATATTTAGGAAATAAGAGTTTAGAGTTTAAAATGGAAACTGTGCAAGAAATGTGGAAGAGTTAAGTTAACCCATCATCACTCAGAAATTTGATTCGTCACTTCAAGGTGGTGCGAGATTTAAAAAGCCTTTGGTGGAGCAGCCGGTTGCTGCGTTGAGGATAAATCTGGACCGCAGACGGTCTGAATGTTCTGTCCTCGGCTCCAGCAGCTCATCTGAGATCTGCTGTCCTGTTTCAGGCCTTGGTGGTGTACGAGTGTCTGTCAGAGTGGGGTCAGATCCTCTGTGCCATATGTCCTAACCCGAAGCTCGTCATCACCGGGGGCACGAGCACCGCCATCTGTGTGTGGGAGACGGGAAGCTCCAAGGAGAAGGCCAAGTCTCTGACGCTCAAACAGGTGAACAGGCTTCGTTATCTCTGAATCATCAGGTCGCTTCACACTGTAAAAACAAAATCTTGCCAAGTATTTCTGGTCTAGTTTTTAGTGCAAATATCTTGAATACACTTGAAATAGGACAAAACTAACTTATAAGTAGCTTTTCAGCAGATATAGGAGCTTGTTTTAACTCAATAGTTCCTTAATATTGATGAAAAAGTTCTAGTTATGAGTGAAATAATCTGCCAGTGGGACAAGACATTTTAACTTATAATTTGGAAAAAATATCTTGTTCCACAGGCAGATTACGTCACTGATAACTAGAAATTTATTAAGATATTTGCACTGGAAACTAGACCAAAAATACTTGGTAAGATTTTCTGTTTTTGCAGTGCAGGCAGTGAGGTGAACTGTGGTCAGAATAAATCAGTTTTTTTTTTTTAATATATTTTAGGCATTACTCGGTCACACGGATGCAGTAACGTGTCTGACAGCTTCATCAGCGTACCGTATCGTCGTCAGCGGCTCCCGGGATCGAACCTGCATCATCTGGGACCTCAACAAGCTTTCCTTCGTCACGCAGCTCCGTGGACACCGCGCGCCCGTCTCCGCTCTGTGCATCAACGAGCTGACGGTGAGTCGTTTCCCCACAGGATGGGCTTCAAAATGAAATCTCCGATATTGTTTTCATGCCTGATCCAATTGCCGATTATAATCTATGATTTTTCTCACTTTCTTTTCTAAAAACGAAATTAAAAATGACAGAAAATATTTTCAGAAAGTGGCTTTTATTTCAGTCATTCCTTCTGTGAGCTGTACGACAAAGTATCTGGGCCAGGCTATGAGAATTTTTGTTAAATTATGAAAATAGAGTCATAATATTAGCAGAATAAATGTGCAATTTTACTAGAAAAATCCTAAAATTATGGGAAAAAAGTTGTTTTAATAAGAAAAAAAGACTGGATAATTATTTTTTTCTCATTTTTTGTGTTGGAGTTCTCATAAAATTACTACTTCATTCTCATAATATTATGAATTTATTCTGGTAATGTTAAGACTTTATTCTCATATTACTACGTCTGTGTTCTGGGAATATTATAACTTCATTCTTGTAATGAAAAAGGAAAAATAATCTTAGCTAGACCATTATATTTCGTCGTAGAGTTGACCTGAATTCAAAGTCCAAATAAATAGAAACTATAATCAAACAAGATGGATGTGCTGACATCACTCTGGACTATGTGGGGAAAAAAATCCAGAATTTCCAAAAATTAAATCTTCAAAATCCAAAAATTCGATTGATCTATAAAATCAATTGATCGTCCAGCCCTAACTACTGTGTCTTCACACGCATTCCTCCTGCTGTGATGACGACGATGTTAAAAAAACGTGTCTGTTCTGCGCAGGGGGACATCGTGTCCTGCGCGGGAACGTACATCCACGTGTGGAGCATCAACGGCAGCCCCATCGCCAGCGCCAACACCTTCACCGGCCGCAGTCAGCAGATCCTCTGCTGCTGCGTGTCCGAGATGAACGAGTGGGACACGCAGAACGTCATCGTCACCGGCCACTCCGATGGAGTCGTCAGGGTAACCAAACCAGATCTTTCTGAAGCGAGGTTTTTTTATTGTGTTAGGATCTTTACCTTTAACCTTTTGGGCTTGTGGTAAAAAAAATGTTTTGTAGTTTTGGAGAATGGAGTTCCTTCAAGTCCCAGAAACCCCTGCACCAGAGCCAGCGGAGCCTGATGTGTCCGACTGCTGTGCGGATGAGAAGATTGGTGAGTTTTCACAAGGTCTCAGTCCGTGACAAAACTATTCATACCCCTTGAACTGTTTTACATGTTGTTAGTTTGGAACCACAGGCTTCAAGGTATTTTAATTCAGTTCAGTTTTTAATTCAGTTCATTTTTATAGCACCAATTCACAACAAATGTCATCTCGAGGCACTTTACAAAAGAATTATTTCAGTTTGATCATAAATGCATTCCAGTTGATCCCAGTTATCAAACAGTGCAGCAGCTCAGTTAATTATTCAAAGTAGATCAAAAAGTTTCAAAGGAAATCCAGCAGAGCATCGAGTCGTTGACTTGCAGCGTTCACTCCTCCTGGACGTGCAACGTAGCAGCTGCATGGCGGCGTGTCGTTGACTTTACAGCAATCCCTCATACCGAGCATGCATGTAGCGACAGTGGAGAGGAAAAACTCCCCTTTAACAGGAAGAAACCTCCAGCAGAACCAGAACCTGGCTCAGTACAAGCGGCCATCTGCCACGACCGACTGGGGGTTTGAGAAGACAGAACAGAGACACAAAAAGAAAAAGAAGAACTGATCTAGGAATATTTTTGATGTTCATGAAAGTAAAATGTTAACAGCAGGAGAAGGAGAACAATAAGTAGATGGCAGCATTATCTCAGCTGAAACTCTCCTCCAGGAAGGCATCACAGCCAAACAGAACGCCAGACCAGGTGTACCTTCTATGGAGAGAAAATAACTGAGAAAACAAAAAGCTAACAGTTGAAATAACGGCAAATAATGCAAATTGGCAAGTAGTAGAAGAAGAAAGTGAGAAAAAGTGGTCAGTTTTTCCTCCAGTCACCTAAGCCTATGGCAGCATAGCTACAAAAATAGCTCAGGATAACCTAAGCCAGTCTAACTATAAGCTTTATCAAAAAGGAAAGTTTCAAGTCTGAAAAGTAGACGGGGTGTCTGCCTCACGGACTAAAACTGGGAGCTGGTTCCACAGGAGAGGATCTGCCTCCCGTTCTACTTTTAGAAACTCCAGGACCCAGCAGTAAACCTGCAGTCTGAGAACGAAGTGCTCCATTAGGAACACCTGGGATTTTATAAAAATAAACCAACTGAGAAGTAGACTTAGATACCCTTAAATAAAACCCAGAGCAACTAGTTTCCTTCAGAAGTCGCCTAACTAGTCCACTTAGCAAAGATCCACAGCTCAGATGGGAGAATCTCTGAAAGGACAACTATTAGTAGGGCTCTCCTCAAATCTGGGGTCTCATATTTAATTTCACTTCATATCAAACTATACTTAAGAACCTTTCAAATAAAAATAAAAAATTTAGATTTTAAATCAAAGTCAACTTCTTCTCCCCAGATGATCACCAGGGTGATGTGGACCATAGATTAACATAAAATGTGACCAGGTGTGAGCCAGTCAGACTGATTGCTGATCTGATTCACTCTTCCCAGAATGTCCGTGCATCCTTAAAAAGTCTTAAATTCGCGTATCTAAAATTAAGGCCTTAAAATGTCTTAAATTCATTGGAAAATATGTAAGTTGGCCTTAAATACATAAATTGCAGGTCTTACATTTTGTTGTGGCAGGACTATTTATGCTTGTATATTCAATGTAATTTATTTTTCTTGTGGGACTTTTCTCTCAGGCAAAAGTTTGAGTCACATGCAGACGTCTGCATTACGTTCTGTAACTCAAGGTGGTTGAGGCTACCGCTAACTAGCTGCTAATAATCCCTTGCTAGCGAGCTACCTAGGTAGCTTTTTGTGTCTATCACGGGTAAGTAAATTATCGCCAGTTGCCTGGACGACGTTCATCTTCGCCACTGGCTCACTTCTGTCACCAACCTGTACGATGTTTCATGCATTCTGGGAATTCTGGGCAAAAAGCTTGGCATTACTATATAAAATATGGACTTTTCTTTTCCAGATTTCTCTCATGATACAGGCTTAAATTTTATACATAAAGGTCTTAAAAAGTCTTAAATTTGAGTTGGTGAAACCCTGCTTCCTCTATAACCTGCAGGGGGCAGTGGTTACCCTCTCAGGCGCTGGCTGCTAACCCCCAGGAGCACAGTGGAGGCATGCTTTAAAACCACTCACACCCATGAAAGCTCAACTATGCCGGCGGCGGTGTTACTTTTATTTGCCACTACCGTGGCTACCAAAACTGATATTTTTTTCCAACTCTCCACCTCACTCACCTACACATCGATTTCTGCCTTGGTGAAATTATTTTCTCTTAACATCTCTCAATAACATCGATCAGCTGACTCATTTAAATAACACTAATGAGGTGGTTTGCATCGGCCAGTTATGGTTGAATGTGGACGTGTAGATGGCAGAACCTGAGGCGGGTCCGTGTATGCAAACATTTAGGTGCAGCTGAGATTTATAAAGGTAAAACTGCTTTCTGGTGTGTGTGCACCTGGTTTTATAAATCTGGATTTTTGGCTTTTGAGCACACCTACACTTTTAGTATAGATCCTACGTAATGACAAGAAGCAAAGCCATAAAAACGTCTGTGTCCAGTTTGTCACAAACTATTTATGGGACACAGCGAACATGTGAGGGGAGGTACTCTGGTCAGATGAGACCATAACTTTGTGGCCTACATGCAAAATGCTATTTAAGGAAGAAAACTAACAGTCCAAATCAACTGAACACACTACTGTGGTGAAATATGATGGTGGAGAGGCTTTTCTTCAGTAGGGGCAGGAAAGTTTGTGAGGGTTGATGGAGCTTAAAGGGGCAGGATTATGTATTTTCCTGGCACATGGTGCCATTTTGTAGCGCATTCAAGTAACTATTTTACCTTCAGTTGTTAGAAAAATTCTGTTTATATCAAGTATGACTTAAAAGAAATCTGACCTTGTAATTTAACGCCTTGAAATTGGGATTCCTGCTCTTTCTGAAACTCCGCCTTCAGGAAGTCATCACAACAGCGCTCCTCCGTTAACCCTTTAACAACGTTTTTACCAGCGTTTCACTTAGAAGTAGCTCAGCAGATGCGCAGTTCCACCAGGTGTTTGTTAATTGCTGCTGCTAGTCTGAAGGAGCTGAGTGGAGGAAGTCGAGGGGGAGGCGGGCTCTGTGAGGCGGAAGCGCAGAAGCTTAGAAACCGCAGCTTTGAGGAGGAGCTGCGTCTTGAAGGTGGAGCTAGGTCCATCCAGGTGTTTTGCAGATTAAAGGATTTCTCAAACATGCATGAAAGAATCAAGGCAACACTCCAGGTATGCTTTTGATGAGGGAATAACATCATAACATGATGTAAAGCTCAAAAAAGTCGATTTTATGTAATACTGCCCCTTTAATACATGGCAATTCTTGAAGAAAACCTGCTAAATGCAGCAAAAGACTTGAGAGAAGGTTCACCTTCCAGCAGGACAACAATCCTGAATATGCAGCGAGAGCTATGATGAAATCATTTTAATCAAAGAATATTCATTCCACTGGGCTTTTTAATAAAATATATATTATAATTTGTGACTGTAATGTGAAGTACGATGAGTATGAACACTTCTGCACCGCGCTGCAGGGAGTCCATGGATGAACTTCAATGTTGTTGTTTTCGCAGAGGGCGGTGAGAGTCACAATGGTGATGATGAGAGCAGTGAGTCAGAAGGAGAGGAACCGGCAGCGCCACGCAACCCTTCGACCGGCGGAGGCAGCGGCAGCCAGCCGGGCAGCGCCGTCCACCGACCCAGAGGTACGCGGCCACCAGCTCTGCTAAACAGCGCAAGCATTCTCACAGTATTTCCTGTGATTTGGACCTCTACCTCTGTTTTTATTCTCCGTTAAGGTCCGTCGTCTCGAGCTGGAGCATCGTGGTCGATGGACAGCGGCTCTGACGACTCTCACCGCTGGTCAGACACGCTCAGCATCGACGAGAAGGACGGCTTCGTGTTTGTAAACTACTCCGAGGGCCAAACTAAAGGCTCCCACCCTCAGCCGGCTCATCCAGGCCAAGGCTCTCTCCCTCAGCCTCTCCATCCGTCGGCCGCTGAGGCGCGGACGTATAACCAGCTCAAAGCAGGTGGGTGCCCTTTTCCCAAATTTTCAACCCTTTTTTTCAGAACAAGCGTGATTTAATGAGTGTATTTTATATTTATGTGCTGGCAGGATACAGATGGGAGCGCCAGCTGGTCTTCCGGAGCAAACTTACCATGCACACAGCGTTCGATCGCAAGGACAACGCTCATCCGGCTGAGATTACCTCCCTATCCATCTCCAAGTAAAAAAGAGAAGATTTATTTTTCTAAATATTAAAGACATAAAAAGTCTTAATTTGATACTTTCTTGCAAGAATAAACCATTTAAAACATCTAGAACTGAAATATTAATCAAACCTAAATAGGGCTGAAACGATTAATCGGATTAATCGTCATGAATCGATTATTGTAATAATCGTCAACTAATTTAGTAATCGATTAATCGGTAACTGGAATACAGACTTAAAATTGGCCATTTGCTGAAAGAACAACTGAGCAGTAATTAAGCCAAAACTGTACAAAAAATATATACATTTTGTATTTAAGATAAAGAAAAAACTTTTAACGTAAATATGTTCTACCCAAAACTTCCCAAGTGGTATAGTTTTAGCTTTACCCGATTCAAATTTTGTGAAACAAAATCTCCTATTAAGCACCTTTTGCTGTCCAGTTATTATTCAGTTAATCTAAAACATGATCAACAGATGAGCCCCACACCGTATTGAGCTCTGCAGAAAGAGCTGAGCTTTTCACATGTTGATGTGAGAAGCATTTTCTTCACTGCAGATGCATCCTTTGCTATAAATGATCAAGCATTCACTAAAGGAATGCTGTTATTAGGCATATTAGGCAATAAAATGTTTATTTTCTATTTGTTTATTTGCATTTTCTTATGTATTTGTAATGTATAAAATAAGCTTAAGTGGTAAATGAAAAATCTGCAGAATGCGCCAGTTTTTTTATCCGATTAATGATAAGAATAATCGATAGATTAATCGATAACTAAAATAATCATTAGTTGCAGCTGTAAACCTAAGTTTAGCATCTAAAATCAAACTTTAATCACTTGCAGCAGACACTGAACTCTGTACGGTGCTGCTGTGTCCTTCCCTCCCCGTTTCACCGGTTTGTTAAGCCAAGACTGGTTTCTCCCATCTGCTGTATCTCCCTTTGCTTCCTCCTCTCTGCAGGGACCACAGTAAGATCCTGGTTGGAGACGGGCGCGGCCGAGTGTTCAGCTGGTCGGTGAGCGACCAGCCTGGCCGCTCAGCGGCTGACCACTGGGTGAAAGATGAGGTGGTGGACAGCTGCTCTGGCTGCACGGTCCGCTTCTCCCTAACGGAGCGACGCCACCACTGCAGGAACTGCGGGCAGCTCTTCTGTCAGAGGTAAGAAGATGACCTGAAACTGGGAAGTTTCAGGTTACATGGATGTTGCTCTACTTTATCTGTTCCAAAATCAGTTTTATGTTTTGTGTTTGAGATCATTGTCCTGTTACAAAACCCAGCTTGTCCAACTTTTAACCATCTAGCTCAAGGGTGTCCATACTTATTGTGACAAAGGCTAAAATTGTCAAGCAGGCCACAAAAACATCTAAAAATAACAAAAAAAAAAAAAAAAAAAAAAAAAAAAAGTTTTGTATATTTTTTCAACCTGCTGAACAATAAACTAACAAGACAGTATTTTATCTGAAGTCAGATTTTTGTAGAAGAGGGATCTGTGGATCTGAAACATTAAAAGGGTCTCCCATGTTTGACTTTCTAAAAAAATCGACACATAATATTCTAAATTTTTGGGTTGTTTTCCATTTTCTAGAAATGAATGTGTCTTTCATGTTTCTTTCATCAAAAACCACTGGATATCAGTAAGTTTAATGAACCCAAGTCAGTAAAATTCAGTGAATGTTTGTGGTCCTATTTACTATAAAATGTAAAATGAAAGCAAAATTAACATTAATTAAAGACAAATACTTTTTGTTGTTCCTACAAAGTGGATTTTAATTTGTCTCCATCTTTTCTAAGTTTTTGTAACACTTAGGACATCGCTTTTGAAAATATCTAAGAACGTCAACCTGCATCTCTGCCGGTGGCCTGATTTATTCTATTCCATTACCTCTGGTGCACCTCAAGGCTCTCTACTTAGTCCTTTATTGTTTTTTATTGCATTTCCGTGTTCACATAAGTGATAAATTAGGCTTTGGTTAATTGGATTGTAACTCTTTTGATCAGACAGGTTTGTAGAAATAAGTAGAACTATTTACAAAAACAATAAGAAGTGTATTGTAGAGCTGCAGCTTAGTTAGAATCTCATTTATAAACATCCACGTCATGTCGCCTTGTGCTGCAGGTGCAGTCGCTTCCAGTCTGAAATTAAAAGGCTGAAGATTTCATCTCCAGTGCGAGTCTGTCAGAACTGCTACTACAACCTTCAGCATGAGCGAAGCGCTGACGACAGCTGCAAAAACTGAGCCCCGCCTCCAACATCTGCCGTTGACAGGGGATCAAACCACCTGAATTCCTCCATCTGCCCTCCATGTAACCTGAAACTTCCCAGAATTCCACCTTTCCAGTCCTCTCAAACGTCAGAATGTTCGATTTGCACGGAGATGGGAACCGGCTCAAAAGGAAAATGTGGGAAAGAAACTCAGCCGTCACTTTAACCACATCCACTCATCATCTGGAGGGAAAAAATAGCAAACCAGCTCGTCTGAAGCGGTCACTCGTCATTTCGCTTAACATCCGGGAGCAGATATCCTCCTCCTTCTGTCACAGAAACCATTAAAAAAAAAGACTTGTTCATAGTGTAAATACTTAACCACGGCCTTTTTAACTCTGCAAACACAACAAAAATGAAGGTCATTTAGAAAAACAACAGCTTGCTTGTAACTTAGCGATGTGACTAACCACTCTTTGCTTTAAAAGAAAACAAAACTACAGATTGTGTGTAACCTGCGTCACAAGCCACAGCGCGTTCAGAAGATATACGGAGGGATATGAATGTCAAAACTTTGTCTGTGGGTTGAGTTATGCAAAATTCACCTTTTTATATATATATATATATATATATATATATATATATATATATATATATATATATATATAATTTCCAGATCACGTTGTTTACAAAATGTGAGATCGATCTTAAAATCACCTTCTTTTTTTTTTTTTGCCAAATAGTTCTGTTTTTAAGCTCATCATCTACTCTGTCCTTTGTAATCATTTTCCATTTTGGAGGTTTTTCGTCATGGTTGCTGCTGCGCTCTGAAGACTGGATCAATTCAGGTTTTTAAACATATCAGTTTTATTCCTTCTGTTCATCCAAAAAGGCTGAGATTCGTTTTAAAATGTGAATTTACTTTCCGACACGCTGTTTTTGTTTGTTTTCCCAACACTGCAGTCAGAGCAGCTTTTCAGAAACACGCAGAAAAGGGACATCTTTGTTTATCAGATTAAACAGCCTTTATATTATTACAGTTCTCACCGCAATCTGTGTCGTCAGTTCTTCTAGCTGCAGCCGAATTTAAGAGAAGACCTTGACTATCCCTCGACGAGGTCCGCTGTGTTTAAAAAGTTCAGCACAAACAGCCGAACTGTGTTGAAAACATGTGGATTATCATATTTTTAAATGAGGGGTTTAGCGGTGAGTCCGCTGTATGATTTTATAGCCCAGCAGAGACGGTTGGGGCGGCGGGGGGGGGGTATTTTAAAGGGACAGTAAATGCAGCTAGTTTATTCTATACCGCCAAAGGTTTTTTTTTTCCAGCTCAAATTTCCCCAAAAACATGGAAAGTTGCAGCATTTTGACACTTTTCTTCACGAAGACGCCATATTTATTCCTCTTATTGCCCCGTTTTTAATCTCCTCAAACTTCCATCTTAAATTTTATGAATTCACAGCTTAACTTTAGTTTGACTTCTTGGTATTATTTTATTTAGTCCGCTTATTTGCTCCACGAGGCTCTTTATACTCTCCTAATAACTGGCCAAAAATAATAAATAACTGAGCAGCGTTTTTAAATATAAAAGTCATAAAAAAGACCAGCTTCATGATGCTTTTCTGTGCATTTTCACGCAAAATTTGTGTTGGCTTAACAGAATTAATCAGTTACTCTCAACTATGTGATTTTTTTTTCTCCTTTTATATGAATTATAAAAATATAAATAAAATTGTTTCATTTGAAATTCAAACAAATTCACTTCGTAGGCATTTATAAAAGCATATCTTTTTTTTTTTTTTTCAAAGGTTCATGTAGCTTTTGTGGCTCTAGACCAGGGGTCAGCAACCTAGAGACACAAAAAATGATTTTCTAAATATGTACTACAAAAAATGTGTGATGAAAGCTAACAAAATTAAACTAACATTTATTTCTGTTTTCATATTTTAGAGCAGAATCCTCTGTTACAATAGAAAAACAACATTTTTTTTTTCAGAATGAGGTGAGCTGTTTCTATAACTATGGAAAATGAAGAAAGATAAGTAACGTAGTTTGATGCTCGTTACGTTTATAAGCCTGTTGTTGATATTAAAAGCAGATTTTGCACAAGAATTTACAGAAGAACTCTTAAAATGACCATTTCTTGTTGCATCCATCACCCAAAACATTTAAGTTTTGGTTTTGTAAGGGCCACAGTGGAGGGGCCAAAGAGCCACAGTGGCTCTGGAGACCCCTGCTCTCTTTGGAGCATAAAGACGGCTGATCCCTGATCTAAATCCAAGATAATTGTGTCCCGTTTTAACTTGTCCAGCAGTTGTGTTAATTTAGCTGAGCTGTTTAATTGCAGTCAAAGGGTCATGTCAGGAACTAGGTTTGATCATTTTCCATTTCAAGTACCTTGATCCTATGAAAAGTTATATCTTTATCTTTATTTTACCTCCTTTCGTTCTCTCTTTGTCCATCTTTCTTCTGTCGCTTCATCTTTACATTCAAGCGCTGCTTTATTCGGAGAACTTTGATCCGTTTGGTCCCCGCCGGCCCTCGTTTCCTCCGCCCGATCCCTGTTGTTCGTCATAAAAACGCAAACTGCCTGCTGCCGTTCGTCATTTCCGTACTGTAACTCATAGTGCAATCAACATCATCATCATGGCAATGCCATCTCACAGAAGAGGCTGAGTTCCTTTGCACCTTGTAGAAAATAAAGCGAAGAGGAATCATGAGTTTTTACCGACGCAGGTTTACGTTGTCATTTCAACAGAGAGGTGCATTTTACTGCAGATAAATGAACTGTACAGAGTATTTATGCAATTATAACTGGTTTTAGATTTTTTTTTTTTTTTTAATGGTTTCAGCAAGTTTTGTTACTTGTTGCATGTTTTATTAACACAGCTGACTTTCTGTGTCAGTGTATTGTACATGTTAGGGTTTTTTTTTTTGTTTGTTTGTTTGTTTTCGCTGGATTTATGCTTTTGTTTTTATCTCTGAGGCATCGTCTGATGAGCGGCTGACTTATCCCGTTCCCGGCTTCCTTGGGTGGACTTTTGTACTCTTTACGGAAAAAATCTATGAACTAATTATGAAACGAGGAAGGAAAAAAAAAAAAAAAAAAAAAAAAAAAAAAAAAAAAAAAAGGAAAATCCTGGATTATTTTGGTGGTCTTGTATTAGACTGCGTTACTACAGTATCTGGTGTGCAATCTGTGATAGCTGAATGTTCCTTGTATCTTTGTGTTCACTACATCCTACGAGAGGAAAATAAAAAAATAGTAGAGTAACACCCACGTCCCTGTCGACGGAGCAAAATGGTTCAATAATGCAATAGAGCTGGTACTTATTCTTTTTCATTTCAGTTCAATAAATAATTGCTGTTTACCACCGAAGGCTGTCGTCTCTGATTGGGGGAAATTTTTCAGGGTTGATCTGATCGGTCAGGAAAATTAAAATCAAACCTAACCTACAGAAAACAGCAGCATTAATCGCTGTTGGATCCGTTTTTCCTGCTTGCTGCTCCTCCAAAAGTGTTGGAACAAAAACATGCAAAAAATACTTTGATACAAGGATAGATTGGGCGCCTCCACTGGAAAACGTCTGCTTTTTTTGGTCAAGTTTATTTGTATGGCAAATTTCAGCAACAAGGAAGTTCAAAGTTATTTACACCATAAAAACATACAGTCAGTTATGAGACAAGCAATAAACATTACATTTTGACAAATGCCATCATCAAAATCATCCAGCAAATAGCATTCAAATATACTGATCAATGTTCTACTTACTACTAATCAAAGGCAGCTCTAAACAGGTGGGTTTTTAGCCTTGATTTAAAGGAACTCAGTGTTTTGGCTGTTTTGCAGTTTTCTGGAAGTTTGTTCCAGATCAGTGGAGCATAAAATCTGAAAGCTGCTTCTCCATGTTTGGTTCTGGGGATGCAGAGCAGACCAGAACCAGAAGACCTGAGTGGAAGGTTGATACAATGACAACAGGTCTTTAATATATTTTGGTGCAAAGCCGTTCAGTGATTTATAAACTAGCAGAAGTATTTTAAAGTCTATTCTCTGAGCTCCAGGGAGCCAGTGGAAGGACTTTAGAACTGGGATGATGTGCTCTATTTTCCTGGTTTTAGTGAGAAAGCGAACAGCAGTATTTTGGATCATCTACAGCTGTCTGGTTTTTTTTTTGTTGTTTTTTTTTTTTTGTTTTTTTTTTTTTTTTAGGCAGACCTGTGAAGACACTGTTGCAGTAATCAATGTGATTAAAGATAAACCCATGGATGAGTTTCTCTAGATCTTGTTAAGACATTAGTCCTTTGATCCTGGAAATGATCTTCAGGTGATGGAAGGCTGATTTTGCAACTGTCTTTATGTGTCTCTGAAGGTTCAGGTCTGAGTCCTTCACCACACCCAGATTTCAGGCCTGATCTCTAGTTTCTAGCTGTAATAACTCAAGCTGTGCACTGACTCCAGATCGTTCCTCTTTGGGTTCAAAGATAATAACTTCAGTTTTGTTTCTGTTCAGCTGAAGATGGTTTTGGCACATCAATGCATTGATTTGTTCTAAGCTTAGATTGGTTTAGAATCACCTGGTGACTTTGTGATGCAGAGCTGTGTATCATCTGCGTAGTTATAACTAATCTTATTACTTGTTATAATCTGAGCTAATGGGGGGATGTAGATGTTAAATAGGAGTCTGTGTGCTTCTTCCACAGTCTGTATTTGTGTGGATATTGTTGAACACTTTGAGGAGGGCAGTCTCGGTGCTGTGGTGAACACAGAAACCAGACTGAAAGACGTCAAAGCAGCTTGTCATTGTTAAGAAGCTGTTTAAGAGACTGGCCTGTAATTCTGCAATAGTGATTTATCCAGATTTCTCTTTTTTTTATCAGTGATTTGACAACTGCTGTTTTTAAACCTGGGGGAAACAGATCAGATGCAATGACAGGCAGAACTTTCTTAAGGAAGGTTGTCGGTAGGATATCAAGACAGCAGGAAGAGGAGCTTAATTGATTTATAATTTCTTCTAGGTTTTCATGGTTGAGGCGTTGAAATGTAGCCATTTTCTCTGCGTTGATGTTTGGGCACAGCACTGGTGTTGGATTTGGTGTTGATGTGCAGGAAAACATCTCGCATTGCTGCGAAAAAGTTTTTGTAACAAATACGACTGAAGGCTTCAACCAAACTCCCTCGACTTCCTTTGTGACCTTTAGGTCTTTGATCCCTGGGAAAAATTCAAACTGCCTCAATTTAAAAACTTTTTAGAGAGAAAGAGATTTTCAGTATTTCTGCTGAAGAGCATCAGCAACTTGTTTCTCTCAATATCACAAATTTGATAGTCCAGCCTCAAACACTTGAGATATGAACTCAATTTAACTAATTCTGATATTATTATGATCAAATTTGACCATAAGGAGAACCTGCAGACTCCATGGACCCCATGCTGGAATTCGGACTAAGAACCTTCTTGCTGCAGTCCGACAACGATACCTTCTGCTCCACCCTGCAGCCCTGATTTGAACATTTTTCTTGACATGCATTGAACTTTTCACTCTTTTGAGGACATTTGGAGCTATATAGATTAGTCTGAAGTGTTAGACTTCAGGTAGGCAGTCCTCCACAGAGCAGGGTGGATTTTGTGTCAGTGAGTTTTCAGGTTATAATCGATGCAGAATGTGTGTTTGTGTGTTTAAATCAGCCCTCACTGGTTGTTACTGCAGAGAGAAGCCGAGCAGGTTAAGCCAGTATGAACTGAATGGAGGGTGACACCGCAGCAGAGCAGAAGAAAGTTAAGCAAATAAATACAGACTCACACCGGAACTGATGTTCCCCGCACTTCAAAATAAAACCAACTTTGAGCCCATTATTTTCAACGCCGCCAATTGTCCGTATTTATGAACAGTCTATCCTCTAAAGGTACCAGTTTTAATAGAACTGCGTAAATTCAGTCGCAGTGCCTTTCAGGTTAAAGTGTTTCATTCTCAGCAGGAAAAGCTGATTAAATTGGAAAATAAAGAAATAAATAATGGGCAAAAGTATACATAGAACATGTGATAATGGAAAAAAAAATAATAATAATAATAAATAATTTTAAGAGTGGAAAGTTTTAATGTTTTGTATTTTAAGCTATCTTTACCATAGAAAATGCTTATTATTATTATTATTTGGATGTAAATCATAATTTAAGTATGGCTTGCACTTTGGGAAAAGAACTTCCCAAGTATGCAACTTCAACAGCAAACAAATCTGTTTATGGTGGATAAATTATGAATGGGGTTATCAAAAGTAATATTCCATCAAAATGTATTATTATGGTGCACTGAAAAAAGACCATGCTCATTTGATTACAAGCAAATGTGACTTTTATTTTGAACAGTTCTCTACAACATGATATCTGAGGTGCAGTCTCACCCTTTTCTTTACAAGATGTCCAGGAGAAATGAGCTGCAAATGTTTATTTACAGTCAGAGTAAAGCATGGGCAGCAAGCAGAGCTTGGTACACTGTTGTATTTTTCCTGCTGGAAAGTGAAATCATCACCTCCATCAAGCTTGTCAGAAGATGTGTATCAATGACTGTCTGCTAGACTATCTAATACATTTTTATCATTTTTTTAAATCAAAAAAATCTAATCTGTTTTTCAATCATTATTAAAAAAATATAAGTTAAAATAATTTATTGAAATGTTATTTGCCATTCTCATCTTTTTGATTAGCTCCTAGTCAAATTAATTAAGATGCTTTGCTCCTCAAGCTAGTGCAGAATGGACGAGTTTTTGACAAGAAAAAGACTGAAGGAACCGTCCAGCAGCCCTGCTGTGGAGGACACTGCTGCAAAAAGCCCTAAGAACTCATGGCCAACTAAAAGCAGAGGGTACGAGGCAGCGTTTATGCTAATTGAATGTAAGAATTATTGAACAGAGGACAAAAGTGAGAAAAAACATTCTGAAAGTCGAGGCTTCTTTACATATTTTGCAGCATTGCCCTTTGGGTTTGCAAAGGGGGTTCCCACCCAGAAGCTAATGCCGTTTGGGGGGCTATGGCGTGGAAAAAGTTTGGAAACTGCTGTAAAATATGGCCCAAACATACAATTTCATATAAAAAAACCCCTCTTTTTTTGGTCCAATATATTATTCTAAATTCCTGAAAAATGTAATTTTCTGTTTTCATTTGCTGTGGGCAGTAATCATCTAAATTAAAGAAATAAATAATTGAAATATATCACCCTATGTGATGAATGCATTTTACTTTTTTAATTTAATTACTAAAATAAATTAACTTTTAAATCTGGGCCAGACTTTAGAAAGGGCTTACTGGGGCAGTGGCCCAGGGCCTGAATTTTTTGGGGGGGCCTTAAAGATTTTTCTTTTGTTTTATTGAATGTGTGTTTTGCAAACATTGTACTTTATATAAAATTCATGAGCCCAAATCATGTGAGCTGTAGTATTTTAGGATTTTTATGAACATAAGCAATATTCAAGTATTTCAAAATGATCAAGTTACAGTCGATATCTTTGGGAACAATATGGAGTTATTGGCTACAGGACGTATTAAACCTACCATGCATCAATTAATACCCACTGATGTACAGGACTATTGGGACTGGACTATATGGCTTAAAAATAAAATCTCTGAATTTTTTTATGCCAGATCCTATTTCTGATTTTAGTCGATTTTTTTCTTGCTTTCTTTTCTAAAAAATCAATTACAAATGACAGAAAATATTTTCAAAAAGTGGCTTTTATTTTTTATTTCATTCATCCCTTCTGTGAGTTGTACAAGGGAATATCAGGGCCAGGCTACGAGAATTTTTTTTTAAATTACGGGAATGTTGTCATAATATTAGACTCATTTATTGTCTTTATAGTGAGAAAAAAATGCCTTTATTCAGTGTATGTAAAAATCTGATTTCAGCTGTATTTATCTAATGCTGATGTCCGTTTTAATTTTTTTTTTTTTTTTTCCAATTTCTCTGCAATGTAAAAAAAACAGTTGACCACTTTGGATCTAAATTCAGTTTTCCATAAGTGGAACATAATCAAAGCAATGTTTATCAGTTTTATTTCTTTAATAAAATGTCTTATTTAAATACAATAAGATACAATTTTACTAGAAGAACGTCTTAAAATTACGAGAAAAGCAAAGTAATTTTAATGAGAAAAAGCTTGAATAATTAATTTTTTGTTATTTTTTGTGTTGGAGTCATAAAATCACTACTTCATTCTCCAAATATTAAAACTTTATTCTGGTAATATTAAGACTTTATTCTCATATTATTTTGACTGTATTCATCATGACTTTCTTTTTGCTGATTTAAAAAAAATCTTAGCCTGACCCTTATATTTCATCGTAGAGTTGACCTGAATTCAAAGTCTAAATAAATAGAAGTTGAACATTCAAATTCAAAAATACTTCATTTATCCTAAAAGGAAATTAAATTTTAAAAATGCTTGTCAAACTATATGGTGGGCCTTGGGCACGCTGACATCGCTCTGAACTATGGAAACCCAAGGAGCGCATTGGTGAAGTAAAATCCAGATTTTGCGAAAATTAAATCTTCAAAAGCCAAAAATTTTGATTAATCAATAAAATCCATTTATCGCCCAGCCCTACTACCTGTTATTGTACTGTGATTTACATCTGTAAATTAATTATTCCCTTGTGGATAGGGCACCAAAACTGGCTCTAGCCCAGGGGCCCACAACCTTGTAAATCCGGCCCTGTTTTCAACGATATTCTAATTTATTAGGACACAGGTGTAACTTTACAGAAAAAAACAGAGCTATAGAGGGGTAAAAATATAAATATTACACGCCTAAGAAAAGCTTTTATTTTGAAAGCCGTTGCCGGAAGTGGTGTGTCCGTATATTCTTGTGCTTCGCAGCAGTGAAGAAGGCAAACACGGACTGCGGCGGTAAACAAACAGGTAGAGCAGCTGCGTCTCGTCCCGCGGATCCGCGCTGTCGGCACCGGTCGACTTTCAGGAAACCTGACCTTCTTCACGGTCCGCCTCGGAGGTCCAAGCGGCTGTTGAAATCCCGGACTTCGGCTGTTGAAACTCCAAGCCTCGTCCTCGTCCCTCCCCACCTCCCTGCCCTCTGAGTCGGCTTATGTGACACATTAACGTCCCCGGGGGCGAGACGAGCGAAACATGACGGAGCTGAGGAAGCGAGGCGGCGGCGGCGGCGGAGGCGGAGACCCCGACACCGCCGACAACATCAGCGACAAGGTAAGGTGCACCTTTCGGGCGTAAGGAGACACCAGTATCACCGTGAATTCTCGTCCTGGAAACCAGTCCGGCTGGCTGGTGCTGGACAGCGGGTTAGCCAGGCTGGTTAGCAGTCCGGTTAATCCGGCTTCAGCCGCGGCTCGGTCACGGAAACGGCTCGGAGTGGGAGCAGTTTGGGCTGTGGAGGGACCTTCTCCCACGGCTGACTGTCTTCATGTCAGGCTCCTGTTGACTCACAATAAATGTGTCATCTTAAAGGTTATTTCTGGAGTGGACACCAAGGATTTAAAGCTCCAATGGTTTGAATTAATCAATAAAAATATAGGCGTATTTAAAGGCAATGGTTTGCTGGAGTTTCGACCCATTCCTCTGCTGTAAGGTTTGCGGATCAAAACATTGCCTTTGTTGTACTCGAGCCCCCTAGTTACTAATTTAAAGCTGCAGTTTAAATTAGTAACTAGGGGGCTAGTTTTAGCTTTTATGAAAAATATGTCTTGTTTTGGGTTGTTTTTTTTTTTTTTTTTTTTTTTTTTTTTTTTAAATTATTTTTAAAAATTATAATTATTATGTGGTGACAGTATAAAACAGGTAGTCTGTGAGAAAATCAACCCTCCTCTCCCAGTGCTCCCAGTTGTAACTGCAGAAATACACCACTGAGTCAGAAACAACCAATCAGAGCCAGGAGAAGGGTCTTAGCGCCGTCAATCAACCTCGTGTACGCGCCGCTCGCACACTCCCCCTTGCTCTCTGCTGCGCTACAGCCTATAGCGCTATAGCCTGATGCTAATGCTAAGGCTAGTTAGCATGGCCCTCCTGCTGCAGCTTCAAGCAGTATGATTGGGGTCATTGTTAATTTGGAAGACCTGTACCGAGTCCAAACTTGAACTTCATTTATGATGTCTTCAGATGTTGCTTCAATATTTCCGCAAAATGTTCTTTCATTGTGATGCCGTGTGTTTTGTGAAGCGCACCAGTCCTTCCTGAATCAAAGGAAGTGGCAGAATCGCCTCCTTCCACCCCAGTACTTCACAGTACTGCCTGTCACTTCAATTAAGTGATAGTAGATTGCAGGGAATTTCTCCAGAAAGCAAACTTTTTGTCAGTGAGTTGGTTTCCTTTTGCAAACTGTAAACTGACTTTTTATAATGATTTTAATTCGTGGTGGGACTTGATTAAAATTTTTAATTGTATTGTAGGGTCTGTAATTAATTAATCGCATTTTATTTGAAAACTATAAAACAACAAAATAAGCAACATTTTCAATTCAAAACCCCTTTTTGGTGCTAAATTATTGAATAAATAGCCATATGAGCTCAACAGCAAATGTATTTATTGTTTTTAATCTGTTATTTAGGTTATTCAACCATCAGATTGGTGCAAAGTGCTGTTCTAGCCATTCAGCTTTCCAGCTTTTAAGGAACCCCTGATCATTCATGGAGCTTCTTTAGCAATATTGGTGCTGAATTAGAGTTAGCGTCTGAGCTGATGCTACATGTTTAGCATTGAGATGCTATTTTAGGCTCGAATAGCTTCGCTGATCGGCCGACTGCTTTTAGCACAAGCTGAACACAACTGGAGTCTTTTCCAACATCCTGTCAGATCATTTTTTTGAAGTAAAAAAAAAACAAAAACCCCCCAGTGGGCCGAGAGAAGCGGCTTTGCCGTCTGTCGCTGTTTGTGGATGTCGCTGGTGCATCAGATTTACTGGCGTACCAGAAACAATATACAAAAGTTCCGGCTCAGGATTTTTCGTTTCACTGTGGATGTTGACTCTTTTACCAACTCGATGTGGACACTTCACAGCAGAACACGTTCATCTGTGGGACACAGAGCCCCACTAGCATAAAAAGGTTTTTAAGCTGTTGCTCTAAAATAGAATCAAGTATTTATTAAACTGAAATAATTTTGACAGAAAATGATTTTAAACAGATATCTTCCCCGCATTGGTTTATGCCACCAGCATCTTCACTTTGAAACAAACAAACAAAAACATGTTTCATGAAGTAGTAAGTTGACTTTTTTCCATCTCTGTGGGATTTCTGAAAGCCTGGAGAAGCACTGAAGGCCACTTTTAAGGCTTAAAGAAAGTCTTTCTCACTGGAAGCAAATGCTTTAAAAGTTAGATGTGGATTAAAACCTTTACAGTGCTTTGCACATCAGCAAAATCAGCCGCCTTAATGGGTTTGGTGACTCCTTTAAATATGGTCAAACTCGTATTTCAACGTCTACAGCATTCGACTGCTTCGATGCGGTGCGTACAGTTGAGTAAACACACATTGATTAAGCCGTGCGGTCTGCCTCAGGCTGTTTCAGTTCTTACGTTAGGCTGTATCTCCACCTTTTCTTGTGAAAGAGCTGCTGAGTGGAAGAGAGAAGCTGTGCGATTAGGAGAAAATGAACACGGTGGTTGTTAATGTGTCTGAAAGCAAAGCTGTCTGTTTCTCACCGGTATGACTCAGCTCGTCACCCGGCTTGTTTTTGAGTGTTAAGCGATGGCTTCGCTTCAGTTCACACCCTGCAGCTAAATCCTGTGAGCTGCTTGTTTACGGACTGAAGAAACGTCCCACGCAGTCCTCTCCGGCCGGTGGCTTTTGCTTTCACGGGTCAGTCGGCCACATTTGCATGTCCACGGCAAGTCGTGCTGGCGGGTCCGGAGCATCTGCTGCAGACTTTACATGACAGCTGACCTTGGTGGAGTTTCTGCAGGCCAGCTGGTGGGTCGAGACTCCTTCAGCAGCGGCGCTGAAATCAGGCTGTTTCAGGCTGCTCTGGCCTTCAGTTTAACGTTTCAGATATCTTGGCAGTTTTCACAGGCTCTGCTTCTGAAAGCCTTGTGTAATTTGAGTGGTTCTTTTTCCAAGGTGGAAATATTATACAACAAATAACTTAAGTGATTTGTAAAATGTAGAATTGGGTGCATAGATTTGAATTTCTTGTGGATTTTCTCTAATCCCTGCAGCGTCAAAACGATACGTACAGACCGCCGACTTTCTGTAGCCGTCAGCAAGCTTCTGGCAGAATCCTAGCTTGGATGCAGTGATAGAGCTAAGATAAACGGGTTGGTTTCCTGGTTCAACACTGTCTGTCTGTCTGTCTACCGGACTGATATGGTTAAAAAAAAAAAAAGATATGGTTAAAAAAAAGGAATATTGGACCCATATAGTAACAAAAAACAACAAAACAAAAAACCTAATATTGGACCGATATGGTTAAAAAAAAAACAAAAACAAACCTAATATTGGACCAATATGGTTGGAGGGGGGAAGGACTAATATCAGACTGATATGGTTAAAAAAAAAGAATATTGGACCCATATAGTAAAAAAACAAAAAACAAAAACAAACCTAATATTAGACCGATATGGTTAAAAAAAACCAAAAACAAACCTAATATTGGACCGATATGGTTAAAAAAAAAACAAAAACAAACCTAATATTGGACCGATATGGTTAAAAAAAACAACAAAAACAAACCTAATATTGGACCGATATGGTTAAAAAAAACAACAAAAACAAACCTAATATTGGACCGATATGGTTAAAAAAAAAAAAAAAAAAAAAAAAAAAGACCTAATATTGGACCGATATGGTTAAAAAAAAAAAAAATTAAATAAATAAATAAATAAATACTAATATTGGACCTATATAATTTAAAAAAAAAAAAAAAAAGACCTAATATTGGACCGATATGGTTAAAAAAAAAAAAATTAAATAAATAAATAAATAAATACTAATATTGGACCTATATAATTTAAAAAAAAAAAAAAAAAAAAAAAAAAAAAAAAAGACCTAATATTGGACCGATATGGTTAAAAAAAAAAAAAAAAAATTAAATAAATAAATAAATAAATACTAATATTGGACCTATATGATTTAAAAAAAGAAAAAAAAGAATATCAAACCCATATAGTAAAAAAAAAAAACTAATATCGGACTGACATGGTTAAAAAAAGAACATCAGACCCATATAGTAAAAAAAATATCAGACTGATATGGTAAATAAAGGACAAATATTGGACCTATATGGTAAAAAAAAAACCCACTAATATCGGGCCGATAATGTTACAGCTCATATTCCGTGCTTTCCTAGTTTTAACCAGCAAGCTGTCGGTTTAGGATGAAGGTAAATAATGTGAAGATGGTCCAGACACAGTCCCAGAGCACCATGCTACCACCTCTGTGCTTGATGGTTCTCTGTTTCCTGGTGCAAAGTTTACAAATTTCAGTAAAATGGATTTGGGGTGGGGTATAGTTTTGGCCCGGGTTCAGCTTTCTGATTCTACGAGTGCATTTATTCTAAAACGTTGGGCTTTTTGACTTGATTACGATGTTTGCATAAATAATTACTTGAAATCAAGCTCGATGGAAGATCCACCCAGACTGTTTGTGCAGAAGCTCTGATTCTCCTTAACTCAGCTTTACTGTAAAGTTCAGTGTAAGCCAGGCAGATGAGGTTGGACTGACAGAGGTTCAAGCCATGAATTTAAGAGACAATTGGATCTTGAGTGGCAGCAGCCCACTGTTTTTATCAATCCAGCTTTGTCGACGCGCGTTGAAGGCCCACCTGGCTTTGTTTCCTGCTGAACGCGTCTTATTGCTTCACGCTGCAGATTGTCAGAAAAAAGCAGCGCTGTTGAACAGGGAGATGCAAGTCATACTTCAGGTCAGTGTTTGCTGCTGATTATCCTTCTTTCCTCCAGGATTAGGAAACTTGTGTAGGCTGTGGTTTAATCAGATTGCTCCGTTTAAAATCCCAACCATTAGAGAGCAAACCGGATCACGAAGACCAAGGAACACAGCAGGCGGGTCAGAGAGGAAGTTCTGGAGGCGTTTAAAGCAGGGCGAGGTTCTAAAACAACATCCCAAGTCTGAACACCTCAAACATCCTAAACTGACAGGCTGGAGAATTTAATCAGAGAAGCAGCCAAGAGCCCCGTGTTAACTCTGGAGGAGCTGCAGAGAACCACGGCTCTGGAGGGACTCTCTGTTGGCCACATTAAAAGGTGCAGACACACACAGCCAGTGCTGGTTATCAGTAATTCAATGTTTTTCTGAACCGTCCACCCATCATTTTGCTCTGGGATTGTGCAACTGGACTGTTGTCTTTAAAATCTATTGACAAGGCAGCCATAATGATTAATTATATTCTATGGAAGATAGGGCTGCAACTATTATTATTATTATTATTATTATTTTTTTTTTTTTGTTAATTGATCTATTGATTGTTCTGGCGATTAATCGGATAAAAAATGTGTACATTCTGCAGACTTTTCATTTAAACCTTTTTTTTATCCGGTATTAGAAATACATAAAAAAGATGGAAATAAACAAATAATTCTTTTTTGAAATAAGAAAAACATTTTATTGCTTAAAATGCAATGAAATAGCAATCCTTTGCTGAATGCTTGATTATTTGTAGCAAAGGATGCATCTGCAGCAAACAAAAAAAACCTAAGTTCAGCTCTTTCTGCTGGAGTTCACATCATTGTAGTGTCAGGTTAATCTGTTGATTATTATTATTATTATTATTTTATTTTATTTTATTTTTTGATTAACCGATTAATAATTGGATAGTAAAAGGTGCTTAGTAGGATAGTTATTTTCGTTTATTTTATTTTTGTTTTATAGAATTTGAACAGCGTGAAGCTAACTTGAGGAGTTTTAGGTAGAACATATTTGCAGACAAACGTTTTTTTGTTTTTTTTTTTTTTAATCTCAAATGCAAAATTTACATATTTTTTGTACTGAGTGTGTTGTTCTTTTAGTAAATAGCCTTTTTTGAGTCTGCATACTCCAGTTAATGATTAATTGATTACTAAATTAGCTGGTGATTACTTCAATAATCGAATCATTGCAATTAATCCGATGAATAAGAAAGTGATTGAAAGGAAAACATCATAAGTTTACATTTACCTCAAGAAATGTAGGATGTAGCAAACATGTGGAAGAAGGTGCTCAGATCAGATGAAAATGTAACTTTTCTACATGAAGAGCAGCTCCTCATCACCTTGAACACAGCATGCCTACAGTGACGCATGGTGGGGGCGCCATTATGCTGTGGGGGTGACAGAAAAGCTCGTCAGAGTTAATGAGAAGATGGGTGCAGGTGAATACAGGCCAATCCTGCAAGAGGCTGCAGAAGACTTCAAAACCGGGGCGAAGGTTCAACTTCCAGCAGGATAACGATCCGAATCATCAGAGTCAGCGACGCAAAGGATTGGTCCAGATCAAGTCCAGCCCTAAATCCAGCTGCGAATCCGTGGGAAGACTTCTAACCTGATGCTCACAGATCTCCGCTCCATGTAATGTGACTGAGCTTAAACTAATTTGAAAAGAATTGGCAAGAACAAAGTAATCTCCAGATCTGCAAAGCGAGCAGAACCCCCCCAAAGATTTGCCCCGTGAGGGCTAATAACAAATGCATGCCACACCTTTCAGATTTTTGTTTGTATATCATTTATTTTTTAAAATGGTTTTTCTTTCAGATTTTTTTTTTTTTTTTGTAAATAATAATAAAAAAAAACAAGTAAGGCTACAACTAACATTTATTTTAGTAATTGATTAATCAATCAATTAATCCGATAAAAAACTGATTAATTAATCAATTGATTGTGCCAATTTTTTATCCGATCAATGTGCAGATTTTTCATTTAAACTTTCTTTTATACATTAGAAATACAATGAGAGATGCTAATAAACCAATTCCTTTTTTTAAAATAAGAAAATAAACACTTTATTGCCTAAAATGCAATAACAGCATTCCTTTAGTGAATGTTTGATCATTTGTAGCAAAGGATGCATCTGCAGTTAAGACAATACTTCTAAGCTCAGCCCTTTCTTCTCGACTTATCAATACAGGGTAGGGCTGATCTGTTGATTATTTTTTGGATTACAGATTAATAATTGAATAGCAAAAGGTGTTTAATAGGAGATTTTTTTTTATTTTTATTTTTTTAACAAAATTTGAACCAGGTGAATCTAAGACTATACTTCTTGAGGAGTTTTGGGAATAACATCTTTACAGAAAAAGACTTTTTGTTTATCTTTCATGAAAAATTTATATATTTTTGTACAATTTTGGCTTAATTACTGCTCTGAGTATGTTGTTCTTTTAGCATTTGGCTTTTTGAGTCTGTATACACCAGTTAACCATTGATTGATTACTAAATTAGTTGATGATTATTTCAGTAATCGGTTCATCACGATTAACCTGCTTAATCATTTCAACCCTAAAACAATGCATCATTTTCCTCCACAACTTTATCTAGAAGTTGAAATTCCTGCTTAATGAAATTACCGACACCAATGTTTATTGCTCACCCTCTTCATTAGAGTGGGCTCCTCCTTTTTTAAAAAAACTTTTTAACCTGAAGCAATTTCTTTCCCTAAGTGAGGTTAAAGGTCAGTGCATGCTGTGCTAGAACAGAGATGTTTGTTCTCTGTCCCAGAGCTGCAGGGACAAAATGACATCATTCTGTTCCTGCAGCTCTGGGAGACATGAAGTGCTGCAGTAAGAGAGACGGACAAAGACTTCCTTGGAGTCCTACGCTCTGAGTCCTTGTGATTTACAGTTGTCAAAGTAATCAAAATCTCGATATATTCGATACTAGGAAAAACTGGTTATTCGAAGGTACACATTTGGGTCAAAATCGATATAAATATGACCTGTTTAAACCTTAGTAACCTGCCCTACTGCTGTAGTTGATCACTAAAGGTAGTATTATCCAAAATTACCATAAAACAAAAATGAATGATCCTTTTTTTTTTGTCCCTCAGTAGTAAATTTTATTGTATCAATAGTAAGGCCTGTCACAATAACAAATTTTGCTGGATGATAAATTGTCCCAGAAATTATTGGGATAAACGATAATATTGTTGTATTGAGACCATTTTCTAGTGATATATCGATAATGGCATAATAATGCAAGTTCGCCCTCTCAAAAACCAATAAACTTTAACTTTGTAGAAAACACTGAATATTATCACTATTTTTAAGTTTTCCATTTTATTTCTAACTTTTTGTTTTATTAGTTGCCTTTTATCATTATTTATTGTATTTTAGTTTTTTTATTTACCTTCACCATTTTTCATCATGTAATTTTTCTATTTTTTTCCATATTTTGTATTTATTTAATAATTTTTTTACATATTTTAAATATCCAAAATAAAACCCGACAACCAAAAACAATAAATAAAAACCACACACAACCAAAACTATAAATAAAATGGATTTTGATGTCTCTGTAAACAAAATTGCCCTGCAAAAAATATTAATCATCAGAATGGAAATTGTCAAGCTCATTTTAATTTATCATGCGATTAATTGATTCATTGCAACAGGCCCATCAACAGCAAACTGACAAACAAATGGAACCACACAGTGGCTCACTAAAGATAAACAGTTATAATGAATAATAATAAATAACTGCACGACCAAATCAAAGGCACTTAATGGATAAAGGATATTAAATCTTATACTGTTATCTGTTTTGCCAAGCAGGGAAGTGAAGGTTTCAAATTATATATTTTTATCCATTCATCCATTGGGAATCATGCCAGCCCAATATATTCCATCTTTAACTGAAGGCAAGCTGTCATTTTGACAAATTACATTTAGATGCACAGACATTTTCAACTTTGTGCAGGTAACTAAATCAATCAGTCAATCAAAAAAAAAAGAAAAAAAAAAAAAAGGTGCCCTTCAGAGCATCATCTCTGACCTGGACATCAATGCACCTCGCTATGCGGGAACTGACAGCACATCTACAGACCGGTGCAGAAGGAGCGCACGCTGCAGGCACGCGAGCGCTGAAGTGAGCGCTTGCGGGGTCAGGAAACCCATCGTCCACAGAGTCTTACCGACTTCTGATCACTTCAGTTGGGGAAATGTTGCGCTTGTAATTCTAGATTCCGGATTCAGTCTCCAGATCAGTATCAAAACAGCCACTAGAAGTCATCTGTCTGAGGAAAAGTCCAAAACCTCCTGACAATACAGCCTCTGCAGCAATCCCAGTAGAGAAATCTGTTATTCGTGTGCTGTATTCATGTTATTATTGCAAAAAACATTTAAAGAAAGTCATCATTTACAATTAGGGCTACAACTGACGATTATATTATATTCTGCAGATTTTTCATTTAGTCCTTTTTTATATTAGAAATACATTAAAATATGCAAATAAATAATTCAATTGCCTTTCTAAGGATTCCTTCAGTGAACACGTGATCATTTGTAGCAAAGGACGCATCTGCAGCTAAAAAATACTTCTAACGTCAACATGTTAGAAGTTCAGCTCTTTCTACTTGACTTAACATTAATGCAGTGTAGGACTGATCTGTTACTATTTTTTTGGATTAACCAATTAATTATTGGATAGAAAAATGTGTTTAATAGAAGATTTTTTTTATTTTTTTTTTTTTTATTTTACAAAATTCAAACCAGGTGAAACTAAAACTATGCCATCTAAAGAGTTTCGGGTAAAACATCATTTTTTTTTTATATATCTTAAATGCAAAATGTATATATTACTTGTACAGGTTGGCTTAGTTGGTGATTATTTTGATAATTCATTCATCACAATTAATCGTTTCATCCTCAGTTACAATATTGCAGAAAACCATGACTGGTGCCTCATCAGATTCTGGTGCATCATCATAGAGAGGTTTTTCTAAACATCAAACCAACTTTAAGTGTTTCTGTGACAAATTTTGCAAAATGTAAGGTTTTAGAACAGAACAATCTTCAAAAATTAAAAAGATGTGTTCTCTGTTTTAGTAAATCGCACCTGCAACGTTTGGTCCTTATACCCTGAATATAAGCCCACATTACGCCTTCTCTATCTCAATCCTCACACCAACAACAGTAACCCACAGTCCAACCCGACTTCTTTCCCATTTTGTGAGCTAATTACGTCTGTGGACTTCAAGCTCTGTAATTTAACCCTGGTGACCCCGTTTAACCACACTTGGCAGCGTTTGAGTAAAAGAACCCATGAAAGGTAAAAAAAAAAAAAAAAAAACAGGTGTGGAGGAACAACAGAGTCTCTCCAGTTAAAAAAGGAAACGTAACGCTGATGGAAGTGCAGCTGGTTCCTTTGGGGGGGGGGGAACACTTCATCTCCTGCTCGCCTCGTTATGATCAGTCAAACGTTAATCATGTTACCTCAAGAAGAAGAGTTGGAGAGAATTTATTAGCATAAATATTTGTGTTTAAGTCCGTAGCAGTTTTGACATTTATTCCTTATTTCCAACCTTGTATGCAGCGTTTAATATTTTATGACTGAATGCTGCAAAAAAAACATTTACAAATTAATAAAAGTTCATAACCATCAGTCCTTTGTAGAACTATGCATAATAAGCAGCTCATATGTTTATGCTTTGTTTTGGCAAGAACTTCGCCTGAGTGATAAATACCTTTGGAGGACGCGACTTGCTGCTTGAAAAAAGTCGGGGGGGTTTTTTCAACTTGAAATAAAAATAAAATATGTGACGATGTGTTTCTATGAGCTGCAGTCTTCATTTGAACTTCCGCCTCACAGAGCACATCTCCTCCACTCTGCTCCTCCAAACTAGCGGCAGCAGCAATTAGCAAACACCTGGTGGAACTGCGCGTCTGCTGAGCTCATCATTCGAACTACTTCTCAGCAACGCTCCAAATAATGGTTGAAAACGGCATAATGGAGTAGCATTGTTGTGATAATGTGCTGAAGGCGGAGAGTCGGAAGGAGTAGGAGTTTCTTAAAGAGACATAGGCCCAATTACAAGGGGTTAAATTACGAAGTCAAATTTCTTTTTTTTTTTTTTTTTGGTCAAATTTGATATATACAACATTTTCATAACAACTGAAGGTAACATTGTTAGTGCCATTTTATAGCACAATCAACTATGTGCCTGAAAAATACATAATGCTGCCCTCTTTAAAAGAAAAAAGTTTTTTACTGGAAATAAAGTATGTGATGACGCAGCCTTTTTATGTTTCTCATTTGCACGGCACTGGTGGCAAACCTGCCTCCTCCTCACTTCCTGGACACTGTGGGGGCCTGAAACCTTCATTATTATAACTGAACATCTCACCTTGACGTTCTTGAGGAAAATGTTTCTTTCAGCAGCAGCACCTCCCTTCATTAGAGGCCGTTTTAAAGCAATGTTGGAGGAGACCATTAGTAACCACGGAGGCAATGATTTCAAGTGCATCTGCTCTTCTGTAGCGATCAGTCTGGTGATTAGATTGATGGGGTGGTTTCAGCAGGTCTGTTTCAGGGCCTACTGAGTGAAAATGGGTTTGCAACAAACTATATTCCCTCAGTTTTAACTCTACTTTCTCAACATTTACATGATTTCATCTGTCCTGTTTTAATCACTCTCTTGAGCTGTTGGCAGTTATCTGACACAGTTACCGGTGTTTCAGGTGAGGACTCCCTATCACGAGTCAGTGTTTGAATATCCATGTGCTTTGTTTTCTTTCTGGCAGGAAGCCGACAGCGACGACAGGCTGGGCCTGCCAGGCGACGCTGAGGGAGAATGTGACGTTGACTCCAAAATAGACACTCCAGATGTTCCTGTCTCCACAGCAGACACAGACAACACTCCAGAATGCCTGAACAAAGCTCTGGAGGGGCTTCCACCCAAGTATGTAGTCCTCAAACGGAGATCTGCAGTGAGTGCTGCAGATGATACTGAGGGGCGTCCTGTGGCCGCCGCTCTGTGAAGCCACATACAAAGATGGCTGACCTAATCAAGCTTTAAGTGTGACCATGCATCCATTTTCTTGTTTGTTTCTTTCGCTCGCTCATTCTTTCTTTCTTTTGCTGTTTATTTCTTTTGCTCATTCTTTCTTTTGCTCATTTGCTTCTTTGCTCTTTCTTTCTGTCGCGTCTTTGCTCTTTCTTACTTACTTAATTAATTTAATTAATTAATTAATCTAGGGACGGGTCGTGGCGGCAGCAGCCTAAGCGTAGAGCCCCAGACTTCCCTCTCCCTATCCAGCTCCTCTAAGGTGTTTATTACCTCCAGCGTGTCCTGGGTCTTTTTCTGGGTCTCCTCCTGGTGGGATGTGCCTGGAACACCTCACCGAGGAGGCATCTAAACCAAATTCCCCTAGCTGCCTCAACTGGCTCCTCTCGATGTGGAGCAGTGGCTCTACTCTGAGCCCCTTCATAATGACCCAGCTTCTCACTCTGTTTCTAAGGGAGAGCCCAGCCACGCTTGCTTAGGACACTTTGTCTGTGTGACAATCCTTAACATTTGTGAAAACGTCTCATTAGACCTTGGGGGAATTGCCACAGATTGCAGTCGACTGCTAAAGTAATAAATTAGTTGTTTTGGGGTTGCGTGGATTAGATATAAGCAGTCAGTCTTCTGTAAAAATCATTCATAGTGATATCAGTTCAGGCATAGCAGGACCCCAGTCAAAGGTGAATCTGCCTCAGCTAAAATCTTCTCAAACTCTGAGCTGGTAATTGTTTCCATTTTTCTCAACCAATCAGCTACTTTCTTCAGGACATTGTCTTTCCTCGATCCTGTTTAAACTGCTGCAGTAGGTATTTGACATGAAAAGTGATGGCACCATTTATCAGAGGGAGCTCTGATAAAACAGGCATGGAAGTCGTGACTTCAGCTAAAAGCTTAAATTTGCATGCATGTGTTGTTCTCTTAAGAGACAGCACTAAGTCTCACAGCAAGCAGAGCAAGCATAGAGAGATCTTAGTTTGCAAGTTGGTCAAAATGCAAACTTTCTGAAGTCTCAGTTTGTATTATTTTCACATAAATACTCAGAAAAACACGAGTGGTGCAGTCACCCCAGATGTTGTTTGAGTTCATGTTTAACCTTAAAGCTGCACTGGAAAGCAGCTTCCCTCCCATCTTAAAAAAAAGATTGCTCAACCACCTCAACTGACTCCTCTCTGTGCGGAGAAGCAGTGGCTGTACTTTAGCTTCTGCCGCTGGATGACGGAGCTTCTCACCCTATCTCTAATGCTTGTTTTGGGCATCAAAGTTGGAGGCTTGTGCACATTGAAGTCGAACAATGCTTTGACCACCTGCTCAACTGGTCGAAGATAACAGGACGAGCACAAACAGATGCAAGAAGTTTGTCTTCCGTTGTCGCCTTTGTGTGATGCGACTTCCCGGCCTCTTAGTCTTTCTGTCCCGTCGGAAAATGCCCCGCTGTGTCGTATAGTGGAGTCTCTCTGATTGGTTGACGCTCCGCGTCCAGCTGCAAAAGCGTCTGCTGCTTATTGGATTGTCTCTTTCTTTGTAACTAACGTGGTGAAATGTGAAACATTTGTTAAAAAAAAAACAAAACATGATTTTTAATGTTGGAATACAAAAAAGTCTCACTTCTTTACGTTTGCCAAACTGTGCTTGTATAAGAAGACAGTTGTGATCATAACTTCTTGAAATTATTCAGATGCTTCAGAAAGGTTAGGCCTGGGAGATATGGATTAAAAATAAAATCTCCGGTTTTGTTCATGCCAGATCAGATTTATGATTTTAATCAGTTTTTTTTTTCTTGCTTTCTTTTTTAAAAAAAAGAAATTATTAATGACAGTATGTTTTCAAAATGTGGCTTTTACTTAAGTCATCCCTGTTGTGAGTTATACAGTGGAGTATTAGGGCCATGCTACAATAATTTTTAATTACATGAATAAATCATAAAGACACAATTTTGCCAGAACGTCTTAAAATTATGAGGCAAAAAGTAATTTTACTGGGAAAAAAAAGGTTGGATGATTAATTTTTTTTTTTTTTTTTTTTTTAAATTTTGTTTTGGAGTTCTCATAAAATTACTACTTTATTCTTCTAATATTACAACTATATTCTGGTCATTTATGACTTTATTCTCATAGTATTTCGACTTTTTTTTCTTGTAACATGAATTTATTTTCATTAAAAAAAAAAGAAAATTGTAGCCTGGCTGTAATATTCTGTCGTAAATTTGACCTGAATTCAAAGTCCAAATAAATAGAAGCGGTAAAAACGTTTTGTCAAACACGATAGCCGCCCCGGGAGCGCTGACATCACTCTGAACTACGGAAACACAAGGAGCGCATTGGTGGGGAAAAAAAAAAAAAAAAATCCCGATTTTCCAAAAATTAAATCTTCAAGAACCAAAAATTCGATTGACTGATTTATTGCACAGCCCTAGAAGAAGCTGAAATGTTAATTTACCTTGACGAGGAATTTTTTGATTTGCTAGTGCCTGACGGTGATAAACGCAGGAAGAAAGATAAGACCCTGACAAGATAAACACATGCAGGAATAGAGATATCAGCACTATCAAGTGCCTATCAAGGTCCTCAGCAACATGAGCACAAACTGATAATGGGGTGCTTTGTGTTTTGAAGGAGTGGAGTGTGTGAGCACTGGATGACTCGCAGGTCACGGTGCTTAAAGGTTCATCAAGCCAAAGGGCGCCGCTGCAGCTCAAGTGCTGCAGAGAGGCGTGTGGATAAACTGACTGCAGAGAGAGAAAGAAAAGAGGAGGGAGCTGGATTAGATTTCAGAGCGCACCGCCTCGTGTTAAGTTGCAGGACGTGATCGTCGCTGGGAGACACATGACAGTAGCGGGGATGAATGACACAGCAGAGAAGGGATGAATGGATTTGGAGGTGAAGATTGCAGGAGAGGTGGTTTCTAAAGAGAGGCATGGAGAGATAGTGAACGCTCAGCACTGAGAGCGTTTCTCATGATGCAGCTGTTTCTCTCCTCCATTCACACAGCAGACAGCAGCCTCTGTGGCCCGTTTGGCTCCTGTTAAGTCATTTCCTGTGTTTTGATTTGCTGTGAAAGGTGTGCCGCAGAGCTGCAAACACTGCACAGTGTTGTGGGAATATGAAGCCTTTTCCCAGCAAGCACAAGTTAGCTATACGTTTATTACGTTACACAGAGATGTGAAAAAGTAATTGCACCCTCACATATCTCTTATGTCTGGTTTTTTTTTTTTGGTTTTTTTTTCCCACTTGAATGTTTCAGATCATAAAACTGTTTTCACAGTTGGAGAAAGAAAACCAGAGTAAATAGAAAAAGGAAGTTTTAAATGATAGCGACTGGGATTGATGAACATTGACCTGTGATTAACCACATTTTGTTCGATTCATGTTCTTATTGGCTTCAATCCTGATTGAGAACATCCCACCATCACTTTCTGACCTTTGGTTCAAGTTGGGCTGGATGATAAATCGGTTGATTGAATTTTTGGTTTTTGAACACTAAATTTTTGGAAAATCTGGATTTTTAATTTTTTTTTTTTTTTTCCCCCTACCAATGCGCTCCTTGTGTCTCCATCGTTCAGAGTGATGTCAGCGCTCCCAGGGCAACCATCATGTTTGACGATCGTTTTTTACAGTTTCTGTTTAGTTGGACGCAAACGACGGTTTATTTTGAAGAAAACGAAAAGAAAAAAGCTATGTGGTGCTGTTCAAAATGTATCTGAAACATGAAGGCTAAGCTATATTAATTAACTACGTTGTTCAAATGCAACATACGTTAACATTCGGGTCGTTTTCACAGGCTTGAGCAAAAATGCATTCAACTTAACCTTCTTTAGGTACCCTTCTTTCGCCTTTTCTCTCCCTCTACTTTGGACTGTCGTCTCTACCTTTCCTTCACTCCTGAGAGCAGCGCAGCACTGCAGCCACCTTCACAGGCAGGAGCCAGTGGTGTTGGTTTTTCAAAATAAAGTAAATTTTTATGTTTCATGATATTCAAATTAATTTGTATAAGAGCACAAATGTCTCTCTGTCTAACTAATATGCTTTACATTGTTTTAACATGTATATTTAAAGACAAACAAACAAAAAAACCCACTTCATTCTGAAGGTGTGGTGCCGTGCTGGTGCGCCACGATCACGTGGAGGAAAACCCCAAACTGTATAAGCAGTGGTGTAAGTCTCTTAGTATGGCCTCAGCTGTGATGCTGCTCATCTAAACCTTTACTTTCATAACTCTTTGATGCCTCTTTATCTCAGGTGACATAAATGTTCTCGCCACTTTTTATTCAAATATTCTATGTCATGATTAATGACCATTTGAATTTGATGGCTCTTCTGTTGACTCATCGCTGATTATTTGTGTTGCTCTTCACAGATGGAAGAACTACTGGATACGAGGACTTTTGTCCATTTGCATGATTTCAGGCTTTTTCCTCATCATCTATATGGGACCCATCACTCTTATCTTTGTGGTAAGTTACAGTGAATCATACTTTAGGCATAAAACTTTTTAATCTCTTCTTGTTGCTGTGTACAAGTTGTTATTTCAGGGTTTGAAGTGAGTACAAACTGTTGGAAGTGTTGGATTACTGGTGTTGCAGCCCACCCTCAATTCTGATGGCAGACTGACAATTTAACACAAAATTTGCCCCCTAAAAAAAAAACCCCCCAAAAAACAGAGTTTCAACTTTAATATGTGAGAATTTCCTTCTTTGAAAAAGGCTTTTATAAATCTGAAGGAACCGAGTCCTGACTGTCAGTTTGACTTTCCCGCTCTTTTTTTCTTTTTATTCCTGACGCAGGTCATGTGTGTGCAAATCAAGTGTTTCCAGGAAATCATCACCATTGGGTACAGAGTTTACCATTCCTATGAGCTGCCTTGGTTCAGGACTCTGAGTTGGTAAGGATAATTGATTAATATGGTGAGCAGCAGCTACATCTTATGAGCACACAGCTATCCAGCAGTTTTTGAATGCATCTCATGAAACGAGACCGTTATCTTTCACTTTGTTCTGAAATACTCTTAAATTGAAGTTTAAGGGGTTTTTTTTTATATACCAAAGCCCCACTGCTTTTACTTTCACACAGTTTACTTTTGGACTGCTTTTATGTACTCTTGGTACAAGAGGCAGTAGCCTTGTAACTCATATCCATGTGGTAGTTTTTTTATTTTTTATTTTTATTATTTTTTTTTAATCCTTGACACTTTACAAAGTACCGTTCCAGTCAATAGTGAATTTCAGAGAAAGTATAAAGAACTTTAAGATTCTGGCTGAATACTTGGCTTACATCTAACTCCTGGAATGACTCTAGAAGCTTCATGTTGGCCTGATTTATCCGGTCCAAAACCGGCTTTGACCTACGTTTGGGATCGTTGGATCCATTGTATCAGAGTTTAAACCGCTTTGCTGTTGGTTTGAGGTGAAATCAAAGAATTTGTAGATAGTCCTCCAGCTTTGTGCAATGCACCAGCACTACTGGCAGAACAACAGGCCACAGCATCATACCTCCACCACCATGCTTGGCAGCTGGTATAACATACTTCTTGTTATTTTGGCCTCATAGCTCTTTGTTTGACTCATCTGTCCATAAAACCTTCCTCCAGAAGTAATTGGTCTTGTCCATGTGGGCATCTGCAAATCATATATATTTATATGTACCAGATTCTTCAGTATGTTGCCTAAAATTCTCCACTATGGATAAAAAAAAAGTTCAAAATTATGATTAAAAGCTCCAAATTGATGTGGCATTCATGAGTCTAAGTGTAACCCTCTGACTGGAACTGTAAGTAATGGAGAAACAAAATCAGAGAATCATTTTCAACCAAACTCCTCCCCAATCAGAATGGAAATGCCTTCAACTATCAGATAAAAATCCCCAACGCAAACATGCTATTGGCACGCTTGTGTTAGACTTTGAACAGGAAATTCTGCCGTTTCCTTTTTAAATCACGCGGACGTACTAAACAGGAAATAAATCATGATTCCTATTGTTTACAATCTAAACTAGTGAAGTATCAATTACAGTTTGTGAAATTTGCATATTTTGTTGTTGTGTGTTTGCGTGCAGCATTCCCGCCCTCAGACTCTGGTATTCTGCTGGTGTTGTTCACACTTTGCATACACACCCACACAGTGCAGGTTAGAGCAAAGATCACTGCCATGCTGGAAGTAAATGAACGCTTTTACCAAGGCCACCGTTCATAACAGCCTAACACACACAAACACACTCAGGAGGTCAATGTACAGCGGCGTAAGAAGGCACTGGTAGACATAGAAACCCATTGACCCACACAATCACAGACAACAGCTGTTGACAGTCACTGAAAATAACAAAGACAGGACAGAATGACCAGACCTTTCTTTTCTGCCTTAGGTACTTCCTGATTTGTGTCAACTACTTCTTCTATGGTGAAACAGTTGCAGATTACTTTGGAGCTTTGGTACGGAGGGAGGAACCTCTGCAGTTCCTGGCTCGTTATCACCGTTTCATTTCTTTCACTTTGTACCTCGCAGGTAAGTCAGTCCTCAAAGATGATACGGCTTTAGTATCTTGGAAAAACAACACACACCCTGTGACTCCTCTGACGGGCCAATCAGATTTCACCTTCAAACAGTGTTGATTTTGTGCAGCTGAGCATTAAACAGGGAGTAAAAAGATGAAACAAAGCCTTCAGGGGAACTTAAAGTATAAACGCTAAACTGATTTACAATCACATAGCTTATTAAAATCTTCTTTTTGCTTTTTCTTTTGAATTTTCATTTGCTGGTTGGATAGTTTATTGATCTTATACTGGCTCACAGACAACACCCTCCAAAGTTAGTTACTTACTTACTTACTGGTGAAAATGTATGGAAGCCAAGAGCGGTCGTACTCGCATGCTTTTCTTCCTGATGGTTTTCTTAAGATAACGAGTTAACAAGCAAGAATGCAGATAATGCATGCCACAGCAGTGGAAGAGGACTTAAGTGTGTACATCAAGGCATGTATGTGTAATTCTGTGAATAATTCTCTAAGTGATAAGTAAACCATAATGAGACCACATTGTTGTTCTGATGATTCAACCATTGGGAAATTAAGAAATTGAGAAAACGTTAATTGTTATTTCATGATAATGACATAAATGTATCATTATCTTGCGAAAACCATCGGGGGAAAAAAAACCCAATAAGACTATGACTGCTCTTGGCATCCGTAAAGATGTGTAAAAAAGCCTTAAATAAATTCAATTCACTTTATTTATATTGCACTATTACTCATCGTCTCAAGGTACTTTACAAAAAATAAGTTGCTTCAAACCAATTATGCAGACAAATTCAAAGTTGGTTACATACATTCCTATTGATCCTAGTTATCCAACAGTGCAGTCAAGTTCAGTTTATCATTCAGATTGGTTTAAAAATTGGTTTTGAATCTAAAGAAACCCAGAAGATTATATCAAGTCATTGACTTGAGCATGTCACTACAGTGGACTGTTGCTTGCACTGAGTTGGTAATTTTGCAGCAATCCCTCATACCGAACATGCATGTGGTGATAGTGGAAAGTAAACTCCCCGTAACAGGAAGAAACCTCCAGCAGAACCAGAACCTGGCTCAATACGAGTGGCCGTCTGCCACGACTGACTGGCGGTTTGAGAAGACAGAGCAGATATACACAAAAAAAACAAAGAAGCACTGTTCCTACTTTTCATATGTTAAAGAAAAGTAAAAAGTTAATGTTGGTAGTAGCTCATTTAGTGGCCTCATCTGGATGAGAAACACAAGTAAACAGATGAGCTCTGAGTCGGTTTGCAAGTCTATAGGATGAAAGTGAAACAATGAAAGAGTCTAGGAGACAGATGGGGTTAAACGGAGAAAGACAGGGCCAATCTGTTAAAGAACATTGATTTGTTGGCAGCAGTTATTCAGCTGATGCACCCGTCCTGGAACTAAGCTAAACAGAACCGGCCAGATGAAGCTTTTATGAACAGTGAAAACCAGAGAACATAAAGTTGAAAGTTGAAAGCACAGCAAATAATGTGAAATTGGAGCGCAGTAGGAGAAAGTAGCAGAGTTAGTAAAAGTGATCATTAAATCCTCCAGGAACCTAAGGCTACAGCATCTTTTCTTGCTGTAATATACTTTAATACTACAAAATACTCCAAACTTTCTAATGTTTAATTGATGTCAAATTTAGATTTTTGGGATGGATAATGCCTCTCGATGTTTTTCAAAACGCTCTGGACGTTATTTGACGTCAATGAAGACCGGGGATGTAAGTGACTCGGTTTGTAAGGAGCTATACAAAGACCAGGAACCAGAAGGCACAAGTGACGGCATCATGAGTGGAGTGATAGTTATCAGACAGTTTCCAAAGCGCCTGACAGTCAGTCAAAACGGCTTAAAGGTCAGCAGACACAGAGGATCCCCTAAAGACGCATAAAACAGCATTACTAGCTCTTGTTGCAGTTTATAAGGGGTTTAAATGAGGCTGGACTGTTGTATCGCGCAAATATTGTAACTTTTATAATGTCAGAGAACGTATTAAGTTGAGAACTGTTTAATCGAACACATGGTTCGCAATGCTCCCCACAGCACACAGCAGTTTAATATTGTGTTTAATCTACTGTACACTGCTGAGTAAAACTGACAGCATGTTGTTTACTCTTTCACAGGTTTCTGCATGTTTGTGCTGAGTTTAGTGAAGAAACATTACCGCCTGCAGTTTTACATGGTGTGTATCAGCAAAGTAACCTTCTCCTCTGCTTCATTATGTTGAACCTGCTGTCCATCTTCGTTGTCTGTTCTCTGCTTTTCATGATTTCAAACTGAGAAGACTTAATCGACCTAATCTGGACTCCAATCATTTTAGCCACTAGTGAAGTTACTGTGGCCTCTGAGGCATTGAAAACACAATACGCTACCATACATGTCAGAAATTTACACGCAGTTTTTGGTACAATTCGTAAAATGTGACTTAAACACATAATTTTTTGCAATTGACTGGCATAATAGCAACTGGATACTTGGCTGTTCTTGGCAGAATTGATCTTGGACCTAGCCTTGACACATAGTCTGCTAATGTTCAACAAGGTTGATGTTGAGGATGTGAAAGGGCCTTTCCTGAAGCTTAATATTAGTCTGCTTTATCCATTCCTAAACCAGTTTTTGTGTTTGGGATCGTTGTCCAAGTTTCAACCATCCACCTGCTGATTTGAGGTGATATTTAACAGTTTGTATTCATTATTTCATCCCCTTTGTGAAACACACCAGCACCACTAGCAGAGAATTAAGTCATCATTTTATGAGAACTCCAACATGAAAAATAACAAATTCAAGCTTTTTTCTCAGTAAAATGGCTTTTTTTTTCCTCATAATTTTAAGACGTCTTCTAGTAAAATTGCGTCTTTATTCTGCTAATATTATGACAACATTCCTGTAATTGAACAAAAGTTCTTGTAGTCTGGCCCTAATACTCCGTCATACAACTCACAGAAGGGATGAATGAAATAAAAGCCACTTTTTGAAAATATTTTCTGTTATTTGTAATTTCTTTTTTAGAAAAGAAAGTGAAAAAAAATTGACAAAAATCGGAAATCGCAGATTTTATTTTGGCAAAATCAGAATCGGCAGGTCAGGCTTTTTAAAGATCGGTGATCGGCCAGAAAACTGCAGTCGGTGCACCCCTGTACCAAGGTTGTTCCAACAGGATGATTATCTCAAACAAACTTTAAAAACTCGTTTTGGTATGGATAAACTAACGTGAAGCTTTGTAAATGCCCTCTCCAGATGGAAACTCTCAGAATTATGCCTAAAAAATGTCTCTGTGCCTTCAAACCAACTAAAAAAATGAGCTCTACCAGTTCTGCCAAGAACAGTGGTCTAATGTCCAGAATTAAGCTATGTGCTATGTTAAATAAATTCAAGCTTGTGCACCAAGTTGATCTTTTTTTTAATCTCTTACTCTGAAGGTTGTATAATCATTCCACATCATTAAAAACCCCAAATTAAGAGCTCATTCATGCTGATCATTATGACTGGAATTGTATATGATTAGTTTCCAAATATAACAGATTCTTGCTCCTGTGTAGCACTGCTTTCATCATGCTGCAATATTACAATTTGATTTTGTTCTTTTGGACACATGCACCCTCCTCCTAAATTTCTCGTTTGAACATTCCTGCCTCTGTTGCCCGTGTCTCTGATGGTCTCCCTCTGTGGCACGGCTCTGTCAGCGTCACTCACCTCACCCGTCTGTCTGTTTGGACTCCAGTTATTTCTGACCCGAGCTCACTTCTGAACAGGCACAGCTACATTCCAGTGCAGTGAAACTGTGGTGTTTGTGTTTTGTGTTTGCCATTCCAGTTTGCTTGGACCCATGTGACCCTGTTGATTGTGGTAACTCAGTCCCACCTTGTCATTCAGAACCTGTTTGAAGGAATGATCTGGTAAGCAGGACACAGAGTCGGATCTGACTGTGGTTGTAAATGTACCATCACGAGTGCTTCCTAATTGTTGTTCTGCTCTTTTTATTGTGTGTCCTGTAGCCGCAAAAGGCAAATAGAAACACATTTTTAATTAATCAAATCAATTAAAAGAAGACATTTTTGACTCATTATGATTCAGAAAAGTCTGCTCCTTGTTTATTGTGCCTTCAACAAGCTCTCACCATAGCTGAAATTCCTGCTTTCTAGGTTCATTGTTCCTATTTCCATTGTGATCTGCAATGACATCATGGCCTATCTGTTTGGATTCTTCTTTGGTCGAACTCCTCTTATCAAGGTAAAGCAAACATTTTTTTTTAAAATACAAGTTGTAGCTGGTTTCTGTGTGAAATCTGCTATGGTTTTCACACCCAACCCTTTGAACAAAATACAGTGGTGTAAGATATGGTGATAAATACAGCCACGGTAAGAAGAAATAACTCAGACACACAAAGCAATTCACGGTGATTTACAGGACATTGAATAAGAGACAATAAAATATAATATGTCAGACACTTAAAAGCATTGCATAAAAACAAACATGTTAAAATGCAAACTTAAATATAAATTAAAGCTTCAATCTCACGCTTTATTCATTGATCAGGCTACCAGTTCAGCAGTGAGTAGGGATGGGAATTGATAGGAATTTAGCGATGCTGATTCTGTTATCAATTTCACTTATCACTTCAATTCCTTATCGATTCTCTAATGGATTATCATTGAGTTAGGAAATAAAATAAACTACAAATGGGTTTGGTTGCACTAACTCTTTTAGTTTAAAATATGCACCAGCATGTTGTATTCCATTTTAACAAAATTAAAGCTGGCTTGAAAAATAAGAATCGCTCTGTCAAAGGAACATTTTGTCATGAAATACAATTGTTGGCGCCAAACAATACGGTTTGGCACTAACATTAATATACTAAACAGCACCTGGAGGAGTTGAACGTTACCTGGGACATTTAGGGCAGAAGATGCTGTGTGAGAGTCAGTGCCGTCGCTAAGCAACGTATCAAACACTTTACATTCTTGCAAATCAGTTGCATGCTGTGTGGTTAAATGTCTGAGCATGTTTTGTTGTGATGAAAGCTCTCCTTGCATTGCAACTGTCCCTAGCATTGTCCATTTTTGTGAAATGCAACCACACTTTGGAGCACTTATGCTGCAACGCCATCTTGGATATGTTCTAAACCAAAATACAGAGCGTGTGCAATACGTCATCACAGTTCTTTTAGAGAACCGGTTCTCGATTCCCATTCCGAGCAGTGAGATTCTTTGATCAAAAGCTGCAGTGAACAAAAATGTTTTCAGTCCTGATTTAAAAGGGCGGTTTCTGCACAACTCAGGTTTTCAGGAGGTTCTTTCCAAAGCTGCGGTGCATAGAAATCAGAGTTGGTGCAGCAGCATTTTGGATGAGCTGCAGCTTCCTTATTACAGATTTGCAGAGACAAGACACCATTGCAATGATTTAACTTATTGAAAATAAAAGCATTGACCAGTATTTCTGTGTCCTGTATTGGAATTTTTTTAAAGGGGCAGTATTATGTAAAATAAACTTTTTTTGAGCTTTACATCATGTTACAATGTTACTCCCTCATCAAAAACATACCTGGAGTGTTGCTTTGAGTCTTTCATGCATGTTTGAGAAATCCTTTAACCTCCCGTGGCAACCATTCAGCTGTGCAAAACACTTGGTGCAACTGAGCTCCACCTTTGAGACGCAGCTCCTCCTCGGAGCTGCAGTTTCCAAGCTTCCGCCTCACACCCCTGCCCCGGAGCACTCAGCTCCTTCAAACTATCCAGCAGCAATTTGCAAACACCTGGTGGAATGGCGCATCTGCTGAGCTCATTATACAAGCCACTTCTCAGTGAAACGCTGATAAAAACGTTAACGTTGTTGTGTTTTTATAACAACTAAAGGTAACATAATTACTTGAGTGGCTGGAAAACACATAATACTGCCCCTTTAAGACGACTGGATGCTGATTTAATAACATGCTTTATGTGGTTTTTAAAATTTAGGTCTCAGTTCAAGACAACCTCACTGTTAAACAACTGTCACCAGCATAACTATTAAGAGATGTTGTCCTACACTATAGTCTGAACTAGGAGATCATATAGGTGTTTATTAACATTAGTCCAAGAAAGTGTTGAGGTTGAAAAGTTGTCATTCAGAGGGGGGCGGGGCTGGTCTGGATGCCTGTAAGAGAGGCATGAATACTTGTTTGAGCCCCAGTTAAAGGGAACAGAAATAGTTGCACAACTATCAGCTATGACCCAGCGTGTTTAATAAATACAGCAAGCAGGGTCAAGACGCTGGCAGGAAGAGCATTCAGCTGATAACACACACTGGCTGACTTATCTTAGACCTACGGAACTGGTACCAGAGAGTATGAGAAAATATTACTCAGAACAGTGTCCAAACAGTCTTAATCAACAATGTATAATGCGCCAATAATGACCGAATAAGGACAGGAGCAGGTCGTGTCATCACATGGACTGACCAGTCGTTGTGATCTTGTTGACAGGTCGTTGTATAAAACGTGTTCTCACTGTGAATTCATTACCTTTCCTCTGCTGAACTATGCTCTTGTGAGTATTTTTTTGATCCGGCTACATTGATATGATAAACTGCTCACAGAGAAGAATCAACTGGCTCTCATCTTTCTTACTTAAAGAAATGCGCATAGTTTTTATAACATAACAAATTAGCCATTGAGAGAATCACAGTTGATGTTTGTTGACCCTGATTTATAATTATCAGGTAATTGTATTCTGTTTGCCCACGGTTCTTTGACTGGGCCATAGCAACACTCAGTTATCTTTTTTTCAGTCATTTTTTAGATCTGTGAAAACTCTGTCCTGTTGAGGACATAGTTTGGGCCGAGCTTCAGCTGTCTGACAGGTGGCCTCGTATTTCACTTGAGACTACTTTACTGCAAGCCACAACAACATTGCTTTTGTCTGGACAGGAGATTTGCCATAAGACCAGCGGAAGACCTCGGTAGGCTTACTAAGCTTGGTTTGTGACTGGCAGCTGCAGGTGGGAAGACCATTGGTTTTAATGTCTGACTCGTCAAAGCAAATCTTGCTTCTGGAACTTGGAGTCCTTTGGGAAGACCAGAATGAGGAGGCCGACAATAAAAGGAAATTACCGGCGGCTTGTTTAGATTAGCAGAAGGAATGGGTAGTGGGCTGTAGGGAATATCCAATGTCTCTGCACCGTGCAGTCAGACTGAAGAGGAAATCCTCTCAGAACATCAGCGAACCTGCAAAGAGCGCTAACAGGTGGTCGTTCATCAAGAGGGAGAACCCATGGGGGAGCATGCTGCTTGGACACAAGCTGGGTTCTGATGGAGACCTGAAACACCCGATGACCCCAGGTTCTTCTCTGGTGATGCATCTAAGCTGCTCATCTACTAGTGTTTACTTAAACTCTGTATACATGGAAGTTCATGGTGATCAATGACTTCAAGGTGTCCAGATCTTGTGCCAAATCATCATGCCTCCCAATTGATATGTTCTTGCTGTATTTGTTTCCTCCAGATGTGCATCATGGCCAAACATTTCTGCTCTGGTTTCATCTCTCCAAAGAACATTTTTCCACCAGCTCTTCAGTCCGCTTTAATCAAACTCTAGTTCGGTGGCCTAGGAAGTCCAGTTCGTTTGGGGAGGTGTGAATGCGCAATCGAACTCTGGTGCTGACCAAAAAAGTGAACTCTGGTCCACTTACAAACTTCGGTCTGAGTTCGGTTGAAGTGAACTCTAGCACGGTTTGAATGCCAAGCGGACCGGAGACCGCTCCAGAAGTGGGAAGCGGACTATAGCGTAGGGCATTCTGGGAAGATGTTACCTAAACAAACGTGAGAGTCTAAGGCTAGCGGTGCGAACAACTTGTGGTCTTTTAACAAAGTCAAAAGAGAAATCCTACAACCGCTAAAATCTCACACCACTCAATTTTTGTTTACACTTCTGAAGACGACACTGAGTGCAACTTCCTTCTTCTAGAAGTTTCTGTGTTGTTTACTTCAGTGGTTCTTGGTGCAACGCCAATACAGGCGAAGGGATAAACAGGTTTTTCAAAGGGCTTGGTTTGTTTGACACAGTGCAGTGTGAAAGCGAACCGCAGCAGCTGAAAATGTAACAAATGTTAGTTTTGATCCCCAATCGAACAGAGTCTACCGGGCAATCAGGTGTGAAAACACCCTCAGATGCAACTTTTAAAAACTAAGTCATTCTGCTCTATTCTTTTTAGAGAGAAGAAGTTTTCTAACGCATTGTTGTTCAGACCTTTCTGACTGCCCTCTCTTTTTTTTTTAAATTTTTTTATTTTTTATTTTTGGTAATTCTCTTATCATTTCATGCTCTTACCTCCCCATTAATTTATTGGGACGTAGCCTCCTGGGAAGATTGTCAGCTGTCTTGATTGCTCCTCTTTCTTTCTGTACCATCATGGACTACAAGTAGTTTAAAGGTGTCCTTATAACCCTTCCCAGATTGATGGGCAGCAATAGTTGCTTCTCAAAGTTGCTTCTCATTGCTGATGTCCTTCCTCCTTGGATTGTGCGAATACAACCTTTTTGCTCCAGAAACTGCCAGAAGTCAAAAGTCAAATGTTTACTTTTTGGGTTAGGTCCCATATCTCCTTTGAAATTCTCTCAAATAGGGAATGTTACCCAAACCAAATCTGGTTTTGATGCAAATAAGACTTTATGAAAAACTTGACTTTTTGTCCTTAACTGTCTTTAATTTCTATTAAAAAAAATTGAAAGGTCTAAAATTAAAGAGCACTCAGTTTTTGTGTGTTGGTGGGATTTTATCTGCTTGTTGACACTGAATCAGATCAAAGTACAGCGTAAATAAAACAGTTTCTCTCAAATTACAAGCAGTTCATGGCGGCACCAACTGAGTAAAACCTTTCTGTCATGTCGATGCTGAAAACAACTTCCTCTTCTCTCTTCCCCCTGCAGCTCTCGCCAAAGAAGACGTGGGAGGGCTTCATTGGGGGATTCTTCTCCACGGTGGTCTTTGGCTTCATTGTGAGTAATTGAGTTTTCACAGCTTCATCACATGTTCAGCCTTTCCTCCTAAACGGAACCCAGAGAAGGACGAAGATAGTCTGGTTTTTACAGGCAGCAAATGAATCCACAGTCGACTGCTTCTGTCAGCAGTTAATATGGTATCTCAACTCTTAGAAGACATTAGATCAGGGTTTGGATTTGGAAATATCTTCTTTGCATGAATATAGGTAGCCCGTGTACCACCAGTGGTGCTTGTATCACAGTTGGAGAACCATGGGAGTAGGAAACAAAGTCATCCATCCATTGTCTCTACCCGCTTATCTGCGCAGGGTTGTGGGGAGCAGATTTGCACTTAAATCAAATTAAGACTTAAATACGCTTCCATACTGTTAAGAACCCTATTCAGAGAACCAGATAACTTTTTTTGCTCGCTGCTTGTGTAGATAAGAAAATCATCTTTATTGTTTTACCTGTTGACAGATTCACATTCTTGGTGCAACTATTGGGAGATTTTCCATACATTCGTGTGTGGTTTAGGGTTCAGGTTGAACCTCAGTAGGGCTGGGCGATAGATTGGTTTTATCAGTTAATCGAATTTTTGGTTTTTGAAGATTACATTTTTTTTTTTTTTTTTAAATCTGGAAATTTTTTTTTTTTTATCACCAATGTGCTCCTTGGGTTTCCAGAGTTCAGCGTGATGTCAGTGCACCCAGGGCGGCCATCTTGTTTGACAAGCGTGTTTTACAGCTTCTATTTATTTGGGTTTTGAATTCAGGTCAACTTCATGATAAAATATAAGGGTAAGATTTTTTTTTTTTATTCAATGAAAATAAAATCATGATGTTACAAGGAGACAGCCATAGTATTACGAGAATAAAGTTGAAATAACACAAGAATAAAGTCTTAGTATTTGGAGAATGAAGTAGTAATTTTATGACAACTCCAACATGAAAAATGACAAAAAAAAATAATTATTCAAGCTTTTTCCTCATTAAAACAACATTTTTCTTGTAATTTTAAGGCATTCTTCTGGTTAAATTGCGTCTTTATTTTGCTAATATTATGACAACATTCTTGTAATTAAACAAAATTTTTGCAGTCTGTCCCTAATACTCTGTCATACAACTCACAGAAGGGATGATTGAAATAAAAGCCACTTTTTAAAAATGTTTTCTGTCATTTGCAATTTCTTTTTTTAGAAAAGAAAACAAAGAAAAAATTTTATTTAAAATTGGATCTGGTATGAAAAAACCACAGGTTTTATTTTTAAGCCACATCGCCCAGCCCAGAACCTCAGAACAGCAGCTTTTCCAACATCAGCAAGAGCCAAAAAGTAACTTGCGCAACAGCTCCGTTTCCTCATATCACTCACGACTTTGTGCTTTACTCCTCCTCAGCTGGCCTACCTCCTGTCGCAGTTCCAGTACTTTGTGTGCCCCGTGGAGTTCAACAGCGAGACCAACAGGTTCACGGTGGAATGTGAGCCCTCTGATCTGTTTGTCATGCAGGAGTACACCCTCCCTACTGGGCTGCAGAACACACTGAGATGGGTGAGACTTGGTCCTTTTCTGCGCTCTCATTTAGAACAGTTTGCGTCAAGTCAGTCGTTTTACGTCAAGTATGCTGGAACGTGACCTTTGTAAAATGCCCTGAATGAAGTCATGCTTTAACTTTGGTGTCAATAAATCAGCAACGGATGTTCTGTTCTTTGTTTCCGTCTCAGAAAACGGTGAACCTTTACCCCTTCCAGATCCACAGCGTCTTCCTGTCGTCCTTCGCGTCCCTCATCGGGCCATTCGGCGGCTTCTTTGCTAGCGGCTTCAAGCGAGCCTTCAAAATCAAAGTAAAGAACATCTCATGAACTTTTATGTGGTTCCCCAGTACTTCAAAGCATTCATCTTTTGTGATTTACCATCAGGAAAAAGCAATGTATAGACAGACTATTGTTTGTCATATTTATATCTTGAAATGAATCGTTAAAATTTCTGCTGTCTTTCTGTGAATGTTGATTGACTTGAGGTGAGTTGCTGCAGAAAGCTGTTGGGCTGCTTCAGCTGAAATTTTATTTTAAGACTGTTTGCTCAGCAGAGTTTTTGACTGATCACTGAAACAGCAGCACAGATTCTCTGCTGTAGTGTGTTGAGATAAAACCACTCCCTCCTGCTGTCAGCAGCTCATCTCCCCTCTGCTGTTTGGGGAAAAAAGCAGAGAGGAGCAGAGAGTTTTATTAATCGCTAAAATTGCTGTTGGTCTTTGCAGAAAATCTCCAGCTTTGGTAAATGCAGCATTTAACATCATTTGGGGCCCAATTTTCCTCTTTTGGTTCAAAGCAAAATTGACTAAGTTATTTTTGAACTGTATACAGTCCTGTGAAAAAAGTATTTGCCCCCTCGTAGGCTGTGTTACACCTACATGAAGAAGGTTGCAAGATCTCAAAAAGCAACACATCATGCCCCAATTGACAGAAATTCAAGAACATCTGAGGAACAAAGTCACTGACATCTATCGGTCTTCCTGGGAAGAGTTTAAAAGCATTTTCTAACACAGTAAACCACAGTGAGATCAACAAATCATCCAGGAAGTCAAAAAATAATCCAAAACATCTAAACCACTGCAGCGGTTCCAAGGTCCAAATCACTGCTGACTAAATAGAATAGAAAAATAAAAAAATGGCAAAAAAACATCCTAACGATTCCCAAAACTTTTGGGACTGATGAGGCAAAAGAAGAAAACGTATCCAACTTTTCAGGAGAAGAGTGTCATACCAACAGTCAAACGTGATGGTGGTGGTAGTGTGATGGTTCAGAGCTGCTTTGCTGCTGCAGGACCTGGATGACTTGGATGTAATTGATAGAAACATAAAATTCTGTTCTTCATCAGAAAATCATGAAGGAGAATGTCCAGCCATCAGTTTGTGTCTTTAAGCTAAACCACACCAGCAAATCCCTCTGTTAATGGCTAGAAAATAAAACCATGTGAAGGTTTTGGAGGGTCCGAGTCAAAGTCTAACCTTAAAAACTCTTAAAAGGCCTTAAATTCATGTATCTAAAATTAAGGCCTTAAAATGTCTTAAATTCATTTAAAAAAATATATTGGTTCGCCTTAAATATGGTAATCCCAGATCTTAAATTTTGTTGCGGCAGAACTATTTACTCTGGTATATTCTATGTAGTTTATTTTTCACGTGAGACTTTTCTGTCAGGCTAAAGTTTGAGTCGCACACAAACATCTTTGTTACGTTCTGTGACTCGAAGCGGTTGAGGCTACCGCTAACTAGCTGCTAATAAACCCTTGTAGCTAGCTAGCTAACTTTTTTTTGCATCTTTATCATTGGTCGGTGTTAATTATCGCCAGCTGGCTGGACGACGTTCATCTTTGCCACTGGCTCACTTCTATTGCCAACCCGTACAATGTTACATGCATTCTGGGTAAAAAGCTCGGCACTACTGTATAAAATATGCTTTTTTCCTGTGTACATTCCTGTCGTGAAAAAGGGTCTTAAATTTCATTCATACTAGCCCTAAAAAGGTCTTAAAACATCTTAAATTTGAGTTTGTGAAACCTGCAGAAACCCTGGATGGCAGCTGTTACTCCCAAGGATCGCACAACCAGTTAGGTTTAGGGGACAGCTACTTTTTCCCAAAAGAGCATGTTGCTTTGGATCTGTTTGTTTCAATTTAAAAACGAAATCATCATTTGAAAACTAGACTCTGAGTTTACTTCATGTTGGTCTGATGTAAAAAATTAGTTTTATTTTAAACAAAAACCCCCCAGAAGTAATTAAATCCAAAGTTCAACTGGTTGCTCGGGTGTAACTGGTTTCTTCATTCTCTCAGGACTTCGCCAGCACCATCCCGGGCCACGGAGGCATCATGGACCGCTTCGACTGTCAGTACCTGATGGCCACGTTCACTCACGTCTACATCGCCAGCTTCGTCAGGTAGCGTTCAGCCGCGCAGCTACAAACTCTGCTTGTTGGTCATTTAGCTTAAAGCCTGAGTGTCTTCAAGAAGAAAATAAAATGCAAAGCATGCCTTCTTTGCTCACTAAGTAACGGAACGGCATCTGGTGTAAATCCTTTGCCAAGTCCGTGTTCCAGATCTAGAACACACCTCGGTCTGCTTCCCTGGTCTGGAAAAGTAGGAGAAAAAGATAAGAGTATCAGAAAATATTTCTGTTTCCTGACTTTATCCTCTGTCCTGATCCTTCCTTCCTAGTGTCCTTTGTTCTCTCCTTTTGCTGTACATCCCTTCTTTCTGTTCTTTCTTCTTTTCTTTACTTCCTCATTACCTTGTGTCCTTTGTTTTCTATCTTGCCTTTCTTCCTTCTTTATGTCCTACCTTCATTCCCTACTGTTCTTTTTTTTTTATTTTTTTTTTTTTTATTTTTTTTTTTTTTACCTTTTTTCATTCCTTCCTTCCTTGTGTCCTTCCTTCATTCCTTCTTTGTGTCCTCCCTTTATTCCCCCCTTTTTTTTTTTTTTTTTTTTTTTTTTTTTTTTTTTTTTTTAACCTTTTTTCATTCCTTCCTTCCTTGGGTCTGTGCTTCCTTCCTTCCTCATGTCCTACCTGCCTTCTTTGTGTCCTACCTTCATTCCCTCCTTGTCTTTTTTTCACCTTTTTTCCTTCCTTCCTTTTATCCTTCCTCTCTCCCCTTCATTGAACCCTTCCTTTCTCTCTTGTGTCCTTTTTTTACTCCTATATCACGTCCTAGCCCTTTCCTCCTTTCTGTCTTCCTGTGATGCCCCCCCCAGTCTTCTTGTCTGGATCCTGTCTTCTTTCTTCCCCGTAGTTTCTTGGTTTTCCAGATTTAAAGCGGTACACCAGCCCTCGACGACTGGAGTTGAAGGAGGTGTAGCAGAATCTGAAAAATCCAGCCTTTATTTGTGAACAAATAGCTGTGACCAGCTCGGTGCCAATAAGTGCAGCACCAGCTATTTTACTAAAACCCACTATTTCTTAATGTGCGATTTTTATTTTCTTTTTTTCCCACTGACTAAATTAACTCAAATTAAAGGTTTGAGTTTCCTTTTTTTCCATTGTGAGTGTACACATCTGCAGTAGAAGAACAAATATTTATTTGAAGGCTTTTTTCCCCGTCTGTACCGGGCGGGTTGATACGTTTGTTGGCGTCTTTATGAACCAGGTTACCGTCATTCTGCTCAGCTCGGAAACGTTTGTCTTGCAGAGGTCCGAACCCCAGCAAGGTGCTTCAGCAGCTGTTGATGCTTCAGCCTGAGCAGCAGCTCAGCATTTTCCACACTCTGCACTCCCAGCTGAAGGAGAGGGGCCTGCTGCCCCCAGCTGCTGTCCAGGCAGAGTGAAACCCCCCTCGGCCGCTCAGGATGATAACCGGAGGAGAGTGTGAGAAGGTTCTGATAGCACACACACATACACACACACATGCACGTTGGACTATACTGTGTGTTACTCCTAGATCCATCATCAGCCTTCTAGCTTTGCACCTGAGGGGGCTCCGTGGACGAAATGAGCAAAAAATTACCAAAACAAAACCCAGAAGGTGTCGGACTTCAAAGCACGTTGCTTTCCCAGCGCCGGCGGATTTTGGTTGTGGACTCTTTGTTTGAGGACGGCTAACTTTGCACTGACTTTTAAACTGTTATGAGAAGCTTCCACCAGCAGAAAGTCGGCCCACGCTCTCCGAGCCGTGGACAGACTGCTGAGCAGGACTGTGGAACACACTGTACAGACTGGTTTCTAGACTCTGCTCTACGCAACGGTTCTACACAGCATATCGACACATGTAGCATGCATGCAAGTCCTTAGGCTCCGGCTGACTCAAGCAGCTCAGTCTCCGTCTCCTTAGAGTGATAGCTTTTAGGTTTCTGACCAAACTGAGGCGCACAATGTTGGTCGAAACAGATCGACTGCAGGCATGCTGACGCAGATCGTAGAACATCATCTGCACACTTGACACTTGAAGTAATGTATTGTACAGAAACATACTTAAATATTTAGCAGAACAAATACCTAAAATATATATATATAATATATATATATATATATATATATATATATATATATATATATATATATATATATATATATATATATATATATTTTTTTTTACTTAGAGATTTGCTGTGGGAAAAGTAAAAACAAACATTTTAAGCTGTGAGAAACGATATGCAACTAAAGAGTCAATTTCCTTTAGCATGAACAAACCTTATCTTTAACAATGCAGATTTAACCAGAGGTTATTTAGAGTGGGTGTTGTGGGTAAAGCTTTACTGCAAAAAAGGATTGAAAAGATTAGGAGTTAATGTTTTTTCTGTCCTGCAGTGGGATAAGGAGATCAGGACTGCAAGCTTTAATCTAGATCTGAGTAGCTTAGATTAGCTGAGCAGAAACAAAACAGGCAGAAAATAGATGAACTGAGTCACATTAAAGTTTTAAAGTCTTCCAACCAATACCTGTAAAGCTCATACAGCGACACGGTTTACATTTTCTCACAAATTAACAGATAAACAACTTTTTTTTTTTTTTACAGTGAAATATTGTTTTATGCATTAAAACTGTAATACTGCATTAGAAAACTGTAAACAAGCAATGGGTTATATGAACTGATTCTGTAATAACACTATTACTGTCGTTTTTATAGATTATAGCCCAGGTTTAGTTGTTCCTTCAGCAATGCAGTTGTCTGCTTCTGAATTACTTTTTTAATCAATCTTTATTTATAAACCCCCGTTACAACAGGCGTATAGATGAAAGCTTTGACAAAAATAACAGGATTGTATTCATTAAAAATGCTAAATACGTAAAAAAAAAAGTAATGTGAATAATTGCCTTTTTTTTTTTTTTTTTTTTTAAATTACAGTAATTTTTTATTCACTTTCTGCAGGGCATTTAATCTATTTATTAGTTGCATTAAAAATGTATATCAGAGGAAAGATATATAAGGTTTACTTGGCTGAAATACATGCAGAATGGAGATTCTTGGAATCTTTGTTTATATTTAAAAATATAGATGGTACATGTAATGATTTTATGTGACATGCATTCAGTAAAACTTAATCATTTTATACTAAATTCATATAGAATTATTTATTTTATTATGTAATGAAGCAAACCATGAAATAATCGTGGTTCATCAATTAAGCCCCAATAGAAGCTCATGTTTACCCGACCATGAATTCATTTTGTTTTTACGTCAAACCTAAAATGTTTGCATGTTATATTTAAAAAAAAAAAAAAAAAAAAAAAAAAAAAAGGGATATTTTCGGAAAAAAATAACATAAATAAAGCGATATCTGTTACTTGATAGTTGAAACATTTTTTCCAGCTGGTGCCTGTTGAGCTGGATGTCATTTTATCATACTATGCTAGTAAAAATGTGACGAAACAATGATAAATATAATTTTTATATATATGTATTTTTTATTGATAACAAATTGAATTAATTAGATTTTATTAATTTATCTGTTTTTTTCAAGTTTTACAAATTAATGACACTTTTAAGGAATCATGTAAATGAGAATTATGTTCAGTATCAAACCTCGCCAGCAGGTGGCAGCACTAAGCTCTCAGAGCCTTGAGAAATTAACCTTTTTTTTTTTTTCCAACTCAACCATCTGGAAACTGTGGAAGCTAACAGCGACCATCCCTGCTCTAAATATTTTTCTCTAAAAAACGAAATGTTTGCCATTTTTTTTTGATGCTTTTGTACATATTTAAATGGGAAATAGAGTGACATTTCTCACTTTTTGGTATCTATTCTGTAGGAGCTGTTGAAGTTTTCTGATAGGATTCAAAATGTTTCTTTTATAGGGAGTTGTGTAGTTTCGGAGTGGTACCAAGATGCACCATCTTGGCACATCTGTCTCCACTTAATGATCCGTAGAAGCTCAAACAAGGATGAATAAATCTGGAACCTTTCAATCCTCAAGGACTACAGTGAACAGATGACAAAAATCACTGATTTCTAAACCAAACATTTATCTAATTAACACGAGAAAACTCATCTTAACTCTCCCCAGATTAGAAGAAAATCTTGATAGCTTTGATTTTCTCTTGATAACATGACGATCGCCTCATCTAGTGAAAAACAGCTGATTGCTTGTACAGTCCTGCAGTTATGTCTCTCTCTTAGATTTCTAAGGTTTAATATTTTCATATAAAGAAATTTTAAGCTTCATTTCTTCATTTTCACTCTGATACAATTTTCATGGTTTCACGAAGACCAGCCACAAGATAACAAACCTTTCAAATAAATTAAGCTAAATATCTCATAAAACCAAATCATATTTTGTAGTTTTACCATCCAGAATTAGAATACATAAAAACAGCAACATATGACTTTAATATTTTGTCTGTCTTGATGTTTTATACCTCTGTTCAAAATGTAAATCTTTTTTTTTTTTTTTTTTGCTTGGGCTGCAGATAAAATAATTGCAGAAATATTGGAGCCACATTTTTAAAGGGACAACTGGGCTTTTTAAGTTTTCCTTTTTTTTTCTGCTTTACCAAAATATGCTTATGTGTGAGCTTTACAGGACTAGCTTCATGCAGGACTGCTAGAATGAGATTTATCTTCTGATCTAACGTTGAAGAGCTGCGGAACTGTTCCTTTAATGAAAGCCTAGCGTTTCCTTTGTTTTAAGCTTCGGTTGCACTGTAGGGTGGAGGCGGGTTATGCTGTGGGGGTTGTTGCACATAAAATAAATGTTTTAAGAGTAAATTATGAATGTAAGGTGATAGCATAGGAGTGATATATTCCTAGAGCTAATGTGCGGTTTGTTGCTTCTGTACAGTAAACACATCAACATTAATCTGTACGTTTCTGAAAACTCGAGGAGGTTTTACTAGAAGTGTTCTTTCCATGTTTACCATTTGGGACGAGTCAAATGATGCATCACAGAGCATGTTACCACGCTTTCACATCTAATCCTGATCTCTCTGGGGAGAAATGTTTACCAAAGTGTCGCTTGATCAAGGCGGACTTCCTCCTGGAAACTCCACAAGTCGGAGCCCTCTCGCCTCTGAAAGGAGCTGCTGCTTCCGAAAAAAAGAACCCAAAGCAGAGACTGGAGAGCTAATTCACGTGTGTCAGTTGTTGGGTCGAGAAAGCTATCATTTATTTGCTCATGCGGTTCTGTGTGTGTTTTCGTCTGAGCGTGTGAGGCGTTGGTTCGATTATAGGGACCAGGTGTAGATGAAGCTGCTGCTGCTGCTGTATCCAGACACTGAAGCAACCTGACCAAACATCTACAACACAAATATTTAGGCTCATGCCTACGGAGTCTGGTGAGAGCCACTGGGATATTTAAAGGGACAGTTGAGGAGTTTTGTGCTGAGGTTTGGTGAGAAGCAGGAGTTGGTGACATGACAAAAAATAGCACTTTTTTTTTTTTTTTTTTAAACAGTAAAACTGCAACTTAATTTAAAAAAAAAAAAACAACAAAAAAAAAAACCATCCAACAGGGCATCATCACATTTTCATCCATTTGTGAAATTTTCTTCAGCTTGTATCAAGTACAACTGAAAGTTAAGACTAGAATTACACTTGGTTTCAGACTCTTCAGCCAAACTTAGACTGGATTTTAATTTAAAAGGTAAACGGCAACCAAGCACAGCTTCAGGTCAATCTGCACCCCCTTTCATACCAACGGGTTGCTATTTTGTACCCTAAACAAACTCTTTCGTACCTAATCCATGGGGTGTCAGTTTATTTCTCCATTATTGCCAAGTATTTTCATGAATTATGGCGATAATTGGCTAAAACGGCTCAAATCTTATGTTTAACTTAAGTTTTCAGATGATAGTATAGTTTATTTCTTCTTGTTTTCAATTGTTTTGGTTCTAATCCACATTTTAGCAGGTGAATCTCTTAAAATATGATCCCTGATTAAAGCAAAATTTTCTTCAGCTGACCTCCTGCTGTTATGTATTACTTACTGGAGCTGTAGAAGCACATTTTTGTTACAGCAGACCATGACTAGCTAGAAGGTACAAAATTATTTTAAAAATTGGTGCTGATCAGCACCTAAAAAGCACTCTTGCTGCATAAGTTTGCTTTTGAAGCTAAAGAAAATCTACAGAAAATAAGTGGTGTGTGCAGAAGAATGCCCACACAATTAGCCTTACAGAGAACACAAAAAAATCTGTTTTATTTTTTTAGATTTCCTTCTTCCCCTGTTTGTATTTCCTGAATTCCTTGTTTTACAAAATGAACAAATTCTTTCACCTAAAGCAGGTGAAACCTAAAGCAATTTTCTTTGTTCATCTTAATTTTGAAATAAAAAAAAAAGGCAATAACCCCAAAACATTTAAAAACTGTCATCTTGTCTTATAATAATACCATCGTGCAAAAGCTTTTTAACGTTTTGTATCTACGATTTACGGATCCCTTTTCTACAAAATTCTGACTTTTGTTGATTTCAACAAAAATCATCCATCTTTAGTTTATTATTGAGCAGATAGAATAAATGAAAAAAATTTCAACTTGGCGATTTTGGACACTACTTACCTAAAGTATGGGATCATATGGCTAATCTATAGATGTTTAACAGAAAAATAACACGCATCTAATCAGATTCTTTTAATGTTTTTGTTATTTATTCCATCCCAGGTTGCATCACACAGACAAACACTGAGCTGCAACGGACAATACCTTCTCTTTTACTGCTCAGTCACAGTTTAAAAGGTGAAAAGGGGTTCATTTGGGAATGCGATCTAACCAATCAGGATTTGCAGCAGCTCATTCCCTTTTATTTGCAAAATCCCAAGGCCAAACATACAGATGACATTATAATCCATCTGTTTGGGCAGATTTTTAACATTTCCCACTCCTTTTAAGATCCAATATTTCATCATGTCACCCTACCCATATCCTGCAGCCGATGACTCCCTCAGCATTTTGTTTTAGATCCAGGTCAGTTGGTCCTGGTGTCTGACAGCTAATCGGAGCAGGGCCCGTTCCAAAACTCCACGATTTTTAGGAGCCTTGAGCGTGTGAAAGAACTCAAACTGTCAAAATTCAATTTACAGCGACGGATTCTCACACCCACAAAAAAAAAAAAAAATCAAATAAAACCCATCTAATTCCAGTGGCTCACTCAGGATTTAATTTTTAGTTTTGTTTTTACCCTAATTTATGGATTTAACAGTCATGCAGACCTACCTACATGTAAAGGTAGACTAGAAAGCACAACGCTGTAGCAGCCCAAACATTCAGGTAATGATCCACGGCTCACTTTATGCTGCAGGTTTGTTTTGTGTGTATTTTGGTTGGTTGGCTGCAGAAAGGACAGCATTTAGTCTTTACATCGAATAAGTTATACTGTAGAAGGATGCTGGAACAAACAGAGCAATACAATAGAATGTATAAAGTGAACACTGTCTTAGAGGTGATGTGAAGCAGTTTACTGTAATGAGATGAATAAATTTGTTTCTTTAAAACGTCTGCTGTGTTTTATGACCTTAATGATGACAATCCACAAAAAATAAAGCACGACTGTTCATTTTTATTGATCTGCATGATGCGTCACATTTAAAATTCTCAGTGCCACAAACATTTACAGTTAGTTGACGTCGTTTTGCAACCAAACTTTTATGGCTTTTCAGTCCCTCTGTGAAAGAAAGAAAATGTCCCATCTTAACATGATCAGGATCTGAATGGAAAACAGTGCAGGTTGCAAAAAACAACAGAAAAACAAAGTAAACCAGTAAAAATACAAATAAAAAAAGATGAACATGATTTTTGTAGGTTTTAATTAAAGTGCATGTTGGATTTAAATCCAGTTGGAGTCAGTATTAAAACTGTTTGGGAGGACGTTGTCAGTATTAAAGCACTATTTAAAAGAACAGTGACCCCCTGCTGGACAAAGATACTGGGTCCCTCTTTAAGTTGTCCTGGTTACAAATCCACAGCCATCATTGATTGAAAAATATTTGAATTATAAAAACAACAACAGAAAGGGGGGGGAAAAAAACCAAAAACACAAACTAAACTGCAAAAGTAGGAAACTTTCCAGTTCCCAGAGGGTCAGTGTTGATGCAACACAGTCAAAAACCTTATGTTTCATGGTTTTTCTCTCACAAGTATGTCCATTTTAACATTTGATTAGTTTTTGATTACATATTAATTTGAACTGACTTCTAAGTGTCACAGACCAAACTATTTATGCAGTCAACACAAAGGAAAATAGTGCAGTGATGAATTTTATGGCTCTACCTGCTCCGATCAGGTTTTAAAGTGCCTAAGCTTCCACACCTTATAAGGAATAGTTCAGTTTGGTTCTCTGGAGAGTTTATGAGCAGTTAGTATCTATCTTACCTGATGTAGATTGACAAATCTTGATGTCTTCATTTAAACCAAAATCACACAACAGATTTCCACTGGAGACTAATAGTTCCCAGATCTCCTTCTGTCTCTCCAGGTGAGCACTGGAAAATTTCTCTTTGGTTCAGCCTCTTTCACCACTGCAGATGACTGACGCCCTCATTACTGTCGTTGAAGCCCTGATTCACCGACTTATCCCCCTGGTCAAACCTGCCTGCTGTCAGCAATTCTCGAAAGATACTGGATCTCATCCGCTTGCTTCAGGCCTTGAAAACTTCTCCAATCTTAAAAATGTCAGAGGTCTGTGGCCGTTTACAGTTTAGACCATATAGGCCCACGCGCCGCAATGACCAAATTCAGTGTTTTATAGGGAATATTTAAGGCATAATTGGAACTATCTGGAGGGCTGCATGGTAGCACAGTTGTTAGCACTGTTGCTTTGCAACAAGAAGGGTATGGTTTCATATCCCGGCATGTTTGGAGTTACTAAGTCTCCTTAACAACCATTAAAACCACTGTAAAAATTTATTCCTTAATGCGAGTTTTCCCCCCCTCTGAATTAATATTTAGCATAAAGGTTAGATTGTCCTAAATGTTTGTCCTGTGGTCTGATGAAACTAAAATTGAAGTGTTTGGCCACAACGACCATCATCACCATTGGATGAAAGAGAGCGAGGCCTGCAAGCCTCAAAACATGATCCCAACCTTGAAGTACGGAGGTGGGAGCATCATGTTGTGGGGGTGTTTTGCTGCAGGTGAGAGGGCTTCACAAAACTGATGGAGACCCATCTTCAATGGGTCTTCTAAATGGACAATCAGGCCTTCCAAATGGACAGTCACCCAAAGCCAAGTTGGTAGTGGCTTAAGGACACAAACCTGACTCAGTTTCAGCAGTTCTGTCAGCAGTGAAAGGAGGCCCAAATCATACCGTCTAAAAGGCAATTCTGCTAAATACAAAGGAAAGGTGTGCATGTAGGTTTCAACATGCACAAATCTACCTTCTGCTCATAACTTCTCACCACAAATTGTCTGAACTATGCCTTTAAGTAATGTGTTTTTGCCAACAGTTTAGCTCAGAGAAAACAGAAACACTTATAAACATGCTAAGAGAATCCTATTTGGTTGCCTGGACGGATATACAACGTTAAAACAGCTGCTAATCACACAGGTAGTAGTAACCAAAATGAAAACTAAATGAATGAGATGAGCCTAGGCTGACTGTATTAGTGCTTTATCTGTCAATCACGTCTACAGAGAGCTTCCTTTACCTCTAGGATTTCACCTTTAGTGTGGGTGGAAGCCTTTAATCCCGTCTGTGCTCCAGATATGAACAAATAACTATTAGAAAGGGAGGAAAGTTCTTTCAACTTTGCTCTGGATATAAACCCACCAGGGGTTTCTCTCAGTGGCCAAACCTTTTAGCAGCAATGCTCCACAGGCCTGATCAGGAAGCTTCTAGGTAACTACGGCATTAAACGGCACTCTGGTTTCGTCTGCTTCATCGTCCACAACAGTTGTCAGATCAGACCTGTTGGGACAAAAAATGAGGCGAAGCAGTGCCAGCCCAATACGCACCAACAGCCTCAGCACAAGAAAGGCGAAAGGTACCGTAATCTCCATCAGGTGGAAGATGGAGGCGCTAAATTTACTCAAGATGCAGGTCAGGAAAAACGTCCCCAAAGCGACGCAGGGGTACAGACCTAGCTTAGCTAGCATAAACACATGCTCGCGTCCGCCGTACCAAACATAAGGGTGCAAGGTTTCCTGCTCGTTGTAAAGTGCCACCACCCAAATGGAGAGCTGAAATATACCAGCGAAGAAAATGATCACACAGCTAATCTGAATGGCTTCAAGTTCGTTCTGCGAGTTACGCGGGAACTCGTGCGTCAGCTGGTAGGCTAAAGGCAAGCCTCCAACAAACGCCAGAGAGAAGGTGTTCAGCAAGCCCATGAAGCGTGTTGCTTTGGTGACGTGGAGGAAGAGGGAATGGTGGACGAACCACAGGAGGCCGACCGTGGCAAAGGAACCAAAGTAGGCGAGATACTCCGGGCCGTAGACCTGCAGGGCCGCGACCAGGCTGCCGCCAAACTGCTTCTGCACGACCGTCGGGTCGGGAACGTTGTCCTCGCTAAATGCATGGAACCCAACATAGGTGTTACTTTTTTGTTTGGTTTTTCTACAACTAAACAGAACGTAATTAAAGCTGTAAGTTTTATGAAAAAATTTTTTTTTTCATATTTATAGTTATTGTGAACTCCCAGTAGTAACTGCAGAAATACGCCACTCAGTCAGAAACAACCAATCAGAGCCAGGAGGAGGGGCTTAGCGCTGCTAATCACCCTCATGTACGCGCTGCTCACACACTCCCCCTCCTCTCTGCTACGCTACAGCTGGTTCACCACGACATAGCCTGTCGCTAATGCTAAGGCTAGTTAGCATGGCCACCGATGACGGCGGATAAACAGTTTTCGGTAAGTTGTTTCTTCATCATTAGCACATTTAGCAGCAACACGAGGTGATTGACAGCGCTAAGATCCTGCTCCTGGCCCTGATTGGTTGTTTCAGGTCGGGAGCGGCGCATTTCCTTAGATTGCAATCGCAGCTCCGGGAGGCACTCCATCTGTTCACAGATTATCTGCCGCATACCAAACTGTGACAACATGGTGACAGTTTTTAGTAAAAGTTACATGCTGCAGCGTTAAAGTCAGAGTTGTTTTCTGAAGCATACCATATGTCTAAGATGAGAAGAGTCGCGACAATGGCATAAACACCATCACTGAAGGCCTCCACTCGGTCTTTGCTGAGCGGCTCGTTAGGAAGGTAGGTGTAAAACAACATGGAGTCTGGCGTCTCCTCCACCTGACCTGAAGCAGAAGAGGTGAGATTCCTGAGTGGGAGAAAGCAAGCATAATCAGCACATTTGTGGGACCTCGTACCTACCGATCGCTTTGCTGCGACACCACTTCAGGCTCTGGGAGATGTAAGGCAGGAAGATGATTATGGCGAGGAGAACATAAGACTGGAAGAAATTAGGACAGCGTTATTAAATATGATATAAATTCTAATATCTTTACTTTCGTCATCTTTACTGCAAGATGACGAAACATTGGATGATTACTGTAGTTGAAAACCAATAAAACAGGTTATTTTTATTCTTGCAACCAAGTAATTCAACTTTTTGACTTCTGACCTGGTAAAGCAACTAATAGATGCAAGGCTTAACCACACAGCACATTTAAAATCGACCGAGTGAGGAAAGAAAATCATGTGTGAACAACTCGAGTTGTAGAACTCTTTGCTGAAACACTCTGGTGTCATTTTTCAGTTTCATGCATGAAAATAAAAGCGTATGACTTCACACAACTGTGGGTAAAGCTAAAACTGAAGATCAAATTTAGGTTTAATCAGATAAAACAGTCCTTTAAGTTGAAGACTGTGGTCTCCACTGAGTTAGAAACTGTTTTCTGTTATACAGAAAACTTCGATCAATTGGATTTTATGTGTTCGACCAACTCAAGAGTTGTGCATATTTGTAACGGGGAAGGAAAAATCTTTATTAATGGTTTTTAAAATGAAAAATCTGAAAAGTGTGGGGTGCTTTTATATTCAGCCTCCTTTACTCTGATATCTTTAACTAAAGTCCAGAGCAACCTCGTCGGAACCAGGAGTTGTGTGATTGTGATGTGATGCACTTCACTGACACTTTAATAATTTCATAATTAGAATTTTCAGCAATTGTTTACGTCTGGATTTCCTGCATCTGGTTTCTTCTGGTGCAGAATGATTAAATTTGGGTCCATTTGCCTGCTGTGTGAATGTAGCTTTACAGGGTGTGAGACTGCATCCAACAGATGCAGGACAGCGGTACTGCAGGACTGGAGTTGCAGATCCAAAGCTTAGATCAAAACACATTCATTTGTTAGACTGGCCCAGTCAGAATCCAGACTAAAATCCAACTTGAAATCTGTGGAACGACTGGAAAATAGATATTCACAGATGCTCTCCATCCAATGTGACTGAGCTTGAGGGATTTTCCCCTCAAAAACTGGCAGAAATTTCAGTCTAGACCTTCAGAGCTGGTAGAAATGACCCAAAAGACGTGCAGCTGTAACTGCAGCGAAAGGTGGTCCGACAAAGTAAATACACACGCACGCCACACTTTTCAGATATTTGACAAAAAGCCTGAAAACCATGGTTCATTTTCCTTCAGCTTCACAATTACACTTTATTTCCTGCTGGTCTATCACATGAAAAATGTGACAAAACGTGGAGGCCGCTGTCTGTGACTTTGTTAGAAAGCAGAAGCAAAACGTTGGACGGAGGCGGTCAGATCCAGTCGAGCATGGTTTAGTCTCTCTTCTTCCACCAGAAACCAGGAGAAGCAGGTGCAGGACCTTCAGATGAGATGAACGTCTGATTATTTATGTTCAGGAGAAACGCACCACACCTGCAGGACCGAGGTTCTATACCTACACTTATTCAGGGCAAGTCTGCAAAAACAGCACAACTTGCATTTTGTTTTATTCTCAAGCGCTTTCAAATGTTCGTGTCAGAAGTAATTACTCACCTTTTTTATTGCCATGTGAAAAATAAAGACACCTTAGAAATCGTTTAAGAGGGTACAGGGTTTCCACTGACCAGCTGGAAGAAGATGAAGGAGAAGATGCTGGCGAAGAAGCACATGATGGGAACCCTCATGATGACTTTGAGGATGTGGTGTTTATAGAAGGTCTGGTTCTCCGAGATCTGGATCTGCTCGTTCAGCAGGAAGGGCCGGCTGAAGGCGTACAGCACTATCACCGACTGGAGAGCCGTCAAACACAGATATTAGGTCAGGCTGGTAGGGGTTAGCGGATGCACGCTGCAAATATCTGACACAGAGGACAAGGAGACGCTTTAACTTCCTCACCTGAATCACCCCGATCACCATCACACAACCACAGAAGAGTAAAATCCCCAGGACGTTCTCAGGGAAGGTCGCCATTAAAGAAAACTGCAAAGCAGAGGCAAATTAAACGATTCCAGCGTCAATGCACCCAGGGACGGATTCAGCCGGGCACTCACCGTGTACGGCAGGAAGGTTATCAGCATCATGCAGGCCTGAATCAGAACAGCAAGCAGAACGGGGAAAACGAAATGTGAACCTCAGAGAAAATCTGCTCGCATGGTTTGAAAAAGCAGAGTAGAAAAACTCAAAACCGATCCACAGAAAGCAAAAAAAACAAAAACGAAGACAAACCCGAGTGTGTACTCACAAGGTTAAGCAGAGCCAGGCAATCATCGATGTGCACGATGACTTGGAATAACCTGCGAAAATGAAAGGGCCAGATAAGGAAAGCTGGAAAAGAGCTGCAGGGACGGGAAGACATCCGAAGAACGGTGAAAGCAGCGACCTGATATGAGCGGCCCAGGCCACGGTCACGATCAGGAAGGTCATCAGGTACACGGCGATCTTCGTCGTGAGCAGCAGCTGAACGCTCTCCCTCAACTCCTGGACAAGTCACTCTGTTTAGAGACAGCTTTTCATACGGCTTTAAATGTATCGTAAAGATCGATCGAGGTAATAATAAACTTCACCTCGTTATCTTCCACTTTGGTGTGGGCGACCGGTAATATCTGGAAGCAAGAGTCAGGGTTAGAAGACATCTCCGGAAGACTGAACCGGTTTATCTGTGACATGAAGGCTGGGCGAGAAATGAATTTGAACGATTCATCGAATTTTTGGTTTTTGAAGATTTAATTTTTGGAAAATCTGGATTTTTTTTCCCCACCAATTCAATTCTTATGTTTCCATAGTTGAGAGTGATGTCAGCGCTCTCAGGGCGGCCATCTTGTTTGACGAGCGTGTTTTACAGCTTCTGCTTCTGTTTGAGTCCAGGTCAGCTCTGCGATGGAGTATCAGGGCCAGGCCACATTTTTTTTTTGTTTGAATTACGACAACAAAGTCATAATATTACAAGAATACAGTCGTACGACAATAGAGTCGAAATAATATGAGAATGAATTCATAATATTACTAGAAAAAAGTCGTAATATTAGGAGAATGAAGTAGTAATTTTATGAGAACTACATGAAAAATAAAAAATTTAAATGAGGAATGTTGAACATCTTGTAAAGTTATACTTTAGTATAAGTTTTACATATAGTACTTAATAGAAATACTTCGTCTTTTAACACATCAGCATCAAATCATTATCAGCAGCAGGACTTTGAGATGATTGATTGAACAGCTGTCGACTTGGAGGAATGAACTACACGGACTGAACTGGTCACGTCAGATCTCCACACTGAAGCTTTTTTTTTTTTTTTTTTTTCATAAAAACAACTTTTTTCTCATAATTTGAAGATGTTTTTTTTTTTTTTTGCTAAAATAGCTTCTTTATTCTGCTAATATGACTAAATTCTTGTAGTTAAACAAAACTTCTCGTAGCCTGGCCCTGATACTCCGTCGCCCTACTCACAGCAGGAATGACATTTGGAGTTTCTTCTTTAGAAAAGAAAGCTGATTTTGCGTTTATGAAACCATCTCTGCATCAACTTGGCCGCATGTTTAGGATCATTGTCATCATTCTGAAGGACCGAACGACGACCCATTTTCAGTTTTCTGGTGCGGTCCACCAGCGTTTTTGTTTAGAAAGTCCTGGTATTCCAGAGTCTAAATGCTAAACAGACTCAGTTTATCCACAGCTTTTCTGGTCATACCAACCAACCAACCAGTTTAGCTAGCCCCAGTAGTGTTACGTTTGTGATGGTAGGACAGAAAAAGCTTCTTTATGACAACGGGTTGGTATGTTGATAGAATCAATTGCTATGTTCCAAGGAGGGGAATTCATTTTCATAGGACCAGTGCTTGAGACACATTTTTACTTAAAGATGCAGACAAAACTCCATGTTGTCTCAGGCCATCGATGGCCGACGGTTCTTCTGCATCTCAGAGCCCCGCCTGGACCTGCACGGCTTGCACTGGTCAACAAGCTGGGCGTCACAGGAATGAGAGCAAATATTTAGTTGATCTTTGGATCATCTGGTGCCTTGGATAATTTTTTTTTTACCTCATTTCAGTCCTCATCAACCAGTATTTTTTTTATTTATTTTTTTTTTTTTAATTTCCATCTGTTTTAATATTTTTAATTGTTGTAGCTGTTTACTTGCAGCCATCAGCACAATTCGGCCTCAGTGGAATAGACTGATCTCTTGTCTTTTCAGTTTTAAAGACAAACGGGGCATCTATGTCACACATATTTACACCAAAGGACATCATGCGACGGTCGGTTAGAAGTACAAAGAATCTCTGATCATCTTAAAGTAAAGCTTAAATGACTCTTTCTTCGTATTTTTCAATTAACCGCCAATAAATGCGGGACCAGTGGTTTAATCAACGCAGATCTGTCGTGGGTTTGCGCGTCTCACCATGACTGTGGCAATGATGGAGATGAGGGCATCACTGTAGGCCAGCAGTCTGTGGGAGGACTGGGTGCTGCTGTGGCCCTCTCTCTCGGACGGACTGAGGCTCTCCAGCAGCGGGGAGGACAGGCCGCGGCTCCTCGCTGCTTTCTTCTCCATCTCCTCCTCAACGTGGTGCTCTATGATGTCGCTGTCGTCGTTCTCCCCCATCCTGGACCGAGCTGTTTGCAAACAACCGAGGAACAGCTGACTGTGGGCGGGGAAGCAGGAAGTAGAGGAGCGGATGTTTCCTGTTCCCTGCGGAGATCGTTCATTCAACAAGAGGAGCCACTCTGTTCACATTTTATTTTACTCATGTTTACTCATGTACTCATTTATTTCACTTTTTTTTAACTTTATTTATTTTTCTTTGTAGATTGCAAGACCTTTGAGAGACACCAAAATCGCCAATGTTTGTGGTTAATTTTTAAAATATTCCTCTGTTTATTAGTTCTTCCTTAAAGTAATCTGATAGTGTTGAAGATATTTCTATGTAATGTTATTTGTTATAAATAAAGTACGTTAAAAAAAAAAAAAAAAAAAAGCCACTCTGCTGTGAAAACGGTGTTTTTCTTCTTCTTTTTAATGGCGGTTGGCAAGCAACGTTTTTGTGCGCATTACCGCCACCTACTGGAATGGAGTATGGATCGGGATGCTAACTACTGAACAGATTTATAAATTAAACAAGAATAAAAAAAATAATAATAAAAAAACACACACAACTATATTCTCTCCATTAATTTCGTCTTCTTAAGGTACCTCAGCAAAAAAGAATTAGATTCAGAACTAGAGACATTGTTCAAAAGGTCCTGTATGTCCAGCTGCAGTTTGTTGTCCTGTAAATTACGTACCAGTTCCATTCTCTCGACTGGATACTTAGTGCAGAACAATAAAACAATAAAAACAATAAAATGTTCCATTGTATCTTCTTGAAGACAAAAATCACATTTTCCTGTAGGATGTTTTCCCATTTTAAATAAACTACTATGTAACCTGGTATGACCAAAACGTAAACTGGATATAGTTATTTCTTTTGTGGTTTCAGTTCTTCCGTTTTTTATCTGGTTTTCTCTGGTTGACACAAATTAAATTACATAGATTATTTTAATCTGTATTTGTTCATTTTTATATTATGGTAGGGAAACTGCTTAAAGTAAAACAAAGGGGATGTAACAAACAAATATTTAATATAGAATCCCAATACTATTGTTTTACAAAGTGAGAAAAATAGAAATTATTATTATTATTATTATTTCTATTGGACATAATGCGCTTTCTCCTCAAGGGGGCGACATTATATACTGTCACCATTTTGGTACACAAGAATACCAGACTCAGTTACAATATTTTTTATCAGGTGTTCTCATCACAAGCAATATTAACGAAGATATAAAACTGGTTTCACCGAACTGTGAGTGAATCCAAACACTCATCGGATGTAACTGATTTAGTCCTAAAAAACATCTATAAAGAGAGCAAAGACAACAAGCGTTGTTCTGGGGAGATAAAAGGATATCTTCATGATCCAGGTTGTCCAGAGGAGGAACAACTCCTGGCAGGCTCAGCTGACCTGTGGGGGGACATTTTAGCAACCACTGCACAGACAGCGTAAACTGCCCTGCAGTCAAAATAAATCTCAAATTCACTTTCGTCCATTCCCTCTCAAATAAAAAAGAGAGAAAAACAGTCCTGCCTTGCAATCATTATCTATGAAACACAATTTAGTCTAATTAAAAACTGTTTCATTGCAAATTCTTGTCTTACGTTTTTCTCAGATGAGCTGTTTTTAACCAGATACAATGAAACATGGAATAAGAAGAAATATGTCAACAATCATTTTCCATTTGACCGAACAGCACAGCAGCCAGTGGGAGTGGGAGTGGGATGTGTCACATCAAGGACCCCTGGGTAATGAGGTTTGAAGGTATGGCTCATTAATTCCTCTATTTCGTTATGATTGTCTGAAAAACAGAACTGTGGACCTTCTTGTTAATTCCCAGGATCTGATGTGCTTAGAAATTACAACTTCACTTGTAAAGCCTAATTTTAACATTATAGTCATTCAGTTTAAAGCACCGCTGGTATCATCTTAGCCACTTCAGTGTGTTTGCATACATCTATAGCTCCAAAAATTGAAATATAATTAAAAATGTCTATATTTTGGGTGTTACAGATAATGAAAAACAAAAATTAAATGTCTCAGAAAATTAGAAAGTTAAATATTAGAAACTCATGGTGTCACACTCTAATCAGCTAATTAACTCAAAACAAAGGTTTCCTGAGTATGTGAACTAGGAGTCTGCAACCTGCAGCTCTTCTGATTCTCCACTGTGGCTCTTTAGAAAAATGATAAATAACTGACTTATGTTTAACAATGGAAAGGTAATTTTAAAAAATGCTAGCTTTAGCAGTTTTTACTTGGCGTTTTGATGCAGCATATGTATAGAAATTCCACAAAGACTGACAATAATAGTGTAAAGAATATTATTATTTAAATAAATTCAATAAGCTGCAAACTACATGATTTTTGACATCATTTTTTATAAAAATAGAATGAAAATGTCTTGAATCTAAAATCAAAAATAAAATTCCATTTTATTTCAAAGAGGCATGATGCTACTGGGCAAATTTTGTTGAGCTGGACCGAAGACAAAAATGGCTCTTAGGGTTGCAAAGGTCGCTGACCCCTGTCCTAAACCTTGTGCAGATAATCCTGCATTTTTCTACATGCTGCACAAGTTGTCTGAAGCGTCCCACTAAATCTGGATGGCATAAGATCCCTGAAAGAAATTAAAACATGCATGTAGTCTGCATAAAATTCAATACCTGAGGTTTAGCCAGAAAGACGACTGTGATTGTACGCACCCATGTGGCGGCAATGGATGTTGTGGAGACCTGATGGAGGCGCAACATCACGTCTGAGACGGGGCTGGATGCAGGTCAACGTGATGAACTCCGAGTGAGCTCTGATCAAAAGAGAGCAAGGCTTTCTCATCTCAGCTCCGAGCAACCATGCTTTTCCTCCACCCCCCGTCCTCAGCTCAGACTGAGACATGTTGACACAGAACACGGCAGGTGTAATGGGATTGACCTCCGTCGCCTGCGCTGCTAGATTGCAGATAGACACATCAATAACATCTGGACTGGTGCTGCACAAACTGTAAACTCAGCAAAGAGAAAATAAAGGTGGGGCGGAGCCTCCACTGGTGGCACCATATCTTTTTCTCAGTTGGGTAGAAAAACTGTAAATACTTGCATATGAGCTGTGGGTACCTTTAGTTTACTCATTCTTTCCTGACTGCTACATCTTTGGGTGAAAGGAGGTGCTTTTTCCAAATAATTTAAAGTTTAAATGTTTATTTTATAGCAGGAAAATCTTCCCAACTCGTGATAGTCTCAAAGGTCTATTTATGAGACTGTGGACAGCACTCATCTCCACTGCCTGCCTTTTGCAGAAGACTAATTTTAAAGCAAGTCGTTATCTTTTTGTCTGCAACTGTCACCTCGAGTTTATGGTTAATATCAGTAATTAGTTATCACACCTTGACAACTCTGCCGTTTCATATCAGAAAGATGAGAAGAAATAAAAGTTTCCACCCAATCAGAGCACGCCTGGACGAGGAGATTAACGGTTGGAAAGAAGTGCGGAGCTGCAATTCAGACCAATGGGACTCAGAAATTTCATTAAGGAAAAAATGGTGTATTAATATTCACCATGTCTGGATAAAAGTGTAATTTATTCTCTATTTACTGGGCAGGACAGAGCACGAAAATCTCCTTTTTAATGCATGCTTTTCACTTTTTCGACATAAATAAGGACTACGTCAATAAACACACCTCTTATGTATGATGACAACTTAATTTAGTCATAAACTGGTTTAAAACTGAGCGCATCCTCCTGACTTTGCAGGCAAGCATGCAGAAACAGCACTCATCATGTGCAAGAGTCTCTTGCTGACTTGGTGCTTTTAACACTTCATTTGAACTGTTCCTTTTCCAAGGTGAACTGCTTAAAACGAAAACAGAAAACAATTTTGAAAACGTATTGGTTGCACAAAATTATTGTGGATTTTCCAAAAGAAAATCCACTTGGGAGGGAGCTGGTGCCTTTCTCCAGCGGTCGTTGGGCGAGAAGCGGGGTGCACCCTGGACAGGTCGGCAGGTCATCACAGAGACACACAGGACAAGCAACTTTGCACGCACACACACTCGTGTATATGTATGGGCAATTTTAGAGACAACAGTGAACCTAACAGTCATGTTTTTGGACTGTGGGAGGAAGCTCGAGCACCCAGAGAGAACCTCCATTTCCACTGGGAGAATATTCAAGGGTCTTGGAAAAAGACCCTAAGCGGGGATTAGAACCCAATATTTTCTTGCAGCAAGGCAACAGCGCTGAATTATTAAATCTTTAAAAGAAAATAAAGACAACCTGACATTCATACCCATGATGAGAAGATGCACCCATTCCAAGAAAAAGATTTGCAAAGACATGCAAAATTATCTTTGCGTTAGCTGCAAACAGCTGCCAAAACACTGACCCCAGGTAGCTCAGCTAAAAGGCAGCGATAACCGACGGAGGGAAAAACTTGAAGGGATTTGATTTGACACAGTCGCACTGGATCCCTCAGGGAAACCCGTCTGCCTCTGAGGGGAAGAAGAAGAGTTTCAAACTCCAAGCTCTACCAAACATCGGTTTGTGTGTCAGCTGAGAATACAAACTGAAGTCTGAAGTCTCTCAGGTCAGTTTAGAAATGCAATAAAATGACAGTTTTTCCATCTTATTATTTATGTTAAACAAGACTGCATGCTGTGGGACAGGAGTGTCCAAACTGTTTGTTACGTGGGCCAGTATTTTGATTTGGAAATGAAAAATAAATAAAAAGTCTGCATCAACCACCAATGTGTTCACCAATGTGAACAAATGTGTCTCATTCTTGAACTACAGCTGGGGGACGCAAATGGCCCCCGGGCCGCACTTTGGACACCCGTGCTGCAGGAGCATCACCTGTTACGCGGCTGTTTTGGGACTGGACTTGTGTATTTTTACTGTCTTTGTTGATGATGTATCAAAATGCAGCTTTTTTACTCACATCTGGTTCAGATTCTTGGACATCTGGGCCAACATGGCCGAATAAGAGAAGCAATGAAGCCTTCTTCAGGTAAATGAAGTAAGGGGCTTCAGTCAGCAGACCTGGAACATCTGACAGGAGTTATTACCCTGCGGTGATGAGTTGCAAATCCAGACAGGAAGGCTGTGATGGGAGTGACTTCTCCTGTCACATCTGATTAAGGCAGCAGGTCTCATGTCTGTAGGACAGAGGCGAGGTTGTCTGAGGACAACAATATCACAGAATCAGGAGTGACATGATGGGGTGAAGAGCAATCTCTGAGGAGGACAGGGGTCAGGAGGATGCAGACATGCAACCGAAGCGAGTGATGAGATGACTCCTCAGCAGATTGGGGTCCGCCAACAGCTGGATCCCCCCCAGAGAAACTGTTTTACAGTGGATCTCCAAGTGTCCGCAGCCCTGTTTCTGCATTTAATGAGACACATATGCTGTTTAATTTGCCTGAAATACAAATAAATCTGAGTCTGGCTTCATTACACCATCATTCAGTCTTCCACAAAAATTGTGGGACATTTGTCTTCGACAAGATCACCAATGAGATAAAATTGGTGAAACAACAAAATGATGTGCAGAGAGATTTCTCACAGTTAGGTTGTTTGGCAGAATGGCTGTTGTGCCCAGTGTTGCTAAAATAAACCTGAATTAATCCGCTGTCTGGAGTTCAGACTTAAGCTGTCAAATCCACAATCTACTGCGTTGTTATGCAACGGTCTGCGCACTAATGCAGCTTCATTCTGGTTCCTGTCTTGGTTAATCTAACATCAGTTTAGATGAACCAAGATCACTGTGTGCTTCTGTGCCTTTTGATGCACTGAAGCACACAGTGATCTGAAGAGAAATATTTCATTTAAAGGAAAAAAATATACAAATCGAATGTTTTTGCACACCATGTTGCAAGTTTATGTTGTTTAGAATCAACAGGTGTGGAGACTGCAAAAACACAAAATCTTACCAAGTATTTCTGGTCTAGTTTCCAGTGCAAATATCTTAATACACTTTAAATAAGACAAAACTAACTTACAAGTAACTTTTCAGCAGATATAGGAGCTTGTTTTCAATCAATAATTCCTTAATATTGATGAAAAAGTTCTAGTTATAAGTGAAATAATCTGCCAGTGGAACAAGACATTTTTCCTATATTATAAGTTAAAATGTTCAACTGGCAGATTATTTCACTTATAACTCGAACTTTTTCATCAATATTAAGGAATTATTGACTGAAAACAAGCTCCTATATCCACTGAAAAGTTACTTGTAAGTTAGTTTTGTCTTATTTCAAGTGTATTTAAGATATTTGCACTAGAAAATAGACCAGAAATACCTGGTAAGATTTTGTGTTTTTGCAGTGGATGATCCTGAACATGTTTAGGTCAAAACAGCCCATTAAAACTTATTTACAAAGCACTGGCTTGAGATATATTTTGCCTTTTGTGCTTTTTTAATTTTACAAAATAGAATTAAGGAATGTTTGTTTGATGTAAATATCAAAACCTGAAAAATTTCCTTCAGTTTTACAAAAATATTCATGTTCACTTAAGCTACTTTCACACATAAAGACCATAAATAATAAGCTGTTACCAGCTGATTCCTGAGAAACACTGAGCCAGATGTTCACCAGTGATGCCAGCCAAAGATCATTCTGGCTTTTTTATCAGAGAAGTGGGTGAAAATTAAAGCAAGAACTTTGGAGAAAAAGTTACAGTTATGAGGTTTCAGATTTTTCTCCACCACATTTCAGGAAGCCAGTCCAATTTGAAGGAGGTTTGTTCCTGGCTGATGAAAAATACCAGCTGCAGATTTACTTGCAAACAGGAAAACAATTTCCCAGTAGTTTTTGATTATCTTTGCACAATGATTTTATGTGTGTGCTAAGGGTTGTATAAACACGATGGTGAATGCATTCGCTCTCTTTCGCCATCATTCTCCAAACTGTAATCATTAAAACCACTATCATACGTAAGATACTGACTGCTCACAGTTTTCAACACACACCCCAATTAAAAAAATACTTTTTTTATCTCAATTATTACAGAAACATAAATTACCTTTTGGTCAAGGGAACCAGCACAACCCTCCATCTAACTGAAGTAGGTCAAGTTCACGTTGACTCCACTTCCAATCTATGATTTGTGGAGAAGCATGTAATTGCTCTCAAATCTTAACTCCACTGAAGTGGCCAGTTGAGTATGATGGATATGTGCTGCACATGCATCGCTAAGCCATTTGAAGCAGGCCTCATTAATGGAAGGTAAATCTCAGCCCTCCAATATCTGGGCTTTGCAATTTCATCTGACGAATAAGATGTGATCAGCTGGATGCCAAGGGCCAGCTGGTGAACGGGCCGCAGAAAGGACAGTGACAGTGGAGTAAGGCAGGATAAGCACTCAGGATTTTATCAGTAGAGAGCATTAGGGCAGGATTTTCCTATCTGACAGTGAAAAATGCAAGAGGAGGGACACTGAATCTGGGAGCAAAAATCCTGAATCAGATATCTAGGTTAAGAGACAGTCATGGCACTGTTTAAGGAAGAAAATCCTCAAAACCTTTCAAACTTGCAGGGAGTGGATCTGGTAACAAAAGGGGAGGGTGTTTGGCTAGTAGAAATTGGGTCATCTTGTCTCCTTAAAGAGCAGAGTCATGAGTCACTCTGTGTCATTTTCAATCTTCTGCCCTATGTGCATCTCTTATCCACACAAAAACTGCACTTTTTTTTTTTGTCCAAAACATCATTTGTTTAAATTATTTTCAAATAATGTTTTTAGAGTAATTAAATTCAGTTCATTTATGTAGCGCCAGTTCACAACAAATATCATCTGAAGGCATTTTAATTCAGTCATACATACATTCCAACTGATCCTAGTTATCAAACAGTGGATCAAGTTCAGTTCATTATTTAAATCAGTTTAAAAAGTTTTCTACCGAAAGAAACCCAGCAGAGCATCGAGTCATTGACCATCTGCCGCGACCGACTGGCTGTTTGAGAAGACAGAGCAGAAAAACACAAAAACGAACCAGAAGAGCTGACATGGTTGTACTTTCTATATTATAGAAAAGTAAAAAGTTAATAGCAGAAGAGGGAGCATGTTTAGTTGTTGGCAGCATTATCTCAGCTGAAGCCCCCCTCCAGGAAGCTAAACAGCCGAACAGAACGCCAGACCAGGTGTAGCTTCTGTGGAGAGAAAAAAAAACCTAAGAGAAAACAAAGTTAACAGTTGAAATAACAGCAAATAATGCAAACTGGAGAGTAGTAGAAGAAGCACCACTACTGAAAAACACTATCCTTGGTTGAAGTCCAGTGAGCTAATCTGTCTTTGCAAGCTTCACTACAATCCATCTACTGTGTGCAAATTAGCAAGAAATGACGTGTTTGTTGCACTACTGTGGTACAAATCGGTTTTTGTCTTAAATTTGCCAACCAGCTGGTCACACAGACCACCTATCATCAAAACATCAAACCATCAAGCCATGAAGGCAGTTAGCTCTTACATTAGTCTGTCGTGATGGGGGCTGTTATCACCTCGCTTGGTGGTTGAGATACATAACAGGTGCAGGTTGACCTCCGTGTCATCACACACCTTTCAAACACATAGAGATGGTGAAAAGTAAATAGAAAGAAGGTTAGACTGCATGGTTTTTAAACACATCCAAACATTCATCACACCAAGTTAAGTAAATGTTCATCTGTGCAGATGGAGTGTCTGCATAGTGTAGCATGAGATCAAATAATATCATTCTTAGGTCTTTGTTTTGACATATGAGTGGCACTTGTATCAGCTGTGTAATAGTGGTGTATGTTTACAGCAAATGTAACGTCTGAGAATTATGGTGCTTAATTTTTCAACATTTATTAAAAAAAAAAAACAACAACAAAAAAAACAAAAATGTGGGAAATGGTTAAGGTAGTGTTTCAGTTCTGCACCCTGCAGTGTCAAATACCTAGGAAGGCAATACCTGAGCACTACTTACCTGAGGCGGCGTATCTTCCCATGCTCTTGAAACACAAATCAGACACACATCCAAGGATGATGATCCTTTATCAAAACAGCCAAAACAGGATCAACTCTTACAAGCCATACCTTGACATTATACACATAATGTCACAACTGTGGAACCAACAACTTCCAGAATTCATGAGCACGACTGCCATTTGATTTATTATAAACTGAACGACTGTGATAGCAGTGACAATGAGCTCAATCTTTTATTAACTGTTCCGGAGTTAATTGGCTGGCTGTGCTCAAAGTGGAGTCGACAGGAAGGGCATCAGAGAGACAAAAGTGATGAAAGACTGAGCCGACAGTGGGGCATCAATTAGAAGATATCAGTTATCAACACATTCTTAAATGAGCAAATGAGAGATGTGATGTTTGTTGACAGCTGGAACATTTGCAATTAATAAACCAAGAAAGCATTTTCCCAAAACATCTATTTCTTTACCAGTTTTACACAGGGTGTTGATTTCCAGAACGTGCAACTGTTTGTAAGTCTGTGTTAGCTGTTAATTTCTACAAATGTAAGCATGAAAAGGTGGAAGAAAGACTTGTTTTTCCAGTAGAATAATGTGATTCTTCTTCTGGTGTCAATGTGTTTATAGCTAAATAAAAGTGTGTTTCTCTTCTCGGTGTTTTGTGGTCACCTCTTTCTCTATATGCAAACAAAACTGAAGAGTCTCTGTCCAGAACTAAACAAAGGTCACTGCGAAAGAAGCTCGATGGTTCAAGCTGTATCAGAGCATAATTATAGAAAGTTGAAGGGAAGGAAAAAATGTGTTAAAAAATGATGCAAAAGCAACATGGATAACCACGGTCTTTAGAAGATTGTGACGCAAAGCCCTTTCAAGCGACTGGGGGATGTTGTTCAGGTGTGGAGTGCTGCTGGAGTCGTACTGTTCAGACCTGAACCAGAAGCACCTTACCTGGGCTGAGCAGAAAAAAGACTGGACCGGTCCTCAGTGGTCCCAAGTCTGGAGGAAGAGTAGAGAGACCCAGAATCCATGTCGCATGAAGTCCAGTGTGATGTTTTAACGGTCAGTGATGATTTGGGGTGCCATGTCATCTGCTGTTGTTGGTCTACTGGGTCAAGTCACGTCAAGTCAAATTTATTTGTCTAGCACATTTTAGCAGCAAGGCAGTTCAAGGTGCTTTACATCGTAAAAACAATCAAGTATACATCAAAAATACATCAAAATCATCAGAATCATCAAGGCATCAAAGTCAATGAGGATCATCAAGCAAATATAATTAGAAAATATTGATCAATGTTCCACTTACTACTGATCAAAGGCAGCTCTAAACAGATGGGTTTTAGCCTTGATTTAAAGGAATTTAGTGTTTCGACTGTTTTGCGGTTTTCTGGAAGTTTGTTCCAGATTAGCGGTGCATAAAAACTGAAAGGTGCTTCTCCATGTTTGGTTCTGGTTCTGGGGATGCAGAGTAGACCAGAACCAGAGGACCTGAATGGTCTGGAAGGCTGATACGACGACAACAGGTCTTTAATGTATTTTGGCGCTAAGCCGTTCAGTGATTTATAAACTAGCAGAAGTATTTTAAAGTCTATTCTCTGAGCTCCAGGGAGCCAGTGGAAGGACTCTAGAACTGGGGTGATGTGCTCTGTCTTCCTGGTCTTAGTGAGAACAGCACTAAGGGTTTTATCAAGTCAGCCATCTACTAGGACGTTTCAGCACTTCATGTTTCCCCTCTGTATGTAATGAATGTATATGGATTAACTGCCATGTTTCACACTGCGGAAGGATCCAAATGCCGACAGGAGGACAGGGGATTGTGTTGGAAATTAAGATTTCCTTTAAATTAAGGCTAAAAAGCTTTACCTTTGATCAGTAGTAAGTGGAACATTGATCAATATTTTTGATGTATATTTGCTTAAAGATTTTGATGACTTTGTGATGATTTGAATTCATATTTGCTCAATGATTTTGAGATGATTTTGATGTATATTTGCTCGATGTTTTTATGATGTAAAGCACTTTGAACTGCCTTAAATGTGCTACACAAATAAACCTGAGTAAGATTTATTGAAGTAAAGACAAAACGAGGAACAGGCAGGAGAGGAACTTGAGAGAATCAGAGTAAACAAAGCAAATGAGACGAGGAAGAGCAGGGAGGAATGCAGACAGTGGAATAATCTGACAAAGAGGTAATTCAGTTCAGTTTCAATTCAGTTTATTTATATCACGCCAATTCACAACAAATCTTGTCCTGAGGCACTTTGCAAAAAAAAAATAAAAAAATGCTTTGGACATCTCCCAATAGTAATATCATGATAAATATTATAATAAATAATATTTATTATGAGAAAACAAATTTTGGGAAGATAAAAGAATCATCCTGTGACTGGAGGATGATGGCTCTGAGGCTGATCATTCTGGGTTTGACATTTCTTCTTTGATCCTGTCACCAGTTCTCCTTTTTTCCCTGACTGTCAGGAGAGGCCACAGGAGGGTCTGCCTTTTAAATGTAAATCCTGCTCTGATGCATTCGCGGAACAAAGGAGTCTGTTTCTTATCTCTGGAGGAAAGTCTGATCTTCCTCTGTGAAGCTGGCTTCAGAGAGAGCAGCGCCGACTCTTGGCTTGAGCTCCACGAGGCTGCAGGAAAGATGTTTTCTGCTGTCTGGGTGAGTTAGGGCTCATTTGTTAATGGTGAAACTCAGCTTCCCCCAGAGCCAACTGATGGATAAATCACCCACATTGCTGTGCTGCAGTGCAGTTAGAGCGCAGCCGGTCTCAGCTGCTGCTCTCTGCTTTCTCCTGCTTTATTTAATCTCGTTTATTTCCCCTCTCTCTCTCAACGTCTCTGTCTCCAACTCTCGGGAGCTGTGAAACAGTTTATGGGACGGATGATGGAGTGGAGGCTCGGCTCGTGGTGGAGTTCCATCAGAGACGTGGAGTGTAATAAAAAAAACAAAAAAAAAAACAGTCTCCATTAGAGATGCGGCTGTGAACGGCCGGGGCTGTGATGAAACATTAGGCAGCTGCTGCAGCGAACACGGGGAGCTTTATGTAGGAGAGCAAAGGCAGAGTGTTTGACCTGAATTAGCTCCTATTAGCAGATCTGCAGCTTCAGCTTTTTGCTTTATTATAACATATTCTTTACATTTTGTACAACAGCTTCTAAAAGGCCAAACAGCTGAAAGTTTTAAACCTATTTTTCAAAAATCTGATCCTCAAAGCCAGTTCCTAAAGAAGTGAATACACTTTAGGAACTCAAGTGTAGTTTTCTGGATCATCTATTGGTGGAAAATGTTTTGTTTGCATTTAAGACCAAACGTTTTTTCAGATTTCCTTAAGTTGTTAGACTACAGTTTAAAAAGCTGAAACATTTTAACTACTTTTATTGGGAAATAAATCAAATTTATGATCCTTCTTTAGAAAACCTCCTGTGATTCTCTCTGATATACTGCATATCAACGTCTGGGCCGAATCCTGACTGACGGTGACCTGTTCATGTCTGCTTTAAGCTTGAAGTTTGCTGGCTTCTTCTATGCGCTTGGGTTGGATCAGGGTGTTGGACTCATGAAAGCGCTTTCATTTTCTCCAGATGTTCCAAACTATCAGAAGGAGGATTTAATGAAGAAAATAACTTCCAGCAGAAGCCCAGTCGGTCCTTGATGTTTGCTTTGGACTGAAGTCTCTTCGTTTCCACCCTTGTTGTCACAAGGCCGTTCTCCAAAAGTCTTCTCTATGCTGATGTTGAGCAAGCTCTGCACTGGTGGCAACATTGTGATACAGGAAAAGGCGCTCTTTGACTTCCTGAAACCCAACTTTACTGCCGCTGAGCTTCTCAACTTAAAGTTCTTGATGGCTGTTCTTTCAGCTGCAATGCTCTTAGCAGCCATTTCCTACATTTTGAAGCACAGTGATGATGGCTGTGTGTGTTTCTTTAGAAGTAACCAATGCTAACACAAGAAGGTGATGATTTTAAGCACCTCTGTCGTTGCTTTATAGCAGTCAGTTAGCTGAATGGATTGACAGTGATTTCAGCTGTGCATGAAGCACTTTTAAATGTATTAACCTGCATCTGATCATAACACAGAAATCCAACCATACTAATATAAACTGTGAGCACAAAAACAGAATCTGCAAAATTTGTGCCACAGCAAAAAACTTTTTCTGTGACTGTTCACAAATAATGGACTCTAATGTCCCTGGCTGTCCACTGGAAAAAAATAACATCCAGCACTTCAAATGAGATGCAAATAAGTAGTAAATTTAATGCAAAGCTAACAAAGTGATCACACAGAGATGGAAAGTAGCCAAAAACACTTGTAAAAATGCTCAAAATGAGAGAAAAAAAACATTAAAAAATATTACATTTTGACACAGAAACACAAACCAACAAACAAGTGAAGCAAGATCACAAAATCTGAAAGCATATTGCATCGATTTCACACCAACTAAGTTTAACCTCAGACTTTTTTTCAACAACGCCCAAAACAAATATCAGTCTCCATTTTTCCAGAGGAAATAAGAGACAGAAATGATCCAACGATGAGGGTTTGAGGAGGAAAACGGAAAGATGTTGACAGAATAAGGACGCAGCTGAAGTGTGTTTGCATATTAAGGACAGACTCCTCCTGCTGCTTCAGCAGCAACCCTTGGTGAACCCACAAGGAAGTCAATCAAAACCAAGTAACTGCAGCGAGTAAGACGGGCCCTGAGAAACCAGCTGAGTGGGAGGAACAAGGTGCAGGACATACACACATGCACCGTGCCAGTCGTCGGACACCCCGCTGGTATAATAGCCTGGACAAACAAGGAAATACGCCACTAACGTCGAGGAAGATCGAACGATCCTCAGAGAGTTTCACCCAGAGTCCAGCAGACTGAAACTGGATGCCAAGTGGAAGGAGGAAGGTCGAGGACGAGTGGGCACGTCAGCCATCATCAAGGGAGACCATCAGGAGAAACAGAAGGGCGCAGGTGGGGGCACAGTTAGGAGAAGGGTGGCAGACTAAAACTGATGCACGTTTATCATGGAAATCTTATAAAAGGTTAAAATATCAAAACTGTTTCTGTTTTAAATCACGTAAAGGAACTCCTAAACAAAAAGGCCTTGTATGTTTTATATAACTCACTGATCGTTCCATATCTGACACGTTGCATGGAAGTGCGGGGTAGTACTTGTAAAACATCGATTTTTCTTTTACAGAAGAGAGCTGGTAGAGTCAGAAGTGGAAGCAGATAGAGAGATCACAAAACCCAATATTTATACAGTTCAACTTGTTGAAACTTCAGGAACTGATAGAGTAAAATATTTTAAAATTGAGCGCATAGTTGTTTTTTTTTTGTTTTGTTTGTTTTTTAACTGAAACAGATTTGTAAAAAGAGAAGGCAAATACAACTTAAAAGGAACTGAGAAAAGATGTCAGCTTATGGAACAATCTTGACAGAGAGATAAAACAACTGAAATCTCTTTCTGCATTTAAAAGAAATTTGAAAATCATTATGATGAAGCGATATGGCACTGAATAAACTCATGTTTTGTTGTGTATTTTTTGTTTGTTTTTGTGTGTATTTTTTGTATATTTGAAATATGTCTTCAATAGTCTTCCGAGCTGAATAGCTCATTTTCTCTTTATGTGAATAGGGGGCAGATATCATAAGTTTCTGCTCCTTTTCATTCATGATTTCTTTTAGTTGCTACCTCGTCATATTCATTATTGAGTTAATGAGGTAAAAAATGTAAAATGAAATGAAAATTGCAATTTTATCTAAATTGCCATTTTTAGTATGAGATTTTCATTGACAAATTTTGTATTTTCTTCAATGAATAAAGTTAGAAGAACAGAAAGTCTGTTTGCTTATTGGCGAGTTGCCCCTCTGAGCTTTTCTGATCTTTAAAACAGTCTGAAGCTGAGTTGCTGTGGAAGTTTTAGAATAGAAATATCCTTTATTGTCCCACAATGAGGAAATTCAGGCGCAACAGCAGCATCGAGGTATGTAAGTTAACAAAGATCAAAAAGTGTTGAAATTATATTAAAAAAATATATGTAAAAAATATGAAGAATAGTGTATCCTATCAGGTAAAACATAAGCTACTTGTGATCCCTATTGAGATTCTTAATGAAGGTGTGTTGTTGTTTTTCAGCCTGCTATACTGTGCTTATGTTGTTTGAAGGTGTTTTACAGTCTAGCTCAATGTTTAACTCTGGGCCCCCGCCCCTCCAGAGGTCTCTGCACGGCCCTGTCCATCAGGAGTCGAAAGAAGCACCTGTCGCTGAAAACCATCTGCAGGTCGTTGTCCCGCCCACACCCCCCTCTGTCGCCGCCTTCTCAGCGTGTTTGGCGTCAAACCTCAACCTCCGATGCTTCTGGCGGAGGGAATCACCAAAGGTTAAAAGCCTCCACATCCACCGGGCATCCGGCGGGATTTCTCTCCGCCCATCCGGCGGAACGTCCCAGCTTTGCTGGTGGTGAAGACAAAAAAACTGATGCGTGAAGGGAAGTAGGAGTTTTTAATTTGATTAAGCTTCACTTTTGGGAAACTTCAATTCTCACGTCTATATGGCGAAGTTCCTGGCTGAATTACTGGGATGCACACTTCCTAACAAGGGGACCCCTCCTCTGTTTGAGGTAAGGATGCACCAAGTTTGTTTTAAAATCCCGCAGCCTGCATGCATAATTAATCCAGTGCTGTCAGGTGTGAGTTGAACAGAGCCCCCATAATAATAATAATAATATTCAGAAACTTCGTCATTTCTGAGTATCAGCAGGAGGCTTAGGGTTTGTCCATTTGTTGTCAGTTCAACTTCATGTCACAGGGTGCTGCAGACAGGTGGATTAAACACGTATTACTTGCATCTTCTGTTATAATCCTTATTATAAATGTCCTGCAGAAGCTCCCATCTGTCTGTGTTGGATGAGCTCAGAAGTTCTTCCTGTTATGACACAATTTTTGTGCTTAAAGCTGGTGACTGATGTACTGCTTCCATTGCCAGAAAGTGGCATCAAACTAGAAATGGCCAAGAATCAAAGGCTTGTGCATTTGGGTCAGTGTGCCACACTGTGCGCCTCAGACGTGCTGCTGCTGCTGCGCGCCTGTTGACGAGGCTGAAGTTGGCTTCCGAAAGGACGTGGCAGGCCGTTTTAACATAAAATCGGTTTCACTACACTTACATTCCAGATATCTTAAATTGCTTTATGACTAGATGTATTTGCAAATTAAAATGTCTCTAATTATATTTTGACTAGTCAGATGTCCTATTTCAGACTTCTCTAATTCCATGCTGGCTGGTATAAATGACGTCAGATTTACCATCGAGTTGTATGGAGGCTTCATTTCAAGATATCTACAATGAATTTCTGACAATCTGAAACGCATATATCAGACCTCTACAATTAAATTATGACTAGTCATAAAGTAAATTCAAGATATCTCATTTTTAGTTCTGACTAGTCATAATTCTAAATAAAGATGACACTATAATTCATATATCTCAAATTTATTTTTGGATAGGAAATGTATAGATCTGACTAGTGCAAATTAAACTCAAGAAATCTCAAAAGCACTTTATGACTAGGCAAGACTAAATTAGAGATCTCTGGAACTGTAATTTTGACTAGTCAAAATTCCTTTTACGATATCTCTCAATGAATTAGAGATATCTGGAATCAGACGGCTTTTCTATTTGAGATATCTCAAATTAACATTCTGACCAGTCAGAATGACATTACAAATATCTTGAATTAGTATTCTGTCAAGTCAAAACATCACAGATTTATGTTGTATTTTGAAATTTCAATGAAACAATAAAAAATAAATTGAAAACATTTTGAAAATGCATCATTTTCAGCTTGGGAACGGGTTAAGAGTTGCACTTTTAGCTTTTCAGAGCTGTTTTTAAGTGCATTGTGTTTGTCGGAAGAGAACAAATAGGAAATTCTTTGCCGATTTCTGAAGCAGTCTTAAAGTTCACCAAGCTTTGTATTCTCCACGTATTCCATACTGCCGAGTTATTTCTACACTGTGGCATTTTTGGACAACTTTGTGCAGGACGTCCAAAATTCTGCAGGCAACTGTTTGGACAGCTCAGTGGCAGCATCAGGGGGCTTCCATGCAGTTCCTAACTCAGATAAATAAAAACGTAATTTTGACTAGATATGATCATGTTCGAGATATCTTGAATTGTAATTTGGGATGTGTGACCCTTCAAGTGACGAATCCCGTGACGTCATTTGAGATATCTTGAAAGGAATTTTAACTCGTCAGAATGTAATTGAAGATATCTTGAGTTATTATTCTTGCTAGTCAGAATGTGAATGCAGATATCTGAAATCACCAGTCAGGATAATTAAAATGTAGTTGTGTCTAGTCAGACGAAACCGATTTTAGGTTAAAAAGGCCTACCATATAAAGGGCAATTGCTCCTAATTTTTTACTACCTGGAGCGTCTTTAATCTGTTCTAGTTTAAAAACGAAAATACTTAGACGCCTTAAACCTGTTCTAGATTATTCTAAACTGATTGCAGAATATTTAAAACCAAGTTTGTGATTTGTGAAACTTCAATAAAAGGCCAGATTAGTTCTATTTTTTTTGCGTCTTTTTTGCCAAAAAGTGGCAATATTCTATAGTTTTTGTTTTTGTGAAGGATCTAACCGTTACAGATTTCATCTCCTTAACCTAGCAGGGACCTGTGCTACTGCCGCAACCTATCCAAAGAGAAGCTGTCATATTGGTTGGCGTGTTGGCTGAACTCTGCCGTAAAATCTCTTACATGTTAGTGTCGGAGAGCTCGAGAGACTGATGCCTAGTGGTGTTTGAATTGTCAAAAGGCATCAGATCATACCTGACTTTGTATTCTCTTACAGTGAGAGTACTTTCGCGTTTTTTCCGGCCCTGCTGCTGTCAGCCTTTTGATAGCGGACACTGGTAGCAACCTTGAATGGGTTTCTAGGACGTGACTTTTAAGGCGATGTTTTCTTTGTAGTTACCAAAAACAAGTTAATGTGCACACTTCAACACTCAAAGTAAAGACAATCACATGGCATGATAATGACTTCAGTATATGAATGTGCTTTCCAATTCCACTCAGTACATTGAGTCCATTTCAAAAGTATTCATACCCCTAAGTCAATACTTTGAAGAAGCACCTCTCACTGCACTGACATTTTTGGAAATTCTTTGCAAAATGGTTCAAGTTCAGTCAGGCTGAATGGACTCCTTGGACATGGATGTTCGAGTCTAAGGAGAACCTTCACCCCAGTCTTGAGCCTTCCAAGGCCAGATTCCCTGCCCACAGCATAATGCAGCCACCACCAAATTTCTTAGGGAGGGTGAGCTTAAAGTGATGTGCATTACATCACTTTCAGCACATCATCACTTTTTTCGACATGTCTGCTGTGTTCCTTTTGTGGCAACATGAAAACTGGAGTTGTTGAAAAGTCAGATTTGTGGAGTTGCTTCTCATATCCGAGCTTTGGATCTCTGTAGCTCCTCCAGAGTTACCATGCGCCTCTTGGCTGCTTCTCTGATTGATGATCTCCTTGTCCAGCCTGTCAGTTAGCTGGACGTCCATGTCTTGGTAGGTGTGTTGTTGTTCCATCCTCTCTCCATGTTCAGATGATAGAACAGAACTCTGTGAGATGGTCAAAGCTTGGGATATTGTTTTGGAACCTAACTCTGCTATAAGCATCTCCACAACTTTCTCTCTGACCGGTCTGCTGTGTTCCTTGGTCTTTGTGCTTCTTTTTGTTCTCTAATGTTCTGTAAGAAACATCTGAAGCCTTTAAGGAACAGCTGGATTTGTAGTCCAATGAAGTTACACACAGTAACTAACTTCTGTAGGAAGTTGATTGCGCTGGATTTTATTTGGTGAGAACAGCAAAAAAAGGGATGACTATAAATGCATGGTACACTTTTCAAAATTTTATTTGGAAAAAATGTTGAAAACCACGCATCTCTCTCCAGGTACATCAAATCAGCCCCCCCCCCAAATGCAACCTATATCTGATATCACTGCAGTCTGACCAGCCCAATTCTGATCTTTTCAACCCCCCAAAAATCCGATTTGTGCTACTTCCACATGGGGTACTAAATGGAAAACGTATCCGCGTGCCTACAGTCTGAATGATCATGTCGCATTTTATCTGACTTTTATGTCATTGATGTGAGACATGTGTCATAATTCTGCACCAGAAGAAGCCAGATGCAGTAAAACCAGTTGTAAACAATGGCTGAAAATTATAATAATAAAAATTCTGGATTTATGAAAGAAGTCTGTGTCACTAAAGCATGTGTCACATCATAATACCACCACTCCTCGCTCTCACTTGGGCTATGACATGAAATCTTCACAAAAAATTAAGGTTTGTAGCCAGCTGAAATATGATATTAGACTTAAGGAGGTATTAAGAGTTTTGCAAAACCCTGTAAGCATGTAAACAGTCCTGTTGTCTGGAAAACTGGGGCTGTTCCATGATTGCGTAACCCCAGACGACAGACGCATTCAGGTTTATTCTCATCGGTTATAATCCTCAGATGCCAAGTGATTGCCAATCCATCAGGCTTCATCTCAATCTGCTCTTCACGCATTGCATAAACCCAAGATATTAAAACCATCTCAGAAATGTGTCCAAGAACATCGGCACTGGCAATTTTTTTTGAAAAGCAACAGTAACTTCTGCAACATTAAATGACAACCTTCACTGTGTTGCTTTACAGTTTATGCAAACACAGATTAGATGCACAGACGGTTATATAAGGTGGTATTTCTAATTCCACCTTAAACCATGAACTTATGTAAAATCATGCATCTGACGGTTATGGTTTTAGTCAGAAATCAGATTACAGATTTGTTTAAATGATAAGATAAATAAAACAAACCCTTCATTTGATGTTTTCCGTCATTTTTGTCTTCAGTAATTCAGAAACTAACATTCATTTTGTACCATTTCTGATCTTTTCAATAATGCACATGAGAAGCTCAGATTTTCTCTGGTCAGTATTGACTTCCCTCTTGGTCCTGGTTTCAGCACTGAACCGATGCTTTCCAGCATGACTCCAGCACTGAAAACTGCTATCTCAGCCCCAGCTATATGCTGAGTAAGGGGAACCAAAGAACAGCTTTCATCAGGAGCTGGAGGCGAGCGACTGTGCTCAAAAACACCATTTCCCTCTCAAAACATTGTTTACAAATTCGTCTATAAAAACAGTGATGGTAATCTTAAAATTGCAGGGTTGTTGAAATGATGTTCAAAAGGCTGAGTGTAATTCTGGTTTTCTGCTGCTGGTGGATGCTGATCAGAGAGCCGCTAATCAGATCTGCAGCGGTTCACAAACCATTTAAATTGCACTTGTGATATCAGGACATGTATTTAGTGCCAGATCTCCATCTCGTCACAGAGATCTGGCACTAAACCAGCTCTCTGGTTGTGCACAAACAAAAAAACAAACAAAAAAAAACTCTGACAAAATTGGTTAAGAACCAGCTCCTGGTTTAGCTCTGGAACCTGTTTGGTGGGAAAAAAAAACCTGATGTCTGACCTGCAGATTTTTATTTTGGCAGATTCCAATTTTTTTTCTTAGGTCTGTAACACATGCAAAATATTTTGTATTAACTTAATTTGAATACAACTATTAACAAAAAAGTGTTGCAGTTTGAAGTGGATGACATTACAAGATTATCTACATCTATGCATCAACACACACACACACACACACACACACCTACCGCACGTCCCTAACCTGTATGTTTACGAAACTCAGATCATGATATGCATCAAAGAACTTGCTGTTGGATGATGCATTCATAGGGCCTGATCTTCAAAACGTTTGTGTGGTGCAAACTTGACAGCATGCACAAACCTGATCTGCAATATGCAAAACACATATGCTGATCTGATCATCAGAAAGTGCAAAATACTTGGAGGAGGATATGCAAATGTAATGACTTGCCACCCACAAAGCGATTTATTAAACCTGAACCAGATTACGGGAGCGGTTTTTGCGTCTATATTTATCATGTTTGAAAAGTAGGTGCTAACTGGCACGCAGGAATGTCTGCTGTCACTGTGGCGAGCAGGAGGCACCGCGGTCTGCACCACGTTTGGGCGTTCAATCAATTACACTCAGTTTTTGTGGATCATGTCTAACACTCCACTTACTGTGCGTAGATTTTTTTTTTTTTTCTTTTTCTCGCACAATTTAGCTCTCCTTATATGGAATCTTTGTAGCTCAGGGTCATAGACTTTAAAATGGTGGATCTTGCACTTTCGATGCATTAGATAACCTTGGTACTGCAGTGTTATTTCGGAAAGCATTAAAGGGAGCTGCCTGACTTCATCCAGTCAATCAATTGCAGGGATTTTGAAATCCAGGCCTCGAGGGCTGGTGTTCTGAAACCTTTAGATGCATCTCTGCTTAAACACACCTGAGTCAAATAATCAGGTTGATAGCAGGATTCTGGAGATCCTGACTGCATACTGAGGAGGTAATTCAGCCATTTGATTCAGGTGTGTTGGACCAGGGACGCAGCTAAAAGCTGCAGGACACCAGCCCTCGAGGACTGGACTTGAAGACCCTTGATCTGTTGTAAATTTTAAAGGAAAACCTCATTATGTGTTATTACTGATCTTTTGATCAACACTTCAGATCTGATTAAAGCCAGTTTTTAAACCAGAGAGGAGAAATTCTCATTAAGGAGTTAAACAGATACTCATATCAGGGCCCATCTAAGAAAAAGAACCACCCCTTTAAACTTGCAGCTTAAGCTGCAGTATTAGAAACCAAGAAGCTCTCATTAGGCATGCTGGTTGGGAAACTGGCCAGGCGGAAGGTCCCTCTAAGGGTGTGATGCTGTCAGTCAAACCTGAAGCAAATCCAGAAGGTATTATTCTCATTGGCAGAAGGATGATCATATTCAATAAAGATGATTACGAGAACCCTCATTTCCCCTCATGATCAGCAGCTGTGCCTCATCCAGACGTGCCAAACACAACAGTGACCAGCTTTCACGTCATTCACAGCTATTTGTGATCAAGTGCCGACCGCCATGATTCTGGAAGCCTCTGAATCTGCAGCTCCACTAATGGCTTCCAGTTACCAGCTCATAGAAACTCTGAAGAAGTCACTCAGACCTTTGTTAGGAAAGTATAAGTGAAAGTTCTTTTTAAAATCAGCTTTCAGGACACAGTTTAATTTTTTTTATTTTATTTTATTTTTTTTGAGTTTTGCAGGAAGTTTGCAACATTATTGCTCCACTGACAGCAGAATAAAGCTTTCTACTATGAAAGGTCTCAGCCTTTACAGTAGGACATAACATTTTAGGATTTTAAGACTGGCCATATTGAAAAAGTCTCAACAGAAAACAAGTTGTGTTTTTAAAGGTATAATAGAAATGATCTGGTCTTTATCAGATTGTAAAATTATTTAAATCTCTTTAAAGTGTACATAATCACACCATTTTCCATACTGTCAATATTAAATAAATATAAGGGCCAAATAGAAAGCCTTGCATGAAAAACACGCCATGATCCAACACAGCGCGTAGAACCGCTTTCAGCAGCAACACCCAGCCGTTGGCCCATGCTTCTTTCCAACGTTGCTGCAGTTCATTGAGGCTTGCAGACATGTGTTTCTTCACAGCTCTCTCAAGGTCCCATCACAGCATCTCCACCAGGTTGAGGCCTGGACTTTGACTAGACCATCTCAACACCTTTTTGTCTGTCATTCTGTGGTAGATTTGCTTCTGTGTTCTAGAATAGCGCCGCTCATGGTGGCAGCATGTTGGAGCAGCTCTGATTTTGTTCTTTTAGTAGATTTTGGTTCATAATTATTTTGGTTGAGGCGTTGCATGTATGGACAGTTATTCCCTCTGGTTTTGAATGCTGCGCAGCTGGAAGGATTTTTGCTTGTACTTTTTTTTTTTACTTTTGGACAGTTATGATGCATAACAGTGGCAACAAGGTATTATTATTTTTACAACTGGATTGATTAATTATAATTAAATGATGCGACCACTAGGGGGTGGTATCGAACATGAAACAAAGTCTAAGCGACAGGGCTTCTGTGGTCCAAAGGGACGGGAGAAAGTGGTGAGCTGGGATTTCTCCAGCTCTAAAAACACAAATATAGCAAAACATCTTGGTTAGGCTTTAGAATGAAGAGCAAAACAGCAGATCTTAGATGTGATTTCAAGCATTTTGAAGTAGATTTGGGTTCAGCAGGAGGGAAGTGATCACTGCCTTTACACTTTGAGGGCTCTCTTTTAAAAGCATTTGGCAATAAATTAAAGGAACTAATGACAGTTTTGGGTGATTAAGGAAATTAGAAATGTTTCCATTTAATGTATTTAGCATTTATTGAGGTTTAAAATACTTAAAAGAAGTTGTTTATATTGTACCCAGGTAAGGCTTTAGCCTTCATGAACTGATTTAGATTCATGTGGTTACTGATCGCGTGTAGAACGTATGCTGGAAACAGACCCTCTTATCGAGGGGAGCGGCACAAGGATGTGTCTCAAACAAACAAAGAAAAAACAACAAACACCAAACTGCTGCCAAAACATAAAACAATATTTGATGTATTTCTCTTCTAGGAATGAATCATACACAGGTTTTCTCCCATTCGCATTGTTTGCTTTGCTTAAATAAAGCTGAAAACCACCCTGGATTGTTTGAGTCATCACCTCAAATACTGCAGCTGTTAACAGTACAGACAGTCTTGATCACTTATTTTATGGAAAATCATCCAAAAAAGCCTCCACTCCAAATAGCATGTGTAGATGCTAGGCTGCAGCAGGACAGTCGACGCATGAACCTGCGGAAACAGAAACGTGTGGTAGCTGTGTCGGTACGACTTGAAATTCTTCAAAAGTTCTGCAGCTAAACTTTAAAGGACAAAAGCAAAGTTTGAGGAAGATTAAATTGAGGATTTCATGGTAAACACGCCTTGCAAAGATGCAGAGGAGCTGCCTCCATTTTTCAATAAATGCATTTGAAACATTCAGCATCATGATGGAGTGAGGCACATTTCATTTTGAAGAGAACTCTGGTAGATTTCGTAGGATACATTTCAGCTCTGTGTAGACATGCTTTTGGCTGCTGTTTGATTCCAGGAGGATCATTCGCATTAATACCAATTTGATATTCAGGCTGCGCTTCGCATCCAGGAGGAGCTGTTCTCTTGCACTCAGCGCTGTTTCCTGCATAGCCCTCACTGGCAACCCCCACCTCACACACAAATACTTAATCATTTACCAAAAGCAGCTAACATATGCACACACAAAAATGAGGGGAGGCTGTGTCAATGTGTGTATCATGATGGTTAAAAGTTGATTATAGCTCAAAAAGTGCTATAAAATACCTAAAATTCTCTTTTGATCAGAGGTCTTCTCCTAACGTTAATCTTGAGACTTGCTGGCATGCAAGAGCTGCAGCAACATCATAATTTTGAGTTTTAGTTCACCTAAAGAGGACGGGTCAAAACGTTTTCTCCAAACACACCAGTCTTGTCAGCAGCTTTTACCAGTCAAGAAACAGTAAGAAGTAACTTATCCAAAATGTCCTAAAAATAAAAGTGACCATAGAATCCTCTTCCAGGAACCAGAGAAGCTGTTTTCAGTTCCAGTTTAAATGCAGCTGTTCTATGAAGGCCTCCGAGGTTTGTTAGAGAATTTTAGTGAACAATCATGATGATCAAGGGAAACGCCACCCCAAGCTCTGAACATCTCCCTGAGCTCTGTTCAATCCACCATCTGAACATGGAGAGAGGACGGCCCAACTGCAGACCTACCAGGACTTGGGCGTCCACCTAAACCAGGGGTCTGCAACGGCTCTTGATAATTTTGCTTAAAAAGTGCAGAACCAACAATTTTTTTTTTTTTTTTTTTTTTTTTTTTTTTTTTTTTTTTTTTTTTTTGTTTAAATCATTTTCCACAAACATCAACATCCCACAGAAGAAAAGGTATCAATCCTGTTTTTGTAATGTGTTTTTTAAATATTTTTCTTAGTTTTAAAACCTAAAAACAGAAATAAAATGGTGGTTCTTTAAAAATAACCACTAATTTCCTATGGTAGATGTTAATAAAAAATTTTTATGTTGTCTTTTCACACAAGGTTATGTAACATTTGTGCCTCTAAAGTAGTTTTATGTTGCTGGACTGAGGACAAAAATGGCTCTTTGGTTTGTGACAGGCCAGTTAAGGAAAGTGTTAATCAGAGAAACAGCCAGGAGACCCATGGTGACTCTGGAGGAGCTGTAGAGATCCATGGTTTATCGATGCTCTCAACAAAACTGGCATTTATTAAAAAATGGCCAGAAGAACATTAAAAGATGTCCTGCTTGCTGTTTGGCACAAGTCATCTGATGGACACGACACAAGGCGTCTCTCCCCCTTCTTCTCCTGCTCTCGTTTTCTAAAGTTTAATCACAAGTACGGTGAATATGTCCTCCTATGCAGTGTAATCTTCCTCCAAAGGTCAAAGCCATCATCTGCAGGAATGAAACAAACACAAAGCAAATACTCAGAACAATTCCTCGTTTTCTGTTTGTCTTGGAAATGTTATCCATTCGTCTTTCGTTGCAGCTCCTTTCTGCAGAAATCCCAGACTCATTGACTTGTTAGCATAAAGTGTTGCCTGTAAAATAAGGGCTGGAGATGCAAGTTTCGATCCAGGAGGGTGAGAAGAAGCAAAGAACTCGATTTATTTCCTTTTTGAAGTTGATTGTTTCCTCCAGCACATCATTTCGGACCCATCTGTGGTTCTTTTCCGACGCTCAGGGAAATGGAGATTTATTCCAGCAACCTTCCTCACGGCTTCTTTTAAAGCTCTACTCACTTCATTTGAAGGCAGCCCTACATCTGTGACTGAGCTGCAGCTTGATAAGTGCTCAGTGTTTCAGTCGGGATGCGATTTAACCCTTCCAAGCATCAGTTATATTCGCTTCCCTCGGGGATTTTTTTTTTAGCCATGAAAAAGAAAAAGCGTAATTTTTAAAGAGGTTTTTCATATCTCCACTCAAGCTGACAACATACCCTTTGGACTTTGAAAAATGTGCTTAAATAAATAAATAATATTTGTGTTTTATGTGAAAATTTTAAAGTAACACATCAATATTGTTAAACTGAAGTGAGCAGAGTTTTGACTTTTTTTCTTATATTGTTCAATGTAATGGGGAAAAAAACTCTGGTCTCTGCCTTCACAACCTGCTGTGATAAAGTATTTGCCCACTTGCACATTTCTTCTATTTTAGCCATTTTTGTCACGGGTAAATATTTCAAATAATCAAAAAATATTCTAATATCAGACAAAGATAACCTGACTAAGTTCAAAAACTAGTTTTTAAATGATGATTTCATCTGTTAAGGGAAATGGCTTATCCAAACCAGCCTGGCTCCATGTCATAATTTATTTGCACCTAATGAATTAATTTTGATTTATCACACTTTTTAGTTCAGTTTCACTCAAACCTGTCCAGCGTCATGAAGTAGGCTAAAAGATCTCAAAAAGCATCATAATATGTCAGATTGTTACAAAGCCATTTCTGTGGCCTTGGGACTCCAGTGAATTACCCACAAATGGAGAAAACATGGAACAGTGGAGAATGTTCCAAGGAGTGGCCAACCTGCCAAAATTACTCTTAAGAGCACAGTGAGCTTAACTGAGGCAAGTCTGTCTGACATTTACCAAAAACATGTTATTGATCTGCAAGACTTAGGAAAATATTCTGTGGCCCATCTTTTGGCCCACGAGAGAAAAGTGGAATTTTTTAGAAGATGTCCATCCCGTTACATGTGGTATGAAGCTAACGCGGCAATTCAGAATGAGATTATACTAACTTTAAAGCATGGTGATGGTGGCGTGATGGTTGGGGGCTGTTTTGCTGCTTCAGGATCACTACCTTCTATAACTAATGGAACCGTGAGTTCTGGTCTGTTGCAGAAAATCCTGTAGAGAACACCCGGCCATCAGTTAGTGACTTTAAGCTGAGGCGCTCTGGTTATGCAACGGGACAAAGCACATCAGATGGTTGTGGTGTGTCCTAGTCAAAGTCCGAAACAGAATTAGATTTAAAGTCATGACACTGCATTTCATCAGCCATTCCTGCTTGAACACCCTCCAGTGAGATTGAATTAAATCTATTCTGCAAAGAAGAGTGACTTACTGGCAGTTATCACAAGCACTTGATTTGGGTTGTTTTAAGCCTTTTTTTTTTTTTTTTTTTTTTTTTTTTTTTTTTAAAGCATCCAGGTATGTAATATTTTGCTTCGTTTAGTCCTGGAGCTCTGCAAGGTGGCAAAACTTCAACTTCCTCAACATCTACTTCAGGATCCAACAGAGGGGGGCAGTTGCAGCCCTCTGGCAGGGCCACATCTAAACCGTCCAGTACCCGGATACACCCTTTAGCTACAGTCTAATAACAAACTTTCATGTTTTATGACAAATGGTTACTGCGGGTGAAATATTTTAAAGAAAAACATATTCGTTGTGTTTGGAAAAAAATGCCAGTGATGCATAATGTCTGATTTAGTGGACTGAATATTATTTGCCATTTCTTCCAACATAAAATCACTGCTTTTAATTATAACGATTATATTAGTCCTTAGTTGAAGGATCTCATTCTATAGAAGTACTGGCCTGATATTCCAGGAGTGTTTCTGGTTGAATGGGGGGCCATGTTGGCGTTGTAGGGAGTGACTTTTGAAAAGCTGTCCACTTTATTTGCCACTGTGTTTGAAAATGTGAAATAAAAAGTGTTATTGAATCATCTAGAATGCATAAATCACCTCCGTTTAGCCATTAATCTGTCAGCCGAAAGTTGTTTCATTATTATGGAGCAATAATGTGCTCAGCTGTTTTACCATTTACCGAGAGCGCACACCTTTTAACGTCTTCAAAAACCTCCAGATGATGCAGCTTGTAAAATGAAAAGCAGGTTCTTTGTGGCGGTTTTCTGCCTGTTCTGGATAAAATCGTCTCTGTAGGCTTCGAGGTTTGCTGCAGGTCACAGCTGACGGTAAATTTCACCCTCTAAATCATCTTTGCTGCTCTGCAAGGCGGGTGTGAGTGTGTGTGCCACTGTCATTTTATGGTTTTATGTGGCGCATGAGGATCTCATTCTGCAGATAAAATGTCTGTCTGTTCATGTCTGTGTTTTCTCCATGCTGCAGTTCATTAACTCACTGATTTGGTTTTTCTTAGTAAAATACTCCTTTGGGAGCTTCCTGTTCTGCCTTTTAAACACTCATTAGGATTCGTTGCTCTGACATTACTTCTCATAAAATGTCTAACACGTTTACTTTAAATGTCTGACTGCCTGCAGTTTATTTGCAATTTGCATTTCCTGCATGTAGCTCTTAGCCAGCAGGGAATCCAGCAGGTTAAATGATTGCGTTTTACAGGGAAAGTCTCTTTCTTTATCATGGATGGGACTTATGTTGTCTTTTATCATTGTTCAAGTTTCTTCACACTCTTGTCATGATCGTAAGGATGTATGATCTGTGAAACATCCAAAGAGGGATCATAATGAGGGAGCACCAAGGCAAGTGTCAGTGTTCATTAAAACTGCAAATTTAAAAAAAAAAACTTCTGCTGCTTGACAAAATATCAGTTTTCCATCTAAACTGACCAAAATGCCCATATTTGGTCTCATAATATGGAAATCAACCGAATATGGTTTGCAAAAGTTTTAGCTTAAAATTCTGTTTTTAGTTTACAAAACAATAAACAGGCATAATCAATAAACTTAAATGTGTTCCAAGATAAATGTGGGTCCCTTTCCAGCCATGTTTGTTACAGTTCCACTTGTTTTCAGCTTTTTAATTATTGAAATGGGGAAACTGAGGCAAAAAGCTATTTTCTTGGAGCCATTTCCTGACGTACGAAGTCAAACGCCAGTCTACCGTACCTGAATGACATGTTCTTCTGTCTTTCCCATGTTAAGGAATGTCTAAGTGCAATGGTTTAAATTCAAAATGCCTCTTTATCTCTTTGGAGCAGAAGAATAGTTTTAGTTTTCAGTTTGAAAAGATTGTATTCTCCAAGTTTTTAACTTGAATGTATAAATAATGCATTTAAACTGTATCACTTCTCTGTCCTCCATGCGGTGTCGCAGTCCGCCCCATCTTGGATTCAGGCTTTCCTCCAGACAGCGAGTCAGTAAACACTTGAAACCTTACATGACTTAACGTTGCTGTTTTTGTTTGCCTGTGTTCGTCACGCTTTAAAAAACAGCATGTCCACACACAGCTGACTGTACCAAACACAGCGCAGAGTCCACAAAAAACAGCCCCGGCTTGCAACTCGGCTGAAAACATCACATGGTTGCCATCATGAAACCGTCTGAGGTTGCAACATCAGAGAGGGGTTTATGTGCAGATGATGTTCTGTTTCCACATGGGAAATATTTTAACGTTTTCTGGCTTCTGTTGAGTTTACAGATGGCTGCTGCTGTTAGTCATATGAAGCCACTGAGCTGGATCTTAATGCTGCTTTGCTACAGCAGAAAAACAAGTGTTGACTCAGTATGATGAGTTCAAAATCAACCGTTTGGATCAGTCACAAGACAGGAAAACTAGCCTGGGCGATTGTGAGTGTTTTGATATCAAAAAGTTGCTTTACCTGAGGCCAGTGGTACCTGCAGATTTGAGTGTCCTTCAAGTTCACAGTCCAGCAGAGAGATAATAAAAGTGTTTTCACAGAACCCGTCAGGACTTGTCAGGACATTTCACAGATGCACGTCAATCATTCTGTATCAGGGGTCTGCAACCTGCAGCTCCAGAGCAGCGAGGGGCTGCTTGGACCTTACGCAATAGCTCTTAATGACTTGGGCTAAAAATGACAAAAACAACACGTGCTTTTAAATATAAATACAATGACACATGGAGGTTTCAGCATTTCTTTTCTGGTTTTATTTTTCATGGAATGATTGCACTGAATTTCAGAATAACACTACAAGTACCAGTAATATTTTTTTTTAGATCTATTTTTGTTTTAATCATTAGGTTGTATACTGATTTTGTTGCTTTGATTTTTACATAATTTCATCACAATTTGTATCCATCCTCATTCTGCAAAATGAGTTTTAGTTTATGAAAAAAAAAATCTGTCTGTCTCGCTCATCCAGAAAAGCTCAGTGTTGCACAAAGTTGTATGAAAGGTGCTGTTTAAATAAAGTTGAAGCTTTTGACTGAATAAAGGAGTGAAAACGACAGCAGATACTGAATCTCATGCAGACCTTGATGTGAGATTAGTCTCTTTCTGAAGAAACCAAAACATGACATTTTGTTCCAAGTCATTAGTTAAATGTACTTTTTTGGAAACAATTTTTAAGCCATTCGTTAAAATGGATGCAAACAGAAACACAAGGTTTCCGCCTGTCATGTGAATCAGATTGTGGGTCTGTGCGCTCAGAGGTTAATGGACACAGTGGGCAGCAGCTGAAGGCCTTTGAAGATGCTACAGCACAGGCTTGCAGAAACATATGGGTTCATTCAGCGGGTTTGAACACCTGGAGGGTTCTGCTTTGATCGCTTCTGCCCCCCTTTTCTCCGTCTTCTTACCTTTTCTATCTCAGTCTCTATTTGTTCAATCACTAAAAACCTTTTCTAGCTATTTTACTGCATCTCCACTGGATCGCTATCACTCACACTGGAATATTACCGAGACAAATTATCTGTATGGTCTATAAGGGTAATTCAGCACATTGAGACCCTAATTCAATACCCAATACCAAGAGCTCATCGATAACTCATTCAGATGGCAAAAATAACCTCCATTAGAGAAATCCAAGGCCAAAACCACTGCTGACCAAAAAGAACATAAAGGCCTGTCTCACGTTTGCCAAAAAAAGGGCAGTTTTTGGGTGGTCTAGTCAAACTCCGGACAGCTGTGGCTGTTCATGCTGGAAAAGCCTCCAGTGTGGCTGAATTAAAACAACTCTTCAATAAAGGGTGAGCCAAAATTTCTCCACAGTGACGTAAAAGACTAATTGCCAGTTATCAGAGATGCTTTCTGGCAGTTGCTGCCACTAAGGGTCAAGGGGGGAAATTGCTTTTTCGCGCAGGACCAGGTTGGTTTGGATAGATTTTTTTTCCCCCTTTTAACAAATAAGATCCTTATATGGAAACTGCTTTTGGAAAACTTTTGGATTTGCAGTGGTTATTTTCTTTCTTATATTAAAATTGTTTAATGATCTGCAACATGTAAGTGTGACCAAAAAAAGCAAAAACCGAGTTCAGAGACGGAGCCCTCATGGATAAAGTAATTATGTCAGAATGTAAAGCTGTTCTACGATACCTTAAAGCCTTAATATTTTTCCTGCTGAGAGTCCTTGGCTTAATTTGGCCTTGTAGATTATTTTCTTTCTGTTTTATCTGGAATAGCCTCATAAAATAAAGTGTTATAGTTTTTATTTCCTTCAGTTTTCTCTCACAATGTCTCTGCTTCTATGTAATAACGATCAGTGAAAGGAGCTGACGGTGGAGAACACATTTAACCGTTTGACTGATGGCTGATGAGGGACGTACGAAGACTTGTGTTTATGAAATGTTTTCGGTTAAAGGAGGGAAGAAGCAAATGATAAAGGCCAAAAAAGGTCTAATTAGTTTGCATCTTTATTTGGAAACCAATCATGGAGCATTTTACGTACTTTGGATCTTGCTATGTTAGAAATTGTGAAGAAATCTTGTCAAGATACTTAGTTCTAAGTCTTAAGATCACAATCTCGCATTCAGTTATGCAGAATTCAGTCAGATTCAGTTCACAGTCAAGTTCAGTTAGTCATATATGCAAAGTTATTTAAAGAGGCCAACCGGTTGCCTCAAATTTTTAACTTCGCAGCAATCCCTCATCCTGAGCAAGCATGTGGCGAATGTGGAGCAGAATGACTCCCTTGTAATTGGAAGAAATCTCCAGCAGAACCAGTGCTCAGGATGAGCGGCCATCTGTGAGGGCTGACAGGACAGGATGGAGACTCAGGGGAAAAAAACCCACAGAAGCAGAGGTCTAGGAGTACTTTCAGTAGGGTAGGTGAAGAGTCTGATCACAGGCTTGATAAATCAGGAAATCACACTGTCTCTACACAACAGAATGCAAGTGGACCCTGCAGAATGAACCACTGAGCATGGGAAGGACTGATTGGCTAAATTAAGTCTCAACCCCCTGACTCAGAGCTTTAAAGCAAACAGTTCAGAATAGCCTGTAACCATAACAGCAGGTGAGTTTTCCTGGGCTGTCCCTGTCACAACAAAGCTGTGGAGGCAATCTTTTCTCAGCTGGTTCACAGCTGTTACAAGTCACAGGTCACATTTAGGCATCTCTTAATGTCTTGAATCATTTTAGCTAAAGCTGAGGTTGATCAGGGGGTGTATCCCCTGCAATGAAGCACCAGACAGGGAGAACGGGCTGTTTACTAAAATCCTTTGTTTTACTTCATGATCAGACAGGAACAGAATTCATGTTCAAATTTCTCCCTATCTTCATAAACTCTTGCATCTTCTCAGTGCAAAACTACTGCAAATAGCTGCACATTATTTGCAGAATTTGGTGGTAAAAAGCACCACATTGTACAGGAGATACTCTAAACCTAATCTCTATAACGGCTTCCATTAAATTGCTGTTTAATAGTAGAAATTTTAAATATTCATTTAATTTAGCTGCTCCACTGGGGGGAAAAACATCACCCTATGACTTTTCTTGCAGCACCTCTTGCAGCTTTCTGCCTCACAAATCCTGAAAAGCACACTAAGCTGAAGACCTTTACCACAATCTGTTCTTTCTTTTCAATTAGTCTCTGCTCCAGCTCATAAATGATTCATGGAACTCAGCCGTTTTAATAACTAATACGGATGAACAATTTCAGGAAACAATTAGCTCACTGGCACAGCTCAGGGTAAAATAAAATGTGATTTTTACTGGTCACATTGGGACCAAATGCCTGGTTCAAAAAGCAGGAGGTGGTCTGAGAAAATGGAAAAACCCCCTCACAAACTAACTGGGAGCTATTTGTCTTCTAAAATACATCAGAAAATATTTACCTTTTCTTTTTAGGAGTCATTTATATTGGTGAAGTTTAGTGCAGTAAATGATGAAAGAATTTGTACAGATTCTTTGACCTCATGATGCAAACAGCTCACAGCTTCCAGGATTTCAACATTTTCCCACTAATATACTCCAAGAGGATTTCCTCTGTATACATTTTAATGCTTTTGGACAATTCATTTTCCCCAAGAGGGCTCTACTCATCCAAGATCGTCTCTCCGCAGAAATGCATAACAAATATGGCTGATTTATTTGCAATGAAACATAATTAATACTGTATCTTGTGCATCAAAATGGTTTTTTCCCATTGATTTCCTGTTTCTGTGTGACACTGATTCCGGTTGGGTAATAGGCCCTTGTTATGCAGCAGCATGTAACTGCAAACTTGTGCTCATAAATCCCCAGCAGGGCCTGATTTGCAGCGATTAAAGTAGAGTGAATGCCCACCCAGACAGTGTCACGTGGGACCGATATCCATAGCAATATATAAAAAAAGATTCTGATTTGGTTAAATCTGAATGTTTTAAGTGGTATAAATGCACAAATAATGTATTTTCATCTCTAGCAGCAGCTTTTTCTTCTTTGAATTATTTGTAAAACTCAGCAGTTTGCATCCAAACCAGACAGGCTGAGTAGTTGTGTTTTGTCTCTTCAGTGCGAACAGAAAGGAAATGTTTCTTTGTTTGAAGACGATATGCCTGCTTCCGATCCGACTCCTTTCTCAGCGTCGGGTCGTCATCAGACTTGCAAAGGAAAAGGCTTCATTGTGCTTCGCTGGCTCTTTTTGTATTGAAAGCATCAGCCTTAATTAGCCTGAACGTGGCACTCACATCCAGGTCTGCATTAAATGCAGACTGCTGCCATTACTTTCTGCACAGACACCTGTCCTGCTTTAATAAATTTAGATTTTTATTAGCGTCATTACTCTGTCAGTGTCAGCAGGTTGCTGCACAGCTGCTGCCTCGCTCCAGGCATTTATTTGTTTTACCTCGGATTCCTCTTGTGTCTGTCAAACATGGCTGGAGCTGCAGGGAGTGCTTGTTCAGGGGCTTGATGATGTAGCTACAATGTTTGCTAGAATTTGTAATATTGTCATCAAGCTGAGCTGAGAAAACAGTATTCCAAGTTTTGCACATATCAGAGTAATGTTCAATCCAACATCCGAACATGGAAAGAAACCTTTTACATGTTTGCAAACCATAGTTTGCTGAGAGGTTACAAACAACAAGATGTTTCTGAGGCTACGTTCACACAGAAGACAAATGTGACCCATATTCGACTTTTTCATGGCAGTCTGAACGGCCCAGTTCAGATTTTTTTTTTCTCCTAAAAAAATAAGTAAATAAATAAGATTTGTGCCACTTCCATACATAATCAGATACGTATCCAATAGTTTTCAAAGCATCTGCAGTCTGAATGGTCATGTTACATTTTATTTGACTTTTATGTCATTACACGAGACATGCGTCATAATTCTGAACCAGAAGAGGTCAGATGAATGAATTCTGTCATAAATAATGGCTGAAAATTATGATGAAATTCTGCAAGAAGTCTGTGTCATGGAAGTGCATCACATAACAATCCTACCACTCCTGGTTCCGACTATCCAAACAGACTTCTCTACAGAAGCAGCAGTCTGTGCGCCACAAAAGGCTGTTGCTGTTAGTTGTGCTTTCTTTTTCTTAGCTTCCTTCATCTTATTATGATCTTGTGACGATCGTCACCTGTCAGCTGCTATTCCTCAACAACTTTAAGATTGATTCATAGACACTGGAATCCATTATTACTTCAGTAAACCGTGTGCAGCTGGGTGGCGTCTACTTTGTTTTTTGCATGAGGGTCGTTTTGGGGCAATAAATCATTCACACAGAAGTCTGATTGCGGTCGCATCATTTGGTAGCATGACGACTATGCAAAAAAAATAAAAATAAATTAAAAAAAATCTGATGTCAGTAAAAAATCAGAATAGGGAATCAAGACATGCTGTGTGAACGTAGCAAAGCTGTGCAAAGGCAGCAGTCAGGAGAAGGGTGGAAAAGTTTGAAAATATTCTTTATGTACAATGGCACAATACCGATGGCCCTTGCCCAGGACAAGATCATCTGCCCCCTGCCCATAGCATTCTGTAAATTATTTTGTCTTGAAATTGTAAATACTATCAGCCTGAACACGCCATTCCTACCATGACACGTGGTGGTGGCAGTGTCATGCTGTGTCATGCTGTGGGGATGCTGGTTTTTGTTTTTGTTTTTTTTTGTTTTTTCTTTAGCATGGACAGGGAAGATGGATAGAGCTTCTTTTTATAAACTTTGTTTAGGACAGTGCACATTAATCGACATAAATATGAAGGAATTACCACAATAGCTACATTTTATCCCAGAGGTGGGAACAAGTCATTGTTTTACAAGTCTCAAATAAGTCTCAAGTCTTTTCTCCTCAAGTCCTGAGTCAAGTCTCAAGTCAAGACAGGCAACTGTCAAGTCAAGTCCCAAGTCTGAAAGTCAGAATTTCAAGTCTCTTTTCAACAATGTTGCAATTATATGTTAAAATAATAGATCATGTGTACTTTTTAAAAATCTGTATTTATCTCAAATCATGATAAAACATATGCAACTGAGCTTACCAAGAATGAAAAAAAGTAATTCTAAAATTCCACCTCTATAGTGTATGATTAAATTAAAATTAATTGCAAGAATAGTCTTCCGATAAACTATATTTTTCCAGAATAAACACTCTTTTTAAATATGTTTTAAACTTCAGATTTTGGGTAAAATATCAAGTCTTTTTACGTAAACTGGTTCAAATCCAAGTCAAGTCCCAAGTCTCTGAACATTGTTTTCAAGTCAAGTCCAAAGTCATAATATTAATGACTCAAGTCTGACTCGAATCCAAGTCATGTGACTCGAGTCCACACCTCTGTTTCATCCTTTGTCCTAAGATAAATAATTACAGAAAGAGGAAAAAAACAGATTAAAAATAATAAAGCACCATTCACAAGACAAGACACAACATATTGTTCTATTGAACAAAAAGAGACATTTACACAACAAATAAACAAACAGAACCGATCTAAAAGCAGGGTACAATTCCCTCAACAATAAGCAGTGGAAGACCTTATGAATGGGTACATAACTGGTTTGTTTTCAACCAGTGCTTAGTTTAAAAAAAAACAAAACAAAAACAAAAAACAAAAAAAAAAACAAAACATAATTTTCACTGTCTCTGATATGTGCTGGGAACTTGTTCCATGAATGTGCACCTCTATTACACGCCACCTTCTGGCTAAACTGTGTTCTGCGCCTCAGTATGTTGCAGTCTCTGGTTTGTGCTCTGGTATTTGTTCTATTATCCTTTTTTTTTTTTTTTTTTTTTTTTTTTTTTTTTTTTTTTGAAGAAAATCATTTAATGGTGTCAGGGCAAGCCCATTCAGAACTTTAAAAATAAGACAAATGTCATGGTATATTTGGTAAGAATCAAGGTTTAAATGGTTATGTTTACTAGTGATTTTACAACAATGAAAATGAGATGATTAATGGCTGTGCAGGACAATTCTGGAAGACAACCTGTTAGAGGCTGGGGTCAAGGTTCACCTTCCAGTAGGACCCTAAACAGACAGGCAGAGCTACATTGAAATGGTTTAGATCTTTGAGTGACCTAGTTAAAGTGTAGAATTAAATGCATGGAATTAATTACAATTGCAAAGTATTATAAAATGGCCTCACATTTAACCTTCTGGGGTATGTTTTTGTGTTTCAAAATGGTAAACTCACTTCACCCAGTGACATTTCTTCTTCCTTCCTGCAGCCATCCTTTTGTTGTACACTGACTGATGAGAGGCTTCTGTTTCCCAGCAGATTGGTAAATCCTCTCAGTATGGAGCTTTTTTTTTTTATCACGTTGGGGACCAGATGATGGCGCCTCAAATTGGCTGAGCATTTAGCTCTTGAGCACGATGATGATTTTAATTAAAAAGCTTCAAAATTATTCATCAAAATGTTCATGATGGATGCCAAAAAGCAGAAGCAGATGTCAGGGTCGAATTGGGTGTTTGTAACTGATTTGTTCTGTGTTGTTTAGCCTCTTTTGATCGAATAAAACAATGCAGTTTAACCCTCAAACAGCAGATGGTAAAAAAAAAAAAAAAAAAAAAAAAGAACCCTCTTCTTTGTTGATGATACCATATCTAAAGAACGCAAAGCCTTCTTTGATCACTCTGCTGGTGTGTAATGCAAATGGTAGCACACTCCATGGAAACCCAATTAAGCACTAACAAAGGGCATTACATTGCTGCTTGGTCTTTGCATGGCATAATCTAGTGAAGGAAGAGAGTGTGGTGAGTCTATCCCAGCTGGCACATGACTTTAATTCCTTAGGACAGCAGCACAGAACAAAACAAGCAGATTTATGGTTTTGTCAATTTCCAATTTATCAGAAACAAATAAAAGCATCCTTTTATGGTCCATCTCTAAGGCCCCCCTTGTGACCACCAAGCGGGATCCTCCTGCTTTGCCTTTCCCAGAGCTCTAAGCATCAGATGGCAGCAGGTGCATGGGCGGTGCAGTATGGATTCACAGGTACATTACTGCAGAGCCTCATCACGAAAAGCTTAAAGCCTTTCTGAGAAAAGCGAGCCAAACGTGATCCAAAGCCAGAGTGGATTATAGAGGTCTTGTCCTGTTTGCTTTCATGCAACTTTTAGGCTAAACAAAGCTTTACTCTTCACCACGGATAGTTTTGATGAATAAAAATGACATAACATTTTAAGCAAAGAAAAAAAATACAATTAGGTTTTGTTTTTGATCAGTGGGAAGGCTGGATGAGTTGGAAACATCCAGTCAGACCTAATATTCTTCATCCGAGGCAGTGGATGGTTCTGAAATGCCCTTTATCGTCCTAAAAATGCTCAACTCTTATATAATTTACAATAATGATTTTATATCATTTGTATTTTTCCACTGAATGTGGTTCTACACAGCATTTAGACCAGTTGGCTCTTCAAAACACCACGAATTAGGACCAGCACTCAAATTACAATAACCCTTAGAGACTCACAGCTTCTAGGTGTTTATTTGGCCACGTCTCCTTACAGTACATCAAGGTGTATATAGAGACAATACTTTAAGTCATCGGTTGTCAAAAGAGTGCAAAATAGTCTGTAGGAGAGCTATGAAATGGTGAAGGGGTGGAACGAGCAGCACCTCTGAAATCCTTGTAATAAATAAAATTTTCAGCTGCTGAGGGATAATCTAAAAATATGTTGCTGTTACACAGAGTAGGGCATTTTTACACGCTGGGCAAGCAGCCCGAAGGGAGATCAGTGAATCAAAGAAAATAATCTTTATTCACTACACATGCTTTTATTTCCAAATTAGCTTTTTTTGCATTTCCTTAATTTTAGGGCTTCCAATGTTTGTGTTTTTAATTAAATTAAATTAAATTAGCTTAATTAAAACTCTTGCATGGGTGTGAGAGTGAACAGCCTTATGTTGACAGGCTTTTTGAGATCTCTAACTTAGTCTTTACAAATCAGGTTGTTTCCCCCCTCACAAACTGGTTTATTATGGGAAACACAGAAAATATTTGTGTTATCGTGTGGTTTCAAAGTAATTGCAAACTTAAGAATTACCTCCTTATTATGGTTTGTTAATGTGATGGAAAATCTAAACACATAAACTTGTCTTGAAGTAAAACTTGCTTCTTTACTTAAAATCAGAAATGATAAAAGTTGATATATTTTCCTTGTACACTTTAACTCCCGGTTATTTCTGTCCCTGCAATTTTTCGTACCACTAATCTCTCTTTTTTGAGAATAAATGCTACATTTGTGTTCTGCATTAATTCACTCATTATGGGTGTCACACACATCACACTTAAGGTCTGTCGACTAAAGCTTTTGAGAACCACAACATTATAGGGTAGGGTTGTTGCCTGTATTTCTCTCTCTTCGTCACAGATCATCTGCTCGGTGTTTTTCACTTTTTTTCGCTACACTGAGCTTCTCTCCCCATCCTTGACTTAAGCCTTCTGTAGATTGCATGTTGACCTCCCTGGAAGGCCCAGGTGGAACGTTGCCTGAGGATTATGCAAACATTATGCATGCCAAACAACTGCTCTCTCAGTGGGACGCTGAGCCAGAAAAGACTGCCTTTATGATATCAGTGGAGGCAGCTTAATTCTCATACACGCAGCAGCTTTGGGGGATTAATCTAATAAGAAAGCAGGAATTGTTCCCAAATCCTAATTGATTTTATTTTACCTCACTTTTGTTTGACACTGTAAGCATTTTTGTATCGTAGGTAAATCTAACACACAGCTTTCCCTCCAGTCATGAACTGATAGGTGCAACCATAAAAAACTCTATTTTTATAGAAAAAAATTGAAAAACATTTAAGTTTCTACTATTTTGTCAGGATTTTCTCAGATGTCTTCTTCTCAATGCATTCAGGTTCAAAACGCATATTCACACAATTAAAACTGTGTGATGGGGCCTACTACAATTAAGTCCTCTCATTACGCTGATGACTGCCGTTTATTTGCCACAGTCGGATGCTAACTGTGCCGTTCTTTGATTTTAATTAATGAAAGCTCAATTGATGAATAAAATTAAGCTAAATGGTTTATAATGAATCACACGTATTTAGCTGTTTGGAGGCTGTGGTTTCCCATGACAACCAGATCAGGAAGCAAAGTGTTTTTTTTTTATGGCGATGATAGGCTTATGGGAGTGATTCTGGATGTTTTCAGTGTCGTCTGTGACGCTTTCCGTCATTTTGAAGGGTTGTGCAAAAAACAGCTGAACCTGAAGGGACCCTTTTTTGAAAAACCTTCTCTGTTGATGTTTGGTTTTCACCAGATCCACAGCTGTAACCACTGGACAGACATCTCACCTTCTTTTATGAACTTCAGTCAACTTGCTTTGCCTTAAGTACAACTCGGGGGTTCTCAAACCTGTTACCTTCTGACCCACAAAGAAATAGCAGAATAGATTCATGATCCGAACTATTGGTTGAATATAGAAACATTTCTAATGAATCAGTTAACCATGGGGATAATAATTACAGTACAAACAGCATCAACAGCTAATATATTGGTTTTGTCTATTTCTAATGCTGCCTTCAGACCAAACTCATTTTGTGCTTCAAGTTGTATGTTTGTGCACTTTGAAGTCAGACGGTTGATAGTGAGCATCAAAACTGCTCTCGACGCACGCCTGAGCAAAGTGTTGAAAGACGCTCGTTGGGAGGAGCCTCTTAACTTTTAGGGGTTTTTCTTCCTCTGCCAGTCTCTTTGTACAATGGCGCATGACATTGAGAGAGTGGCTTGGCTTTATCTACCGAAAGCAGAAGAACGTTGTTGCCAGTTGCCTCTGCACCGTGACTGGATCCACCAGATGATCCAGAGGTGTTCTGAGTTTGGTGAGTTTCACCACCTACTCCAGGAGCTGCAGGCCGACGAGGGTCGCTTTCAGTAATGTTATTGTCTCACATGAACCCAGTTTGACAACCTGCTTGACAGGTTGAAGATAATAGGACGAGCACTAACAGCGACGATGCGTTTGTCCTCCATTGTCGTCTTTGTGTGATGCAACTTCCCAGGCTGTTGGGCCTTCCGTCCTGTTGGAAAATACGGCACAGTATCACATAGGGGAGTCTCTCTGATTGGTTGACGCTCTGCATCAAGCTGCAAAAGTTCAGATTTTCCAACTCTAGCATCTGCTGCTTTGGATGTGCTGCATGCATGTCAGACGCTCGAAATCTGAACGTTTGGTCTGAACACACTACAAGTGCTGTTTTTATCTCTTTAAACTCTATAACCTAAGCATGATTCACCATTATTGTTTTGATTGTTTAGTTTAATTTCTGTAGAGGCTCTCAAGACCCCATACTTGTTGATCCATGACCCTAAGTGGAGTCCCCAACCCAACTTTGAGAATCAGTGGTTTAAACAAACTCAGGTGTCCACAAAATGTTGACTACAGTAGATTCATGATTAAACAGAATAAATTTGTAAGAGGGTAAATACTTCTTTTAAGCTATTAAATATCCATAAACAAAGAGTATAACCTGCATGCAAGCATAATGCCTCATTTCAGTGTTAACGGACTGAATTTTTGCAGGTGTTTTAAGACCGATCTAGCTTTTGATGCGCGATTTGGAAATTAGACAGACACACACACATTTTGCAGGTCGTAAAGCAAATGGCTTTGTGAATTTATAGTTTTATAAACTTTTATAATGGCTGCACGGTGACGCCGTTGGTAGCAGCAAGAAGGTTCTGGGGTCAACTCCCTGCCTGCATGAAGTTTGTTGTTCTCCCTCTACATGTGCAGCTTCCTCTCACGGTCCGAAAAACCTTACTGTTAAGTCAGCTGGTCTTTTCAGATTGTCTCTAGGTGTGACTCTGTGCGTGGTTGTTTGCTCTGTGTGCCTCTGTGTTGCCGTGTCGATGGACTGACAACCTGCAGAAATGAATGTGATATGAAGTGAGCAAATTGCATCAATACATGCTTTAGCTAAAGTAAAATGTGTTTTTAAATCCTTTGTTTATCTTTTTTTTTTTTTTTTTTTTTTTTTTTTTTTTTTTTACCAGGAGGCGACCGTTTTACAATGGCTCAATAACTGATATGTTTAATGTGTTTGAACAGATGGAAACTTCCAAATGTTGGCAAAATATGTAGAATAATCACTAAATGTTATTTGCAGTATGTCTTCATGATTAAATTTAGGCTGTGAAGCTGGCAGCAGTGTGTATGAAAATGTTTGACATACAGAGTTTAATCAAATTAAACTTGTAATCCTTTTATAGCTCACGTTTGTGTTTGGGGGAGGAGCATTTGGAAGTCAGATTATTTCCATGCTCCTACAGTACCAGGAGCGCTGACCTTTTTCCAAACGGATGGTCCCAGAGAGAATTAAACCCCTGACCTCACATGTGTCAGCGTTGGGGCGCCACATGGCCCTTAAGTGCCCTCCAATGAATTAATAATATTAATGGCAGATGTTCGTAAAGCCAGGGTCATCTGGGAGTTACAGCATGTTGGTGACAGTATGGAAGTGCATCCATCTCATCTCTCTTAGTTACAAATCAATTTGCCTTAAACAGACATGGTGATAAAATAAAGGACTGTTTGGTCAAAATTATAATGAGCACGGCCAATTGGCCTTATGGAAGATTAAAACTGGAGGAAATGAAAAACAATTAACAACCAGACAAATAAACAAAGAAAAAGCTAAGATATTTCTTCTTCTTTCAACCTGGCTCACGGTTTCTCCTCTGACTGGTCTCAAAGGTGTTCTGTTGGGTTCAGTTCAGGACCTTCTGCAGGTTAGACAAGTTCTTCCATACCAAACTTGCTAATCTTGTCATGTTGGAACAGGAAGGAACCATCTCCAAACTGTCCCAACAAGGTTTGGAGCATCAAATTGTCCAGCATGTCTTGGTATCTTGAAGTATTAGGAGTTCCTTCCACTGGAACTAAGGGACTGAACACAACTCCCGAAGAACAGTCCAACACCATCACCCCTTTGGCACCGAACGTTATCCCCTGATTCGTCTATCTAAAGAACACATCTCCAGTGCTTTAGATTCAATCAGAAGCTTTATACCACTTGATCGAACACTTTGGACTACATTTATTGATGTAAAAATTGGATACAGTTGGTCAAAAATGGAATGATGGGTTATTGTATATCTGTTGTTGGTAGAAATCATAATATCATCTGCAAAAAATGTTTTCTTCGACACTCTAAGGCACACATGTCAAACTCAAGGTCCAGGGGCCAAATTTGACCTGGCGTAGCTTTTTGTGTTGCCCTCTAGACTCCAGAGGGACACAAAAATAGAACCTTCAAGATAAGAGTTGTGTGCTTGAATATTGTTTTATCAGTCTAATCAAAGCAGTTTTTAGCTGTATACTGCCAAATTACATTAATCAGTCCCTCAAGTTTTTCGTGATTTCCCAATTGCGAAGATCACACACACAAAATCAATGGATCCCTGCATTTTTTCATGCTAATGCATGATTGTGAGTTTATTGCAAATTTTCCTCAATAATCGTCAAAAACATTGGGTTTAAGTGATGCCAACTCTCACCTGGAGGTGGCAGTATTTCTTACTTCTACGACTCTGCTGCCTCAGCCTAAGTTGATGTCAGGTTATAGTCCGTGATCGATATAGCCAGTAATAAAAAGTCACATAAACGCAAATATTGCAAAATTCATTGCAAATATTTCTTAATTAGCACTACAAAATCTTTCATTTTGATTTCAAACAAACATCACAAAAACAATTGTGACATCCTGGAGTGACTGATCAATGTGAAAAGATGTTCAGTATTATTTAATCTTAAGAACTTGTCGAATGCAGACACAGCTATTTATTAAGTTTGTTAGTGAGTTTAATCAATACATTGTTGCACAACCATCCCTTTGAGAACATTTATGCTCTTGATATGGCCCAAAATTAAAATGAGTTTGACACCCTTGCTCTAACGTTTTCAAAGGTTTTACTTTTGTCTTCTCTTTGATTTCTAACAATCTGCTGTGAATCATAATGGAGATTGATGGCTAAACAACATCTGACCCTTAACCCAACCCAGAGCCATGTGTTTATATGTGTGATGCTAGCTAATTGTTTGCTGGGCACAGACCAGATCATGTTAAACACACACACACACACACACACACACACACACACACACACACACACACACACACACACACACACACACACACACACACACACACACGCCTTCTGATGTTATGTAATCTTGTCATAGCAGGGGTCGGTTCTACTCACATGGACATCTACAGGGATAAACACAAAGCTGCAGGGATGAAATTAGCTGTCTGGTTTGGGGTGGGAATGTCTTTGGATGTGTTTGTTTTGCACACTTGGCTACATGGAAGCACGTCTCAATGCTGTCTGGTCTTGTGATTATTAGTCACGGCCTGGACATTGGCCTCAAGCCCAGCTTGTACTCATTTCTCTGTGCTTGTGTTCCTGCTGTATTCACTTAATACCTGGTATTCAATGGCACACTATATAATCCTTGGCATGTCCATGCTTTGAAGTGAGGAAGGAAGTGTCTGCTCTACATTTTATGCTCACAAAATGTTTCCTCAATTTTTAAGGTCTGAGTGCTCCTAATACCAAAGAGGGATCATATCCTGGATCACTTTATCTAGTCCAGATGAAATTCATTTAAGAAATAGATAGGCGGACCTTGATTGGGAAAAAAATGTAGACAGATTCATTATTTGTCTGACCAAGTGTCTTTAAAAACCCCTCATTTTTTTCTGAAAGTTTTCCTACAGGTAGCCAGGTTTTCTCTTAGAATTTTATAAGGGAGCTTTGTCCAGTAGTTGCCCCTACTTAAAAAAAAAAAAAAAAAAAAAACTACAAGGATTCAACTAAACTAAAATTTTCCTCAAGACCAAGAAAATTTGGCTCCTTGGAAGCTAAATATAAAATGAGGAATGACTCAGGAAGTTTGCACCATATTATATTGCAAAACATATTTAAATTCAGCCTAAAATTATTTATACCACTGGCAGATTTAGATGTAAAATCATTTTCACCCAAACAAGATGTTTGTTTCTGTTTTCAAATGAAAGGAATCCCTAAAAATTAAAACAACAAATAAGAATGACCATACATTTAGCAAAAAAACTAGTTTACCAGTTTTTATTTACACTTTTAAAAAATGTCATGTTAAATTAAAAGCGTCTTATATTTGCTGAGCAGCTTTTTGCATGTTTCCACTGGTGTTTTAATGAGTTATCTTTATTGATGATCTCCAAGTCATTGAGGTTGCTCCCTCTTCACATTCTCGACTAGAATTAAGTCCGGACTCTGGCTGGGTTACTCCAAAACTTACTGTAAACCTAAATCTGCCAGGGTATGAATAATTTTTGGCTTGAATGTATTTTCTAGAAGAAGAACTTGCAAGCTGTCCAGTAAAAAAAATGAGTGAATGTCCAAAACTGACAATGTTTGTGCTTTTCATGGTGAGAAGCAAACCCTCTATAGTGTCAACTGGTAATTTGGTTTAGTTTATATGTTGCTTTTCTAGTCATACCAACCACTCAGAGCAATTTCACACTAGAGCCTCATTCAACCCTGTCACACTCATAAACAAGCACACATCCATACATTTGTATGTAGATCTGTTGGTAACTTTGAGTTAAGGGTGCCTTGCTCAGAGGCACATCCACATGTAGCAGCAGGAAGCCGGAATCGAACCCACAACTTTCTGCCTGCAGGATGACTGCTCTTCTCACTGTTCCACAATTGCATACTCTGCTATTAAGAAATTAAAAAAAAGGAAGGAGGTAACCACAGGGTTCAAAAATATCAAGTATGTTATATTATAAAACCAACTCAGTAAAGTAGGAGACTTAGATTGTTGGAGATTGTTTGAATTTGGTGAAAGCATAATGGCATTATTTCGGAGTTCCTGCATCTTATCCAACGGAATACAAGGAAACTTTGTCCAGTAGTCCTCCTAGTTTAAAAAAAACTACAAGATAGAAGTTTTTCTATTTGTATCTGTACACCTATTTGTAATCATTAAAGACTATTTTAATTTTTTTAGATTAAGAGGAAAATTGTTTGACTGGTTCTTCAAACGTGGGCAGAATGTAGTAAAACTGACACTGATCTTGCCTTAAAGAAGTCATTGCAAGTCAGCTATGTTTTCCAAATAAATCAGTTGTCTTGTATGTGCAGTGAAAATATACGCCATATGTGCCAAACAAAGGTAAAATTTGACCAATAGCAGGTCACCAACCCCTCATTCTGAGTCCAGTAATCCAAGAGGAAATGAAATTGGCTTAGTGACTTTCCGGTCTGTCAGGGGAGGGAACGTGGCACAGCAGTGCAGTGAAGTTTAAGCTGATTAACCCCAATAAGGAGGGTTATCATATGAAAGCTTTAGTGGCAATGTGGGTTGGCTGTATGAGTAATAATGAATGCAATGAGTTAATCAGGAAACATTAGTGCAAAATCCATGAACCCAGGTAGAGTACAGCTCTAAAATGTGTTTTCTGAAAATAAAATTATGGAAACATCTGGCAGGATCTTAAAACACTCATCAGCGCTCATTTGTAATCTGCTTTCTGCCATGTTTCTAAATCACTCCTCAATAAAACATAGTTTAAGGTCTTCAGATTGAACTGTTGGCAGCTCAAATGTATATTCAGCCTAAAAACACCCTTGTTCAGTGTCTAAATAAATTAATAATGCCTCTGCAAATCATACTTCATAATTAATCCTGCTTCAGCATTGTCTTCTCATTCATTTGAAACTGAAGCATACACCATTTGATCTCCTTGTTGGCCAGGTTTAGCCAAATTTTTTTGGGACATGTTGAGAAATTCTGTTGTTTGAACACCACAACCCTGAGATACACATTGTCACTACTACTCAGATGTCACAGCAATGATCAAATATTACATTCTATATCATTCTACATCATGCAGGTGCTCCTTCTGCACTGATGAAGATTTACTCCTCTTGGAATACTGAGTAGTTAGAGCAGCTTCATCTGACGTTCACTGACCAAATAACTTGCCTTGTTCCGATGCAGTAGAACACTGCTTGTGACAGGTATGAGACATACTATTGCGTCATGTTTATCATCGCACTAATGTGACGTCTCGGTAGGTGTTTGTTTAACCCCGCCTGCCCAGTGAGAGTCTAACTGGCTGTGGAAACGCTCTCCTGAATACACCGGACCATGAAATAGTGTACCGCTCAGTGGAAACGAGGCATAAGTTTATAAACATGACAGTATTGGATGTTCCACAAAATGGCTTTAATTTAAAACATTCAGACCTGCAAAAGGCATGTTTTTAGTTGCGCCAACATACGCAACATAATTAGAAACAGTGTAACAATTCAGTTGAATTCAATAAAACTTAAATTGCCCCTTGGAGAAAAATAAAGGGCACAATCGTGCTGCACAAACACCAACACATTTAAAACAGTCAAGGATCATCATGTAAAAGTCACTCTTGAAATTAAAAGCTACATGCATTTGTACATGAGGGAGAAAGGAGGATTAGTTAAGAACTAAGAAGAAGAACAGCTTTGGGAACAAAGGTGGCCCTCCTCCTCTGTGTCCTGCAATGTCTTGGACATTGGAGTTGGAAGGCAGTCGCTGGAATGCACAGTAAAGGGGATGTTCTCCACAAGCCGTTTGGTTGACTGCATGGGCAGCGACCCGGAAACACCACATGCAAACCCTGTTTGCACAGCAGCTTCAGAAGGCAGCATAATATTTAAAACCAAAATGTGGATGGAGTGTAAAGGGTCTTAGAAAGATCTACTGTGGTGCATCAAGAGCACAAGCGCCCCATTGCAGTTTATGGCGCATGAGAGTTCCCTGACTGTTTTGAGCATGCAAAGAACTTGAATCGCTGGTTCATTGTTGAGGCGGCAGCATACCTGGGTCCTGGATCTGGCGTGGAGGAGCCCGGTAGTTGTAGTGGTCACAGTGTGGATTTTTTTCAAGTAGTTAACACTGTTGTAGGTGCCACTGCTATACACAGGCTGGGGAGAAGAAACGCCTCCAAGTTGTCCATATTGTGTCTTTTGGCTTGGAGACCAAAAATAAAGAAATTGATGGTGGAGGTGAAGAACCATCCTCATATCAACTGGGAACTATTGGTAGTACAGATGTGATACCTTCTGTAGAAGCATTGTGGTAGGTTTTTTTTAGAAACCAGCAAGGGAAAAAAGCTATGTTCTGAGTATTAAAAACAACAAGCTATGTTCAGTCATGAATCTCATGGAGAGTGTATGGTTACCTTATTCCAATGTGAGGAGGGGCTTAATCAAAACAGTGGGTGCTGAAGGACCCAACACACCAATTTGTTTTCATAGTAGTGTAGTTTATCAATTTCACATGAATGGGTCTAGGAGTTAACAACTGTGCAAATATAATTTGCTGAAAGGAAGCCTATTTGTCAGTCGGTCTTCCATGTGTCTGCACATCGAAGTAACATCTGCTTTCAAAGTCCAACAGAGCTAGGTTGCCAAAACGGATGTACCCAGAGGTAATTTACATAGTTTAATAAGTAAGAGTGACTAATATGGAATGCTGAAGCATCATTTGTAAAAGGGCCACCTGAAGGTTGTGATGGATGGCTGTAATTTGTCAGTTCTTAATAGATATACAGCAGCAAAAGCATTTTTATGCTGTAAAAACTACTTAAATTCTGAAGAAAAGCCTTCAAACTTCTATTCTTCTTCTGTCTCAAAATTTATGTAGATTTGTTAATATTTTACCTACACCTTGGTCCCTAATGTTCAGTAATATATTATTTAGTGTCTGTTTTAGTTCTAGCTAAAGTAAACTTTTTACTCTGGTGCATTTGCAGTAATTCTATTAATGTACAAAGTCCCTCTCAAATAAACCAGTTCTATTCTGTACTTTAAAATAAACAGTTGACAAACCACTGCATTTCCTTTTTACCCTTAATGAATGAAGCTATAATTATAAAACTTCACTTCGGGGGTTTTACTCTAAATTTCTTTTCTGTTCAAAAAGTCTTTGCAACAACTTGATTGTGAGAATAAATTTATGAGAAGAGCATCTCTCAGTGCTGAGCTGTTTGCAGGACATTTGAAAGAGTTTCCACAGATTAAAGGTTGCTCTGGGCCAAAACTTTGTTGCTTCTTGCAGACTTCCTTTGATTGTAAAATGTGCATCAGCGAAGCCCTCAAGATGCCGTTACTGAGATAATGAGGATGTTTAATGTTATGTTTTTCAGTTAGTAAACTAACATTAACATGACTGCTAAGAGACTGATGTGAAAAAAATACACCAGCAAGGGATTCAAAGTATTAATTCATACACTGTTCGGCTTTCTGTACTGCTGAACCTGTATACTATGGTAATCACTGAAATTGCTGCCACTATGAAACGCCTCCAATTGTGAGCAGTCACAGTGCTGTGGTGGAAACAGGGCGAGTAATGAGTTTAGGCAGCGATCCGTGGGCTCATTTTATTACTCGACTATCATTATGGGAGAAAGCTCCAAGCATCGCCTCCTGTTTTGACACTTGAGTGGTGAAACCATTAAAATGTGTCTTTTATTTTCCTGTCAGAATTATAAATGTATATGTGAGCTCTTATTATGCAGAAGGAATAAATAATCCAGAAGAAAGATTTCAAAAAACTTGATTTCTTTCTTGGTGTGCTTCCTCTCAGTTCATGTTGATTTAAATTCACTTCTATGTGGACCAGCATATTCCAGTTTTTAACAGGTTTGGGCCTTGGTAACCACCAAGAATATCCTGCATATCCTGACCATCCTAACTAATTTAGCTTTATGTGAAGCTGATAGCCTCCATCTGAATCTTGTTGGAAATGTGTGGACCATGCTTAAAAGTCAGGTTTTTGACAGGAAACCAAGCAATTTAAAATGCCAGTTTTTCCAAGAAGACAGAATTTTGCCAGAAGCTTGTTAATGGCTACAAAGAGAGTGTAGTTGAGGTGCAACTTGATAAGAGGAGACCCTGCATGCATTAAAGTCAGACTTGTGCTCTCAATTGTTTGTCTTGTCCTTGTATATTCTTGTACAGTGGACCTCCTGTTTGCAGTTCAGTATTCGCTGATTTTTCTGTGGAATGTGACTCCAAATTGTTCGTGGAAAATTCAGCCCTTTTGTGGATTTTTTCGTAGAGCATTTCTAAAATGTATATATGACACACTATTTGCAAAACATCCAATCCAGTAGTGGTATTCATTTTCATTGCTGCTAATAGGCTGTACCCCCAAGAGCGGAGATAAGGAAGACAGTGGATGTTAGTTTCTGCAGTGGTGCTATGTGTAATAATGCATATATTTGGTGTTTGAACTATTAAAATATGCAGTTATAAATGATTTTATGGGGTGGGGGGATCTTAAAGGGGCAGTATTATGAATTTTCCAGGCATATTGTGCCATTTTATAGCACAATCAAGTAACTATGTTACCTTCAGTTATAGGAATGCTGTATCAAACATGACCTAAAAGAAATATGACTTCGCAATTTAATGTCTTGAAATTGGGCCTCTGTCTTTTTAAGAAGCTACTGCTCTTTCTTATGCTCCACCTTCAGCACGTCATCACAACATTTCTCCAACTAAGCCTCTAACATCCTTTTTAGGAACATTGCCCTGAGAAGTAATTTGTATGATAAGCTCAGCAGACGCGCAATTCCACCAGGTGTTTGCTAATTGCTGCTGCTGCTAGTCTTGAAGAGCTGAGTGGGTGAGATGCAGGAGAGGGGTTCTCTGTGAGGCGGAAGCTTTGCTTGGGGACTGCAGCTTTAAGGAGGAGCTAGGTGGGAAAGACGTCACTCGGTGAGATGAAGTGTTTTGCACCCCCGAACGGTTGCCACGAGAGATTCAAGGATTACATTTTATATAGTACTGCCCCTTTAAGTATTCACAGTCAGTTAAGATCCATAAACCCTGCGAATTATCCGGGTCCGCTGTACTTTGTTTCTTATTGCAACTGTATTTGAAGTCAGAATACATACAAATCCCTTGACATCCTTAGACATGTACTCCATGCTCCACAGAAATGCCTCATAATAAATTTCTCAAGTTTTGCATTTTCAAAGTCATGATCTGTTTCTCTTTGTCTGTAGAAACTCTTCATCTGAGCTACAAGATTTTGTCTGAAGCTTTGAAGAAAAATATATTCTCTTATCAAAACCAAACATTAAACCTCACAAAAAAAAACAAAAAAAAAACAAAAAAAAACCCCAACACTTTTTAAATTTATGCGCTGTAGATGCCTTAGGCTGCTCTATGCATATATTAGCTATTAAACACTGAGATCCAGATCAAATAATAAGCAGTATGTCTTTGTTTGCCACTGTAGTGTAAAAAGACCCATAGGAGGAGGGGACTTTTGTATCTTTATATTATGGGGGTGGGGGGGTGCTTCATGTTTTATTCATGATGAATAAAGCTTGGCCTATGGCAAGCAAAGGCTTTTTATTCAGTTAAGTGACATTTGTTAAGTCATTTGTTAAATTGTAGAACAGGATGAGGCTCAGTAAATCTGCCACGACTAGCTGTTTATCACTGGGTGGAGGAACACAACAAACCATCTGATGCTGTTTGGAGCCTCAGGAAATGCTGCAGGTAACAAAGCTTCAAAATTGGTAATAACAAATCAATTTCTATGGTGACATGTTTAATAAGTTCAGTTAGACAATAGCCTGAAGACTAACAGTTCACCGTCACCAAACTGGTTAGAAGTTAAAACAAGATTTAAACCAAAAAATAAACCTAAAACCTCACAATAGTTTTCACTGCATTGTCCAAACAGCTGCCAAGTAAAGTTAGTTAAATAAGCGCATTCCTGAGTAACTGATATTTTCTATGATTTTTTTTTTTTTTTTTTTAACTTACTGAGGCAGTATTTTTGTGAAATGGGAAACTCAAACTTAAACATTTACTCGAGACAATATTTTACAGTAAACAGCTGCTTTAAGCTAAAATACCTCAAACACGGTGCGAGTCGCGTTATTGCCTTTGGCTGTTTCACTTCTTCAGGACCTGGACAGCTTGCTGGAACTGATGGAACCATAAATTCTGCTCCAGCAGAAAATTCTGAAGGAGAAAGTCCATCCATCAGTTTGTGACCTTCAGCTCAAGTTATCTGGGGTTCAGCAGCAGGAAAATGATCCAAAACACACCAGGAAGTCCAACTCTGAATGGCTCAAGAAAAACCAAAATGAAGCATTTAGGGTGTCCTAATCAAAGTATGAATTTAAATCCTGAGATGGGGTGGCATAACCTTAAACACTCTGCTTATGTTCAAAAACCCTCCAGTGCGGCTGAATTAAAACAATTCTGCAAAGAAGAGCTACAGCATATGTGAGAACAGAGAATGTTGTTTTAAATGAGGCTTTGAATGTGCTGTGATTATCTTATGGCCTTGCAAAGCTCTGAGATCGACTAGTGAATGCAGATGCGGCCTGTTGTCATAGAAAACAAAGATTTGCTTAAAGCAGGTTTCAGGCTTGTCGTTGCTTTAATTGTGCCATTGGTGGCCTAGTTTAATTAGCTGATGAATGATAATTTGTATTTTTGTGCTTATTAATGATTGACTTCACACACAAATGAATAAATTAGCATTAGTAGTTTCCACTAATCTTCATTAGTTTAAGACAGGTTTGTAACCTGCGGCTCTGGAGTCCCAAGTCGCTCTCTGGGTCTTGGACAATGGGTCTTAATAACTTTGGCAAAAAAAATGATAAAGGGCCAACTATCCATCATCTTTAGCCACTTATCCTTGCAGGGTCGCTGGGGGCTGGTGGCTGTCTCCAGCGTTCATTGGGCGAGAAGCTGGGTACACCCTGGACAGGTCACCAGTCCATCACAGGACAACACAGAGACACACAGGACAAAAAACCATTCATGCAGCACAGACCTAAAGGCAATTTAGAGACCAATGAGCCTAACATCTAGTAGAGTGTGGGAGGAAGTGGGAGTCCCCTGAGAGAACCCACAAATGCACAGAGAGAACACGCTAACTCTGTGCAGAAAGACTGCAAGCTGGGATTTGAACCTAGGACCTTCTTGCTGCAAGGCAGCAGTACTACCAGCTGCATCACCACCATGCAGTCCAAGAACCAACTGCTTTAAAATATAGGTATAATGAAAACATTCAGGTTTTAGCAGGATTTTTCTGGAATAATTGCATTCAATAAACAATGGTTCTTTTAAAATGCCACCACATGGCTCAGTTGCGCAGCAAATGCAACATAGAGTCTCAACGCAGTTATCCCTGGTTTCATTCCCAGCCCTGGACCATTTACTGCATGTCTTCCACTTCTTTTTCTAACCATCTTCCTGTCCAGCTACTGTTGAATTGCCACTAGTGCCATAAAAACTTTTTAAAAAGTGAAAAAAGTCCTATTATTGATATTAAAAATTACAAGTTATCTTTTTTCAAAGATCACGCAACATTTGCGGTTCTAAACGAATTTTATTTAGCCCGACTGAGGGCAAAAATGGGTGCGCTGTAAAGGCTGCAGACCCCTGGTTGGAGAGTTAAAGCTGTTTTAAAAAGTAGCTACACATTATTGTAGGCATATTATATTGAAAAAAACACAAATTTTGATAATTTACAGAATACTAAAAGGAAAAAAAAGCATTGGAGAAACTGTAAAAAGCCAACCTGAAATGTTTCTGTTTGGTTCCTGTCTCCTGAACACAGTTAGTGTTAAACTGATGCAAGTTGCTTGTTTCAGAGTTATGAAGGTGGTTTGGATAAATCGGTACCAAACTGTTCAATTTACCAAAAAAAAAAAAAAAAAAAAAAAAAAATCAGTGTTGTTGAAAGATTAAAATGCTTCACAACAGTAAGTGCTGTGTAGACGAACCCCAGAATTTGTATTAATGTATACAAATTCAAGTTTGATTTATTTTGAGTTTTAAAAAAGTCATTACATATGCATTAAGTGCTGTACAAGGTATGAGACGGTGGATTAAACTGAACAAAGGCAATAATTCAGTAATAAGAGTGTCTTCTCTTTTGTATTTGTAGATGTATTCATTATGGTTGGCACTGTTCATTTTTAATCAACAAACTATAATCCTCTCTTTCTCCAAATTGCTCCCAGAAGTGTGAATAGCTTTTTTTTCTCTCCTGTTTTGGCAGCTCTGCAAAATGCCATCCAGACCACTTCTATTGATTTCAAAAGGTCAAGTGTGCAGTTGTTTGCAGAGGTGTAATAAGAGTGATTAGTTTTTTTTATTTTTTGTGATTCTAAAGGCCTTATTATAAAGCTGACAGAAAATGATATGCTTAGTAATTAACAGCTTTATTATTTGTGCTCTTCTGTGATTTCACTGTAGGTTTACAGATGCCTCCTCACTGCATTTTGATTGACAGGGGTTTTTGCAAGGGGGCATTATTGATGATGAATGCGTGTTGGGGAGCCTAATTTACAAACCAAATCCTCAAACCTTTGTGACCATAATGGGAGGGATGAATGGCAGAGTTATTTTTGGGTTTGTGACTGTGTGAAGTGTGGTGTGTAACCCAGAAAAGTGTCTGTAAAAATGCAAAAATGTGGAAGAAAACTCATTTCAGGATGTTTTTCAGCTGTTACTGTATGTTGAAACACATGCCACATGACTGATTTGCTTTAATTGTTGCTCATTTCATGTCTTTATCATTTTTTTTCCGTTTCCTCTCATGTAAATATTTAGCTTAAAACTAAACATTTAGCTTGCTAAATATTTAGCTTGAAGCTAAATGTTTGGCTTGCTATTTAAGTTGAAGCTAAATAGTTAACCAACCAATTAGCTTGCTACCTAAATATTTAATTTGAAGCTAAATATTTAGTTTGCTAACTAAATGTTTAGTGTGAAGCTAAGTATTTAGCTCGCTAACTAAATATTTATATATTTAGTTTGAAACTGTGACATTTATCAATGAATGAATAACATGGTTAAATAAAATATGACTGAGAAATAAACTCCCATTTTTTTCCCCCCGTTTTGACAGGCTAAATAACCCAAATTATTGCTATTAAATTTTGACTGTGTAACTTTACAAACAGCACCACATAAATAAGTAGATGAAGTCTCCAAACATGGAAGATGTTTTTTAGATGCGTTCTACAGAATTACCAGAACTTTATGGTGTTTGATAGGAGACGGCTGGACTCCCATCCTGAAGGAAGAAGTCCACCAGCACTGCAGGATGTTATAAAAAACGTGCAATACTTAAGAATATTGGTGAATGTTGCTGTAATGACATGACTTGCAATAAACAAATTAGTCAGTCGTGGTAAAGTATTTCAGTCCAGGCTGTTCTTGGTGATGGGTGATAAATTTTTATAAGCATTGTGCAGAACTAGCTCCAAACTAAATCCCAGAGGGCTACAAACTGCTCCAATCTATGCTGCAAGTTGTGGCTTAAAGACAAAACCAGAACCAGATAATCTGCAAAAAGCAAATGGGTTTTATAAGCCCTTACAGTTTACAAACAAAACACCCACCTCTCTACGCCTTAAAATCATGTCCATGAATACCACAAAGCAGTTCTTCCTTTTGGTTTAAACGAACAACATAATGAGCAGTTACCCCTCCTCCACACTACTCAGTCTTGATGCTTTTTTTTTTTTTTTTTTTTTTTTTTTTTTTTTTTTTTTGAGTCAGTGTGTGTGTATTGTTTGCAGAAAATGTTTCATGTTCCACCTGTAACAAAACCTAAATCGCTACTCAGACTTGAATGTCCTGTATTTGAAGACTCCATCCCTTCTTTTGCATTTTGTTTGCAGCTTCTTAGACTGTTTGTTGTGATTTTGGTGTTCTCAACATTCAGCTTCATTAATATTCAAACAACCTCTGGCTGAACTTGACTATTTATTTGAATGTTGAAATGCATGTGAGCTGATTTATTTGTAACTGCGAAGGAACATTGTTGTTCTGCTGTAGAAATGAACAAATAAAAAAAAAATAGAGAGACCGCTTTCTTTCAAATAGACCTGCCATTTCTCACAGGGATGTTGCTGACATATTGCATCTCGCTTTATTGCTCGAAGAAGCTGAACTGTTTTGGCTGAGAGTTAGAAGAGCTTAAAGCTAAATGGGTAATTCATGGTGGCAACACACTAAAGATGAACTTATGAACTTTCGCATAACTCTGTTTTATGATCAATGTAAATCCATTTATGAAAGGATATTGTAGGTGCAGCTGGAAGTCATGACTCATAAGAAAGCTTATAAAAATCTGGTACTTGACTAACCATAACACCTTCACTATACAACCCAAGTGAAAACCTATGTGGAATAATCTTCTAAGGGTGAGGATTATGTTCAATAAGATAAATAAAATGACAACCTTTAATTGAATACTCTACTTGTTACAGCATCTATTTTAAAAAATAAGCTTTAAGAGAAGTTTATCCGCTTTGCATGTCTAAATAAATGTTTGTAGGATTAAAGCATGTTCTATCCCTGCTTTAGTACCGGAGGAGGATAAAAAGTCTTTGGGCGGCCACTGAAGTCCATGGATGGTTTTACATAATTGATAGATTTTTATTAGCCTTGGGATCAAATGCATGTTCCTTTATATTATGTTTTTCATGCCTTCACATTCAAGTCAAGAGATATAATGTGTGAACATTGTTTAAAAAGCCAGAAAATACAGATCCTATCTTTTTTATAAACTAATTTGTAAATCGTGTCACCAAAATGCAACCCTTAGCTTTAAAAATGCATATTTAAATTTCAGAAATACCATGATGTATTTTTAAATCCAGTAAAGAAGTTTTAAAAAATAAAAAAAATGACTAAGATTTTGCTTGAACATGGGAGGTCTTTTCAGGGTGTGGTAAAACTGGTTTGAGCATGCAAAGATGTTCCATCAGATGTTTGAGGTACATATCCACTACAATATTGCCAGCAGATCAACATCCTGGGTGGGCAATAGGTGAGGAGTCTGGCAGCAATGAAACTGTGTCCATGATGGGGAGCTGGTACACATCTGCGTGGCTTGCTCACGCGATAATTTAATGCCAGACTAGCCATGCTGACCTCATGCCAAGCTTGCTACTTCATCACTCCCACACTGGTCACTGCTGTGGCTGCAGCCCAAAAGATCGCTTCCAGCAGCTGCAATGAACGATCCACAGTCCAATAAACACAGTGTTCTGATGAGGCCCCTCACCACTGCTTGGAAGAACACATACCTCCAAATTGTGCATAATGTTTGCTATGTTTAGGCTGCGTGGCCTACTGTGCCATAGCCATGAAAGCAGCAGGTGAAAAATCTGTTTGGCAAGTGGTGAGAATAAAGATTTTCCAAACTTACAGCAATCCAGCCCTGTTTGAACACCTGCAGAAGTCAAGGAGGCTGTAGGTTTGTCTTAATCTAGTATGAAGATTCATTTCAGATTCATTCATTTCCCGCTAAGTTGCAAAGCAGGTGAAATCTTGCACAAAAGGATTGTTTAAAGTTCAGATTTCTGAGGCCACACTGACTAAAATTGAAATTGAAACAAACAGAAATGATTGTTTTGAAGAAAAATATCAATGGCTTGATCATTTATGTAACAGGAACCAAAAGGTCAAAACCAAAATTATCTGTGCAATTACAGGTGAGAAAATACTTGAAGTAATGCTATGTTCATCTTCTCTTTTGACTTCTGTTTGCAGTTGTGAGCATAGGTACAAACGTCTATCAGACAGTGGAAGTGGCTTCCTGACCTACAACAGGCACCCTCAGAATAAGAGGGAAAAACATGACGTGTTTTTTCTCTTTTTTACTTCCTGATGGATGCTGTTCATATATATGTGAGACACAAAGGCAGGAGGGAAATGGATAAAGAGCCGGAAAGGATTAAGGCTTTTCTTAAACATCTAATAACTCCCATAGGTCGGCTGCAGCAGGGAAGGTGCACCGTCTGCCTCCTCAGACGGCAGAATGAATAATGGAAGGGCTCGGTGTGTGTGGGTGCATGTCTGCAACCCTCAGCACAACACCGATAATTGACCAATTAAATGACGGAAAAGGCGCGTGAACAGCTGGGGTTCATCCAGAAAGGTGAAGTGTTACAGACTGATCAAAAGAAAAAACAAGACAAACACTCAATCAAAGATTGGTTTCTTCTTTGTCAGGTCATAAATAAAGTCACCCCTTCTGCCACTGTCACACATTTTTAACAACATTATTGAAACCTGCAGACAAGCACCAAAAGCCTTTTTTAAGGTGTTGCTGTTTATTTTACACTGAACAGAGCTGAACTGAACTGTCACCCTTTGGCAGCTGTAAAATCACAGCCTTCTTATGTTAAAGTGTGAGCTCAGACATGTTTGATTTGCATTATTGAAAACAGCTTTTTTCTTTATTTCATATGAACTGAAATCCTGATGACAGTGAGTCCTGGAAATGAAATAAGATAAAATCTTCAGAAGCACAAGTGGTACCTTTTTAAAACTTCACAGAAGTGTACAGTAAATCTCTGAAGCAGTTTTTAGCTCTTCCCGATACAGGAATCCCTGAGTAAGGTTGGCATTTTGTCCCACATAGGAAAATCTTGGATTTTAGGGGCACACCACCACATCTCAGTTTACACTCCATTAAAGGATGCCATTACACCACTTTCACGGTTGTTTGTGGATGTTTACAATCTCTAAAGTGCCTGATTCCTTTTCAGTTTTTCAAAAAATGTCACCCCCTTTTTGGACTGAACGTCATATAGAATACTGTTCCTATATGTGCTGCAATGTTAGGTCTGCTTCAGGATGCTACTTTTTAAAAATTAGTTTGTCCCAAATGATGACTTGAGAGGAAACTACACAGAGGGGGCTTGAGTTTGTGAATATTTTTGACGTTGGTTTAATTTAAACTAACTAAAAATGTCCCGGTCCAGTCCCAGGTATTAGCTTGGGGACCCAATCACAGCATTTTTTAGTTGATCTGTGTTGGCAGTCTGTGATAAAACTCAGCTCCTGATACTGGTTAGTGTGCCATCTGTGATTATGCCAGCCACATTCCCAGCGAGACATGCAGCCATGTTTCACACAGGCAGTTCCAATCCATCCAATATTTCTGTGCTCATCTTCCAAAGCTATTAGTTTGTTCTCAATATGTTGTTGATTGAATCCGGGCTCTAAGCCGTTTTCAGCCAATGGAGAGAGAGGCTGTAGCAGCTGCTTGTTAGATCATATGACCTGTTCTGCTCTGCTTGGCTAAGATATCTATAGACAACTTTCGGTGTAGGAGAAAGGATATACGGATGAAGGCTGCAGAAACATTAGTTTTACGTTTTATATGCATGGTTTAAAAAAAAGCTTTCAGTTTCTGAAGTTTGATAACAAACTGGAAGTTTAACTGGAACCAAATTACCAACTTATCAACAAGTCATATGAAAACGGAGAAGTAACATGCTAACATTAGCATAGCACTGAAGCAAAACTATTGCTTTGTGGGTTGTGATAAATCTTTAGAAAGAAGTGATAAAGCTTCCTGCCATTTAGGCAACACTTTGTCGAGACATTATAGTAACTTTCTTAAACTAGGAAAGGATGATGCAACATGTTAAAGCTGACCCACACAAGAGTTGGGAAAAGAAAAATAGTTAGAAAAGACTGCAGGAATAGCAGTTAAATGTAATACTCATGGATTGTGGTGTTTTTATTTTATTGCACTTTAAAGCTGCCGGGTTTAAAAGCAAAAATATGAGAATGATTTCAGTAACTTTAAAAGAAGCATTGGACTGAGCCTCGGTATTGGCTGATGCCTTTTCTTAAATGACTTGGATCACTTGTACCTGACTAAAACATCCCTAAAAAAGAAACTGAATATGGTTAAGCTGGAAGGGTAAAATGTATTCCCATGTTCGACAAAAATAATCAGCAACTTTACACCGCTCAGAAAAGAAGTAAATGACAAAAATTAAAATTAAAATAAAATGCCTTGACCTGAGCCTTCTGGGCATCTTTAAAAATAAAAAAAGAAAGAAGGTTTGAGATGAACTGCCCCTCTCTGATTCCAGCTGCTCAGGAATTCAAAAAGGAATGCCTTCCAGCCATCAGTCCTGATTGACAGCCTTGAAGCTGCCCTGACACATCCATTGTCAGAGGGAGCTTTGATCCCACCAGACCCAAGAACACATTCTGTCATGATGTGGTGGTTAAAAAAAGACCAGAACGCAGGCGAACTGCGGAGGCAGGACTCTGAGATGCAGTGTTCAGTTTCTCCAGAATCTCCACAGTAGCAGGAAGAACCATGGAAATACAGAAAATAACAAAAAACACAAAAGGAAGCCAATAAATAAAATTAAACTCAGAATATAAAAATGCTGAGAGACAAAAACCTGATAATGAACAATGAAAAACCAGGGCTACATTTACTGACAGAAAATATAACTATATAGGTTCAGGTCTAGCAATCAGAACTGGAGAGCTGAAGTTTATTTTCATGCTAATATTACATGCTAATATTACATGCTACCAGGAGTTACAAAGCAGTTTAATTTTGACCTGTTTAGCTTTTTGTATGTCCCCTAATGAGAACAAACAAGCAGACAAGGTCTTTCAGTTCCTGGGTGTACCAGTCATTCTTGCATTAGTTTGGTGTGGAGTGCTTGAGCACCATTATCTGCAAATTTTCTGTCATGGTGCTGAACATCAAGCAAAAACACGTGCTTCCTGTTTTCTAAAAGAAAGTGATGATCACAGGTGACATATGTGGTTTTGATCTGACTGGCTGCTCCGTATGTTCAGTAGGAATACATGTGTTTAATACATAATTGTTAAACATCCGGATGGGATGTGACAAAGTGTCCTCTCCTTTTTGTTGAACTTTTTTCTGTTCTATGGTTGCAGTTAGTTATTCCATCCATCCATCTATCTTTCAGGGGGTAAACCCATAAATTATTTTCTCCAGCTGTACTCTCTAGTTCATCTAGGGGATCCTAAGTCATTCCAATGCCAGTGAGGATACATAGTCCCTTCAGCAAGTTCTGAATTTGCCCCGGGGGTCTCCTCCCAAGGGGACATGGCCAGAAAACCTCCAAGGTTAGACCCCCAGGAGGCTCGTGATTAGGTGCTCGAAGCATCTCAGCTAGCAACTTTTGATGTAAAGGATGGGGGGGGCTCTACTCAGAGCTACCTCAGTGTTCCTCACCTTATTTATAAGGCTAAACCTGCCCAGTCTATGCAGAATAACCCCTTGTTGTAATGAAGAGGTTTGAGGGCCTCTGTAATTATGGGAGCAGTGTGTTCTGGGGCAGGGAGTCCCAACTCAGAATAAGAAAACGGAATACCTTCTGGGAGACAGGTCCTGGGGGAGCTCCTGGAAGCCCCCTCCACATGGACCTCTACAGAGACGGAGATTGAGGTTGGGTCTGATGTGAGCTTGGTGACAGGAGATACTGCTGCCTGGGTGTACTAATTCCCAGTGTCATAATCCGGCTCTACGAACAGGGGATGTTATATTATGCAACTAGATAATACAGGATGACCCAGTTTTGCGGGGTTTTGCGTGATAAAGTGTCTTCTCTGTGTAAGCTTTTGGAACGATATAAAGCCAAGTGTGTATATAATGCAGGAGTTTGTATTTGACATCTTTTTTGCACAACTTAGGCACACTGACCTGAATTTCTTTAAAACCAGTGTTATTCCTGTAAGTAGATAAAAAAAAGACAATTTTTAAGAGAAATCGATGCTCTGAAACCAAACCTAAACTGTTATCTGTGCCAAACCTCATGAGAAACTTTGAAATCGAAACATGACATGTAGATGTGAGGACCTAACTCATGCCCCGGAGATAAACAAATGTTATATAAACTGCTCTGGACCAAGTTCAAGACATCAGTTATGTAATAAATGACCCTTTAATGGGAGGCCTGAGCTCACTTTCTCTTGATCCTCTTCCTTACATCTTGAGAATTGCTGCGAGATGTGAGGATGTCAGAGGTCCTGACTGATGAGTTATATAAGACACGGGACTGACAGGGGGCACAGAGAGGGAGGAGTAAAGGCCTCTGTTTATGCCCGGATGGGATGTGTAAATCAAATCCCCTGTCAGACATAACACTGCGAACAAATGGCTGCAACTCGAGGCATGTCGACCAGACTTCACCAGCTGTCAGAGCTTTTAAATCTCACTTTGTAAACACATGGTATTAATAGTATTCTGCATTATTCCACACAGTTGATAGAATTATGGACCATTTGCAGTTGGAGGGACTCGTTTGCGCTCTCCCTGTCCACAAAAGGTTCCTGCTTTTCTGATTCACCCTCATATAAAATCCAGTACAAACTGCTGAGTACAGTTATTAAGGCTGGAATAAGCTAGCAGAAGATTTTCACACTCAAAGCAACTGCAGCACTTGTAAATGAGTCGACTATTTTTTTATTCTGTGGGTAAAACCAGCCTAATCCTCTAACTTCAGGCTATAATTGGCCTCTTGCTTTATTTTTCCTGCATTCAGGCCCGAGTATGTTCGTCTTGCGGACACACGGCTACAAATTCATGCCTCACTGGGTGAGTTTAAAATGCCACGATACGGCGTGCTCGACGCCCAGGGGCAGCGGTGGATGTTTGATCTGCAAAGGCCACGTTAAACCTCCCGCTGTCAGGTTTAAGTGCAATCATTTCTGCTTTTGAAGAGCTGGCCACAGATCACCGTGCGCAGTATGTGATGTTTAGTATGCATAACATTCAGTCAGGTTCAAGGATGAAGGTGGAACTTCTATGTACACCATCCTGACAATCATAACATTTTAAAATGTTTTATTTAAATATACAATCAAGTGGAAAAGGAATTAATAAAATGATTCCTATTGCTTTTTGACATTATATGCTGGTCGGAAACTAGTATTCAGATTAAAATTGGAGCACGATTTTCCTACTTTACACACACTATAGCAAATAGGATTAAACTGACACTCATGCACTGTTCAAATATTCTCACTGTAATGCTGCATTTATCAGTTTGAGACCAAGACAAGCTGTTTAATTGCCTGTTTGAACAGTTCTGCAAAACCAAAAATCTCCCTTTGTTTTTTACTGACCGTAAAAACAGAATTTCCCCAGATTTCATCTGTTATCACAAGATGTTTTCTAAGCATTGCTCAAAAACATTTCACAAGGCTCAGTTCAGCAAAAGGTTCTTGGTTTTGACAGTTCAGTTTGTAACGGCATCGGGATCCTCAGAGATGTGTTTCTATCAAAAATACAGATGCATCTCATTGAATTTAAATGTCAAACTTCATTTATTTTAATAACTTGTATAGATTTACTACACACACAGGGATGCTCTTAACGCCTACATTTGTTTTACTTTTGATGTCTGATTATTGCTTACAGCAAACATATGAACAATAAAATTGGATTTTCGATACAGAAATGGTATGCTATGGCCAACAGTGGTTTACAGATCTCTATAACCAAACATTAACAGAAAGTTAGGTGGAAGGAAAAAGTGCATTAAAAAGTTACACATACAACAGGGAAAACTGCAGCCTTTTGAAGATTTTGAAGCAGACAATTCAAGATTTTGTGGAAAAAAATCACAAGGTGTGGACTGCAACTAGAGTCAATGCTCCAAAAGATATTTTTGAGTTGCTTGAGAGTGTGTTAATTAGCTATGATAGTGACCCAGCAGTTAGCAGTTTATTTTATCAACAGACGTGGTAACCCCGTAGGTTAATGAAAACGTCTTACTCAAAGCAGTGTTACCTTAAAAAGAATTATGATTGCCGCTCAGCTTGTATCAATACCATAATGGTATTAGCAGTTTTGTACAGATTTTCAGGGGAATTCTTCTGCTTTAGACCATGATATACAGCTGAAAAGGAGCAGGAGGGGGATAGGCATAAGTACCTGTTAAAAACTCAAATTCCATAAAGTCACCAGGATTTTTTTTTCATGACAGTTATCCGTGTTCTTCACTGAAACCTCTTCTTTTAAAACAGTCACCTCAGTCTGCTTAAACCTCCTGGATACTGCAGTAGAGATTACTTCTCAGAGTTGTTGAATTTCTTTGAGAGTGACATTGAGAAGGCAAAACCCCCCCCCCAAAAAAAAAACTGGGGCATTATGGCGTGTGAATCTCTTCCAGAACATGAGCTGAACTTTTCGTTTTGCAGTCAAGTCATGGATGAGCTTTCTGACGAGAGGAACCGAGTCACAGTGAGGAGAGCTCATTTACAAACAGTGCCATAGGCAGGATCGAGGGCTGTATGAAGGAGACGGCGTACAGGAGGAAGATGAGCCTAATTATGCTTCCTCGCAGAGACGCAGAGGCATCCCCTGGCTTACTAAAAGGGGGCTTGTCAAGATTTGACTCCCCAATGAGAGAAGAAGAAATGTTGAGAAGTTGAGCCAAAGAAAAAAGATAAATGCAGAAGTGCCGATTCTTAACAAAAGTGTCTCTCTGTAACGTTGGTTTCTCAATCATTATTGCTTTATTTGGAATTTAAGTTGTGTAAGTCCTGCTTTAGGTGCAAAAAGACCCTGGACCCGTCAGAAAATCAATTTACAGGACCATATTTCCATACATGACTGTTATGTATTGATGATGTGCTCAGGACTGAAATGCAGTGTAAGTGGCAGTTGGCAGGTAGAGTGAGGTGTGAGGAGACTTCTATAAATAATTACAGACGGCAAGGAATCCCAAAAACGACAGAAAATAACAGGAGTAGGAGGAAATCAGACACAAGGAGTTAAACTGTGAAAACTGGGTTGGTATATTTAATTTTGATCATCCACTTAATTAAGTTTGATACCTGTAATTGAAATATAATTAAATTATAATTAAACGTTTAAAATAATGATGAATTAGAGAGCCTTCATAGTAGTTATAGAACAACCAATTAGAGCAAAACAAAATACAGTTAAAAGTGGAAAGTTTTTCACAAAGTTGCGCTAAACTAATGTGATGAACTGTCTCCCTTCTCAAAGAAATCCACTTAAGAAAAGAACAAATATTTTCTTTTCCGTGCTGCTAATATCAGGAATTCACACAGATAAGTGTCAAATTCTTGAGTTACATTTTACTGTTGAGATAAAGGTTCAAAGTTCATTGTATTAACTTCCTCCTGGTGTCATATAAACAAGAACTGTGCTCGAGTTCCTAACAGGGAAACTATTTTCTCAGCATTCTGCTCTGAATGGAGCATCTATTCCCTGAGTAGTGCCTTAAAGGCTGCAACAACAATCCATCACTCATATCCTTTGGGTAATTTAGCATCAGGCGTGAGAGGGGCTTGCTTTCATTTTCTCAAAAGCGCAATGTTCCTTCTCCTCCTCCTCCTCCTCCTCTCATGCTTGGAAAACACTGCAGAGGTCTCAGATTTTATCTGGAAGCAGCTATTAGAGGTCTGATCTGAGTCATGGAGAGTAACAGCAAGTGGCACTTTGGGATCATTTACGAGAAGAAAACAAATTCATCTTTTCCTGCTCATTTCTTACGTGCAATGCAGGCCTACATAAAAAAAAAATGGTGTATATTCACCGACATTTTGCTGCTGTGATTGTTTTTGTAATATCTTTAATAAAACCTCTCCACAGGATTTCCAAATCAGGGTGGAGAGTTAAACAGCAAAAGCAAAAATGCATCTTAAAAGAGACAGATTTCACCTTTAACTGCTCCATTCCAATGGAGCAGTTATCATAGTATACGTGATAGTATACATGATAAACATGATGTTAAATATAACAATAACAAAACCTGCTGAACTGAAATGAACTATTAACACTGCTGTGCCTGTGTTGCCTAAATACACGTCATGCAGAAGAGTAGCAGGTCTATCCTGGGTCTTGTAGTTAAGTGATATAAGCAGATGTTAAGATTACATTATTTTTAGTGTTGAAATAACCAATAACCTGAAATTCAAAGAAACTTGCTCAAACATTATTATTAAAAAAAAAAAGTTTTGAAGTCATTCATAACAAACATCCACCCTGATAACCTCAGAGAGAGCTCTACACACAAAACAGATGATTTCATGTCGTATGAGCCATCCAAACCCACCTGGAACCAAGAGAAAAAGTAGTTACCCTCCTTTTTAAACCGTGAATTAATTGTGATTAACCTAATTAACCTCTGGTCAGGGGTTGCGCTAGACTTTTCCGCTGTCTGTCATTTTAACTGACGTAGTCAACAAAAATCCAGTCGTAGCCTATTTTTACCTGTCTCTTTTTAAAATAACAGTGATGACATATTCGGTTGCATTTAACTTTCATTCATTTTAATTAAGTCCGAACAAGCCAAACAGAAAAGCCACATCATGCCATCACACATCAAGCAGATTAATACATGTAACTTCGTCTCCACAGTGACAATAACCACTGCCTGTGGCCCCAGTAACAACATGTAAACAATGAAATCACATGATTGCACTGCTGTGGCCAGAAACCACAGTCTCACAACTTCCTCCTGGTCTGCGTGGACCTGAATTTCACACCTGCTTGTGTGTAACCAAAGTCTCGGGGTTTTGATGTTCTGTAGGCTGAGTCTGCGCTCCACTGCGACTCTGGAGACTGGAATAATAAGCGCCACTTCAGCCAAAGTTTTGAAATCAGGGAACATTTCTCCAACTGAAGTAATCAGAAGTTGGCAAGACTCTCTGAACGAGGGGTTTCATGATCCTGCAAGCCCTCACGTCAGAGGGAGGAAAATCCCACACCATGTACTCCTTCTGCGCTCTGTGACCTGTGGTGGATAGAGACCACCCTAAAGTCTCCATAACTCTTCAACGTGCTGTCAGCTCCCAGATAGGAGATGCACTGAGTTCAGTTTCCAGGTCAGAGATGATGTTCTGATGGGAATTATTTGATTGATGTAGTTACAGAGAGAGAGAGCGTGAGCCACACAGCTGGTCAGGATGCAACTCAGACTGCTGTGATACCTGTATCATATGTAGCAACAGCAATACAGCTTCGTATCTGGAATAACGAGGCTTCCTTTAGAAGTATCTTCACCATTTCTGTGAAAATCACCAGTCCTGAAAGGTTTTTCTCATCCCCACCATGTCTGAAAAGGTTAACAATGACCCAATTAAGAGGTTCTCACATAAACGTTGATCTTCTGCAGGACATGGAAGCTTTAAGGGTTGCCAGAGAGTTTATCCAGCAGGAAGAAAGATGGAAGCAGTGCACTGTGGAAGTCTTTATGTCCTAATTATGTGTGAGCTGTAATGTTACATCACTGCGGGAGTGTGTCTGCAACTGGCCCAGCCGATTGTTTAACGCGTCCTCGGGGAAGGTAAACCTGCAGCATCTTTCAGTATAAACTGCTCATTATAAATTAATGAAATGCTAGAATTTAACACTAATAAAGGTGTTTGTATGAATATTATTATGCATTTCTGCCTACAGGTTTGCATTTATGTTCAACACTAGTACTTTAATTGGGTTTAATTTGCATCTAACAGTTGAAATGCATAATCAAAAGGTGAGTTAGTTTTTTCTCTGCAGACATGTTGACGAAGCTGAGTTTATATTTGTTTTTTTTTTACACAACTCATTAAACACCCTGACTGATCTATCACTTTTTTTTATATCAATAGTTTTGTACCACAAACTGACTTAAGATTTAAGATGTAAAACTATTGAAATGTTTTTGCTTTTACATTTTGGTTTACAATCCCATGGTTGTGCTTAGATTATGATTTCTCTTTCTTTAATTTAACTGATTACCTGTTCAAAGTGTTGAAACTAAATATTTTTCCTGTGGTTTATAGTCCTTTCAATAAGACAGAAAGCGTTGCTCTATGTAGCATGGTGCACACTGCCGATCAGCTCACCACACTTTTCACAAATACAAATTTTTTTTTTTTTTTTTTTCCTGAAGCATTTCTGGTTGTGAAAATCACAGCATAGCATGGATACCAATAGAACACCAACCATTTCTGGTAATGAGGTAACTGTCTTGAAACTGCAGTGGACCTGAGCAGATATCCACCTATTTCTTTATACCTGCTCATCCTTGCAGGGTTGCCAGCAGGCTGATACAGCGATCATTGGGCGAGAGACGTGGTTACCCCCTGGACAGGTTGCCAGTCCATCACAGGGGAACATAAAACCACACAGGACAAACATCTCAGGGCAATTTAGAGAGAACAATTAACAGTCATGTTTTTGGACTGTGGGAGGAAGAGAACCCACGCACGCAGGGGAAGAACATACAAACTCCATGCAGAAAGACCAAGGCCAGGATTTGAACCCAGGACCTTTTTACTCCCACTGGTACTCAGTAAAACAGTAGCAAGGCAAACATGTAATTATGTACAAAAGCATAAGAAAACTACTGATTAAAATCATAACTGTTATAGTCTGATACATGCGACGACTGTCCGCCGGGTAGTCAAGCCTTGGATTCAGGAGGAACAATGTGGTTTTCATCCTTAACACTGGACCAGCTCTACATCCTCAGCAGGGTCCATGAGAGTTCGCCCAACCAGTTTACGTGTGTTTTGTGGAGTTGGAGAAGGCGTACGACCGTGTTTCTTGGGGAGCCCTGTGGGGGTACTTTATTCAGGCTGTTAGGTCTCTGCATAACCGGTACCAGAGCTTTGTCTGCATCACCTGCAGTAAGTTGGGTTCATTTTCGGCTTAGACTTCTGTTCACAGCCTTTATGAACATAATTTCTAGGCACAGTCAAGGTATTGAGGGGATCGTTTTGGCCTTAGGATCGTGCCTCTGCTTGTTGCAGATGATATGGTCCTACTAGCTTCATCAAGTCGTGATCTTCAGCTTTTGCTGGAACAGTTTGCAGCCGAGTGTGAAGTGGCCTGGCTGAAGATCAGTACCTCCAAATCTGAGACCATGGTTTTAATCTGGAAAAGGGCAGAATGCCTTCTTTGATTTGAGGAAGAGGTCCTGCCCTAAGTGGAGGAGTTCAATTATCTCGGGGTCTTGTTCATGAGAGAGGGGAAAAATAGAGCGGGAGATTGGTAGACTGATTAGTGCTGAGTCTGCAGTGATGTAGGTGATGTACTGGTCTGTTATGCCTCTAGATTTACCAACCAATCTACGTACCTACCCTCATCTATGGTCATGAGCTTTTGGGTCATGATTGAAAGCATGAGGTCGTGGATACAAACGGCCAAAATGAGTTTCCTCCACAGCGTGTCTGGGCTCTCCCTTTAGAGATGGCGTGAGAAGCTCGGTCATCCAGAAAGGCCTCAGAGTAGAGCCGCTGCTTCTCCATATCAAGAGGAGCCAGTTGAGGTTGTTCAGACATCTGATTAGGATCCCTCCTGGATGAGGTGTTCCAGGCACGTCTCACCTTGACAAGACCCAGAAGAAGATCCAGGGACTGTTTCTCAGCTGGCCTGGATGGATGGATGGATAGATGGATGGATGGACATGCAATGACTGTTGCATTTTTGTTTTAAATAAGAGTGAAAAGATTACATACAATGGACCCCCGCCTATTTGCCATTCAGTATTTGCAGATTTTTCTGTGAAGCATAACTCCTAATTATTTGCAGAAAATTTGCCAGTTAGTAGTGTTAAGACCGTTTCCACTGCGAGTATTAATGCATATTGAGGTATATTTGGTGTCTGAAGTGTTAAAATAGGCAGTAATAGGTGTTTTAAAAGGGGGTTTCAAATATCCACAGTACATGCATTTTTAATTTACATTTTTGTTCCCTGTAAGCAAATGTATTTTTACTCGGCAGTATCATACTGTAAGAAAATCCCATACCAACCAGTACCTCATTTAGTTTTTTGCCTTTTCTTTCTGCCAAGTGTTGTTGCAGATTTCTTTATTTCATCTCACATTTTAACCAGACAGATGAGTTTCTGTCCGATCTTCAGTCTCTGTATATGCGTTTTATTCAACAACATTTGAAAAAGGTGAAAATAAACCTAAAAGCCTGCATCCATCTGGGCCTGTTGTGGCACTCCACTTGGTACCTTGAATGCTGGCCAGCCATGTGAAGCCATCTGCACCACTTTCTATCCGAGAGGAACCAGTATGAGGCACACACCATCCCTCTATTCATGCTGTAAAAGGAAACAGTGAGAGATGACATTAGATAAAGGAAAAAAGGCGTTTTCCAATTCACTGACTTGGCCTTGTTACATAAAAGCTCAGAATTATGTAATCTTGGACATCTTGTCCAGTTTTTTGTTTTGAGTCTGTGGGTGGTTCTGTTCCTAAGGCTGTGTAGTGGAATGAAAAGAGCGTGGGCAGATTAGTGGGCACTCTGTTTGTGGGGAGTGCAGTTCCTTTGCATCTCCAGCTCACGATGTCTAATTTAAGTCTTGTTGTGACACTTTGCTGAAAAGCTCCAGCCTTATGCTCCTACATACATCAGTGAATGAGTAACGATGATGATGAAGAGGCAGGGATGAATCTTTTGGGTCTGGTTGAAGCTTCTGCTTCCTGAGACTTCCAGTGCCTTTTAAAGTATTCATACCCCTCAAACTTTTCCGTTTTTTTTGTTTGTTTTTTTTTTTTTGTTGTTGCTTACAGATTTTAAGACATTTCATTGTTTTATATCAACCAAGTCTTTTGCAGCCTCTAACAGGTCTCCTTCTATGCTTGCTCTGTACTTAACTCCATCCATCTTCCCATCAGCTCTGACCAGTTTTGCCATCCCTGCTGAGCAAAAGGATCCCCACAGCATGATGGTGCCACCATCACAAACTCTGTAAGTTCATAACTGAATAGCAGCTGAACACCTGCTGCCAACAGTTGAATAATCTGGGCCCTGGCTGTTTAGTGTTCTGTGTGTTATTGTGAGAATTTGAAAACAAATCCTAAAATCTATTGCTAGCCAATGCTAAGAGTGTAAAATGAGGATCATGTGGACGTGACCATGCTGAGAAACCCTGGTTCTGATTGTTTACTCATTTCTTTCCTCCTTGCGTCACCAGATTAGTGCTTCAAAGACCAGGACGGCTCCACCAGCTTCAGAAAAGCTCCGAGATGTTTGACAGCTCACATCAAGAGCTTTATCAGTCATGCTTTCACACTGCGGTCGGTTGATTGTACTTTTCTTCATCTTACATAATATACTTAAAGCTATCATTTCAAATCTGAACAGCATTAAAAATTTGTTTTAATTTGCCTTCAGTTTCATCACATTTAGAAAAAGCAAAACAAAAAACCAACAAATAAAAAAAAAAAACAAGAAGAACACGACCAACAAAAAAAAAACAAAAAACAATGGAGTCAGTGCATTAGCATTACAGTACCCATATCAAGTTCCTCTTATTTTGCTGCTTCCCTCATGAATTTTTGTTGGCCTTTTTCACACAGCACTGAAAAAAAGCTATACATTTACTAAAACATGAAGCTTTATTAGGTTTATTGTTTTACTTTTTGTAAAAACACATTGTTCTGCTTATGAAATTAAGAAAAAAAAATTAGAAAAACATATTTCTGTCATTTAAAATAAATAATTGAATGTAGTACTTAATTTATTTTGAGCTAAACTGTACCTTAATCTTCTTGTTTTTCCATATGAGTGACAATAACAATAAAGATAACCTCACTGACTTCAATGGATTTTTGGCAAAACCTGTCGTTTAAAGCTTGATAGCTCTGCCACGATTTACAGCAGAAACATCCTTCAAAGTTTAAATAGATCACAGGTTTGACTTTACCTGACTGGATTTGTATTTAGATCATTTTTAGGGTTTTTGTGCTTTTACAGCTTAGGTTTTCTGAATTTTTTAGCACAGAATGTTCAGCTTAGAGTGTGATGATATCCCCCTCTACTTTTCATCCCTGCAAAATAATCACAGACCTTTGGATATTAACTTTCAGTCCCTGCAGTTTCTCTTAACATGGACAATGCATACATCAGAACATTGGCATTCCTCTCTGCTTTAACCCAGCGTGTCTCCCAGGGTGAAAGGACCTGCTGTTTTCTTTAAAATCTTCCCAGAGTGTGGAGTACATTCACCCAGACTCTCATTCACTCCAATTATAATCAAGCTCTGAATTTTTTAATCAAAAGTTGGAATTAAGGTTCTTTGAACTGGTTACGTCTCCTACATAGTTTGATGCAGAAATATAAAAATATACGTGATCATCCATCAGATGGATCTTCCACTCAAGGTTCATCAATTTGTTTGATATGTCTTACAGTTTTCACACATACTTTGTTTGCAGCTCTGATTACTATTTGCTTCTGTTTGCCTATCTGAAAATGGTGCTACTTTGTGCATTCTCCCCAGAAATGTAGGAATCACCATAGCAACCATTGGTCAAGTGTCAACATCAATCAGCAGTCTCTTTCTGTATATTAACGCTTTCATCAACCTGATATAATTTCACTCATTGTATAATTAAAACTCAAATTTAATCAGAAGTTCTGCAAAATTCAGTATTTTCATTCCTAAATACTTATAAAGGAAACAAGTTAACTTTCAAAATAAAGCTCACTAACACTCTTTAAGAAACAGTCTGGATCCGGCATAAGAAAAAAGCTGATATGGCGGATATCTGGACAGTAGCTCGCTCCATCCATCCATCCATGCTTATTCTTGCAGGGTGGTGCATATCACCAGCAGTGAATGGGTGAGAGGCTGGATACACCTGGACAGGTCACCAGTCGATGGACAGGACCACACACACACACACACACACACACACACACACACACACACACACACACACACACACCTAAGAGAGGCCAATTAACCTAACAGTCATGTTTTTGGACTGTGGGAGGAACCCAGGGTACCCGGAGAGAATCTAAGCATGCACAGGGAGAACATGCAAACTCCATGCATTAAGAACCCAGGCAGGGATTCGAACTCAGGACTGTTTTACTCTATTGGTGTGCTATAAAACTTCTTATAAAACTCGTTGGTGCATACAGATGCGTGTAATCTGTCCAAAAAATGTTTTTACTCACTGCATTTAAGTTAAAAATTTTATTTATTTGTCATTATTCAAATTGAAATAAAAATCTGAGCAGAAGCAAAATCTAATAAATTAAATTTAATTAACTGGTTGAAAATGAATGTGTGTAAATTTCAATGTAAATGTTTAAATCAGTTATTCCTCATAGCCTTTTGTTTAAACAGAGTTTGTTTTGCCCCTGACCCATTCAAACTAACAATTAGCTTCACTTTTTGACTTCTTATAGTCTTAATGTCCAAACCAGGAGGGCAGTGCTGCAACAATAAAGATTCTGTCTGCAGATTCTTCAGTCTTCAGATCTTGTTTTATTGCAGCGCAGATGTGGTCACATTGTGGGTGTTTCTTATCGATCCAGGGCAGAGCGTCCTCTCACCCTGCTGTTGTTGGACTGGAAGGAGTACAGAAAGGAAAGGAGGAGGTGGGTGGAGCTGGTTTGTCTTGGCTCATTGTTTCCCTTGAGTCACTCTTAGAAATACAAAACTGGTAAAGTTTTATTTTTTTAAAACAAAAAAAAACTGTTACTCATCCTGCCTTGGTTTTCATTTTTCTTTGCTTTGTAGGTGGTCTTGGCAATATGTTAAAAAAAAAAAAAAAAGAAAAGAAAAGAAAATGGAAGAAATCTGGGTAAAACAAATAGATTTGTGATAAATTATCGTAACTGATTCACTCCTATGTAACCAAATAAAAAAACAAATATATATTTCTTCATTTTAATCACAGTAGCCAACTGAAACAAAATAGTATACTTCAATCAAACAGCAAAAACAATTTTCTTCTGTGCAGAAAATCTGTCTGAAGTCAGTAAATCCTTCAGTGTTATAAATTAGACTCTTATGAGTTAAGATGACAAAGAGGCAGAAAACACACACATCCCAGCCTCCCAGCTGCTCGGCCTAATTACAGACACTTCCTGGACCAGAACCTGCGAGCTCTGCTGTGCAGCTCCTCTGTGTTTTCAGACCATTAATGATATTATTATTTGGAGACATGGTCGGGTCCTTGCAGCTCCTGTTAGTGCCCCTGCACCTGCTTCCTCTAGCACAGCTGAGGCCAGGTGAGACAAAAAAACAACAAAAGCAGTTGGATAATAAATAACCCTCAGGAGCAGGGCTGCGTTTCCTCTCAGCATCCAGACCGTAAACCAATTCAGTCGCCTTTAAAGGAAACGTGTTCAGTCCAAAATGGGGCGTAATTATTTTTCTGTAGGAATATTTTATTTTTATACACATTTCTGAAAATTTGGTCATCTTTTTATTTTTTTCCAAAAAATTTTTTCAAAGTTTTTTTTTTTGTCCTTAAATACATAATGACCAAATTGATGGTTTTATGATGAAGTTGGCATCTGATTTTTCGAGTTCAAAATCTAAACTGAACTGGTTAAACCTGAATTGGATTATCCTTCATCGAATGCAGATTTTGGAAACATTCGTTCGCTTCTATTTGTTAAAGCATTAATAGGACCTCCTTGCACTGTAAAAACTGTTAACTAGGATCACTTTTAAAAAAGGCAACATTTTCCAAGTCATTTTTTGTTGTTCAGTGACCTAACTGGCATTTTAAATGTTGAATACTTAGAATATTTTGTTTTACTGCAAGCTAAAAAAATTAAGTTGCCTTACAAGAAAAAGCTAATAAACTGAGTAAAATCCAAGTGAAATGTATCATCATCTCAAATAAAAATAAGTAAATAAAATAAGTAACTTTTTATTAAAATATCAGTTTGTATGTACTCAAGGTAAATGTCAGTATTACAATCTTTTTTCAAATTATTTAAAAGGTATAAACTTAAAGGTTAGCTTGAACACTATTTTTGAGGAATATGTAACAGATTTCCTTTTTTAAAATATGTAATCAATTACCATATGCAGTAACATATATAACACTTGTAATTTCAAAGGCAAAACTTTATCTACTCCTCAGTAATTTTGAGATTATGATTGAGCCAAGCATGAACTCTGGAATCTATACGCCTGTTATGTTTGATTGGAAATTCACTAAAACACAGTTTGAGATTTATGTAAATGTTCTGGTTTTGTGATTTTAAAACGTTGGGAATCTCTTTTTGTTGTTGTTGGGGCCCGAGGAACCCACCCAACATTGGTGGTAGAACCGCCACTGCTTGGGAGTTTAGCAGAGAAAACAAACATTTGTCCAGGCAGGCTTTTAAAGAATTTATCATTTGACAAAGAGATTGAACCTAAGTCACAAACTAAACAACAGTTTTGGCTGCCGTCAGGATCTTATTTCCTGACACTGATCCTCTTTAACTTAACATGAGCTCTCTTTGTCAGAGAAAGTGGGAAACTGTGAGAGAATCGATCACTAAAGGTTCATTTAAACCCGAGCTTTAACAGCAAAAATCTGCCATGCAGGGTGCACCCTGGACAGGTCACTAGTCCATCACAGGGCAACACAGAGTCACACAGGACAATCAGCCATGTATAAACACACACCTAAGGACAATTTAGAGAAACCAATTAACTTAACAGTCATGTTTTTGCACTGTGGGAGGAAGCCAGAGTACCTGGAGAGAATCCAAGCATGCATGGGGAGAACATACAAACTCAATGCAGAAAAACCCCAGGCTGAGCTTTGAACCCAGGACTTTCTTACTGTAAGGCCAAAGTGCTACCAACTGCAGCCCTGGATGGAGCACAGTACAATAAAGTCTGATTAAGCTCATTATTCATATTTAACAATCAGCTTCATTATATCTGGTAACTCTTGTGGTTAAAATCTGTCTAAAAGCCACAGGAAGTTACATAAAATAGTGTAACGTTTGTGTTCCTTGCCTAAAATGTTTATTTTATTAATATTTTTGACTGATTTTATAAAAATCCATCTTATAGCTTATTGAATTTTACTTAATGCTTCATTTTGCCTCAAACCTTATTTTTCTTGTGCTTTAAATTGTACAGTATCTTTTCTCTTTTAAATGCTGTTGGAATATCAGTCCTACAGCCACGGAGATGACTCAGGAATCCATGTCTAAATAAACTGATTCCTGGTTCAGAAAAGGGAGTCGTTTCCGTCAGCGACAGTAAGGCTACTGAGTGCTGATTGACTGCACTGTGGGGGTTAGTTGGAGAGGAAGGGCTCCTCCTGTGTGGTCAGGGTCACTCGATGCTCGTCTGCACTGAGAAAACAGGCTGGGGACAGACATGCTTTGCATTCCTCAGCCCCTGAAGGAGGGGGGTCGCCTTGGTGACTTAAATGGGACAAATTCCTCGGAGCCACTGGGATACTAATGTGTGTGATGGTGTTGATGGGGGTTGTTGATTGCGTAAATGTGCCAGTTTAAAGCTCAAAAACAGTTCAAGTAAATGGATTTAACTCAAGTGACTACAGTGGAGCCCACCTTTTAGCAGTTCAGTAATCGCCGATTTTTCTGTGCAACTTAACTCCACATTATTCCTGCCAAAATTAGCCTTTTCCTGCAGTATGTATACAATATTTGAAAGAAAAAGCAGCTTGGGAAGCTAAAATACCTAGGCATGACACTATTGGCTGCAAAGCAGCCAATCCAGGAGCCCCATTGATTTTCCTTGTTGCTGATTGGATGTTAGCTTCTGCAGTAGTACCGAGGCAGTTTCCACTGTGCGTATTATTGCAACGTATATTTGGTGTTTAAACTATTAAAATAGGCAGTTATAAGCATTTTTAGAGAGGGTCTCAAGTATTCAAGGATTTCAGCTTTTTCCTAACTCCCACAAACGTTCAACATATAGAATAAATCTGCTGTGTCATTTTGTGTTTTCATGTACCCACACCAACAGATGTTGGTTTTACGTCTCATAGCAAGTTGCTCCATGACCACCCAGTTTTGGTTGCCATCAACAGGCTTCTGTGACCATTCTGGATGGATATTTGTTCGCTCCAAAAGTTGACTAATCTGTTCCTTACGCTCCTCTACACTGAGCAGCTCTCTCATAGCAGATGCCATGTCTGCCGCTCCACTGTGGTGGTTGAGATATCGTTACTGGGAGTTTGCAAGGTCCGGCACTTGCTCTTTAGAAACGTCAATCATGGCCCAGTCAATGAACACAGTCTGCCGTCAATCAAATCGCTTGCGTGCAATACACGGCATGGCGTGGCTTGTACTACCCCAGAAGTAGGTATGAAAAATGGAGAAGATCTACTAATGGAGACGAATCTGGCTGGGGTGGACTAGGGCAGAACCAGTTAAAGCCGCTCCCCATGGAGAAGCGGCTTTAGTGTAGTCCTCTGCTGCTGTAGCCCATCTGCTTCAAGGTCTGACATGTCGTGTGTTCAGAGATGGATTTCTTAATTCCTTGACTGTAATGAGTATTTATTTGAGCTACAGTTGTTTAGCTATCATCTTAAACCAGTCTGTTTATTAACTTCTCACATCCATAAGGCATTTTCATACACACAACTGCTCCTCACTGGATATGTTCTGTAGTTTGATCCAGGCTCTGTAGACCTGAGAAATGGTTGGGTGTGTAAGTCCCAGCAGATCAGCAGCTTCTGACAGTTTCCTTCTGGCACCAATAAACTGCGTGGAAAGTCACTTCCATCCTCTTTCTTCCTCATCCTGATGCTCGGTTTACCTGTGTAACTGCACAGCATTTAAACACGTATGGCTATTACAGTGGCCGGTGAATATGAGTGTATATTTCTTAACTTCCATTTTGCATGTTTGCAAATAATCTATATGTGCCAACAGCATAACAGACCCCCCTTTTCTGTTTTGACCTGTTTTGTATCTGCCTAGCCACAGATCTGTGAAAATTCAGCCAGAATTCCGGATTCAGGACACTTGCAGCGTCTTAACCAAGAGTGGAAATGCATTTCTCAGCTGTGGACCTCCTCAGCAGGTCAAAAGTTTGTTGGAACAAGAGACTCATTCATTCAGCTGTTTACTGGATGACTCCTTCAGCTGGACTCATCTGCATGATACAGTGTCACGCTGACTGACCCTGTAATGTAACCTGTGAGCTCGAACTGTCATATTTTCCGACAGACAGCTTCTCTTAGCAATGACCCAACATTTACCATTTAAAGCAAACAAGCATCCTTACAAAGGTATGTGCAGGCAGCCTGATTTGAGAATAAATAGCACCCTAAGGGAAATGGGTCGTTTTGCCATCAAGGGTGCAAAGGATGTATTTTTAACCCTTTGTTCTACGTCGAGCTTCCTGTTTAAATACCTTTGAAACAAAAGAAGTAATTTGAGGGGGAAATTCCTCCAGCTTCACAGAAATATGCACAAGACTGTTTTCTTTTAAAAATGCACAAAGGAAGTGCCCTTTTTAAGAGCTGATAAAAATATGAACTATCCCTTTAAAGTTCCCAGCTAGGGTCCTTAACGTCTTCCTGAACGGATGTTTTCAATTTACTAAAGTTGAGCTGACGTTTTCCCCTCTTTGGTGCTCGTAGGGAACCTCTGGAGATACAGATGCATGTTTTTGGTGTCGGTCAGTGTGGCCTCTGAAAATTGGTGGCTGCTATAAAAATGCAGGCAAATTAGAGACTGTCCAGGTGGCCGACCACAAGATCTGTCGTTCATTTCAGAGAGTACAGTACCACTTTGAGAAGATGAAGGCCAACTCCACATCACAACAGCTCCGAAGCCCGTTTCACTGCTAATAAATGACCTGCTGAAGTTCTTCCATATGGCTTCGAACACTGTGGTACAGCATCCCAGCCTAATGCAGACGCATGTGCTCTGCAGCTGCAAATCAAAGAGGACAATTTTCTGCATGGGTGGCTGTAAATACGCAGGTAAAAATGAGCTTATGATTACAGCAGGAGACAATCAGCCGCAAAGAGCTGAAAATGGTCATAGTGCAGCGATGTTTGGTTGCAAGAGTCGAGTAGCTTTGATGCGAAGAAGTACAGGTGCAGCCTTGTTGCTGATCTTACATGACTGTGGTTAAAGCCAATAATTCAGTCTGTTTTAATAGTTCTGGGTTATCTCAGTCAGTGTCAGATGCCCTGTTGTTGCCATTAAAATCAGCTCTCATCATGCACCTCCAGTCCTCATGTCTGCATTTTGGTCCTTAACTCCGTTTATGATACTGTCCTGTTACCCTTCTCCTTTAACTTTTTACAGGGTGAGGGTATAAACACAGGGATCTTTGACCATTCCTCTCTGCATAGTTTCTCTATATTGTCAAGAGTCCTCCAGCATCAAACCTCAGCAGAGACTGTACTTTCTAAAGAAACTGAGGTCTTTTAACGTCAATAACTCAATGCTTTTAATGTTTTATTCTGCTTTTATTGAGATTGTTTTGGAATATTTGCTGGTTTGGCGATGCTACAGTGGCACAGAAGAAATCCTTGAGAAGTATAGTAACCACAGCCAGCAAACTGTTAGGAAGCACTTTACAGAGCATGGAAAGAATATACATGGACAGAGTTATGAGGAAGGCAATCAAGGTTATAGCAGACAATACACACCCCTTAGAATCCTCATTTGAGCAGCTTCCTTCAGGGCGAAGGCACTGCCTTCCTCTATTTTCAAAAAACAGGACAAAGTCAAGATGGACGGATGGATGGATAGATAGATAGATAGCTTTATTTGTCTCTATAGGGAAATTGGTTTGCAGCATTGTCAGCAGGCATTTACATGAAAAGACATTCATACACAAACATATACAATGACATTAACAGCAAAGAAGTTTGATCGCTCAGTAATTTGTGGTACCTTTTTTTTGTTTATTGATTTAATTGCTTGCGTTTTATTCATGTTGCAAGGTTTTATTTTTTAGAAGAGAAATAGGCCCGCAGCATCACAGATCATCCACCATGCATCGCAAGGGCATGAGATTCATACTTATTTTTTGCTCAGAACCCTCTGTAATATTTTGGCTTATTTTTGCTGTATGTCTTAGCTCGCGGTTTGAAATAAATATTTTTATGCTTTCACAACTTGGGCTTTGCAAAACACTTATCATGAAGATGCAGAGCTGGTTGCTCTGCATGAGCTCTGACAAAAGGCTTCAGCTGAACTGACTTGAGTATCTTGAACTTAGAGGAAAAAAAGAAATTCTTCAGAGAGCTGCAATGCTCCCATGTTGAGTATTTGTGTCTGGTGTGAAAGCTGTTAAGAGACTGATCTAAACAACATGGCTGCTGCTGCTGCAGGCTGCCAGGAGACATGAAAGGGAGGGAGAGTACTGAACCATGCCGAAGAGCAGCATGCACACAGGAATCCTGAGTCTCCTCTGCGGGATTCCTTAGTCCTGCTTCAGCCACTGCTGACGTTCCTGTCTCCAGCGTGCACTTCATCTTACCTCGCTGTGCGCCTGCTGACCTATTTTTCTGCACTACTAATCACACAAAGACCAGACCTTAAGCCTGTCTCTCCTCATCACAGGTTAAGAGGAAAATCCAAGAATGGAGCGAAGACGGAGCACGATCTGACATTACTTATTCACCACAGTCAGATCTTCACTGCCCTGGTTTTTGTCTCAGATTTATAAGCCGGTTTTGGTTGGCAGATGATGAAAGTGGGGAAATATGAAAATATGAATTTGTATATTTATTATTCTCAAGAAACATAAGTTTATGAATTTAACGTTCTCAAATTTAATTTGTTGTTTGACTATAAATGCAGTGAATTGAACAAAGGCTCAAACTTAGTTTTTGAAAAGCGAGATATAAACTGCAAACACTGTCTATACCTGCTTGTCCTTGCAAGGTTGTGGAGGAGCTGGTGCCTGTCTCATAGGGGCAAGGGGGCGGGGGTTCCACTCTGGACAGATTGCTGGTCCATCACAGGACAACACAGAGACACACAACCATGCTCACAATCAGACCTAAAGAAAATTGCTCTTCCCATATTGCCCTAACAGTCATGTTTCTGGATTGTGGAAGGAAGCAGGAGTACCCCGAGAGAACTCATACATACGCGGGGAGAACATGCAAACTCCATGCAGAATGAGATCAGGCTGGGATTGAACCCGGGCATCAGTGATACCAAATGCTCCACTATGCAGCCAATCATGTTTAAATAAACTAATCAAACTAAAGTAAGCCTCAAGCTTTCCAGTCACTTTGGGTTTGTGTTTGGTGACTGATCAGGTTTAATTTGTTAATTTTGTTTTATTGCAAATGACTGAAATAAATTAATAAAATGATAAAGGAGAAATGAAAAATGCTTGATAATAGCTTTTGTGACAAGTAAAAAGTAAAAAACATGAGATCAACAGTTTCAAAACTACATAACTCTATGGGTACAAATATTTAGAGATGTTTGCTGTATTAAAAGTTAGTTCCCTGTTTTCAGAAAACATTAAAAATGGGAAATAAAGCCACATTGAGCATTATAAAGTTCTCCTCGTTGTTTTTGGAAGACTGAGAAATCCAACGTCAGCTAAAAAACTGGGAAGCAAAAGTTTTTTTGTTTTGTTTTTTTTTATTGATAATCAAACTGAGCCTTTAGTGTAAAAGTAGGTCTGTTGCTTGGTGGCATGACCTTTCTGCTGTGAAACCCCCATGTCTATTAAAACTGCGGGACTTTTTCATGTTGTTTTTTTTCTCCTTCGGTCTCATTTTGTGTCTAAAAAAAAATTTCCAGAGTCACATTATTCTATTATTTCCTGTTTCCTCTTTGTCAGGTTATTGTGGGAAATGTAAAGGTGGCAGTGAAAAGGTTTCTGTTTTACTTCCTGATGACAAGTTGAGGGTTTTTTCCATCAGTTGACCAACCAGAGGAAATGAAAATGCTAAAAATGCATCATTTGATACACATTTCTTATGTAATCAAAAGCTAAAAATTAACATATGTTAATTACTAATAATTAACAAAATTAACAAAAATCTTTATTCTTCCACTTTATTGCTTTAAAATCTTGCTTAACAAGAGTTTGGTGACCAAGACCAGTGAAAGACAAATAAATGTCAGAAGAGACCAACAGTAAACACCCCAGTAAATAATCACATCACTACCTATTGATACTGAAGATATGATCAGTTGTAACATTTAGAGACAGATATTTTTTCATCTTCATTTTGTGAAACAGGCTTCTTCAGATTCAGGTGGTTTTGGACCTGATTCCAAATGTTTTGATGTTTTACCCCTCCGCTCAGCTTGGACCCATCAGCTGTTAGGAAGAACAAATCTTTGGAGCTCAAGTTTCCGTATGAAGGAAGGGAGAACGCAGAGAAAACCTTTGTAAATGAGTACGCACTGGAGTTTGATCCTTAAAAAGACAAAAACCACCAACAAACTTCAGAATTCAACCAACAGCAGTGAGTTTTATAGTTTGTATGGAGCGCTGATCCTTTAGCAAGGTAGGCTCTAATGTTGGAGCACAGAGAAGTGCAGACCGCTGAACAAGCCCCTCCCGCAAACCACCTGTTGCTACACACTGCCAGTCAGCAGGCGGAAAGTAGGCCGACTTTTTTCTTCTTGCCAGAACCTTCACATGGTGTAAAAACTAAAGTCGCTCCACCCACACTTAGTTCCACACTTAGATTCTGCTGTAGTGCTAAGACAACTAACATCCGTGGTCTTTCATGTCTCCAGTGTTTGGGGCTCAGCCAATCAGCACCAAGGAAAATGAATGGCGCTCTTTAATTGGCTGCTTTGCAAACGCCAGCCAATAGCGTGTCAAGTAGCATTGCACTGAGGTATCTCAGCTTCCCAAGCTACATTTTAGACAGATACACTCTACAAAAACTCTGCGAATAAGTGGATTTTCTCCAGCTTATTTAGAGCTGCGCTCCTCAAAAAAATCAGCAAACAGGTGAATCTGTGAATACCGAACCACCATACGAAATAACAGGGTCCACTGTTTACTGGTATTATAGAAATATTTTATATTATGTTAGCTGCAACAGGGACAGTGTTGCTTTTAAATCTGCTTTTAAATCCTTGGATCAGTAACCTGATTCTCTGAAACTGTGATGTTTTTACGTGAGAGTTTCACACTGTGAGAGTCTCATACCAGCCCTGCTCCTGGCTGGATGACAGGCTGTATGCTGTAATGTTGGCACTGAGGAGAGACATAATAATAATAATTGATTGTTATTATTGGCTTGCATCCTAACAGCTCCACATGCACATGCCTTTTGTGCAAAGCAGCCAGAATACACATTAGGATGGTGCTACATCACATTTAAGTTGTTGTGTTTGTCGGTGACTGCTCGACGTGCCGAAGCAGACATTTCAGGAATGGCCGAGAGAAACCATTAATACCTCAGCTCCTCCTTTAGGAGCTTTTTCCTGTTGTTATTCGAAACGGAGACAAGTTTTCTATCACCTGCAGCAGTTAGCAGACGTGTTAATCCTTTTAGGGTCATGTGGATCCATCAACATTGTTAACTCTCTCTTTGTTTTGTTCCTTTGCATATTTTCTAAACATTTGTGATTAACTAAAATGTAAAAATTTGTCGTTCCCACCTCGCCCCCCCCCAAACACACGGCACCAGCTTTTGTTTCTTCCTGTGAAGTTTTACATTCCTTTAAATATAACCGTGACGACACACCACCAACAAGAGCTTGCAAACCCAAACAGACCTTCAGAACCTATGGAGAAAATGCGGAAATAAATGAAACCCTTGAGGACCCCAGTGCTGTCGTTGCTGGTGCTGTGTCTTTTTAATTGATCATTTTTCACTATCAGAGTTTTTACACAGAAATTAGACATATGTTGCTCCACATATTTATACCTACTTAACTACAGCACTAGTCTCTGTCTCAGAAGGACCATTACTCAAGGAACTATACGGAGAACAACATCTGAAACCAGAGCACAACTGAGTTGAGGACTAGTGCATGGCAAAATGTGAGAATTTTATTTTTTGAAAAAATACACCTAATCAATGTGTAAACTGTCCACAGACGTCTTGGATAAAGCTGACTTATATTTGGTTTAAAACAGATTTTTTTTGTTGTTCATTTTGCGATGTGTTTTTGGATGTTTAACTTTAAATGTAGGACTGTACCAGCACACAAAAATCACAATTCGGATTCATATTTGGGTTTTAAAGTCACGGCTCTGTATATTTTCGGTACACAAGAAAAAAAAAATTTTAAAAAGAAAAAAAATATAATTTTTTTTTTTTTTTTTTTTTTTTTTCACTTTGGTCAGCAGTAAACTTTAAAAAGTGGAAAGCATATAACTGACTGGAGATTTAGTTTGAATTTTTTGAATGAATAAAGTGGAAGCAGGCATAGCCAGAGCCTGAACAGATAGCTTGTACGACAATATAACCTCTAGAATATGGTCAGTGTTTAGACATTTTTAAGTCAAATTATGCCCATTGTTCAGAATAAAATATGTTTAAAGCAATTTGGAGTTGTTTTGATATCTCGACAGCCTAGTGTCCTAGCTGTACCTGAATGCAGCGTAGCAGTTGCTGGGAAAATCCCCTCTCATCAACGGGGATTCCTCCAACTTGCCTTTCACACCATGTATGGAGTTTGGGCTGATTAAATGCTGCAGGTAGCTGGATTTGGACTTTAGCTGATTTTTCTCCAGTACCAGTGACGTTTACATTCAGCTTGACGTTACTTCAGGTTAGTAATTCAGCTCAGGCCAGAGGGAGCTACATACTTTATCCTGACATAAAGTTCTGGTTTGGTCCAACTTTAGTTTCTCAACTCTTGCTGCATTGGTTCAGGTGTAAAACAGCAATGTATTCATTCGGTACATGTGCGTTCCAAAACTAGAGGGCTGTAATGGATATTTTTGGTGCGAATACATGTCCAGTTGCACTCCTATCTAACTATAGACCTATTTTAACCAACAGTGACAAGCATAATTCAACTGATATCATTACAATTTTATTAATTTCTTTAGCATGAGTTCAAAACTCATTCAACTCATTGCACTTTACAAAGCAAACAGATCCAATTCGTATTTTCACCACATATAGTCAGTTCAATCCAGTCTGATAAGCAGGTACAGATTCACTTCCAGACAGATCAATGTGATCCTAAGTTTGACACAATGCAGTCAAGTTTATTATGCCAATTTTTAAAAATGTTTCAGTCAAAGGAAACTCATTCATTTGCATCCAGTCACTGACTTCGCAAGACAACATCTTTTACTACGTGATCTCACAAATGATCATTTTTGGGCAATATATGCATTCAGGACTAAAGAATTAATGGCATTTTTCATAAAGGGTAATTTAGGCTCATCTCCTTCCAAGATCTTGTGTCAAGGCTGTATCATATCTGTGGTTTGATGGAAAATTGGGGAGTTAACTCCAAAACTACAGAGTTGCTGGATCGGATTTTAGTACAATTTAAGCTGAGCAACTGACATTTTTCTTAAATGAGCTCAACTTTGTCTCTGATGACAAAAGCCTTTGCTGTCTGAGGCCAATAAAGGCCTCAAGGTGCCAGTTTAGATGGCTTGATCCTGTAGGCTGCAGTGGAACAGGACCCTGGATTTGCTGGAGAGAACTCTCCCGTGTCTAGCTTGTTATCACGTTGGAGACTTCCCAGATGAGCTTTGAGGTCGCTGAGGTAGCTCCCTGGATCTCTACCTAATCTTTTGCTCCTGAGTCTCAGATCTGCATTGTGAAATTGCAGAAACTGATATCAGAAGGAGTTGTGAGATGACCCTCCAGCAGTTGAAATCCGAACCTTATTTATTTTTCATAAGCAAATCTTCAAGAATCGGCTCTAACAAAAACCCTGGTAAACACTGGAACCATGTTTGTTGCAAAAAACCCTTTAGGAAATTACCACAGGATGATGGTGACCTGGCTGCTACGCAGTTATGGCAGAAATTGGGGAAAAAAATGTGAATTGCTGATGCCTCCCTGTTGAGTCAGTGTCAGTTTTTATTTATTCTCCTGCAGGAACGTTTCACATTTAGCCCATCAGTCTGAACGTCACACTCACGCCTTCCCTGTGAGAGTGGCCGTCTATTTTTAGCATCACAATGACGGCTCAGATTTGCTGTTGAATCTTTAACACTTTGTGCCAGGAGAATCCTGCAGTACCCTCCATGGCTTTCACACCAGGAATCCTGCTGAGTGACCCTCCAAGCTGTAGCTGCTCCCCATGACGGTTCTTACCTGAACAGACAAGCTGTGAATCTTTCACTGAGTCGTCTAACCCCGGCTGCACTGAAGGGTTGAAACGTAAAAGCTTTCTTCAGGTTTGTAAACAGTGGTTTGGATGTTCAATTAAAAATGAAAACCAAACATAGAAGACGTTTAAGAATATGGATCTGAATAAATGAGCATAAATGCTGGCTTTGGTGGTTATTCTTTCTCCTATCAGATCAGGATGGTTGAATTTGGACGACCAATCCAAAAGCATCCGCAAAGACCGGAAATGAAACTGTTTCACCCAAACTGCCTTTATTTTGATATGAATATACTGTTTGTGCATTTAAACTATCCCCCACAACCTAATTTTCATCAGTCTGTGCATTACTTGGTGGGGTCCAAAACCGGGCTGTTTTTTATTGATGCTGAGAGGACCCTGGTCCTTGCAGGAAGAATTGTCATCTTTAGGTACTTTGTTGAAGATGCAACACAGATGCAAAAGGCAGAAGGTAATGCCTTGTGTAATGTATTTGATTATCATTCTAATAAAGTTAGATGATTTTATGATCGTATTTGAAAGTAAACAATGTTAAACACAGATTTTCAGAACTTAAATGGAGTTTTAGCAACAAAAACCTCATTACTCCTGCAGTATAATTAAATGTGAACTGGAATAAATTCATTGTCAAAGAGTTTATACTCAGATAACTAAAAAATGCTGAGAAAACTCTACCAGTAAGAAATATTTATTGCCCTCCCACCACAAAACTTCTGTAGTTCAGCTAACTTCCTACCTTCCTACTTCAACTGTTTTTTGAAGTAAATATCTACCCTGGTAGCCATAGTTTCTGCTGGTCCCTGCAGTAGAACTGATGGAGGTGGAAAAACAGGCCCAGAAAACTGCAGTGGTTCCAGGAAAAGCTTTCTGAACCCAGAGAGCAGCTTCAAGCTGTTGATTGTTGAGCTGAAGCGTAGAAGGTTCTCGTTTACCGAGCTACCCAGTATGATGAAAAACTGATCTTCCTGCAGTCATTTTAAGCAAGAGTAAATCCAGATTATTGGACATACATTAATCTTTGCTTAACCCAGATTATGTAACAACTCTGCATGTCGATAAAATTTGCAGTTAATTTAGCATGGCTTATTACTCTGCTGAGAATCACAGAGAAAGTCAGCCAAGAGCGAATGTTTCCCAACAGATTTCAGATTTATTTCATGTTTCTCCTGCACTTCAAATGACCTGCAGTGGTTTTTATCTGAAAAAACTGAAAAGTTAATGTGTTTGCTAATGCTGAGTACAAATAGGACCTCAGTTAGACCTTAGAATCTGACATTCAGATGGAGAAAGAGAAAACAGAAACGTTGCACAGTCCCTTGTTTCTTTTGCTCCGAATTTTGTCTCATTTCATGCCCTGAAACCAGGCACACAGAACAAGCCTGACCTGCAAACACTGCAGCAAAGGATTTACACAGCTGTCATTTAAATATAATTACAGTTTGCATGTTTATTGCTTTCTACGATTTCATTGTGTGAGTCTCATTCTGGGCTTTCATTCACTGTGAGCTAAGGTCTTTCATTACTCTACAAAAGGCAGCTTCCTTTTATGTGTTGCCACTGAGAGACGCCTGTCATCTTGTGTTATGTCACCAAATGTGAACATCAGAAAGAAAACAGAGTTTTACTTGTTTTACTATATTTTTTTTTGCATATTATATTATATTATGAGCATGAAAAGGTTCATTTTTAAGGTTTCCAGATATTTTTAGTTACACATTTCAGAAAGTGAACCCCATATATAGATTCATTACATATTGAGGAAAATATTTCAAGCCTTTATTACTTGTAATTTCAATGATTATGGCTTATAGAAAATGAAAATCCAAATGTCCATGTCTCAGAAAATTAGAATGTTGTGAGGAAGTTAAATACATAGAAAGCTGAGTAGAAGGGAAAAGTGTGGTAGGAAAAGATCCACAGCAACAGGAATCAGTGCTTCAAAAGTCATTATGCACAGATTGTTCTGACACATGAACTATAAATGTTGCATTCCTCTTGTCAAGCCACTTCTGAACAAGTGGTCCAAACTCCTATTTTCAGATGAAAGTAAAATTTTCATTTAATTTGGAAATCAAGATCCCAGAGTCTGGAAGAAGAGTGGAGAGGACCAGAATCAATGTTACCTGAAGTCCAGTGTGAAGTTTCCACAGGCAGTGCAGCCATCTATGAAAATCTATTGCACTTCATGCTTCCTTCTGCTGAGGAGCTTTTTAGAGATGCTGATTACATTTTCCTGCAGGACCTGGTACTGACCCAGGTGCCAAAGGTACCAAAAGCTGGTTAAATGACCATGGTGTTACTGTGGCTGATTGGTAAGCAAACTGGTCTGACCTGAACCCCATGGAGAATCTATGGAGTATTGTCAGGAGGAAGATGAGACTCCAGAACCAACGATGCACACTGCATTTTGAGTTTTCATTCTCTGTGAGCCAAAATCATCAAAGTTACAAGAAACAAAGGCTTGAAATATTTCACTCTATGTGGAATATTATATAGGAATTTCCCTTTCTGAAATAAATGACAAAAATATTGAGCTTTTTCATGATATTCAAATTTTTGGAGCTGTACCTGCACTGGGAGGAGACCTCGAGGAAGACCCAGGACACGCAGGAGGGACAATGTTTCCTGGCTGGCCTGGGAATGCTTAGGCTGCTGCCTCTGCGACCCGACGGGAAGATGATAGGTGAAGAGTCAGATGTTGTTGTTTGCTAGCCATGCTAATAATGTCTTTTTTTACTTGCTATAGAACCAAATGCATGTCTGGAGTTTGGAAAACTGATTTAAGATACAAAACTTTGTCACTGAACACAATGATGATAAATTTTTTTCGGCTAAGATAAATTGATGTAAATCCCAGATCCAATTCCAGAGGCCCAGTGCACCAGAACATTAGTTTTTTCTAAAACAATCTATTAATTTCAAAGAAGTGTCTTGTTAATACAACAATGCTTGGACGAACCTCCGAATTAACATGACAACAAAGAAAATTATGTGAAATGTTGTAACTATACACTAAAAAAACAAGAAGAAAGCGTGGAAACCGGAGCATGAAGCGTACATGGTCAGACTGTTACATCATTGTTCTCAAAAGGTTGCAGTGGAAGTCTTTTGCCCTGAAACCAGGTTCTGAAACTGTTGTTTCAGATCTCCAGAAACTCTGCTTCTGTGTAGACATAAAAAAAGTTTCCATTGACATACAGGGTAAAAGCCCCCAGCAAAAATCAAAGAAAACTACACAAAGAAAAAAACAACAACCAAAAAACAAATATCTGTCTTAAAATAAAAAAAAAAATTGTGAAAGTATAATTGGTTCTTGTTGTTAAATCCTGGTTTCACCATAATTGTACATGTTTTTGGTTCAGTATCATTAGACACACCCATGCCTGATCACTGCCAGACCTGAAGAGTTATGTAATCACTTAGTAGAACCTGTCTGACAACATGAAGTAGGATAAAACCGTCTCAAACACAACCCATTATGCCATAGTCTAGAGAAACTCAAGAAACAAAGTAATTGGCCTCAGTTTCAAAAGGGTAACAACGCTGTTTCTAAGGCTTTGGGTCTCCAGAGAACCACAGTGAGAGGAGTTATCTATAAATGGAGAAAACATGGAACAGTGGAGAACCTGCTCAGGTGTGGCCGACCTACCAAAATTACTCCAAGAGCACATTTCCGACTCATCCAGGAGGGCAAAAAAGAACCTAGAATAGCATTTAAAGCTCTACGCTTAACTTGCCACAGTTAAGGTCAGAGTTCATGACTCATCATTTTGAAAGAGGCTGGGCTAGGTTGGTATCCATGGAAGAGTTTCAAAGCATAACCACTGCTGAGCAAAAGGAACACAAATGTCCGTCTCACATTTCCACAACAACAACAAAAAAAAAAAATAAAATAAAAAAATCTTGAAATTTCACAAGACTTCCTGGAAAATATTCTGTGGGCTGACGAGTTAAAAGTGGAACTTTTTGGAAAGTGTGCACATCATTGTATGGTGGGACTGATTTACTTCTTCATTAAATAAATCATGAGTTCTGCTTTCTACTAGAAAATCCTGAAGAGGCATGTCTGACCGTCATTCCATCAGACCTTGAGTTCATAAAGGCTTGGGCTATCTAGCAGAAAGTTATCCAAAGCACACCATTAAGACCACTTCTGAATGGCTCATCCAAGCTCTGAGCAGATGCTTAGAACAAATCAATGTGTGGATGTGCCAAAACTTTCTCCAGCTGAACAGAAATAAAACTGAAGTTATTATCTTTGTACCTAAAGAGGAACGATCTAGACTCAGTGCACAGCTTCAGTTATTACAGGTAGAGACTAGTGATTAGGCCCAAAATCTGGGTGTAGTGATGGACTCAGACCTGAACCTCTAGAGACACATAAAGACTGTGACAAAGTCAGCCTTCTATCACCTGAAGAACATTTTTAGGATCAAAGGACTAATGTTCCACCAAGATCTAGAGAAAATCATCCATGCATTTATCTTTAGTCACATTGATTACTGCAATATTGTCTTAACAGGTCTCCCTAAAAAAAAAAAAAAAATCAATCCGAGAGCTGCAGCTGATCCAGAACGCTGCTGCTCGCTTTCTCACTAAAACCAGGAAAATAGAGCACATCACCCCAGTTCTGGAGTCCTTCCACTGGCTCCCTAGAGCTCAGAGAATAGACTTGAAAATACTTCTGTTAGTTTATAAATCACTGAACGGCTTAGCACCAAAATATATTAAAGACCTGTTGTCATTGTGTCAGCCTTCCAGACCACTTAGGTTTTCTGGTTCTGGTCTGCTCTATATCCCCAGAACCAGAACCAAACATGGAGAAGCAGCATTCATTTTTTATGCACCACAAATGTGGAACAAACTTCCTGTAAACTGCAAAACAGCCGAAACACTGAGTTCCTTTAAATCAAGGCTAAAAACCCACCTGTTTAGAGCTGCCTTTGATCAGTAGTAAGTAGAACATTGATCAGTATTTGCTTGATGATCCTTATGATTTTGATGCATTGATATTTGCTCAATGATTTTGGTGATTTTCACATGTATCTACTTAAAGATTTTGATGTTTTGGCTGCATACTTACTGGATGATTTTGATGTTTTTGATGATTTGCTGTATACTTTGTTGATATTTTTATGATGTGAAGCACTTTGAACTGCCTTGCTGCTGAAATGTGCTAAATAAATAAACTTGACTTGACTAACTGGACTCATCAAAAGCCCAAAACAAAATGAACGTTTTGAAGTGGCCTAGTCAAACTTAAACCTTAAATCCGATTGAGATACAGGGGACTGACCACAAACAGGCCGTTGATGCTCAAAAACCCTCCAATGTGAGTGAAATAAAACAATTCTGCAAAGAAGAATTGGCCAAAATTCCTCCACAGGAATCTAAAAGACCCAGTGATCTCACATGCTTGATGGTAGTTACTGCCCCCAAGGGTGACATAACATGTTATTACGTTTGGGGAGAGTCACTTTTTCCACATGGGGCAAATTAGTTTGGATAGCTTCTTTCCTTAATGAAATGGTCACTTGAGTCAGAAGCTGAAACATCAAATCATCTGAAACATTTACGTATGACAAACAAACGGACATGGACTACAGCTGTCACATCCACGCCTGCACCAGAGACAGCATCAGAAGGACTGGGCTGCCGCTCAGATGTTCAAAGTCCTGTTTTCAGATGGAAACCAATCATTTGGAAATCAAGGAGCCACAGTCTGGAGGAAGAGAGGAGTAGCCCAGAATCCGAGTTGCCTGAGGTCCAGTGTGACATTTCCACAGTCAGTGAGGATTTGAGCACTGACAGTCATCTGCTGGTGTTGGTTCACTGTGTTTTCTGAAGTCCAAAGTCAGCACAGTCGTCTCCCAGGGAACTTTAGAGCATTTCATGCTTCCCTCTGCTGACAAGCTGTATGGAGATGCTGATTTTATTTCCCAGCAGGACTCACACTAACCAAAGGTACCAATTCCTGCTTTTATCACCATGGCATCACCAGCTTGAGTTTAAGGAACACCTCAGCAGATCCGCAGGCTGATCTCCGCCATGCTACGCTGCACTGATGCAGTGATTCATGCAAAAGGAGCCTCGATCAAATACTGAGGGCAGACACTATAAAGTACATGGACACATATTTCAGTAGGCCTACATTTCTGTATTTTATTGATCTTTTGCAATATTCAAATTATCTGTGAAATATAATTTGGGATTTTCATTGGCTGTGGGCCATAATCATCATAATTAACAGAAATAAACACTGGATCTATATAATATATTAATAACCATCAGATTTGCGTGGAGCAGAAAGCCTGATAGACCAAACTAGTAAACCACTTGAGCAGATTATTGATTTAATTTCTGCGTGTAGAAATTCCTGCTTTTATCACCATGGCAAAAGTCCCCCTCAGAAATTCCTGGCAGGTCGGAAGCTGCTGGATTTCTTCCTCTTAAAAAATTCCCTATAAATAAAACTGAAGGAATAAAGAAGTGAAACTTACGAGGGAGGCAGAGTGGGTGAGCTCTGCAGAGAAAGGGAGAGGGAAATGAAGATGAAAGAAGCAGAGGAGTGGTGAGCTGAGGGAGTTTAAGGGGTGTGTTCTGCTCTGTGATTGGCTGCCGTATCTCTCTCTCTCTGTGTGTGTGTGTTGGTAAAGTCTTGAGGCTGATCGCGGCTTACTGAGCTCAGATGTTAGAAAAGGCGGCGGACAAACACAACTAACGGAGGTCTTATTTTATGCTTCTGGATTTTTTTTTCCGGCTCTCCTGGTTCGTGCTGCTGAATTTAAACCAGGAATACACGTTTTTTCATTACAGCAGTGAGAGAGCGGAGCGCACTGAGCGTCTCGGTTTATTCACATGTAAAAGAAGTGTTGCCTGCAGAGGATTTGTTTTCGATCTTTTTGGGGAAAGAAAAACTCAGACTCAGTTTCTGCTCGTTAAGGTAAGTTAAGTTATATAAGTTATATATATATATATATATATATATATATATATATATATATATATATATATATATATATATATATATATATATATATATATATATATATATATATATATATATATTGGATGTTGTTTCTGATGTTTTAAACTTTGTTTCTGATTTCATTTGGTTTTGGAGCGCGTCCAAAGTGCGCACAGGTGCTGGCTGGAGCGCTCTCCATATTCAGATCCGAACCCGCCTGCGGTGCTGTTTTTAAATGAACTCATGCTTCATGACTGCTTTTTTTTTTTTTTTTTTTTTTTTTTTTTTACATTGCACCTGTTCAGTCAGCAGTTTGACTTCTTGTCTTTTCAGGCTACCTTTTTTTTTTTTTTTTTTTGCGTAATCAGTCCAAGCTTTGCGCCTTTTTCTAAACTAAAATCATTCATGTTGCGAACCTGAACCCTTTCCCCAAAGTAATCCTTCTCCCCATCAAAAATTGGATGTTTAAAATCTGTGTCATTTCCTGGCTATTTTTACCTCTCTGCACCTTGTGGCTAAGAGGATTCCCTCCTTCCCTGATGCTCCCCTGCAGAGACAGAGGGATCAGTGCAGTTAATCCCGCATCCCTCTCCAATACCTCTGGTTTGTGCTCCTTGGCTTTCCGTGCCGCTGCTCGGCATTAGGAGCTTTGATTGGGTTTTCCCTCAATGTGCTGACAAGTTTAATCCGTTTATTGGTAATTTGGTTGGACTCTGATCGGCTGAATATGTGCAAATGCTTTAGGATCACCTGAATGGGTCATTGTTTCAGTTTGCAACATGGTTTCCTCTGTTAGCTGATTAGTCTGATATTGTTGATGAGTCTCCCAGTTTGTTCCAGTCGCTGGTTTATCCGACATCACTGGGACAATGTGACACTTTTTTGGGGCTAAATATATGTGAAATTAGGCCATGAGATTGTAAAATCTAAATATAATGACAATAGTTACACTTTATTATGGCATTAATACAAAAATGTGAAATGAAAATGCATCAAATCATGTATTTGCTTTTATTTAAAACAGAAAATTGACAATTATTTTTAGGGCTACTAAGAGAATTCATCCTCTTTATTATTACAGTTACAATATTTGTTGTTAGTTTAATTTTGAAACATAACCTTAGGCAAAATAATAGAATAAACACCCACTACACAGGTTTTAAATTGATATAGGGTAAAATGTTTGACCTTATAACGGGTTTTTCTCGCTCTAAAACAACTAAAGTACAACAAGTTGATATTAGTTGGATAATTAGTCAGGCTATCTGCTCTGGTAACCGGTTTGCACACTTGTAGTTTGTAGAACATCTCAGTGTGATGAGAGGCCTCGGCAAAGATTCTCAGCGACTTTTTGCCCCCACTCTTACTAAATAAAACTTACCTTGAGCCATAAAACCAACATGAGGTTGCTTATCAAAATTCATACCTCTTTCAATGACATTTCTTTGTCAAAGAAGCATGATTTCATTTCTGTGTTGAAAAAGAAAGAAGGATTTCTTGTGCTACTAGGAATATTGTGTTGGGAAAATGTGCAGATGTTGTATTGAAATACATAGAAAACTTTATTTATCAGCAACATTTTTGTCCAAAGTTAATAAAAGTGATTCTGAAGCCACAGGTTTCAGACTTCCCCTTTTTAAAAAATAAACTTCTTCTTATTTGAGTTTATTTTATGTCCCAGAAACCAAGAAGTTTCTGGTGTTTGACGTCTCCTGATTTGAATCCCGACCTGAACTGGTTGTGTCTGTAGAAGCAGCATCTCTCTGTGTTGTCTGGTTGGGATTAATGAGCTTGCTGAGGACTGATGATGCCAGGTGACAGATTGCTGTATGGAAGCTGTGATTTTTCCCGCTCACTGCAGCAGCTGCGAACATTTCCCCACACTTTAAACTTTGTTGCTTTTACAGCACCCATCACTACTGTAATGAGCTCGGGAAACAGTGGAGGAGCTATCAGTGGCTGCTCCTCACTTCACAGACTGATACGCCCCTGCCAGAAGGATGACTGGTGTATTACATCACAGTTGCTTGTTTCTAAATGGCAGTTTTTTTAATGGTACATGGTTCATTGTTGTGCTTTGGACCTTTTTAAGTAGGTTAAAGTAATTCTGACCTCAGATCAGCTTTAGACTCAGTTTTTCCAGCACTATCTGTCCCTCATTTGCTCAGGCCACGTTTGAGTGAGATTCCTCATGCTTGTCGGTGTTTACACAGTGGATTGGAGGGGGAGGAGGGGGGCAGGGAAGTGATTATGTACTGAGGATCCCTCAAAGTGTCTCCACCACATTCTCCCTAATGCCAAGCGACATGGATCTATTTTTAGTGGAGGAACGGACACATTTCAGGCCATTTCCCTTCAGGATTCTATCTGTTCCTCAGCTGCGTTACGTCACAAAACCCAAAGGCTTCCTGCTGTGACCTGTCTACTCCTCTGCGGTGTCCGGTTCTGTAGAAAGATTTGCTCTGCAGTTTTCTGGACGGCTTCTGAAGTGGTGATGCCTGTTCATGGCAACTGTTAACAGCACAGGCTGGGTGGGTCATTAGGAGCCTCGGTTGAGTTGTTTGGAAGCTCGTTATTTTGGGTTAAGTTAGAGACCAGACTCCCATCGTTGTGCCTCAGGGTAGAGCAGCCCCACCCTTGTTTTCAGGGGCTAAACTACCTGAGCGCTTACACTGCTAACAGTTCCCTACCCCTCAGGGGGAATGCTGCTAAAGAACTGGGTGCATTCTGCAGCAGCTTCTGGCATTTCAGTCACTTCTTCTTGAACCGCATTTCAAACTGCAACATGTGAGAAACGCATCACACATTGTCTTAGTTTTGTTACAGTAAATCCTTGTGCAGATGTTAGAAAACTGACGAATGCATCATAATCTGACATGCTTGGAGATTGATAAAAAAATAAAAATAATCTGAATTTTTCTCATATTGTCACCATTAAACTCAGTAAGCAGAATTTCTTCTGTTTTTATATCCATTATAAGTCCATACCAGACTTCAACAGTCTGTGACAGATGGTTACACACTCAGCCAGTAAGGCTATAATTAAAATCATCTACCCAACCTAAACAACCCCCTCCATCTCCTCTTATTTTATTGGCATGTTGTTTATTTACCTTTGTCTACCACCCAGCCGGTGGCTTCACTGAACCAACAGCGGAGCATTGAGTTTGTTTGTGTCGGACCAGTGGACTCTCCCGGGCCGGCACCTGGAAGCCGTGCGTAAATGACAGGGTCTCGGTTGTTGCTGCTGCTGCTGCTGCGCATCCTTGTTTTGTTTTCATGCAGAAGGCTGCAGCTGCTGGGTTTTGAACTGAGACGGAATAATGCCCCTGGCTTCAGCGCAGCCAAATAAACAGGTTTTATTTAAGCCACCTCATTCAGATAAGGTGACAAGAAAACCTAGTGTTTTTAGCAGAAATGCACCAATCAGAACTTTTAAAAAGCCAGATTTTTAAAGAGTACTCCACATCTAAATGAGTCAGTTGAGGTGATGCCTCCAATCAGGTTGCCACCTGGGCACCTCTCATTGGAGGCTTTCCAGGCACATGGGAGGAGATCCCAGGGCAGACCCAGAACTCGGTGCACAGACTGAATATTCCCTTTGGGGATGCTGCAGGATTCCCTAGAATGAGCCGGAGAGTGTCACCGGAGAGAAAGATCTCTGGGTTTTTCTCCTTCACCTGTTAACCTCACAAACCAATCTGTGATAGGAGGAAGACGAGGGATGGGTTGATAACAAAAAAATGGCAAATGCTACTGGTTTTATGACTTGCAACACGAATAAGGTTAATTTGGGTGTGATTTCATTTGCAGATCCAGCTTCTCTGTTGTGTCTTATGTTAAACAGTGAAGTTCTCCAAATCATCTCGACTGCACTTCCCTTTTGAGACGTATCTATTTGATCTAGGTGCTTAAACTGCTAATCTTTTTTGGCTGTTTGGACCCACTTGCCCTACATTATAGCTAATTTGTGTGTAAACAGTTGAAACCATACTCTTCTGTGGTTCTTTTGGTACAGTCTGAGAACCAAAGGAAAAGGTCAAAACTGCAAACACTGAAGCATACTTAGGAGCTAAGCAGTCAGTAGGATCGTCTTCACCTGCAGTGTTTCAGAGGAGGTCAGTGTTTAGATGCCAGCTGGGAAACGAGAAAGAGTGGCGTTCTCAGCACTCGATCACCTGCTACTGCTGCTTTGCTCTTTCCATGAAGCCCAGCTTTTATGAAGTCTTTGTGCACCCTGGGCATCTGTGATCATGCTTGGCTGCCGCTGAGTGCAACAGTGTCCCTACTTGTAAGTTATTGCCAGTGAAACCCTCCAAGGAGTAAACAAACTTCTCACAACTGTTGACTTAGTGTGTGACTATCCCTCCTCTTCCGCCCGTCCGACTCGTGATGTCCTCGTCTTTGAGGGGAGGCCACATGGTGCGGCAGATGCCGAGGCTGCCTCTGACTCCACAACACCCACCATTCTCATGGAAATGGCCACGGTTGTCTGACTGAATAATGGCGGTGGTTTGTTTGTGCACATGTGCATTATGGAGCAGCATGTGTTTGAATGATGGAGACTGTTTAGGAGGTCTGATTTGAGCTTAAAAAGTGCTCATGAATAAGCAAGGAAGGTTCGGGTATCTATCCACCTGCTCAACAGAATCAGCTGAATCTGATTTGATCAGCTGATGTTTACCAGCCCTTTTTCTAGGTTGTTCTAAGCCTTTTATGCTTGACTGCACAATAAACCCCTGAATTTATTTGAACTATTTGTCTCAGTGTGTGGGCAGGTGCAGTTTTTTTCCTCCTGGCATCCTTGAATCAGTCCCTGGCAGCTCTGCAGTGCGTCAGCCGTAAAGGCTTTCACACTTGGCGGGCAGCCACAGGGCAGCATATTGTCAGGGAGGTGTGGGTGCATGAGGGCGTACCATGGTTGAGATTGTTGGATCTCCTCCCACCTCCAGGGTAGAAGGCCCTTCTGTGTTCTCTCGGCATTTAGTGTGCAGTGCCAAGTTCAGAGGTCAGCTGCTCTGGTAGACTTTCAGAGCAATCTGATCAGTTTGAGTTTTAGGCTGGGGTCTCTGGTTAAAACTCCCTAAGAGACTATTTGGTCTAAGAAAACTTAAAAACACATTCCTTATTCTTTAAATCCACATGCAGGACCAGATACACATTTGATCAAATCTAGGGTTTTATTTGTTAAAACTGTTCCAAATTTAGTCCACGATCAAGGTCCATTCATCTATGCATCCATCTTCTGTTTTCGATTACTTATCTGAGGCTGGATGCAAACGTCCCAGCCTCTGGAGAGATCTCCAGACCTCTGCCAGAAAGTCAAGCGCCTCACCGTCCAATCACCCTGCTGAAGAAACAGATTTCAGTTACACGTATTTGCAATGTGGTCAAGTGAAGGTTTAAACGTAGACCAACTGCTGAACTGAAAACTTTGAATGTTTGTCAGTTCCCTCTTCTACACAAAAGACTGGCGCTATCTGCATCACTACAGAAGTCTTTGGATGGTACTCTTGAACAAAAAGTTCTCTAAGAACTCTTTGAAAAACTCCTTGAAATCTGTAGGAAATTTCCAGTATTTTCCTGGTGAGTATCTTGGTCTGAGATTTAAAAATACATATCTTGTATTCTTCCACTTCACAATCAGCTGCAAACCTCTCAAAGGGCTACTGGAGGTTCACCAAGCCCAACATTGTCCACTTAAGTAGAGATGAAATATGAAGGGGGGGGTTTTGCAGAGTTCTGCACGAAGGGGACCTAAAACCTCAAAGTCCTATATTACCTGCCACATAGCAGATACTGTGCTCTCAAATATAAGGGCTGGTCTAGTGTTCCTAAGACAGCATCATTCAAACAATCAGTTGTTTTACCGAGGACCCATTTCCTCTAAACACATCCAGTGTCATAATTTCTACACACATCCTGTACTTTCACAGGTACTGCCAAAGCTGTGATTGCCTGAAAACACAAGGATTTTACATCTGACAGCACACATGCTTGTTATGTTCCACCAGCTTCAATGTTCTCTGCCTCCTTTGGTTACACACAACCACCCACCCGCCCGCAGGCACACACCAACTCTCATCCACACTCCGCGTCACGTACACACACACATGACCGCAGAGGAACTGAGCAGACAGCGTGATCACACCGTGATGATTTCAGGGTGAAACAACAGTCAAGACCTCCTGCAGGGCTGCAGATTGGCCCAGAATCTTTCACGAGCTTCCACACTTTTTTGTGCACTTTCAGTGTGTTCTGTAAGCATTCAAGAGTGTTTGAACAGAGCCTCATTTACCGATGGTAATCTGTGAGTCCCAAAAGATTCTGGATGAAAGATTTTTCCTGTTAATCATAGGTTCTTATTTAATAGTTAACTGTTACACTTCTACGTTTGCCAATAGGAAACAAGGGCTATATTGTAGCTTTTTGACCAATTCTACTTAATCAAACAGGTTACATTTCCAAGTTTAAGGGCTCATGCTTTCCCATAGGTGGCTTATAGTTAGGTCTGGGAAATTTGTTTTTTTGAGTAGTGTGATCAAATTTGATCTACACATACTCTCAGTCACAATTCTCAAAGAGACAATGAAAAAATTCAGGTTTATGGACCAGGATAACATTTTTGGTTGACTGGACCTTCTCAATAACACATGGTTTCCACAATCCTCAGTCCCCAGTCTGAGTTGAGATATTCTCCTGCTCTGGTAGGCTTCATTGAGTCCATTTGGAGTCACTGTTTCTGGACTGATGTTAGGATTTTAATTAAGTTTAACACCAGTGTTACCTCTAATTTGAATCGAGACAGTTCCATAATTGTCTCTTTACCTATTTTTGCTTCTCTATTATGTTTTTCCACATTTCATATCTTATAGCAGATTATTTGTTTATCCATATAGACAAAACTGAAATCCAGAAGTCCAAATTGTCCATGAGAGGAAACGCTTTGTTTAGGGAATGTGTGCAACCCCATTTTCTTAAACAAGCATTTTGCAGTCTGGAGCTATTTTGGATTTGTTTGCCTGCTCTGCACCAGCGTCTGCGGTTAAACTTATACCAGGAAAGGCAGAGACGTATTGCCCATCTGTTCTGAAGTTTATTCTCTATGTCTCAACAGGACAACATGCCGCAGACACCACCTTTCAAGGGGCAGCTGAACACCGGTGGCTACAACAACAATTTGTACGAGACCAAAGAGGAAGTCTATCCCGGCCTTTATTATCATGACAACAACCTGGTGTCCGGTTCCCTGGAGGCCCTCATTCACCACCTGGTGCCAACTGTGGACTATTATCCAGACGTGAGTGCAATGTTTCTGCCTAATTGCTTTAAAATCTTTTTGCACTTGGATCAAAATTAGAAAGCAGAAGAACTTTTACTTCCTGTTCTATCCCAAGGAGCTCTGTTGCAATGAGACCTCTTTCATTTCTCAGTTTTTATCTCAAGCATTGAGTTTCTTTTCAGACACCAGGCAGTGAAAGTTTTAAATCTACCCTCATGCACCCTTAGCCTTGTGATTTTGAATATTCTTTATATTTTTTCTCCTGTGCAGAGGACGTATATCTTTACCTTCCTGCTCAGCTCTCGCCTCTTCATCCACCCGTACGAACTTATGTCCAAAGTGTGCCACCTGTGCGTGGAGCAGCAGAGACTAAGTGATCCTCAAGCGGATAAGGTTTGTTGGATTCTTACATCTCAACCCTGATTGGCTGCTTTGCTTTTCGCTCACTGTCCATTTGTTCTTTATTTCCAGCTGAGACTCAGAAAGATCACTCCAAAGATTCTCCAGTTGCTGACAGAGTGGACGGAAACTTTTCCCTATGACTTCAGGGATGAGCGGATGATGCGCAGCCTGAAGGAGCTGACCCATCGGCTTGCAAGCGGAGATGAGGTTAGTACCTTCCCTTTACTTTTCCTTATCTAACAACTGAAAAACTGTTTTTTAGACGGAAATGTTCATCACTAGTGGTCTGCACATCCAGCAGAGTTTCAGGGACTGCAGATCTTTTGCACAGATAGCAGCTGTGGGAGGGAAAGTGGGGTGTCAGTGGCAACAAAGCAGGTTTTGAGGCTGGCTGCGTTCAGAGAAAAGCCTCATTGTTTAGCAGCTAGGTGGGTTTTTGTGGTCTCTGTGCATGCTCCTTCCTAAGCAGCGTTTAGTTTGTTTCACTGCAGAAGAGCTGACTCTCCCTGGCTTAGTATACAGTGAGCCTTTGCTGTGCTGGTTGAATGAAGGTAGAGTCGACCTGTTTTTGTCCCGTATCCCCTGTTATCTCTGATGAACATGCTGACCCTCCACTTTTGGTCATTTCCGTGCAGAGGTGTTGTTTTGATAGGGAGTGACTCATGCTACATTTGCTTTGACAGGAGATGCAAGCACAGGCTTAAATTAGCACCAGCAGCATAAAGTGAAAGTACCTGAGTGCACTGTTAGGGAAGGTCTCAGCAGTTTGAGAGTTAGATGAAAATTCTGATAGTTTTCTCCAGTTTGAGATTCATATCTTTTTTTGTGAATAACACAATCTAAGTATATTTTCTCAACAGTCTCCAAAAAAGTCAAAAATGAATCAAAGAAAATCCCTCCTTAAATATCTTATGAAGGGTGAAGTTCACTTAAGACTGTGTGTAACTTAAACTTTTAAGTTCATGTCATTTTTATGGATAACCTTCAATGTGTTGCAGTTTAGCCATTTCTGGGGGCTTTACTCACTCCTTGTCCCACCCCCTATATATGACATATCCTGGTTGCCTCTAGTCAGACTTAGTCAGTGCCTTTATTCGGGGTTTTAGCTGGCTTTTTGCCCTTAGTTTTGGGTCTTTAACTTAATAAAGCCCATCAACCTGAAAGAAGCCCTCACCACTTGAGAGAAGAAAACGAATCCTGCAAACTGGTCACTTTAAAAACAGGCTTTAAATGACCCTTCAGTATACTATGGGCTCAAGTACTGAATCAAGGATCAAATCGTCAATGCTCTTTCACTTGGGACATCCACAGCTCCATATATCTGATTTTCCTTGGAAACAACCTGTAACATGCCCACACTCGTACAGTCATGCTCACAGGGGTGCAGTTTTGTTTTGATGGTCATGCAAACATATTTTGATTTCGTATTGAATTAACAGAAGCTGACATTTAGTTTTCTGCTGCTGTGTTTAATAGAAACAGAAAAGCAAATTGCAGCGCGGTACTTTCCCATAAGCTGATTCATGCTCGGTGGCAAAGAGATTCTGTTAGATAACAGTGAAGCTCCTCTCTGCCAGTATTTCCATTAATGGTCATTGCTAAACTAGTTTGAACATGGTGAGGGACATTTTGTGGTCGTGCTTATTTCAGTAAAGTCAAACCTGCAAAATAAAATAATTTTCCAAAATACTTTGGATTTTTCTGAGAGCGTTTGATCAATCCTAAAGATTCGTGCATAAAAGCATCAAAAGTTAAAGGACATTTGAAAAAACAGAAAAACAACATATAAACATTAGATTTACGTGATGCATTGTCCAGTCAATAATACGGTATTCCTGCAGCCAGCCATGCCAACACAAATAGAGCAAATAGAAAGCCAACACGTGGCTTCTATTTGCTCGGCGTGACCAAGAACATGGTTCTCAGGAAACCTCGGTGGGGACAACAAAATCACCTCAGCAAAAAGTTTGTAAATGTTTGTTCACATATCCTGTCCGCAGCTATTAGAACGTGGCTTCAAGAGACAACTGGTAAAAACACCCTGAGGATATTTCTTGGAAAACTCCCTGTTACAGTAAATGGAAGCTCTTCCTTCACAGAAGAGAGCCTTTTATCGTATCTTCATCTTCTGTTTTGCATTCAGAGGCTTTAACTGAATCTTTGGAAAACAAGGCATAAATGCCGAACCACAAGCAGGTCTGCTGACCAGAGTAAGAAGCTGATTCTGCAGAGCCGCAGCCCTGGGAAAACAGTCCCGAGTCCAGAATAGATGCTCTGAGCATCTGCTAGAAGCTGTGTCCAAACCACACTGAAAACACACTAGAATCTTGATCTCCGTAGTGAGACTGTCATTATGGATTTGGTTGGATATATTAGGAAGCAGCAGCTGAGAAGGAAGTCTAGCACTGGGATCTCAGTGTACCCTAGTTGGTGTTAGTTAGTGTATTACGTGTTGATTTATGATGTAACGATGATATATTTGAGTAATTTAGGGGGTTCAGCTTAATTTATATGACATGGATCTCTGGTTCTCGTATTCTGTCACTTCAGTTTAAAATGTAATGAGTATGTGTATATCACCCAAACACAGACTGATAAAAATGTTCAAAACAGTTGTCTGGATTAACTGTTGTTGGATCTCATGTTGTATGTGGTTTGAGCATTCAGTGTTTAAAACAGATAAAACCTGACGTTATGGAGGGTTAAGCTCAGTGAACATCTAAATTCCCAATTAAAAGAACAAAGAAATTAACTCATACTGGTCCCAAAAGTTCCCCTTATAAACTGGAGCTATTAGCAGTAGAGCAGGAGTCGGTTCCTTTGAATTTTGGGTCACCGTTGGATCACAGCTAAAACAACGCTGTTGCAAAGAGTTGGAAGGAAAAGGCATTACTGTTGGGTGATTAATGGTTATTCTTACTGCTGTCTGACTTAAATCTGGACAAAATGCAGATTTTAGTATTTGCTCAATAGTTCTAGTTGGATGAACATCTGAAAACACTGTGGCTTCTGCTTCAGATCAGGTGGCGCAATACAGAAAGTGAGGCCACTCAGCCAAGAATAACAATTACAATAAAAAAAACCAACCAACCATGCTCTCAGTGGTGATGGCTGGATCCGAGCAGTCATCTGCCACCTTCGGATCGCCGCCAGGGTTCATCATGTAGGCGAATGCCGAGCCCCTGCTAGGCTCCCTCATTCGTAACACTAACAGTTGTGATGGACTCCCTCTGTTCAGTAAAAGCAGAACATGTTGCCTCCAAGATCTGCTGCTAAATTTATCCAAGCCCAGCATGTCCTTTGTTTGTAGTGGGGACAGCAGCAACAGCAGATGGTTGACTTTGAAGTGGCCACTGGAGTGATTTTCACTTGTGGCATGCCTCACTGTTGTCCAAGTGTGCAGTGGACCATTAGCAGGGTTCATGCTATAACGCTGTTTTCACAGTGAGGTAGAATATTTTTTTAATCTTTAGTTGGATGTTTGGAATATGAACGTTTCTTTTCTTGCATTAATTTGTCAGCACGAAGGAAAAAAAAATCTGTCTTGGGTAACTTAGATCAAAATCCTGGCTGCTCATCGCTGCATCCGCCTCCACATCAGTTAGATCCCAGATTCTAAAGGCTGAACTGGCAGAAAGTCCAGTGAAGAAAAATGAACTCCATCACCTTAGACTGTGAACGTCAATCTCCTCCAACTGCACAAAATCAAGCACACATGTACTTCTTCCCTCTATGGACAATCTTATGCAACTTGTGGGCTGAACTTGGTCAGTGAGAGAACACTTATCTAACTGTGGTCTGTTTTGAGTCACAGGAAATGTTTAGAACAGGCTGACCTCATGACCCCCCGGTGCTATTGAGCCAAGAGCTCTGCCCCTCTTGAGCTCCATCAAAGTGCCTGGCAACGTAGGCTTGTGTAATGTTGCAATCAAGAGTCTTTTAGAACAGAAAGACAACAGCCTTGGCATTCCAGACAACATTCCATGTGTATTTTAAATATCAAGCACTCAATAACCCTCTTTTCCCTCCCTCTGTATCCACCAGGTGTACAAGAAGGCAGTGGGCCAGATGAGCCAGGGTCTGATCAGGAGGTTGACGGTGCTCAGCCAGTATGAGGAGGCGCTGGTCAAGATCAACACTACGGCGGCTGAACGGCTAACAGCTCTGAAGGCGAAACCCCAGGCAGCGACCCAAAGAGACTTGCTCTCCATTTGCAATGACCCCTTCACTGTCGCCCAACAGCTCACACACATAGAGCTGGTACGCAGACGTTTCCTTTGTATTTAGATCTTTTGGCTCTTTGTCAAGGACAAACCCATCAAATTCCTGAGGCATGTTTGGCTTGCAAGGCTAATTGCCATAATTCCGGTTCCAACAATCTTTTTTATTTTGTTACACCACATGAGTCCCGTAGCCTTAAGTTGTCATGCCAGATAAAGATGTACTGATTTACCATGTGAAAGGGAGGGGAGACCTGAGATGTATGATGGCTTATGGTGTAAATTTGTTACATGCCAGGCAACAAATCAATCCATAGAGTAGGAGTTTACGGGACCCACCATTAAGGATATACCTAGGAAAAATAAGGAGAAGCTTTATTATGTATGGAGGACATTGTATCCAAAGATTCATGGAGGTAATTTTTCTATTTCTGCGTTCAGGAGAGACTGAGTTACATCGGACCTGAAGAATTTGTTCAGGCTTTCGTCCATAAAGACCCCCTGGACAATGACAAGGTAACTCCTCTGTGCTTTTCTAAGAATAAACTAGCAGATAAGAAAGAATACACAGTGATTACACAATCTTTGTTCCCTGTCTGCATGCATGGTAGCAGATCGGATCTGTCTTTTTATTATGGGTCGGAATGGTCTAGTTTTCATTCCAGACAGATCTTGAGTTGACACAACAGTTTCTGTCTGCTGCACAGGTCAGAGTGAGGCCAGGTGATTTCCAGACTGCAGCAGCAGACCAAATATCCACTGCACAATCACACACACGTTCAGACACACCTAACTGACTATTTCCCCAAATCATCCCAGTGTCTGGATTAGATGTGCACCTCATCTCTTAGCAACCGCTGCTCCTAAGGGTTTATATTAGGAAGGGGTGTGTGTTTTGGGTGCGGGCTCTCTTGTCTGGCGTTCGGCTGCTAGGCAACAACCCTTTTTGGAAGGGCGAGTTGATGGAGGGGGGGTCAGGGCTGCCATTGTGCCTCTGGCCAGTTTGCCTCGTACTCCCAACAAGCCCCTTCAAAAACAGAAATGACAGCGTCCGTGCATGTGTAATGTGTGTGTTTGCATTTAAAATGTGCCTGGTGGCGGGAAACACTACATGGGGGAGAGTGGCGTAAGGCCAAAGGAATGTGTGGAATCAGATCAAGAGGAATCCACACAAAGAAGCTGAATACAACATTAGACAACTATTGTGCTGATGGAGGCAGTGAAGTTGAGCAGGATTGGATTTGATTTAGTTTGCTTAGTGATGCATTGACTGGGAAGGAGAGGAAAAAGGCAAATATAAGCTTTATTTCACCCATCTGGAAATGTTTTGTGATGCAGTTGCCGGTGTCACTAATAGAAAACCTGTTATTGTTGTTGCAGAACTGCTTCAGTGATCGCAAGAAGGCCAGCAACCTGGAAGCCTACGTTGACTGGTTCAACAGACTCAGTTATCTGGTCGCCACAGAGATTTGTTTGGTGAGTGACAAAGACAAGTATTTGTTTTCCTAAATAATAAACATGAAAGTAGCATGATATATTTTCTTTTTTGGAAATTATTCTCAAAGAATGCAGGAAGACAAATCCCTTTTGTGTGACTGGAAGCATATAAGCATATTTGGCAGAAATTGTTTTCTAAATTCATATATCTAACACTATGTGTTACTCAACAGCAGCATGATAAAATTTGATTTTCATCCTGCTGATGTTGGTCATGCCTTCTGAATTTTCTGTCAAAATTAGCCATTCAAAAACATACTCACAGTTTTCACATTTATGGCTCAAAGGAGTATTAAACTGCTGCTTTTCTAATATCTCGTAACAGCTGGCTGTGCTTTAGTGCTAATACTAGCTTGTCTGTAAAGAGAAACGTGAAATTTGAAAAAACAGATTGCAAATAATTCCACAGGCTTTGAAGCAGTAGCTTATTGTTTTAAATTATTGGTCTGTTAAACTTTGTGGAGCACCTACCTGTGCGGCAGTGATAACCCTTTTGGTACTTAAACAGAGACAATTTTAATAACAGATAACAAACAATCCCATAGTACCTCCTGGGTTTAAATTAACTCAGGAAGAGTAACTAGCTAAGAAGCTCTTTTGCCATATATTGATATCCTACAACCAGTTAAAATCAAAAGGCTATATTTTAATTTTGACCTGGGTTACTTTTTTTAAAAACACAAATATTGCCGAAAATTAAACTAAAATTTTGGTTTTGGTCTCATTGGTTTACTACCAGTAAAACAAGGGTATAACAGAAGGACATAATGACACAATGAAGAAAAACCAGCTATACTGTAGTAATTAAATCTGCTGAAATGTGTCCTAGCTAGCATTGAAACTGACTTTCGTGCTTTCGTACAGATGTGCTATTAGATTTTCTTCCAGTATCTGTTCATAATCCCGTAAATTTTTCCAACAGCCTGTGAAGAAGAAGCACCGAGCTCGAGTCATTGAGTTCTTCATCGACGTGGCACGTGAATGCTTCAACATCGGCAACTTTAACTCCCTCATGGCCATCATATGTGAGTTGCAACTAGGTTTCAGTTTGTTTTTTTTTTGTTTAATTGCATTGTTGCTTTTAACAGCTATTTCCAGAACTCTTTTTGCAGCCAGATCTAAAGAGTAAATATATTTTGTTTCTCATTTTAGTTTGTATGACCAGCCAACTGTGTAGCTTGAACCAGTTACCAAACAGATATGTCAGATCGAACTAGGATCTGTAAAAGACTCAGTAAAAGTGTTTTTGTGGAACTCCTTAAGGGTTCCTGGAGTCTAAAACCACTTGGTCTTGAATCTCCTTAGGCAATGTGTTGACCTCACTGGAGGCCCAACAAACAGCTCTTTAAGCATGCTAGTGGCACCAGGGGAGTGTATCTGGCTCCTCTCACTGGCCTCAAGGATGGAGGAGAGTAAAGGGGGAAGGGGCAGAATCACAGGAGGACTGGGAACAAACCAGCCAAAGCAGATGGTCAACACTGACCAGAGAGAGAGAGAGAGTCAGAACACAATGGCGAGGAGGGATGAGGGTGGAGGAAAGAAGGGAATATTGGAGTGCCAGCTGTCCTCTACCCATCTCCCCTGAGAGAGGGAGAGAGTGCCAAAGGCAAAACTGTCTACACCAACCTCATCTCCAGGGAACCGTCAGGGTTAGACATTGCTGAAGTGCTTCATCCAAAAGGCCACTTTACCTTTGAAAGAAATATCCCTATTTACTATTAGAGTAGAAAGCAGAGAAGAATACTTTTAGATTTGACCAAATCTGAGGCTGGGTTTCATTCTACTTCAATCAGATGTGATTTGACTGTCACGAAAGGACAAAAAAGCTGAAAAAGTTGAGAGCTAGACTGAATTCTAATGAAAGGAGAGCAGACAAGAAGCAGATAATTATCTGCATTGTTAGACAGGGTTTTTTTTAAACTGAAAACACGAAAAAACTAATAAAGGGTTTGCTGTTACCACAGCAAACACCTGTTTCTGGTGGCTTTGTTCTTAGATGGAGTTTCTAAGGCAAGGCAAAGTCAGATCCCACCATGGTCACAGTTTCCTCCACTGTGGTCATTTACAGAAACATAACACCTGACCTGCATTTTTATCTGAACCCAGGAAGAGATCGGTTCCGAGTTTTGGATTTCCACTTTCTGGATAGGACCTTTTTTTTTTTATAATTTCTGTTCTGACTGTGACCTGCAACACACACAAACATGGAAAGGGATCAGCATATGGGAAGCAGAGAGCTGGGAGGGGAAACGAGGCATGCGTTAACCTCCATTGTTCCTCAGTCCTTGTAGCCTCACTGCATCAGAGAAAACAGCATAAAGACTGAGAAAAGGAAGGCTGTGTAAGGACGACTGTGAGGGGAGGGGAGGAAGAGTGGAGAAGGGAAAACATCATGTGTTAATGCGATCATCTTGGCTTAGATGTGCGATTTCTTTATCTCTCATTGTGATTTTCTTTCTGTTTTCTTTTTGTGTTTGTTCTCGTCTTGCAGCTGGGATGAACATGAGCCCAGTGTCCCGGCTGAAGAAAACCTGGAGTAAAGTCAAAACAGCCAAGTTTGACATCTTAGAGGTGAGCCTGCAGGGATGAAGTTTTTCATGATTGTTTTTCACTCAAAAAAGATCAGAAACCTTAAAACATTTTATATAATTTTTAATATTTGTGAGACTCCTGCTAATAGGAAATATTTCAAGATGAAAATTAATTTTGAATGATTTTTTTTACTAATGAGACACCAGAAAAAATTGTTCGGCCCCCTCCCCCACCTGTTGCTACGTGCTGCTGATCAGCTAGCTGAAAAAAGGCTTATACAATTTTTCCCCTGCTTAATAAAAAAATGAAAATCTTTTATGTTTTAGAGCAGACAAGCTTGTAATAGCATTAATGTTGAGCAGCTGGCTGCAGGCTGGCTAACAAAGCAGCTAGCCCGACTAGCTAACTTGCTAATAGCAGTGTTTGTGTTACTCTATAAAGAGCTTCATAGAAAAAAAGATATACAATTTGTTCAGGGAGTGCTTGAAAACTTTCACTAAATTTTGGAGGTGTTAATTTTGTATTCTTGCTTAAGTCGGTGTATCGAAATCAAAGTAAGAATGATATAGGTAACATTATTATAACTGTTAGATTGGTTTTAGTAGGAGTAGGGATAGCTGTTATGTTTCCATCTTCAAGAAAACCAGTTTGATCCTGTCAAATATTTTTGTTTAAATTTTTTATGTAAATGCAACGATAAAGTGAAGCTGAGGTATTTTAGTCCTAGTTTTTCCTACCAGTAGAATCTCATCGCAACCGATCCAACGAAAACAATGCAAAAATCAGTTAATTTTTAAACTGTTTAACTGTAGAAATCAAAGACAAAGTTTTAGATTGTTCATTTTACATTCAAATTTCTGCAGCCAACAACAAAACTCTGCACAGATCTGTGATTCAAGCCAACCTGAGAGTAAATTGTTTCAGCAAACAAGCAACACTATCAGCAAACATGCTGAAGTGACAAGTCTGCAGAAGGAGGGTGGGAATTCTGCAGCCAGGATGCCCCCAGATGTTGAAGGCAGAAGAAGATCATTCAGCTTTTTTATATATCTTGGAAAGCTCTGCACACTGCAGGGAAAACACTCACTGAATACCAAACACTATCAGTCAGTCAGTGAAGCAGTCAGTCTGATAAAAGATCTGACAAGTCAACAGGGACTCTGCAGGTGCTGGAAACTTTACAGAGACCACTGTTATATTTCCTTCACGTCTCGCTGGAGATGATCAGCTTTTATTCCTCAATCACATTCCTTCTCCTTAAAATGTCTTTTACCTTCCTGTTTAACTCCTCTGGGCCTGACTGCGGTAAATCCTGAACTTTCAGGCAGAACTCGCTGCAGTGATGCTAACTTCATGGCATCAGATATCTCCTTTCAACTCTGAGAGTTGTCTTATTAAACTGTGATTGCTGTGATGGAAGTGAGAACATGTGGATGTATTTTGTTCAGGTTGGATGGGTCCTTCAGTCAACTTCTGCCCATTTTTCAGCCTGGTTCCTGCCCCTGTTGGTCCCAGATGTAAATGTTGTCTCACTCTATGCTCTTGTCTTCGAAAGACGTTAAACTGACACTTTGTCCCTCTTCCTCTTCATAGCATCAGATGGATCCTTCAAGCAACTTCTACAACTACAGAACAGCACTGAGGGGAGCTACGCAGAGATCCATCACGGCCAACAGTAGCAGAGAGAAGGTGAGGCTTCAACAGAACCCGTTCTGGGATAAATCCTGAGTTTGTTGATGTTCACTCCCAAAACAATCTTATTCTGACTCATCCAGTAGCCTCAGACTTGAAAGTTTGAACATCTGCGCTGCAGACTTAATGTTTACATTTCATACATCTGTCTGAGACAACCTAAGTGAGTTATCTGGGGGTTTGTGTCTCCTTCAAACAGCTGAACAAAGTGTTGTCTCTTGTGAAAAGTTCAAATATTTATCTTCCTCCACTGAGACATTGTGCTTTAAAGAACCGCTTCAGCAAGGGGGGCAAAAACAAACGTCTGGTTGTGTCCCGTTACTGTCTGCACACCGCGTCCTCGCCGTGTTTACGCCATCAGCAGCATCCCCAGACGACTCGGGCTCTGGAGTCAGGAGGTTGCATAACGGCGCAGCTCAGAGTGGACAGTGACCGAGTCACAAGAGGAGGGTCCTGTTCAACATGGCCGCCTGCCAGATCACATAGTGTCCTCTGACAGTCCCCGCCTCCTTCGAGCTTCCTCTCACGAACATTTTATTAACTGAGACAGATTGTTCTGTCAATATCCATGAGGCTCCCGGAGTTATTTTGGAGTAAAGATATCCAAACATTCCAGCCTGAGAGGCCGAGATCGTGAAATGGAAAGTTCCCAAGCAGTCTGGTATGTTCCTGCTGGTGACCTCTTCTGCTAGGAAAGAGGTGGCAGGTTTGTTTATGACCTTTGAACCACAGTGCTGCTGACAGAAGATCAACAAAGGCTTCAGTTTAACCACAGCTTAGCTGCTTTTACCGATTTGAAGCACCAACACTGGTTTCACTGCTGACTCGTTTGCTTTGAATAACATCTGCCAAACTGCAAATCTGAAACAGACTTGGTATATTTGATGTTTGGTTGTGTAGCAACAGTCTTCTGTGACATTTCACTGAAAGGAATGTGGAGAATATTCCAGGACCACATGATCTGCTTCTGTTGCAGATTTTATGAATCTGTACAACTGATCAAACTTAGATCAGATTAACTAAAATTAGTTACCTGATCTAGAAAGCTGGAATTATGTTTTGGAATTTGAGTTCAGTATCTTCCAGGTTGGGAGAAGTCAGGAGAAAGAAAATAAGAGTCTGGAATATTTTTGTATTTCCAAAATTCTCTAAATGTTGTTTCCTTTCTCTCATGCCCTCCCTTCCTATAGTCTCTGCTTTCCTTCCTTGATCTCTCCCTTATGTCCCTCTGTCCTTGCATCCTAACACCCTTTCTTCTGTCCTTCCTTCCTTTTGTCCTACCTCAGTTCTCTTCTTTGGTCCTTCCTTCTTTCTCCATTTCCTCTAAGCTTAAATTTTCCTTGCTTCATACCTCCCTTCCTTTCGTATGTCTTTCCTAGCTTTCTTCTTCCTTTCTTGTGTCCTACCTCCATTAAGCCATTCATTCTCCTTCCTTATTTCCTAGTATGGTTTCTTCCCTCTTCCTTTCTTGTTTCCTTCTCCTCTTCCTGCTGTTTTTCATTAATTGCTTGAGTCCTTTTCTTCTTCATTCTTTCTTTTCTTCCTTCCTTGTGACCTTCATTTCTTCCTACTTTTCTTCGAGTTTCTGATTCTTTTTCCCAGCTTCCATATTTAAAGCCCGCACCCTAAAAAAATAATTAACCTTTGTATTTTATGTCGTAAAATAAACATTACAAACTAATAATCTGGAATCTTGCTGCAAAAACAGCTTTCCTTTCTGCCTCTGCCATTTAGTCCCACCCAAAGCAGAACACGTGTTAGGATATGCACATGTGCGTGCTTGACAGCAGTCCTCAGAGCATGCTCAGAAATGTGTCCTTGTACACAACATCCAACCCCTGCAGACCCCTCTTCGAACATCATGTTCCAAATTTGTGACCTCTCAGAGGTTCCGTTCAGTCAGTTGCTCCCAAATTATCCCAAAACATGTTTACAGTTGAAGTCAGCTGAAAGGCAGCCTGGAAAGGAGACAAATCTGCAGGCTTGAGAAGGGAATAGAAAAACAAAAGGAGGGTGTGGTGGATTCAGATGTGAAGTATGACTGAATGATTTTGCGTGTGTAATACACAAAGAATTCAACACAAATTGATTTTGATGGAGCGTCGGGTCGGATGCTGCTGCTCCGGTGGCTCCTGAAAGCATCGGCGTCATAAATGTTTGATGGGTTGGGGGAAGTCAGGAAGGAGGTGACAGACTGAGGGGCTTTTTTAGGTCAGTGTGGCAGCTTTCTGTAGATGCCCTTAATGTAAAAGGAAAACAGTGTTGGATGTTAATTCTTAGTGGCATTTAATCACCTGATGTTGGATGTTAATTCTTAGTGGCATTTAATCACCTGATGTTTTCTGCAAAGGAGGGGAATCCTCTTTTAATGTAACATGAATTAAACAGATCTCAGTTTAGACAGGCAGTGACCTAAATCATTGTTTTGAATGGTAATAAATGTTTTAAAGGCATTTCTACAGGGATTTCTTCTTCTTTTGTGGAAAATACACCTTTCACAATAAGAGTTCCTCATATTTTGAACTGGGTTTTTATAACAAAGCGCCCACACCTGCAAGTCAAAGGGAAATCCCCACTTAAATCTCATTTTTTCTTCCCTCCCTGTTGTCTTCCAGATCGTCATCCCTTTCTTCAGCCTGCTCATTAAAGACCTCTATTTTCTCAACGAGGGATGCGCCAGCCGGCTGCAGAACGGCCTCATCAACTTTGAGGTAAACTGAGCTTCAAGTTTCCCCCTGAATGCTAAAAAAAAACAACGAAGGTAGTTTCCCCAGCGACAGATTTCGCCACTCTGACTTTTAATGTCACAAACCACTGAGTATTTTTTACACAAGCAACAAGTGACTGTTATTTATTACCACTTCCCTAAAAACCATTGGGTAAGAGGGAAGCAGGACTTGAGTGTTTGAACTTAAGCTGCGTTTCCATGGAACATATATGACTATGATCAAATACTATTTCCACTCACATTTGGTCACATGTTTATTTTAAGGTTTCACACCTTCCTGGGAAACTTTGCTCAGGCTTTTACTCTGCCTGTCACCATGTTAAGATGTTTTGAGGCTATATTTGAACACATTAACACCTCGGAACCGCCAACACGGTGCAGCACTTCAGGTTAAGGTTATCTCCCCAGGACTTACCTAGTAACCATGTGGCTTATTTAAAGCATAAAACTGGTGTTAGAGATTTTGAAACTTATTTTTGTTCTGAATATTTTGCATTACTATTGTGTTCCAGAAATTCTGGGAGCTTGCCAAACAAGTGAGTGAGTTCATGACCTGGAAGCAAGTGGAGTGTCCGTTTGAGAAGGACCGCAAGATCCTGCAGTACCTGCTGACCGCTCCTGTGTTTACAGAAGATGGTGAGTAGATAATTGGAGGAATTATAGAAAAAAATTAGTGGCTTTCCCAACACACCAACATTCTGTAGGACAAACAATAAGCATAGTCAAGCTAATTTAGTCCATTGATCTAGTGAATTATCACGCTGTCAAGGAATGTAAGGATTATTTGATCTGTTTAAGGTCCCTATAGTTGGCTGAGCATTGACGGACTTTAGGTTTAGCATGCTTAGGTGAATAAGGTGGACTTTAGGTTCCTACCCCACACACATTAAAGACTTATTGGTAGCTTAGACAAAGGTCAAACCCCTGGTAGGACTGACTGAAATGATTAAACTAACCTGATATCAAGTTATCAAAGCTGATTTTAGCATCTGTTGTTTTTTCCAGGAGTAAAATTAAGGCCAGACTTTAGGCTTTTGCTCTCTTACTCATGGCTGGTTGCCTTAGTGACCAAACAGACCCACAGGTCATCAGAAGACATAAATAAGGAGAAACCAGAGGTTTCAGTTCAGCTTTTTTTTTTTTTTTTTTTTGGGAATCCTCTCGTCAATAAAATGCAATGATTTCCTTTGATTTTTCTGCAGCTCTGTATCTGGCATCATATGAGAGTGAGGGTCCTGAGAACAACATGGAGAAGGACAGATGGAAGTCTCTGAGGTGTGTATGACCCTCCTCCTCTTCATCTCCCTCTCTGCCCCCCCGCCCCCGGCTGACCACCGGGATGTAGGTCACATTGGGAGGCTGACCTCTCACGCTGTTCAGTAAATGGAACATACACACCTGCCTGCTTCCTGGCTGTGCCTGGCAGAACATGTTGGAAAGTAAACTGCTCTCTTGTCTAAGTTTCACATGCTGCAGTTTTTTTGAGTGCGAACGGAGTCCTTTTTGTGTAAAAAAGGATGTCTTCCAATGACTGAAGATCCTATTTCCATCTCGTTTCCATCGGCATTAAAAAAAAAGAAAATTAAACAGCCGAAGGTCAGATATTTAGCTCAGTGGTCAAAACAGACCACGAGACATAAAATTACTGCTAGTTGTTGTATGAGTTGTAACTGAGCTCAACATCGGTAACATGGACTGACAGTTTCTGAAATCCTTCCAGACAGAACAGCAGGTCTGTGAAGCTCCTCTGCCCCCTAGTGGCCAGAAAACAGTAAAGTCTTAAAACTGAAGGAGTCAAAGAAGAGAAGTCTGACAGTACGCTGTGGGTCCATTACAGAAAACTAAACATTTCCCTGTAAGATAACCCCAAAAGATTGCTTTGATTAATCACAATCAACTAAATATAAATGAATACTCCCACTATAAGTATGTAATACTTATGGAAATGCATTAACCATAACTAAAACTTATTATTTCATATATATTTCTAATTATAATGCATCCTGTTTGTTATTAACATATAAAATGTTCTTCTGGCTTTACTTTATTCAAGGGAACATTTATTTTTTATTTGTCATGATTTAATAAATAATAAGGGCAAATAAATGCATAGTTAAGATAAATATTATTATACAGTTGATTTATATTATGCTTTTATTAATACTTCTAATAAAAAATGAAAATATAATAACTATGCATCATGTTTCTGTTATAAATATAGAAAATCTGAAATGTCCTACGAGTTTCACTCGTTGCAGAATTTACTAGATGCAAAACGTCCCTGAAAAGATTTATTCAGAGAGGGAACGTCCATGTAAAACTGAAGTATCTGGAGATGCTTTCCACCAAAAGTTGTCGCCACACAGACCTAACCTAAAACATGTAGACACACACATAAATCTGGGGTCAGGGGTCATAGCTGGCAGGTTGTGTGAAGGTTGGGATGAAGCTGGGTGGGGTGATTCTACTCAGTCCTGCGTATACGTCACATTTTATGATGAGATACATCCCCCAGAGCCTCGCCTCCACTACAACACCGATCTGTCACTTCCCTCCAGTCTGACGCTGCTATGGGTGGGCAGTATCTGTCCAACACACCCAGTCCAGTCTGTCTGCAGCCAGATGGCTGGTGTGACTCATTCGGCTTAGTCCAAAAATAGAATATGTCACGATTAGACATCCTGGTGTGGTTTCTCCAGTTATTTCCTCACCTTTCTGTACTTACGTATCTCTCTGTGTTCCCTCTGCAGATCCACTCTGCTGAGCAGAGTCTAAAGCTGTTTAAAGAAAGACAAACCCAACAGGCGGGACGCACCCTGTCGACACTGCTGTTGTCCAAGCGAAGTATCCCAATCTCTGAAGGGAAACGACAATCTCTCCTCAGACTGTGGAGGACTTTGAATGTCCCCCCCCCCTTACAGCACTGAGCTGTGCTTAACCCCCCCCCCACCCCACCAACCCTGTGCCCTCCATGCTGTATATTTGAGGACAGCTGTTTTTCATCTCTTTGTATGACTTTATAGTCGTTTTGTTAAAGACACACTACAGACCTTCAGGGTAAAAAAGAAGGTTGATCTTTCTCTGTGTGAAGGTGTTGGGGCTTGTTGCGCCCCCTGCTGTTTTAATACTTTTATTATTGTGTTAGCTGCTGGTCAGCTAACATGACAGATACGCTACACACCTTCTGGTTCCTGATGCCAGCATTCTCTGTACAGAGAAGCCCAAACCTCAATGCTGTAGTTCATTAAGACAGCATTTTGTCTGGTTTTCCGGTTCAATTTTCCTTTTTTCTTTCCCCATTCCATATATGTTGGTTAATGAGTCTAACAGTCTGGTTGTGATGTGTGTTTAAAAATGCACTGGCTGTATTTAAATAGACACGTCTGTTGTTTGTTTTTGTCGATGAGAACTTTTCAAAGTAGGAAGCAACACTTATTTAAATCTTGGCTGAATGGTAGTGTGGGAATGGTAACAGCGGCCCT